>JBBGZY010000210.1:0-750000 GCA_037952925.1 Lithobates clamitans
GTCTTTGTTGGCACAGTGTAACACGTTACCCCTTGTCTGGTTTTTAAAAACCGAGAATCATTTCCTGCCTGATTCAGGGCAGGTATGCATGCACTATGGAACTAACATCCACAAAAGGACACTAGTTTGTCCCAGCACTCCATCACACCCTCCAGCTTCACCTCCTGTGACCATAACACCGACATGTGGGTGAGCATGAACACACAAGTGCTGTGTAAAGCTGACTAAGGCCCCATTAGATCTCCTTCTTTGTTTTTTACCTTGCACAAAACTTGGCTCTACCATAACTGCTAATGCTTCCAGGAGAAGTTGCAAATCCCTGGACCTCTTGGTTCTGGATAAACCAACATAGACCTGACCTGATGGAAGAACTAGTAATACAGTTGGGCTACATGCTGCATACATACTTTTTGTAAGTTGATTCACACACCTGGGCCAGGGAGCACAACTTCACTCACAAAGAGTTCCCTGTCCTCAATTTAGAGACCATGCCAAATATGGAAAAGGTTACTCAAGTCTTTTTGGGAAATTAGAATGAAGTAGAATTCACAAACCCAAATCAAACAAGGATTCAGATTGCAGAGGGCAAGCATTCACCTTAAAAATTGATGTATCTAACCGGAACAGAACAAGCTTACACAGACCACACACACATACAAAAACAAAAGTAAGTCAGCAGCCTAAAATACTGGAGCTGGAGTCTTGGACTACTGGGGCATCTACCTGTCCAGGCCTCCAGCGTTGTCTTGGCCAAACAGATTTTTAGATTCCACTCTCGTTTGCTTTGGCCGTCATCTAGGCTAAGGGCAACTGGGTGTGAAGCCTGGTGGGTTCCAAGGCCGATTTCTCCTGTATATGCATGAATTACACAGCACTTTGGAAATGGTCTGGTTGCATTGTCAAGCTGGGGGACGGGGGGCCAAATGTCAGCTTCAGTTCACATTGGACACATCTCTTGCTCCTGTCTGCAACATGTCTCTGCATGATGTGTAATGTTGTGCCCAAAATATGCAACTTCAAAAAAGCCAAATATGAGGTAAGCAAGCTGGAGCCAACAAAGTCCTGAAAATGCTTTCAAGACAGGCCCATCTTCTCCAACTGAAGTGAGCAAGATTGGCTACCTTACAAAAAAGACACAAAACAGTAAATATGTTTTTAAAAACTTTAGAGACTTGCAAAACTTTGGAACAATTTCAAAACAAATATGTACAAACTAAATAACAAGGGAAAACTAAAATGCTATTTGTTAAAAAGAATTAAACACCAAGGGCTGGTCAGCTGCAGGTCCAACCCCCAATTGGCTCTCCAAATATTTCATCCTCCTGACCGTCCACGTCAGGAGGTCTTCTAGTTCCACCTTGGACAAGTCAGTCATGACTGTGGAGAAAAGAGAAAAAAAAATAGCTGGAGTCAAAAAGCAGATCCCATTGATTCATAGAACAACTACATCAACAACTAGGCACAGTAGCATATCAGCCATGGATTGCATACATTCATGGTAAAACATGATAATTTGCTAGGTCACGTAGTCATCCTTAATTCCTTAACCCAAATCCTTCAATGCACATGTAAGTGGAATTCCTTGGCCACCAAGATTATCTGATTATTCTCAATCTCCATAAATATCTCTATGTTCATAATGATGTCCAGCTCCATTCACACAGGGTTTCCTATTGACCTGCAAAGATTATTTAGGTGTGTGCTAGGAGGGAGAAGCCCTGTTCATGAAGATGGTAGAGATCAGAGTGGCTGAAGCACTTTGTTTTTGGGGAACAAGTTAGTACTCACTAGCGAACTGTTTTAGGATTTGTTCTATTGTGCTAAGCTTCGACAAACTTTAAGGGGGCCATAGGCAGACACAATAAGCTGTCAGGGGAAACTGTCCAGAGCTGACTTATCACAGTAATTGTCTGATAAAACAAAAATGTAACAGGGGTGAAATTTAAACCTCACCAGGATAAGGCAAACAAATCAATATAGTATGGGGTGTGTTAGCTTGCTAGCTAAGTTACATGTGCACACTTCTCTCTCTATTAAAATGTCAATACATCTATCTCTCTCTCTCCATATATATATATATATATATATATATCTATCTAAACATTTGAGAGACTGACCGCTCCTATTCTGAGGAAGTGCCTGTTGAGAGGGCTGGGCTTGCAGCTGAGCAGCCCTTGTTGACTGAGTTGAAGCTGTGTAAAGATAAATATAAAAAAAAGATAAATAAGTTGAGCCATGACATAAGAACAACAAATGAAGGAAAAATAGTCACATAATACATCAAACAAGTGGGGAACCCTAGCCACAGCCAAATCCTCTTCTTGATTGTTGAAGTAAGCTAGATGACAAGACCCCTAAGGCTTAAAGGAAAGCTTAGATATAGTACTTGTGTAAAACAAACAACACTACACCAAGCTACTCAGGGCCAAAAATGCTCACATACTCTTTGGGGAACCATTTGAGATGTAACACATCACCTTAGGCCCTACACAAATGTCACAGCTGACAGATGTGGCAAGCAACTGTCTACCTTTGCAGTTGTGTGGTGCCAGCAGTACTATGCTTGATAGTTCTCACTTTTGCCAAGGGAATTTGTGGGCCAAGCCTCAAACTCTCCATGACAACACTCCAATAAGAGTGTCCACACTAATTGGGCAGCCCTTGCACCCATTCAACGTATGTGAGTATTCATATCAAACTGTCACAGGATACAAGCCTCTTGCAGTCTAGGTGCAGAAGGACTCCTTACCTACAAAACTCCACATCCCAAACACCTACAATGCCAAGATTTCTAACAAAAGGCACAGTGCAAGTTATCATTCTCACATGTTTGTTAGTTGGACCATACTCTGGCCTAATTTAGTAGTAAACAACCCCCCTCCCCAAAAAAATAAAAACACACCATGGCCATCTTATACACAGACTAAAAGGGTTAGCTGCCCAGGGCCCACTCATTGGTGGCCCCAAAAAACATGAAGCTTGAGACAACCCTGCCTGAAATGTGGAAAACAACCAGGGCTTTTTCTGAATCCTTAGGCCCTCACACAAGTAGCCCATGTCCCATTCCCAGAGCCCTGTCCTGTGACAGATGCACACCATACCCTGTCCAATAACTGTTTTCTAGGGCTGCCTTGTTTCTACCAAACCCTGCTGGATATGCCTAGGCCCCAGCACTCCAAGTGGAGAAGGTTAGACATTACTTCTCCAGAAAGGCTCAGCCTCCCTAGTGCTCCCACACCCTGCTGACAGTGACTAAAGACTAACTGAGATTTGGAGGTGAGGTGGACCCATGTGACTGTGCATAGGGGAGACAAAGAGGCAGAGGATGGCAACCCATGCTGGGGGACACACATCATGATGTCAAGATAGAGAGGGGAGAAAGAGGCAGCCTGAGTGGATGAGGCTGATGGAGGCAGCAGCTGAGAGGAGGAGGAGCTAGCACTAGGACCTTACCCAGGAAACACACAGCTCCCCATTCCTCCACCCTGCACTAACACACTTGCCTCCTCTGCCTAACAACACTGACAGATCTGTCCTGTCCTCCATACCATCCTGCCCCCTCTGCTGCCCTGAAACAACAGCTGTGTCCCCTTCCCTCACTGCCAAGTGAAGTATGGTGGGAAGGCTGACAGGCTGTCTTGATCCTTTTTGTGGCTTGCTCCTTTCTCTCACCCTCCTGCTTTCTCTCTCTAACTTCCTCCATGTATCTTCACACCCCCCTCATTCTCCCCCTGCCCCGTTCTCTCATCTTTCTGCACCCCATATCCACCCTCCCCTCTCTTCCTCTAAATGTTCACCCATTAACCCCCCTACTATTTTACACCTTTCTCTCTCTCACACCCTCTCCTCTCGGTATGTCTCTCTCTTTCCTTACACCCTCAACACTCCCTTGAAAGCTTGCTGCTTCAGAGAGAAGCTGGTAGCTCAAAGATATGTACTCCATGTTTCTGTACTGAAGAGGGTTTTCAGAAATGGTATGACTGAGGGACAAACTACATTAACAGTGATTGTAACATCTCGTTTGTTTGTTATACTTACCTGCTCTGTGTAGTGGTTTTGCACACAGTAGCCCTGATCCTCCTCTTTTCAGGTCCCTCTATGGCACTCTGGGACCCTCCCTCCTGTTGAGTGCCCTCACAGCAGCCTGCTATGGGGGCACCCAAGCCAAGCTCCCTGTGTACATTCAGAAATTGAGGCGTGGATCAGCTCCGCCTCCTCTCTCTCATTGGCTCAATAATTTGGACTGACATCAGCGGGATTAAATGGTGCTGCACTGCCATCTCAGCCAATTATGTTTGGCCAGCCGACGGTCTCCTGCAACATCACTGGAGCAAGATAGGCTCAGGGGGGGCTGAGGGGATCTGCTGCATACAGAAGGCTTTTTTTCTTAATGCATTACGTGAAAAAACCTTCTGCCTTTACAAACAGTTTAAGTGTGCTCTGCCACACACACACACACCTAGACTTTCTACACAAACAAATAATGCACATTAGGGAAAATACAGTTTACCTACCTTGAGCAACTTGGTCCTGTGTCTGGGGGACAAACGAAGGTGGCAGGCTGTCAAAAGAGTCCTCCGAGGAGGACCAGCCTCCTCGGGGCACTCTGGTCGCCTGACACGGCCTTTCCACTTGGAACCAAGCTAGAAAAAAAAAGAAACAAAGGTTTAGACCAGGGGTTAAGGAGCTCCATAATAACACCCACAATGTTGAAGACAAGCCGGCCACATCTGTAATGGTGTAAACAGCGGGATAAACCCAGCTAAATATAATTTCAAGTTAGAAACTAAACCATGTACAATTCATGGAACCAAACAACAAATTAGAAGAGGGTGGCCTCCTGAAACTGAATAAAACCTACTTTGTCCAACAATGCTCCCCACAGCAACCATGACCAGATTCTAATAGGGCAAAGTTAACCACTACCCTAGCAGCAATAACTATGTGCAAATAATAAACATGCCATTTGAGACCATTTGGTGGACAGAATGACAGATCCTGAATGGACAGCTTTACATTACCTTAAACTTCCTAATCCTACAAATCCAACACTTCAACCTTCCTGTCACATACAACAGCTAACAAAAATTGTATCATCAAAAACATGTAATTTACACATGTGTACATATACAGATCCCTATTAGTACCCACATGACATATGTAAATACTATTGAAGGTACTTACACTGGGCCAGAGGTGAGGCATTCTCCTCATCCATGGAAAACGTGCCTGATAGTCCATTGAAGTAGGGTTGACACTTCATCTCTTTAAACCCAAACACAAATGAATTTCACAGGTTATGAGGCTAATTTAATGCAGATAGGGCACTGAGTGAGTTTAATTACCACCTTAATCAGCCACAGAACCTGCGTAATCAATATGTGTTGAGGTTTAAAGGGATGAGATGGCAACCCAACATTGAATGGACTTACAGGAGGCTGGTGAGCCAGACTCCCCTCTCCCACTGCCCTCAGCCATAATTGGTGAGACAGCTGGTGCTACATAAATGAAAAAAAGCAACCATTAAAAAAAAAACCTTGCGGTCTTGAAAGTTAAAACAAGGACACAGAAAACATTTAAACATGAAGGGTACTTACTTTGGGCTGGAGAGGGGGTGGCCTCTTTGTCAGTCTCCTCCTCTGTCCTGGGGGAACGGAGTGCTGCTGCTCCAAAAAACAAACAAATCCAGCAAAAAATAAGCCACCAAAGTTATACAAGGGACACATAAAGCTGACAAGCACACTGAGAAGCTACTTACCATGAGATGGATGGGGGGGGGGGGGCTCAGCTTCTCCCTCCTGTTCCTCCTCCTGACTCCAGGTGGGAGATGGGTATGATTCTACAAAAACACACACCAAACAAATCACTCCTCCAAAGTATGACAAGAGACAAAGAAAACAGACAAGCACATTGAGAAGGTACTTACCATGAGATGGATAGGGGGAGGCCTCAGCTTCTCCCTCCTCCTGAATCCAGGCAGGAGATGGGTCTGCTGCTCCAAAAACACATACCAAAAAAATCACTCCTCCAAAGTATGACAAGAGACAAAGAAAACAGACAAGCACATTGAGAAGGTACTTACCATGAGATGGATAGGGGGAGGCCTCAGCTTCTCCCTCCTCCTGAATCCCAGCAGGAGATGGGTCTGCTGCTCCAAAAACACATACCAAAAAAATCACTCATCCAAAGTATGACAAGAGACAAAGAAAACAGACAAGCACATTGAGAAGGTGCTTACCATGAGATGGATAGGGGGAGGCCTCAGCTTCTCCCTCCTCCTGAATCCAGGCAGGAGATGGGTCTGCTGCTCCAAAAACACATACCAAAAAAATCACTCCTCCAAAGTATGACAAGAGACAAAGAAAACAGACAAGCACATTGAGAAGGTACTTACCATGAGATGGATAGGGGGAGGCCTCAGCTTCTCCCTCCTCCTGAATCCCAGCAGGAGATGGGTCTGCTGCTCCAAAAACACATACCAAAAAAATCACTCATCCAAAGTATGACAAGAGACAAAGAAAACAGACAAGCACATTGAGAAGGTACTTGCCATGAGATGGATAGGGGGAGGCCTCAGCTTCTCCCTCCTCCTGAATCCCGGCAGGAGATGGGTCTGCTGCTCCAAAAACACATACCAAAAAAATCACTCATCCAAAGTATGACAACATGTCCATTGGATGTCCATTGGATATTTCCTTGGGGCAGGCAGCACAAACAGGCACAATGACATCAATGTGAATTATTGGGCATGTTTGGAACCAGGAGGTCACTGTACATCCACTAGGGTGCCCCCCCGGTCACCCACACTAAAGTAGTTATTGGCTTACTTATTCTGGTAAATTTAAGCAGCCTGAAGATCGTGTGTTTAAGATGCATTCACAGCAACTCAAGCTCCACAAAGCTGTTCTGGAAGCAGGTTATTCCAAACAGCTTTGCTTCTTCTACCAGTGAGGTGATTTTTTCACCCAGCTCGCAAATGCTACCTGGCCCAATCACACCACTTTGTACCAAGCAATTAGGCGTAGACAAGCCCAGATCACTGTCAAACAGTTGTCACGAACAAAGCCCATTCAGGATAGTTAAAAAATTGCAGTTACAATCTTCCTCATTGTAAGAGCAATCCAAGCTTTGCAAAAAAGGAAAGAACATTAGCTCCCCCCCCCCCCCCCCCCAAGAGTAGAGTGTTTCAATGTTGCAAAAAAAATGACTAGATGTAAGTGTTACAAAAAAAAAAGGAAAATCCAATAACAATTTAGGAATGTTCCCCCCTCCCCCAAAGAAAGCAAAATGTAGCTAGCCAAACATTCCCAAGCCTCTACTTACCATTTACCTCCCGCAGCCGATGAAGTGGCTCTGTCCCAGGAGCCACAAACTGCAAAACTGCAGTCCTCCTCCTCTGCTCTTTTAGCAAGCAGACAACTGCCTTACGTCCATCAGCTGTGTCTAGAACAAGTAGCAAAAGAGAATAGAATTTAAGGCCCAATTCAAAAGTGATTTAAAGGTTGTTTACACACACATACACATGCATAGTGCAGCAGATAGTTATTACGTAGAGACTTACCAGAAATTTGAGCCGCCGCCTGCCTCAGCACCTTGGTCTTTCGGCGCTTTATGTCACTCCAGGATCTTTGAACCTGGAGGACAGAGATGCTGTGCCGAAATTTCTGACGCAGCTGGCTTTGGACTTTTCTGACAATTGTCTGCTTGCTAAAATGCGACAAGCCACTGTCATATTTGCGGAGGAGGAGGATCTGTGGAGACAGAGATTTTTGAGAGAAATTAAATTTGAAAAGATTGTGTTTGCAAAAATAAAAACCTAACTAAACAACCTTTGTACATTTGCCAGAAAGGAAATACATCTTTAAATGTTTGGGGGATACACATACACTAAGCTCCACACCTATGTTTCTCTTTCTCTGTCTCTATATAATTAGACATGTCACCACAAAGTGGCAAAGTGTAACAAAGTATTGATGGAGTTTATTTTTGAGCCAACAAAGCACTGCTCAGTCTGTAAGGGGTACCCAATGCAAATATTAAGAAAAAACTTTAGCATGGGTTACATCACAAAAACAATAACAGACCACAGGTCTGTTTTTGATTGTGAGGGGATCCCTTATGCCAAAAATAACATAGGAAATGGCATTGTGCCCCCCCAAAAGCTAAACCAAACCTTCATCAGAGCACAAAGCCTGCCAGGCCACAAAAGGGGGGTGGAGGAGTGAGTGCCCGCCTCAACCATACCAGGACACATGACCTCAACATGGGTGGGTGCATTGGGTCAGGGGGTGACTGTACTCCGCCACACACCAAAGCACACTGTCCCCGTATTGATGGTCTCAATGGCCTTTTCTCCCTAACCCTGGCCAGTGTTTGGGGGGTCTGCAGGCAGAGGGCTTTTCAGCATATTTAAGCCCCCTTTAAAAGGAGGCCCCTATATCCTGTCCCCCCATGTGGAGTATGGGGTACATTTTACCCCTAATCACTCCCCTTAAAAAAGGTGCTAAACCAACAAATTAAAAACCCACATTTTCCACAAAATGCTCTTTTCGTAACTCATTTTCCCCA
This sequence comes from Lithobates clamitans, assembly GCA_037952925.1. Lineage (NCBI taxonomy): Eukaryota > Metazoa > Chordata > Amphibia > Anura > Ranidae > Lithobates > Lithobates clamitans. Next base: position 8,569 of record JBBGZY010000210.1, read on the forward strand.
AATCAAACTTGATGAATACTGCTTGGACCTTGAAGAAGGGGACATACCCCGAAAGCTTGTCCTGAAAAATTGTATGTTAGTGCAAATAATTAGATTCCAAAACAGAAGCTACACCCCCAGCAAAGGCTATCCACTGTCTGCTTATCTGAAAAGGCAAGAAAGACATGGACAGGAGGCACAGAGAGGAACCTGAGAGGACAACAGGAACTAGAAAAGGTACAATTTCTGGGGAAATTGTGAAAAGTGTTCTTGCCTCTACAACTGGAGTGGGCGGAGTAACTGGGTGGAGTGGCTTGAGTAACTGAAAAGTGTTATAGAGCTTAATATTTTAAAAAGTATAAATAGTAGTAAAACAGTTGAAGTCCCATCATTAGCTGAAAGAGCTGAACATTTTTTCAAAAATAATTTTTTTTTTCAAAAATGTTTTATTTTTGCAAAAATTATGTTTTTTTTAATGATTTTTTGAAATGATTTTATTTTTTCATACATGATTTTTTTTTTTGAATGATTTTTTTTTCCAAAATGATTTTTTTTGGTTTCAAAAATGATTTTTTTTTTAAATAATTTTTTTTTCAAAAATGATTTTTATTTTTTTTTCAAAAATTCGTATTATTTTTTTCAAAATTTATTTTTTATTTAAAAAAAAAAATATATATATATTTTTTTGATGGGGCAGTCATAATGTTTTGGCTGATCATGGGGGGAGGGGGGTCATAATGTCAGCTTTTGTCACCTCCACTCTAGTTTTGAACATTTCGCCATTCATTCCTATGGGACCAATTTTGCCGCAAAAACAACAATATTTTGTGAACCATTCGGCGAAACGTTCCACAAAGTAATATCACAACAATTAAATGACATTGAGGCCGGATGGTATTTTTCAGCTTTTCAGAATGTTCCACAAGGTAATAGCACACCAATTAAATGACATTGAACATTTCGCCATTCGATCCTATGGGACTAATTTCGCAGCAAAAACAACAATATTTTGTGAACCATTTGGCGAAACGTTCCACAAAGTAATAGCACACCATTCGGGAACAATCCGCACATTTCGGTATATTACTTGTCTATGTAGTGTAAAAACTGTGGGAGGAGTTAGGGTGGTAAATTTGGCTATAATAATAATATATATGTGAGATAACAGTAAGTGGTTTTGCTATGCAAGAACACTTAAGTAGTGCTGCCGGGCATGACTTCAGGAGGGAACCACCAGTCCCAGCCAGGAGGGCTGTGAGTGACAGCCACAGTTGAGAGGACTGGGAGTGAGCAGTCTGGGATGGGTGCAGAGCCAGCAGTAAGGACTGTGATGTCACTGACAATGGAGTTGGACAGCTGCAGCCAGGTGGGCTTGCAGGGCTTGGAGGGGACTAGCTGGGAGCAGTAGTCCGCTATTAGAACAGCTAGCACACAAGACTTTCTATTTCTGCTACTTTATAGGGGCCCACGGTCCCTGTCTGCTAAGGATGGTTGCTGAGGCCTAGCTGAGCCAGACCTAACCAGCTATACCTGAATTAAAGTTTTGTGCTGGAGAGAGAGAGAGAAACAGTCTGCTAGCAAAATTTGTGCTGGAGGAGGCTGGAGTTGTACAGTGTATAAAGCAGTTCATATTGATCGCTAATCGATCTGCCAATTTATCTCTGGGCATCCCATATACCCCCTTACTCATCGAAGGTCAAATCCCCTCAATAAATCGACAAAACCAATCACTATGATGGACTGTACATTGTCTCAAGAGTGTCTGAGAGGTGAATGCCAGGCTGGGTAGGGTGACAGGCGGGCCACAACATTCAGCAGCCCCTACGGTGGTCCCGCTACATGTGTGTTTGGTGTTTTTTAGATGTGGCCATTTTTTGAGGCCACAGTGTACCCTATTAATCATTGACATGGGGGGGGGGGGGGTGATATGGGGGCCCCCTTGTTAAAGGAGGTCTCCAGATGTTGTTAAACCTCACAACCACTGTTTGTGGTTCTGGGGAAGTGGCTATTGTCCCCATCAACATAGGGACAAGGTGCCTTGGGGGTGCAGAGCTGCACCCACACCACAAAAAACACCCCCACATGCTGATGACATGTGGCCTGATCTGGCTCAGGAGCAGGGGGGGGGGGGGGGGACACGCTCTATTCCATGGCCTGCTAGGCTGAGCACTGAGTTCATGATCTGGTAGGGATTTTGTATATGGGCCCCCCCATGCCATTTATTTATGCTACATTTCATGCTGGGCTTCCCCTTAAAACCCATACAAGCCCCAAAGGGCCTGGTATACATTAAGGTGGTGGAGGAGGGGTAAGCGCCCAGCATCTCCTCGTTCTGCCTAGTGTCACTGATCCCTGTCATCGGAGCAGAGATCAGTGACGTCACACACACAGCCCATCCCCCCTACAGTTAGAACACATCCCTAGTACTGACTTAACCCCTTCACTGCCAGTGTCATTTACACAGTAACCAATGCATTTTTAGAGCACTGATTGCTGTATAAATGACAATGGTCCCAAAAATGTCCCACATGTCCACCATAATGTCGCAGTCACAATAAAAATAGCTGATCCCCACCGTTAGTATTAAAAAAAAAAAAATGAATAAAAATGCCAGAAAACTATCCCCTATTTTGTAAATGCTATAACTTTTGCACAAACCAATCAATAAACGCTTATTGCGATTTTTTTAATACCATAAATATGTTGAAGAATATGTATCGGCCTAAACTGATGAAAAATAATGTTTTTAAAATATTTTTTGGGGATATTTATTATAGTAAAACCATGCAATTGTCAGTTAAAGCGACGTGGTGCCGAATCGCAAAAAACACACTGGTCAGGAAAGGGGTAAATTCTTCCAGGGCTGGAGTGGTTAAACATCCTTCACCCCTTGGTACTGGCCCTCTAAGGGGTTTGCTATTCTGAGAGGCGGGGCTGCTGGCAGTATTACATGCATTCATTCAGTGCCAAGGCCCAGCTACCAGAAGGCTGCATATTTGCATGCACTCTGCAAAAACTGTTTACAATCACTGCTCCTTTAAAAATGAGCTTAGACCATATATCCATAGCAGATAGTTTATTTACAGGAACATGCACAAATGCAGGAAGTCTAATGTGCAGAGAAAGAGGCAGTGACGTATGTGCATGTCCAGGAAGTGAATGTGTGCAAAGGCTTACTACACACAACAGTCTCTCTCTCCCCCCCCCCACAAACAAAGCTAACTAACACATCACCCACACTTGCCTTGCAGATCAGCAGTTGTTCTTCTCTTGAAGGGAGTGACCTGGCCATGTTGGAGACTGAGCAGCAGTACACTTCCTGGGGGCGTGTACATCAATACACTTCCTGGGGGCATGTGTGCATACTCTTTCCCCTTTCATGATGCATTTCCATTTGCCTATGTGTTTTTCCTAAGATTCATGTTTGGCAGATTTTGTAACTTGCCTAGATTACAACAGGATTGATAGAGCTGTGAAATTTAGCTTTGGAGCAGGGCATTTTTTTTTAGAAAAAAATGCCCTGCTCCAAAGCTAAATTTCACAGCTCTATCAATTCTTTTGTAGACTAGGCAAGCCACAAAATCTGCCAAATGTGACTTCTCTAAAACAAAAAGACCCCCCCCCCCCAAAAAAAAAAAAAAAATAAATAAAAATAAAATAAAACAAAAAACACATTTTTAAAAAAGCACCCCAAAAACACAAATTAGCCTTTACTGTGCTTTTGTAAATTTTTTTACAAACAAATTCACATTTTGCAGATTTCATGGCTTGCCTAGTCTACAAAAGACTTGATCGAGCCGTGAAATTCAGCCTTGGAGGAAGATCTATATATCTATATACATTTTTTAATGTATTTCTTTGGGAGGGGTAGACCATCCCCCCCCCCCCAAAAGAAAGTTTCAGACCTATAAAATATTTTAAGTGCAGAGTAAAACAAAACACACAAAAAAAAAAACAAAAAACACAAAAAAAGTGAATCAACTTTTTATTTCATTTCCATATTAGTATTATTTACAGGTTTTATAACAGTAACTTAACAGTTTACACAGTGCTTAACAAAATAAGCAAAACATGTGTTACACATTAATATACTTGTGCAAATAAAAAAAACAAAAAAAAAAAACCAAAAAACCATGGAGCATGGAAATGCTCTAGCATTTGACAATATAGTTTGTAAGCTCTTTTCAGCAGGGCCCTTCTATCTACAAGAGTAGGACATTAACACACACACACACACACGATCAGAACTGATACCCCTAAAAAGAAAGTGCTAAATTATAAGCAAAAACAGATACAATTATTACAATCTCAAATGCAGCACACAAACAAAATCAACACGTACTTCTGTTTGAAATTAGCATGAAGCTTTTGCATCTAAGTCTAAAACTGGATTAACATTAACAGTTGTAAATCGAACATATGAGAATTCAAAGTAACTAGAACAAGATAAAAGTCTGCTGAGGCACACAAACACATGGTCAGAATGGACAATAAAAAAAAAAGCAAAACACATTTGAAGGCCTTAACGCAAAACTATACCAGCAAACACGAAACCGCAGCTTTAGTGAGGTGAGGGTCAGGCCTTATGCCCACCCCCCAAAAAAAAAATAAAGAACATATCGCTCTATTTGGAACACAATTTGCACCCTGCAAAAGACTCAGGCCTCTTTTCAGGCCAAACAACCAGCACAACGGCAGGCCTTTATATAACTTACATAGAATCACTAACAGACCCACCCAGTAAAGGACACACCTACCAGTGTAATTGTAAGTGCAAGTGCTCACACCTGTTCATCAGGAACACACACTCTTTACAAATGAAAGAATGGCTCAGCATATACATCTATGCAGGCTAAAACTAAAACTAACAAGTGTCCAAAGCTCTGGCCATGATCAGTGATACCAAAAATCTAAACATTAAACTTGTAAGTTGTTGGGCATGTGGAGGGTACAAAACAGGAAATTACAACTTTGTGAGGGCTGCTTCACACAAATTGTTGACAAAGCGCATTTGCCATTCATCATCAGCATACAACATTCAAATATGTGTGCAGGATCACACCACATCCATATCTGTTTACAGTTCTAGATTTTGTGCAAATTAAACATTTATTCATTGAGGTATAATGTCATTTCTTGGGTTTCCATGTTTTGAAGGCTCGATATGAGTGATTACTATCACAATGCTGAACCATCTTGAAATTGGTTCATTTTTGCTTGGTAAGAGGCTGCAATTAGTGGTGGTGGAGAAATGTTAAGGCTGATTATTGTCCTTGCCCATGGAAAAATATGTTACGATTTGCAATGGTGGTGGAACCCTCCGACACATAAATACTACATTTAGACTTAATTAACAGAAGGACCTGAGTCAGGGGTTATACTCAACTTTTAGACGTGACGTAGCATGCTTGGGATTGGAACCGTCAACCCCAGTGCTTCTAGACAGAAGTGCTAATCACTTAGCCACTGCACTGCCACATGGGTGTGTGGAGACATCTCTGTGCTTTCAAACAGTCCTATGTCTCAGGGGTGCCATGAGTTAATCAATGCAGATGTACTGTGGAAGGCCCAGAGAGCCATCGAACAACCTGTTTCCAGCATATGCCATGTGTTTTGAAGGCTCAGTATGGGTGATTGATGACAGCATGCTGAACCATCTCGAAATTGGTTCATTTTTGCTTGGTAAGAGGCTGCAATTAGTGGTGGTGGAGAAATGTTAAGGCTGATTATTGTCCTTGCCCATGCAAAAAATATGTTACAATTTGCAATGGTGGTGGAACCCTCCGACACATAAATACTACATTTAGACTTAATTAAAAGAAGGACCTGAGTCAGGGGTTATACTCAACAACATAGGATGGGAAGACAACTTTTAGATGTGACGTAGCATGCTTGGGATTGGAACTGCCAACCCCAGTGCTGCTAGGCAGAAGTGCTCATTACTTAGCCACCATATGGGTGTGTGGAGGCATCACTGTGCTTTCAAACAGTCCTATCTCTCAGGAGTGCCATGAGTTAATCAATGCAGATGTACTGTGGAAGGCCAGAGAGCCATCAAACAACCTGTTTCCAGCATATACCATGTGTTTTGAAGGCTCGATATGGGTGATTGATGACAGCATGCTGAACCATCTCGAAATTGGTTCATTTTTGCTTGGTAAGAGGCTGTAATTAGTGGTGGTGGAGAAATGTTAAGGTTGATTATTGTCCTTGCCCATGGAAAAATTTGTTACAATTTGCAATGGTGGTGGAACCCTCCGACACATAAACACTACATTTAGACTTAATTAATAGAAGGACCTGAGTCAGGGGTTATACTAAACAACATACTCAACTTTTAGACGTGACGTAGCATGCTTGGGATTGGAAGCGTCAACCCCAATGCTTCTAGGCAGATGTGCTAATCACTTAGCCACCGCACCGCCACATGGATGTGTGGAGACATCTCTGTGCTTTCAAACAGTCCTATGTCTCAGGGGTGCCATGAGTTAATCAATGCAGATGTACTGTGGAAGGCCCAGAGAGCCATCAAACAACCTGTTTCCAGCATATGCCATGTGTTTTGAAGGCTCAGGATGGGTGATTGCTGACAGCATGCTGAACCATCTGGAAATTGGTTCATTTTTGCTTGGTAAGAGGCTGCAATTAGTGGTGGTGGAGAAATGTTAAGGCTGATTATTGTCCTTGCCCATGCAAAAAATATGTTACAATTTGCAATGGTGGTGGAACCCTCCGACACATAAATACTACATTTAGACTTAATTAATGGAAGGACCTAAGTCAGGAGTTATACTCAACAACATAGGGAGAACAGATAACTTTTCAACATGACATAGCATGCTTGGGATTGGATCTGCCAACCCCAGTGCTGCTAGGCAGAAGTGCTCATCACTTAGCCACCGTGCTGCTACATGGGTGTGTGGAGGCATCACTGTGCTTTCAGAAAATCCTATCTCTCAGGAGTGCCATGAGTTAATCAATGCAGATGTACTGTGGAAGGCCAGAGAGCCATCAAACAACCTGTTTCCAGCATATACCATGTGTTTTGAGGGCTCGGTATGGGTTATAGATGACAGCATGCTGAACCATCTCGAAATTGGTTCATTTTTGCTTGGTAAGAGGCTGCAATTAGTGGTGGTGGAGAAATGTTAAGGCTGATTATTGTCCTTGCCCATGCAAAAAATATGTTACAATTTGCAATGGTGGTGGAACCCTCCGACACATAAATACTACATTTAGACTTAATTAATAGAAGGACCTGAGTCAGGGGTTATACTCAACAACATAGGATGGGAAGACAACTTTTAGATGTGACGTAGCATGCTTGGGATTGGAACTGCCAACCCCAGTGCTGCTAGGCAGAAGTGCTCATCACTTAGCCACTGTGGTGCTACATGGGTGTGTGGAGGCATCACTGTGCTTTCAAACAGTCCTATCTCTCAGGAGTGCCATGAGTTAATCAATGCAGATGTACTGTGGAAGGCCAGAGAGCCATCAAACAACCTGTTTCCAGCATATACCATGTGTTTTGAAGGCTCGATATGGGTGATTGATGACAGCATGCTGAACCATCTCGAAATTGGTTAATTTTTGCTTGGTAAGAGGCTGTAATTAGTGGTGGTGGAGAAATGTTAAGGTTGATTATTGTCCTTGCCCATGGAAAAATTTGTTACAATTTGCAATGGTGGTGGAACCCTCTGACACATAAATACTACATTTAGACTTAATTAATAGAAGGACCTGAGTCAGGGGTTATACTAAACAACATACTCAACTTTTAGACGTGACGTAGCATGCTTGGGATTGGAACTGTCAACCCCAATGCTTCTAGGCAGATGTGCTAATCACTTAGCCACCGCACCACCACATGGATGTGTGGAGACATCTCTGTGCTTTCAAACAGTCCTATGTCTCAGGGGTGCCATGAGTTAATCAATGTAGATGTACTGTGGAAGGCCCAGAGAGCCATCGAACAACCTGTTTCCAGCATATGCCATGTGTTTTGAAGGCTCAGTATGGGTGATTGCTGACAGCATGCTGAACCATCTCGAAATTGGTTCATTTTTGCTTGGTAAGAGGCTGCAATTAGTGGTGGTGGAGAAATGTTAAGGCTGATTATTGTCCTTGCCCATGCAAAAAATATGTTACAATTTGCTATGGTGGTGGAACCCTCCGACACATAAATACTACATTAATGGAAGGACCTAAGTCAGGAGTTATACTCAACAACATACGGAGAACAGATAACTTTTCCACATGACATAGCACGCTTGGGATTGGAACTGCCAACCCCAGTGCTGCTAGGCAGAAGTGCTCATCACTTAGCCACCGTGCCGCTACATGGGTGTGTGGAGGCATCACTGTGCTTTCAAACAGTCCTATCTCTCAGGAGTGCCATGAGTTAATCAATTCAGATGTACTGTGGAAGGCCAGAGAGCCATCAAACAACCTGTTTCCAGCATATACCATGTGTTTTGAAGGCTCGATATGGGTGATTGATGACAGCATGCTGAACCATCTCGAAATTGGTTAATTTTTGCTTGGTAAGAGGCTGTAATTAGTGGTGGTGGAGAAATGTTAAGGTTGATTATTGTCCTTGCCCATGGAAAAATTTGTTACAATTTGCAATGGTGGTGGAACCCTCTGACACATAAATACTACATTTAGACTTAATTAATAGAAGGACCTGAGTCAGGGGTTATACTAAACAACATACTCAACTTTTAGACGTGACGTAGCATGCTTGGGATTGGAACTGTCAACCCCAATGCTTCTAGGCAGATGTGCTAATCACTTAGCCACCGCACCACCACATGGATGTGTGGAGACATCTCTGTGCTTTCAAACAGTCCTATGTCTCAGGGGTGCCATGAGTTAATCAATGCAGATGTACTGTGGAAGGCCCAGAGAGCCATCGAACAACCTGTTTCCAGCATATGCCATGTGTTTTGAAGGCTCAGTATGGGTGATTGCTGACAGCATGCTGAACCATCTCGAAATTGGTTCATTTTTGCTTGGTAAGAGGCTGCAATTAGTGGTGGTGGAGAAATGTTAAGGCTGATTATTGTCCTTGCCCATGCAAAAAATATGTTACAATTTGCTATGGTGGTGGAACCCTCCGACACATAAATACTACATTTAGACTTAATTAATGGAAGGACCTAAGTCAGGAGTTATACTCAACAACATAGGGAGAACAGATAACTTTTCGACATGACATAGCACGCTTGGGATTGGAACTGCCAACCCCAGTGCTGCTAGGCAGAAGTGCTCATCACTTAGCCACCGTGCTGCTACATGGGTGTGTGGAGGCATCACTGTGCTTTCAGACAGTCCTATCTCTCAGGAGTGCCATGAGTTAATCAATGCAGATGTACTGTGGAAGGCCAGAGAGCCATCAAACAACCTGTTTCCAGCATATACCATGTGTTTTGAGGGCTCGGTATGGGTAATAGATGACAGCATGCTGAACCATCTCGAAATTGGTTCATTTTTGCTTGGTAAGAGGCTGCAATTAGTGGTGGTGGAGAAATGTTAAGGCTGATTATTGTCCTTGCCCATGGAAAAATATGTTACGATTTGCAATGGTGGTGGAACCCTCAAACACATAAATACTACATTTAGACTTAACTAATAAAAGGACCTGAGTCAGGGGTTATACTCAACAACATAGGATGGGAAGACAACTTTTAGACGTGACGTAGAATGCTTGGGATTGGAACCGTCAACCCCAGTGCTGCTAGGAAGAAGTGCGCATCACTTAGCCACCGCACTGCCACATGGATGTGTGGAGACATCTCTGTGCTTTCAAACAGTCCAATGTCTCAGGGGTGCCATGAGTTAATCAGTGCAGATGTACTGTGGAAGGCCAGAGAGCCATCGAACATTGGCGTGCACACAGGGTGTGCCGGATGTGCCTGGGCACACCCTAATCACCCCATGTGCATTAGTATTATCCAGGAGCAGCACCAGGTGGGTAGTTGGAGGTGCCAGTGGCCAGTGTAAATGCCCCCATTATATTAAAGTCTAGGTTCAATGGGGTGTACTGTAATGTGCTCTCAATCAACTGTCTCCCTCCTGTGACAGCAGGTGGTGTTAATGTGTGTTTGAACTTTGGGGTGCACACCCTAATGCAATAGGCTGCGCACACCTATGCCATCAAACAACCTGTTTCCAGCATATGCCATGTGTTTTGAAGGCTCAGTATGGGTGATTGCTGACAGCATGCTGAACCATCTGGAAATTGGTTTGTTTTTGCTTAGTAAGAGGCTGCCGTAAGAGCCCTTTCACACCGGGGCGGTTTGCAGGCGCTATTGCGCTAATAATAGTGCCTACAAACCGACCCGAAAGTGCCGCTGCTGTGTATCCAGTGTGAAAGCCCCGAGGGCTTTCACACTGGAGCGATGCGCTGGCAGGATGGTAAAAAAAGTCCTGCCAGCAGCATCTTCAGAGCGGTGAAGGAGCGGTGTGTATACCGCTCCTTTACCGCTCCTGCCCATTGAAATCAATGGGATGGCGCGGCTATACCGCCGGCAAAGCGCCTCTGCAGAGGCGCTTTGCGGTGGTATTTAACCCCCCCGCTAGCGGCCACATACCGACGGTAAAACGCCGCTAATAATAGCGGCGTTTTACCGCTGACGCCGCCCCCCGCCCCAGTGTGAAAGGGCTCTTAGTGATGGTGGGGAAATGTTAAGGCTGATTATTGTCCTTGCTCATTAAAAAAAATGTCACGATTTGCAATGGTGGTGGAACCCTCCAACACATAAATACTGCATTTCTTTGGACATATATACCTATAGGTGGTGAAATGACATCAGTGAGGAGTAATACTTCTTGATTTGTTCTGTAATATTTGATTTTTTTGGTGGGTGAGTGTAGAATGTTGATGAAGTGATGTTACCCTCAGAATTTTGGGAATGATGTTTTGATTTCTGATGTTTGGCTCAAATTATGATCATTTGGAAATTCTAAACATCACACAAAATTGTGACTCATTTTAAATTTTTAGCAGCAATGGTATTGTTTGTGGATTGTAAAGACACCTGTGTGTGTTTGGGGTAAAGATTGTTGTGATATGAAGAGTAACAAGTGAAGGTGACAGAGAAAAATATATTTTATCAAAACATTCCACTTTCTAGCATTCTTAAAATCTAAATATTTTCAGTAGAAGCAACAATGTTGCAAAGGAAAATTTATTTCACAGAAAGATACATTTCATCTCAACATTAAAATGTTTTTTTTGTGAAAGTTACAATTGTTCCATTAGAATCAATGGCTCAAACTTCATTTGGACAAAAATAGAGCAGATTTTCATTTAAAAAAAAATGCTCTCTAATTAACTCTCATTTTGGTATTTACTATACCTCCAGGTAAAAAAGACACTTGAGTTAAAATGAGAGTTATTTTCAGGTCTGAGCATGCTCAGTTGTGTTGGCACCTAGTTGTCCAAAACGGGGAATTTTTCACTTTTCAGACTTTTAAAGATATTTCAGTGTAGAAATCACTTTTTCACACAGTTTAAAAGCAGATAATCTTTAAATAATATACCGCATATTTCAGTACCATTTAGGCATTTATATCATGCTCTAAAAATTATTTCCATGTGCAATTCTCTAGGTTTTAGCAGAGTAAGGGTTTGGGCTCTATTTAGTTTCAGGGAGCTATAGTAAATTCGATTTTGGGAGAATTTTCTCACCAGCGCTATAGTGAATACCGTTTTCGCGCGAATTACCGCTATTAGCGCTAATTCGCGCTAAATTGCCGCGAATTAGCGCTAAATTGCCACAAATTAGCGCTAATTCGCGGCAATTTGCGCGAATTAGCGCCATAGCGCTATAGTAAATGACCCCCTATATCCGTTAGAAGACTCTCCTCTAATACTGTATTGTGGACTTTTTTTCATCATATTTTTTCAAGTTTATAATTTTATTTTTTGCTATTTTGCACATGCACCTATATGAAGTTTGATTGTATATATTAATTTATGGATTTATGTTTATCTAGCATCATCTAGCAGTGCTACCACATAGGTATTTATATCTCTTTTTTTCTTTTAAGATTGCCCTGTATTTGGCTCCATCCATCTTCTCATCAACTCTGACAAGCTTCCCTGTCCCTGAGGAAAAGCATCTCACAACACGATGCTGCCACCACCATGTTTCACGGTGGGGATGGTGTGCTCAGGGTAATATGCAGTGTTAGTTTTCTGCCACACTTAGCGTTTTGCTTTTAGGCCAGAAAGTTCAATTTTGGTCTCATCTGATCAGAGCACCTTCTTCCACATATTTGCTGTGTCCCCCACATGGCTTCTCATAACCTGCAAACGGGACTTCTTATGGTTTTCTTTCAACACTGTCTTTCTTCTTGCAACTCTTCCATAAAGGCCAGATTTGTGGAGAGCACAACTAATAGTTGTCCCGTGGACAGATTCTCCCACCTGAGCTGTGGATCTCTGTAGCTCCTCCAGAGTCACCATGGGCCTCTTGGCTGCTTCTCTGATTAATGCTCTCCTTGCCCGGCCTGTCAGTTTAGGTGGATGGCCATGTCTTGGTAGGTTTGCAGTTGTGCCATACTCTTTTCATTTTTGGAGGATGGATTGAACAGTGCTCTGTGAGATGTTCAAAGTTTGGGATATTTTTATATAACCTAACCCTGCTTTAAACTTTTCCATAACTTCATCCCTGACCTGTCTGGTGTGTTCCTTGGCCTTCATGATGCTGTTTGTTCATTAACGTTCTCTAATAAACCTCTGAGGACTTCAAAGAACAGCTGTATTTATACTGAGATTAAATTACACACAGGTCTATTTGTGGGATTTTTTTTTTTTTAATCTGGGTACAGCGTCGCACGTCCGCGCAATTGTCATTTAAAGAAGCGCAGGCAAAACATGGCCTGGTCATGAAGGTAAACCTTCCGGAGAGCAAGTGGTTAAAGCTAGACTCCGAGGAAAGTAAAAATCCTCCTTGTAGTGAAGCTGCCCCCCCCCCCCCCCGCAATGCAAAGGTTAAATGATCATTTAGGCCTAGTATACTGGAAAAAGCAGGTTTTCTTACCTGACACTCTATTCCCACAGGCTCTCTTCCTCCAGCACTCACAGCTCCCCCCCATGCTTCAGCGATCACAGTCCTTTAAATTCATGAGGTCCAATTCATGGTCCATAGCCCAGAATTGGACATGAGGGTGCCAAGGGAACAGTCCACTGCAGAAACATTGGGGAGAAAAGAGAGCACCAACTACTGTTTAAAGCAGGGTAAGTAAAACTGTAGTTGTATATAAAATGCACTTTTTATCCTTAAAAAAAATGTTTCCGAGTGCTAAACCTTTCATCCAATTTCTAAACTACTGCATCTGTCAATTTTGAAAACCAGAATAAAGGAGTAGCAGTGGTAAAAAAAAAAAGCACTCATGTGTTTAATCATCTTTTTGTATAATTCTCCTTTAAAGGAGGTTGTGTGTCCTATCCCTACATACTTTTGCTATTAGGTGTCCCTTGCTTGCATCTCAAAAAGTTGGGAGGTATGCAGCTATAGTGTGCCATGCTCGGCCCTTACTAACCAGCTATAGTGTGCCATGCTCGACCCTCACTAACCAGCTATGGTGTGCTATGCTCGACCCTTACTAACCAGCTATAGTGTGCCATGCTCGGCCCTTACTAACCAGCTATAGTGTGCCATGCTCGACCCTTACTAACCAGCTATAGTGTGCCATGCTCGACCCTTACTAACCAGCTATGGTGTGCTATGCTCGACCCTTACTAACCAGCTATAGTGTGCCATGCTCGACCCTTACTAACCAGCTATGGTGTGCCATGCTTGACCCTTACTAACTAGCTATAGTGTGGCATGCTCTGCCCTTAGTAATGAGCTATAGTGTGCCATACACCACCCTCAGTAACCAGGTATAGTGTACCATATTCGGCCCTAAGTAACCAGCTGTAGCATGCCATGCTCGGCCCTTACTAATCAGCTATATTGTACCATGCTCTACCCTTACTAACCAGCTATAATGTGCCATGCTCGACCCTTACTAACCAGCTATAGTGTGCCATGCTCGACCCTTACTAACCAATTATGGTGTGCCATGCTCGACCCTTACTAACCAGCTATAGTGTGCCATGCTCGACCTTTACTTACTAGCTATAGTGTGGCATGCTCTGCCCTTAGTAATGAGCTATAGTGTGCCATACACCACCCTCAGCAACCAGCTATAGCGTGCCATATTCGTCCCTAAGTAACCAGCTATAGCATGCCATACTCGGCCCTTACTAACCAGCTATTGTGTGCCATGTTCAGCCCTTAGTAAGCAGCTATATAGTGCCATGCTTAGCCCTTAGTAACCAGCTATAGTTTGCCATACTCTGCCCTTACTAACCAGCTATATTGTGCCTTGCTTAGTCCTTAGTAACCAGCTATAATGTGCCATACTCCACCCTTAGTAACCAGCTATAGTGTGCCATACTCCACCCTTAGTAACCAGCTATAGTGTGCCATACTCTGCCCTTAGTAACCAGCTATAGGGTGTCATACTGGGCCTTAGTAACCAACTATAGAGTGCCATGATTAGTCCTACGTAACCAGCTATAGTGTGCCATATTCGGCCCTTAATAACCAGCTATAGTGTGCCATACTTGGCCCTTAGTAACCAGCTACATACAGTAGCTCCCAACTGTCCCTAATTGCGAGGGACTGTCCTTAAAAAAGTGTTTACCAGCGCTAAACCTTTCATCCATTTTCTAAATTGTTGCATTTGTAAATTTCGAAAACCAGAATAAAGGAATAGCAGTGGTTAAAAAAAAAAAGCACTTATGTGTTCAACCAAAAATTTTTTGTATAATTATCCTTTAATGGGGGCGTGGCAGGGTGTGTCCTATCCCTACAAACTTTGCTAATAGGTGTCCTTTGTTTCAATCTCAAAAAGTTGTGAGGTATGGCACTGTCACTGTACTAATGAAACTGGCAGGGAAGGGGTTAACATCAGGGGTGATCAAAGGGTTAAATATGTTCCTAGGGAGTGCTTGCTAACTGTGTGGAGGGGTGCTTGTACTGTGGGAAGGCAGAGATTTTTGTTCTTGCTTTGCAGAAACACAGGATCACTACCTTCCTTTCTCACTGAACGGCGATCTGCCTTGGACATCGGACATCGCGCGTGTGCCCCAGACCCGATAGTGCAGGATCACGTACAGGTACGTGGTCCTGTGCAGAGGGGCTGCTTTGCTGCCTTACATATACAGTATACAGTTGGCAAGCAGTTAAGGCTTAATGTACACAGGATGTTTTACAACTTCCCCTGAACGATTTAAAACCCCTGATCTAGCTCTATGTTTAGTATTATGTGATCACTTATCAAAGAAAAAAAAAGAATATATATATGTATATATATATACTGTATATAGTATATGCAAACATTTTTCTGCCATGTTTTACAAGGTAAGGGTTCACATATGCTTTAATTTTTTACATTTTCTAAATAAACAAATCAAACAAAAAACTTTGCTGCAGGAGTACAATATGTGATGTAATGGGTTGTAACGGACACTTTTATTCTCTGTCACAATGTTGAACAAATAAATGCATTCCCCGAGCATAACTAAGCAAACATTCAGTAGCAGAGAGCCTCTATGAAAGCCATGGTCATCCAGGCCATGGTGTTAATGGTCAACTCTTTGTTAGTTCAGAGAGTCAGAGCAGAGCTCAGGGTAGTTCAGTCAACAGGAAAGGTAAAGAGGTCAGACAGGAAAGGATGTATCAGAAGGCAGTTCCTACAGAGCTGTACAGAGAACACAGTCTATATACTAGCCTAGTATTGTCTGCCTGCCGGAGAGAGACTCTGCACAACTACAAGGTAAGAGACCTTTTCCCATCATTACTACCTTGGCTAAGTCCTTGTACTGTATGTTAGGCCTGCTACAGACTATGAACTGACAGCATGTGCTGGGGTTTGTTATTCCGAATCCTCAGCCCAAAAAGCACTATACTTCACAACTGATGGTAAGGTAGCATGCATTGCTACAACTCCAATATGTAGAGCAACGTCATTGTGTAAGATAGCGTGTTACATATCCAATATGTAGAGCAACGTCATTGTGTAATGACCGGTACACACGATGAGATTATTGGACGAATGATCGTCCGTTTTCTTTTTTTGCATGCTAACCTCAGATCGAATCTGAAGAGTTTACTAAAGTTACAAACATTCGTGTATGACAGAATAAAAATTCGGAAGTGATGTCATGTGTTGTAATGCATTTGTACTGTATTTTCTAATTACAGCTGTACCGATTAAACGAAAATCGTATGATTTGGCATTGTGCAAATGTTTTTTTCGTGCATTTCCGATCAAATAATATTAGATAAACTAGCCTGATCGGCTCCTGAAAGCTCTGTACTAACGATCAGATTATCGTTCGATTGCTCTGAAATCTGTATTTTCCATATGATTTTCTGATCGTGTGTACTGGGCATAAGGTAGCGTGTTACATCTCTGAAATGTAGAACAATGTCATTGTGTTAGATAGCATGTTACATCTCCAATAAGTAGAGCGACTACATCGTGTAATATAGCGTGTTGCACCTCCATTATGTACAACAATGTAACAGTGAAAGATAGTGTGTTATATCTCCGAAATGTAGAAAAACATCATAAGGTAAGATAGTGTTTTACATCTCCAATATGTAGAGCAATGTCACAGCATAAGATAGCCTGTTACATTTCCAAAATGTAGAGTAATAGTCATAGCATAAGATAGTGTGTTACATTTCCAATATGTAGAGTAATAGTCATAGCATAAGATAGCATGTTACATTTCCAATATGTAGAGTAATAGTCATAGCATAAGATAGTGTGTTACATTTCCAATATATAGAGCAACGTCATAGCATAAGATAGCGTGCTACAGCTCAATATTTAAAGCAACGTCATAGTGTAAGATAGCGTGTTATTCCAATATGTAGAGCAATGTAATACCGCAAGATAGCGTGTTATAGTCATAGTGTAAGTAGTGTAAGTGTTTTATCTCCAAAATGTAGAGCAATGTAATAGCGCAAGATAGCGTGTTATACCTCCAATATATAGAGCAACGTCATAGTGTAAGATAGCTTGTTACAGCTCCAATATGTAGAGTAATGTAATGCCCCGTGGACACGAGCGGAAATTCCACCAGAAAAAGTAAGATGAGAGCTTTTGGTCCGAAAATGTATGCCCCATCAGACTTTTGTTAGCGGAATTCCAGCCAGCAAAAGATTGAGAGCATGTTCTCAGTTTTTCGGTCGGAAAAAGTTCCGATCTGAAATTCTGATCGTCTGTACCAATTCCGACGCGCAAAATTCCTACGCATGCTCGGAAACAATTCGACGCATGCTCGGAAGCATTGAACTTCCTTTTCTCGGCTCACGCAGTCATATCGCAAGATAGTGTGTTACATCTCCAATATGTAGAGCAATGTCATAGTGTAAGATAGCGTGTTACATTATCACTATGTAGAGCAATGTCACCACCAATAGAGTCTCCAGTATCTCCAGTAGAGGAGTGTCCTAAGAAAAAGAAGTACTGGTCGAAGTTGTTGGCATTATAGGAGTGATATATGAAGAAGTGAACTAAAGAGAGCATAACATTTCTTGGCACTAATACTAACCAGTGAACTTTCTTGTTTGTTTTTTTCAACTGAACTATGAAATAACAGATGATCGGTGGCGATGGGTAACTAAGATTGTTACATTTAGCACACTTTTCCTCTATCAGGCCCTCCCATCGTGCAGCTGTGCATGACAACCAATCAGCTTCTATCTTCAGCTTGTACAGTTAGGCTTTGCATACTAAAGATGGAAGCTAATTGGATACCATGTGCAGCTGTTACAGTTTTAACCCCCCCCCCATTGTGTTTATTGACCTTATACTTTCCAGTTATAAGAACGTGAAGCTGGATTGTAGTGTTCTGGAACATTAGGAAGCAATGCTGAGATCACATTCATTTTTATCGGTCACAGTGCCATGCTGAGCACAAGAACAGCAGCCATTTTGATAGCTTCTATTTATAACAATAAAATTCTTAGACACTATAGGAAAAAGCTGCATCGAGTTAGAAATTCAGAATGTCATTATCTGAAATGGTTTTAGCCAGCTTTAAGGGCTTATTCACACAGGCAGACATAAATACATGTGTATGGGTATTTACGTTGTACCTCACAGTGTGCAATAAAGCCAATTTCAGTGCAGGAGAGTACTGGGGAGTGAAGGGAAGGCTGGAGTTCAGATTTAAAGCTGAGTTCCAGGTAAGGATATTCTTAGATAGTTGCATTGGTCCAGCTTGGAGCAATGTAACTATGTACTGTATATACTACACATGACTTATTCCCCTGGAAGCTGGAAATCACTGTAGTAGACACTGCTATTACAGTTATCTCCTCTAGCTTTTGGGTCCTCTGCCAAGCATCTGTCCTTCTGCTTAGTGAACACAGAAAGTGGACCACTTGGCATGGGGCCATTCAGAGATCGCTTTGCATTTTCTCAATGAATGCAAAGCGTTCTCTGATTGGACAAGGTGAAGATTTTGGTGATACCGCCCCACCAATTCATCTTTTCTAATCAGAGAACACTTTCCATTCACAGAGAAAATGCAATGTGTTCTCCAAATGGCCCCCATGTCGAGCTGTTGACCTTATGTGTTCACAGAACTGCACCAGTTGTGTGTAAATCACAAGAGAGTACTTTGTCATCTGGCTCCTTCATATCTGTTTCATTTGCTTGGTGGAGTTTAATCATGACAACGAAAGCCTCAGAAGTATGATGATACTTTATTTATGTAGGCTGTAACCCAAATCAAGAAGTCATAATTGAACTTTTTTGGTCATCTGATTACATTGACTTGATTGGTTTCCATATTTTGTACAAAATCACTGAAATTTGAACTGACATTTAAAATAAACCAAATAGTATTTATTGGACATTCTCTGCTCATGACTGCAGATCTGACATAATTTGACACTTGCACTGGAGAACATTCCCAAGCTGGCAAATCAATAACTGGCCAATGATTGCTATCACTGTACATGTGAAATGTGGGATTACAGCCCCAGCAGAATTAGCTGCAAATTCAGGGGACCTTCATCGGTTGCTTCACTGTTGGGGTCTACTCAGACCTGGAATTGTAGAAGGCCATGTAAGCCACAGCCTGAAACAACCAAGTTTCAGGTGGTAGCAGACCAGAAAAGAAAACACAAGAAAGCAGCAATGAGGTATCCGACATCAAGGCTTTATTCCAGCAAAAATCTTGGCCTCGGTCATCAACCAGAGACCTCCCAACTGAGACTCCTTTCACACTGAGGCACTTTACAGGCATTTTAGCGCTATAAATAGCACCTGTAAAGCGCCTCTCATGCCACCCCAGTGTGAAAGCCTGAGTGCTTTCAAACTGGGGCGGTGCGTTTGTGGGACGGCTTGCAAAGTCCCGCAAGCAGCATCTTTGGAGCACCGCTCCCGCACCGCCTTGCCCATTGAAATCAATGGGCAGCGCTGCTGAAGCGCCTGCAAAGTGCTTCGGCAGTGGCACCTTTCGGGTTCTTTTAACCCCTTTTTAGCCCCTTCTTTGGGGTCAAAAGTGCCCCGGTCCCACCCGCACAGCACCGGTAAACCGCCACTAAAACTAGCAGTGCTTTACCGCTAATGCTCGGGCGGTCTGTGTGTGAAAGTAGCCCGACACATTTCACCACTCAAGGCTTAGTCGTGGTGTGGTGAAACACGTCAGAGGGAGGTCTCTGGGTGAGGACCAAGACAGTTTCTGGAATAAAGCCTTGATGTTGGGTATCGATGTGTGGCTGTCTCAATATTTGTTTGACAACTGTATTTTTGTGCCTAGTAAACAGAGGATATTTGCCTGTCACAGACAGCAGACCAACATTTTCTCATTTCTGACCTTACTTTAAAAAATGTTTTTCGTTGGCTATACCCTATATTTTTTTTATGGAAGATATTTAGAGCTGTACACCCACAAAGACTGAGTGCCGGTTCACACAGGGGCGACTTGTCAGGCGACCTAGCCGCCTGACAAGTCGCCTCCCGTTCTGTACTATGGAACCGTTCTAATAGGAGCGACGCAAGTCGCTCCGACTCAGAAAAAGGTTCCTGTACTACTTTGGGGGCGACTTGAGGGGACTTGCATAGACTTCTATACAGAAGTCTCAATAGAACTGTATCGCAGGTCTTCTGCAAAACCATACAGCAGCAGTGTGGTAAGAAAAAGTCCCTTTGTAGCAGAAGGAAACCAGTGAACTTTGTCTCTTCAAGACACTAGCCAGTGTCTCCTTTAGCTCACACACCCAGTATCCTGACTTTTAGGACCAAGAGGGGGATTTCAGAAACACACGCAGTCTCCAGGATCCCTTCAGGGTCTGTACTCACAAAATGTCCAGGGACAGCTGGTAGCCTTCTTCCAACTTCCAACTTCCAAGCGACACTCTATACCAGTGATACTAGACAGGATCCATGGACATCCTCCCTCAGTCAGCTTGCAAAGGAACCATGGGTTCCAGCCTTTCAGCCCCTCAGGTGGTCAACCACTTGAGGCCACATGGCAGCCTGCGTTGGGGAGAGGCAGCAGCCCCCTCCCCACTTGGACCTCTCTCCTGAGATAGACTAGACTGCCTACACCATGTGCTCTTCAGACTTAAATACAAGTACCCAGCATGCTTTGGGGCACACCCCCTTCCAATTGGCCAGGGGGTGTATAGACATCCATGCTCTCACATGCCAGGTTTCCACCCACTGTCCAATATACTCTATAGCAGGGCTCTCAAACTGGCGGCCCTTCAGCTGTTGTGAAACTACAAGTCCCATAATGACTCTGCCTGTGGGAGTCATGCTTGTAACTGTCAGCTTTGCAAGGCCGCATGGGACTTGTAGTTTCGCAACAGCTGGAGGGCCACCAGTTTGAGACTCCTGCTCTATAGCTATTTGAGCAGTGTAGAACTTGAGCACACAGAGCAGACTCTATCAAACAATCAATGCTCTCTGTTAAGCAGGCAGCACATCAATTTACCTAGCCGTCTCCCTGTTAAGCAGAGAAACCAAACTATATACACTCACTAGCACCTACCTAGGAGGGTGCTACACTACTATAGAATGAAAACCCAACTCCATCCAAAACTTTTTTTTTACTGTATATACTCGTGTATAAGTCGAATTTTTCAGCCCCTTTTTTGGGGCTGAAAGTGCCCCCCTCGACTTATACACGAGTCATCGCCGTCTGCCTACATGATCAGCGTGTCATGCAGGCAGACGGCGGCCAGCGTGTGCTGCATAGCACTCGGCAGCAGCTCTCGGCTCTCACAGTTCAAAAGCCGCGCCTCCTCATCTGTGATAGGCAGCCAGCGTACAGCCTATAATGGACATTCTCTCATCCTTGTCCGTGGTATGAGGATGAGAGAATGTCCGTGATAGGCTGACCGCTGACTGCTGGGAAATGGAGTTTTCTGTCTATCATGGACGACGAGGAGGCGCGACTTTTGAACAGTGAATGGCCGCCGAATAGGAACAGCACACGCTGATCGGTGCAGAGCGGCACACGGAGGCATGCACAGGACACAGGTAGGATCAGGCCCGGACTGGGACAAAAAATAGGCCCGGGCATTTTAGACTGAGCAGCCAATTTTTCCATGGACTGGGGGGGGGGGGGGGGGGGGAGTGTATCGGTCCTCCATGCTGTAATGTGCAGGAACACTGATATAAATATAAAGGGGACTGCACTGTAATGATTACCCCCCTTACATCAGAGTCTGCACAGACCCCCCTGCATCAGAGTACATACAGAGGTCCCTTACATCAGAGTCCACACAGACCCCCCTTACAAAAGAGTCCGCACTGAGCCCCTTTACATCAGAGTCCGCACTGAGCCCCCTTACATCAGATTCCACACTGAGCCCCCTTACATCAGAGTCCACACTGAGCCCCTTTACATCAGAGTCCGCACTGAGCCCCTTTACATCAGAGTCCGCACTGAGCCCCTTTACATCAGAGTCCGCACTGAGCCCCTTTACATCAGAGTCCGCACTGAGCCCCTTTACATCAGAGTCCGCACTGAGCCCCTTTACATCAGAGTCCACACTGAGCCCCTTTACATCAGAGTCCACACTGAGCCCCTTTACTTCAGAGTCCACACTGAGCCCCTTTACATCAGAGTCCGCACTGAGCCCCTTTACATCAGAGTCCGCACTGAGCCCCTTTACATCAGAGTCCGCACTGAGCCCCCTTACATCAGAGTCCACACTGAGCCCCTTTACATCAGAGTCCGCACTGAGCCCCTTTACATCAGAGTCCGCACAGAGGTGTCTTACATCAGATTCCGCACTCAGCCCCCTTACATCAGAGTCCGCACTGAGCCCCCTTACATCAGAGTCCGCACAGAGATGTCTTACATCAGATTCCGCACTGAGCCCCCTTACATCAGAGTCCACACTGAGCCCCCTTACATCAGAGTCCGCACAGAGGTGTCTTACATCAGAGTCCGCACTGAGCCCCCTTACATCAGAGTCCACACAGAGGTGTCTTACATCAGAGTCCGCACTGAGCCCCTTTACATCAGAGTCCGCACAGAGGTGTCTTACATCAGAGTCCGCACTGAGCCCCTTTACATCAGAGTCCGCACAGAGATGTCTTACATCAGATTCCGCACTGAGCCCCCTTACATCAGAGTCCGCACAGAGGTCCCTTACATCAGAGTCCGCACAGAGGTGTCTTACATCAGAGTCCGCACTGAGCCCCTTTACATCAGAGTCCGCACAGAGGTGTCTTACATCAGATTCCGCACTCAGCCCCCTTACATCAGAGTCCGCACAGAGGTCCCTTACATCAGAGTCCGCACAGAGGTCCCTTACATCAGAGTCCGCACAGAGGTCCCTTACATCAGAGTCCGCACTGAGCCCCCTTACATCAGAGTCCGCACAGAGGTCCCTTACATCAGAGTCCGCACAGAGGTCCCTTACATCAGAGTCCACACTGAGCCCCTTTACATCAGAGTCCGCACTGAGGTCCCTTACATCAGAGTCCGCACAGAGATGTCTTACATCAGATTCCGCACTGAGCCCCCTTACATCAGAGTCCGCACAGAGGTCCCTTACATCAGAGTCCGCACTGAGCCCCTTTACATCAGAGTCCACACTGAGCCCCTTTACATCAGAGTCCACACTGAGCCCCTTTACATCAGAGTCCACACTGAGCCCCTTTACATCAGAGTCCACACTGAGCCCCCTTACATCAGAGTCCACACTGAGCCCCTTTACATCAGAGTCCGCACTGAGCCCCCACTTACTGTAAGGGGGAGCTCTGTGGAATGTAAAGGGGAACACTGACTTAAGGGGGTCTCTGCTCACCAAAGTCCCCCTCTTGTATCAGAGTCCACAGAACACCCCTAAATTCGTTTTATATACACATTGGAAGGCTGGAGAGAGGGTGAGCTTACTCACCCCAGGATGAGGCTCCGAAGCGGGCTGCCTGCAGCTTTTAAATCTTCCTTCCTTCACCCCAGGGATGTGTGGGCGGGGCAGACGCAGGGGGTGTGGGCGGGGCAGACGCAGGGGGTGTGGGCGGGGCAGACACAGGGGGTATGGGCGGAGCAGATAGAGTAGAGGGGCGGGAAGAGGAGGAGCAGTGGAACTGTCAGCGTTGGCTGAGCTGTGTGTGAGAGAGACATACAGCTCAGCCGCTCAGCCAATCAGCCGCTATTGTAGCTATTGCGGAGACCAGAGCTGACACAGGCACGGCCGCATAGCGGTGGGTGAGCGGCGGCCGTGGCCTGTGTTAACCCTGTCCAGGCCGCGGGCGCCGCTTACCTCCCGCTGTGCGGCCTGATCATCAATAGGCTATGGAGCTGGAGGTCCCAGCCCACCGGGCAAATGCCCGGTCTGCCCTATGGCCAGTCCGGGCCTGGGTAGGATGCACACAGACACATGCACACAGACACATACACAGGACCATATACACATGACACATGCACACATACACAGGACACAGGTACATATACACATGACACATGCACATATACACATGACACAGGTATAGGACACATGCACATATACACAGGACACAGGTAGAGGACACATGACACATGCACATATACACAGGTACATGACACATGCACATATACACAGGTACATATACACATGACACAGGTACAGGACACATGACACATGCACATATACACAGGACACAGGTACACGACACATGCACATATACACAGGACACAGGTACACGACACATGACACATGCACATATACACAGGTACATGACACATGCACATATACACAGGACACAGGTACGGGACACCTAACACATGCACAAATACACAGGACACAGGTACATGACACATGCACATATACACAGGACACAGGTACGGGACACATGCACATATACACAGGACACAGGTACATGACACATGCACATATACACAGGACACATGACACATGCACAGGACACAGGGAGGTATACAGCTGCAAATGGGCATTGTTGAACCTCTTTTTCCACTTACAGTAGCTGCTGCATTTCTCACCCTTGTCTTATACTCAGGTCAATAATTTTCCCCATTTTTTGGTGGTAAATTAGGGCCTCGACTTATACTCGGATCGACTTATACTCGAGTATTTACGGTATTAAGTACGGACAGAATAGGGAAGGGTTAGAACTACATTCTTATTAATGCCTGTGTCACAATTGCAGCAATTTCTCCTCATTTCCTGTCCTGGTGACTAGTATCAGATAGAACGGAAAGTGAGAGTATGTGTCCCTCACTTTGTGACAGACAGCACCTAAGGCCCCTTTCACATGGGGCGGACTCCGATAAGATCAGCAGGGGATCTGTCCGCTGATTTGAGCAGAGCGTGCGGCTAACAGATCTGTGTCTGCTCAGTTTCTGCAGAGCGGACATGGACCGAGACCGCTCTGCTCTACGGAGCAGCGGATGTAAATGGGCTCCACTCTCTATTTACACCCAACTGCCCTCCGACTTGCCTAGATGGAGGAGGACGGATCCCCTTCGATTTGTTTTTAATGGAGTGCATCAGATTGGAGGTAGGTGGGTGTAAATGGACAAAAGTGCATTTACACCCATTGATCCATAGGAGTGCATGGAGGGTCTGATCAGGTAAAAAGGCCTGTCAGGGCCTGTCAGAAAAACCGACAGGCGGACCTGAATAGACCCTTTGTGTGAAAAATACACTAGGCAGGGCTGACACTGCTGAGTCCAAAAAAATAATGTGTGTTCTCAGCCCACAACAGGACTTACAGTAGGAGCTAAGCGCATTTCTGAAAGATCGACGGCTATTTCTCTGTACTTGCAAGGCCTTTAAAGTGGGTACAACTCAGAGAAATGTGTGCCTTTTGTGGAGTGCCACTGCCTATTTTTCTTTATTTTAAATTTTGCCTTGATGTCAGTTTCTTACTTTTGCATGTGTCTTCATCAAGGTGCTTCTTTTCAGTTCATCACTTAAAAAAGTTCAAATCTTTTTCGGGCCTTATACCTATGGTACATGGGTATCAGCTGTAACAAAACTACACAGAACAGGAGCCAGCTATGTAAAAACTGCCGGGTTTAGACGGCGGTTTCTAGCTGTCAAGTTAAATCGTTCAGGAGAGGTTGAACAATGTGAAGCCTAATAGTCACACACAACACAAAAAAAACATACGACTTTACTTTGATACTCAGCAGGAACAATTTAGTATATATTTGTGTTAAATTTTAGTCCTGAAAAGTGTTATTTTGTAGCAAAAAAAAAGTTAAAATGTAACTAAATGGAGAAAACATTAGCAAGGGGCCTGGGGTGAGAGATTACGTGGCCGTGTCTCCATTCCATCTGTTTGTTTTACTTTGTACTGTGTGCCAGAATGTGCTGCACAAAATAAACTGTGTACACACTCCGGGAGGACCTGCTGAGTGGAGCGTGGCTCAATCATTCATTACTCGTTTTGTTAAAGAAAAGTCTAATAACTAATATTATTTTGAAAAAAAAAAAAAAAACGCAGAAGTTTGAGCACATACAAATGTGTGGAATTTCTCATAGGGAGCAATTATAGGCAAAGAGCATCTGTTCAGAGAAAAATTCTACCTCCATAGACCACCATACTTTCTCCAGAAAAAAATATGGAAATACACATTTCTATTCAATTGTATCCTGAAAAGTGTACTGTGATTACAACATTATAAAATCAAAGTGGTTGTAAACCTCAGACAAAATATAAACAAAAAATAATCCTCTATAGTCGCAAATTTATAGTACTGAGTGTTATTTCTGTTTGCTGCTTTGTTCCTCTGTTATATGCATAAGTCACTTCTGACAAGTTTTCCTGACACCAAGAGAAAAACGGTGACAGGAGAGGGACCTTCATCTGATTGACAGCCTAAGCCCTGTTCCTGTGTGCTATGTGTGTCCCTACCCTCCAATCAGCTCTCAGCTCTCCTCACTGAGCTCTACAGTGTGTAATTTTAACTCTCTGCCCCCCCCCCCCCTGTTTTCTGACAGCTCAGACATGCTTTATGAATTATGGGACTTTTTGGAAAAATGTAGAGAAGAGAAGACTGCAGACAAACAAGTGCACCATCTGCAGGAGGATTTGTTTCATCCCTGTGTATCACCTAATGTCAGTCACTTCACTGGGTATATGTAAGGGGTTTCCAAACACTTTAAAGCAGTTCTTCAGCCCCCCTTTCCTACATTTTTTTTAAGTCAGCAGCTATAAATACAGGTACCTGCTAACATTTAATAAATGAAAACGTACCTGTCCAGGGATCCAGCTCTGTCCTCACCCAGGCCAGTTCTTCGCTGGTCTTCAGGTCCTCAGAGCTGACATATTTACTATGGAAAGCCGGTTGTGACTTCTTGCTACTTCACAGCCGGCCTCCCACTGTGCATGTTAGTATTGCTTTAAAGTACCTAAAGATGCAGAAGCACATCATTTATTTCAGTGTCTGACAATGCACAGTGCTCCAGAACCCACTACAGAGCCTATGTAAATTTTTTTGTCAAGCCAAAGCATAAAGGGGAAATATTTCATTGGGGGGACACATTTTCCAGCAACAACTGTCTAAGGCTAAGTTTACACTAGCCCACACTGTGCATTCTGGTTGCGAGTGTGGCAATCGCATCGATACCCGCACCTGCTACCACCCGCATCACACTGCTCTTGCAAGATGCGCAGAGCTGCCATTCATTCTGATTGGAACTCCCACGCATTTCAGCCCACAGCACAATCGTGGGGCCAGGAACCGCAAGTAAAACCACATGGTCAAAAAGGCAGCGGTTTCCCTGCGGCTGAGTTTTTAAAAGGTGCATGCACCATTAATGTGGCACAGCACAAAAGATTATAGCGCACACATACAAAAATGACATTTAACTCCTGCAAGGCTATTTAAAACACCTGAACATATTCAGAAAATATGGGGATTTAGTTACACCATATGGCCATACAGTGCTAAGCCCATTACTGCGTCAAAGTACCCCATTATCAGTGGGTCCTATGCTATCCATGGAATGGAAGATCCTGCATCTTTGTACCATGGAAGAAATACACTTCTCTATATGGGAGAACTAAAGGACTTTTTCTATAACACAGGTGGACACTAATAAGAGGCAATGATTTGGGGGGGGGGGGGGGGGGTTGCTCCAGCCCAAAGAGATTTGGTCAGAAGCCATACAATAGACAAACAAAGATTTGGGGGGCACAGCAGCCCATTCAAATGAATGGGCTGCCATGCCTGAGCAAACACGGGCCACATGGCCCGCACTAGTGTGAACCTAGCCGAAGAGGGGAATGCCCTCACATTGGGAGATTTCCTCTAACTTCCTGATGTATCTCTTGAACACAAAGTGTGCAGAAATGTATCCAAAGATACACAGACAGCAAAATATAAAACACAAAACAAACAAACAAAAAAAAGAAACAGGCAGGGGGTTTAACCCTTACTTAACCCTTAAAAAAACTGTTTTGACTAAACATAAGCTTTAAGCTCTTCGCTTAATCAGCCTCTGGTTATTAATATCTCTTGATTTCAGCAGCTTTGCCTACTTACTATTATGGTGGGTCTGGCATTATTGAGAACATGGCGGGATCACTGAGAGAAGCAGAGAGCACATGTGGCAGTGAGAGCTAATTTCTGGAGCTTCTGAGAAATATGAGAGGCTAGTGAAGTTACCTATTTATTTTCTTTACCATTTAGATAGCACCAATGTATTAACATTTATGGATTTTAGCATCATCTGCACCAAGAATGCACTTGAGTGATTAGCATTCGGTCACAAAGCTGCCCACAGTGGCAGCCCAAAGCAGCATTACCTGGAACACATAAGCCGCGTACACACAGGCGGACTTTTCGACCGGACTGGTCCGACGGAACTAATCCGTCAGACAATCCGACCGTGTGTGGGCTTCATCGGACCTTCAGCTGACTTTTTCTGTCGAAAATCAAACGGACTTTAGATTTGGAACATGCTTCAAATCTTTCCGATGGACTCGAGTTCGGTCGAAAAATCCGTTCATCTGTATGCTAGTCCGACGGACAAAAAAGGACGCAAGGGCAGCTATTCGCTACTGGTTATGAACTTCCTTATTCTAGTCCCTTTGTACGTCATCACGTTCAAAGGAACGGACTTTCAAACGGACTTTAATCCGTTCGTGTGTGGGCAAGTTCCGGTCGTTCGAAAGTCCGTAGTAACTCCGTCGAAAGTCCGTCGGACCTTTGATGCTGAAAAGTCCGCTCGTGTGTACGCGGCATAACAATTACTACAGGGTTTAACAAAATCATTCCTCTTTATAAATGGGCAGGATGGTTAGAATGGTTTTAACTTTAATGGAAAATTCTACTTTCACATTAAAAGACATGAAGGGCTTAGTAAATATTATGTTCTATGTTCATTATTATTTACCTAATTACACGGAAATAGACATTTTCTTGTGCCAAATAATATACAATGCTTTTATTTTTACAGGTCTGACCAGTCTCTTTCTATAATGGAAGTATTATAAGGCCAAGAGGCACCATGGAGCCAGGTGGTGTGAACATTCCGGAGCCCACCATGGTGCTCCCTAGACTCTATCCAATTGTAGAAGATGAATCAGAAGGAACAGAGGACTCAAGATCAATCGAAGACAAGGGGGCAGCAATAGGGGAACAGAGCAGGAGAGACAGTAGTGAGCCTGAGCATGGATCCTCCAACCACAGCCCGAAATCCTTTGTTGCTTCTGTGAAAAGGGCTATTTCTTCTATAGGGACAAATGGTAAGACGAACTTCATCACTTGTTTTTCTTTTTGCAAATGATGTGAGTTTCAAGAAAAAGAAAGAATTAAGTGAAACCATATACAGTATAAAAAAGAAAATCTACATTTGTTTGTGGTTCCAGGATAAAAATACTAAGATGTTAAATAAAGGGTCTTCTTGGTGGGTAGACTATGCAGCTAATATTACTTTAAAATATACCTGTTAGAATAAATATGTGGGTTTGTGAAAGTGTAAGTGGGAGGTACTGGATCCAAACGCTATATTTGATCACATCACAGTGGAGGTCAAACTCCATAGTGTAGAGTGTAGTCCCTCTAGTGAGGGAGCTCTAATGCACAAAGCAGCCACACCAGGCCACTTTGGACTCAATCCAATAGGACAAAGAGCGTTTGTTGGGAATCCAAGATATACATTTATTTCCTCATAGAACAAAAGGCCACCATGTTTTGGAGCCTTTAATATGGCTTTTTCATCTGGGTTTTAATGGTTGATGGAGAGAAAAACACAGGGCTCATTGTGGTTGAAAAAGTTATTGGAATTACAATATATTAACACAGGACACTTGGATACAAATGATGGAATGGGATTTTATCAGTTGATTATTGTATCCAAGGCGTAAAGCCCTGATGATGGGGGCATTGCAAAGGTATTACAGTGCAATAGCTTATATTATATATAGCGCGCAACCCTGCAAGGACCACAGAGTTGTGTGCCAGGTTCTTATCTCTTTGTGTAGTGGCTGCCAGGCAAACAGCAACTTTCACTCTTTCCTCTGGCTCAGTGGTTGCCTTTTTAAAATGTATTGGTGATTAACTTGGAGGGAGCTGTGGGATACTCTAAGGCACAAACAGGAGTGTGAGGACACTCTTCCCTTTGCAGCTACAGTCCTTTAAGCAGTAGGACATAAAGTGGACAGCACTGGGATACCAACAATAACAATGTTCAAGACCAGGCAAGCAGGGGTTAATAACAGCAACAGTCACGGGGATCCTTCTCTCTTAGGTCTGTACTCACAGTGTGCCCAGGGCTTAGATGTCACCCTCAGACTTAGGCAGACAGACTCCTCTGTGAAGGTTCCAGATAAGATCCTCAGTAGAACCCCTCCTGTGGCTCTTAAGCAGGATAGGCCCCCTGGTTAAGCACAGCTGGGACCTTAATGAGACAGGCAGAACCTTCAGCAGAATGACCGCTGGGGACCTCTCCTCTGGTGGAAGAACACTGCTCCTCCAGGCTCCAAACTATTTATGCACTCCCTCAGCCACCATCTGGGCATCCTCACCCAGGGATTGGCTGGGGCTGAATAAATATTCAGGCTGCTTATCTGATCCTCCCGCTCACTATATTCTGGAAATCTCCAAAAGACAGATGGAAGCAGTCAAATTCACAGCCTGTGTAGCCCTGAGCAGACCAAGGCAATCACTTGCTGCTCTGATGATTATAGCAGAGTGACAAAACTAAATTTGCCTATCCTAACTAGAAGCCTATTTGGGACGGTGCTACACAAAAAAGAAAATGGATGTACATATTGGACTTCCAACAAATAGTGTGGTAGACAATTTTGTTTGTTCTCCCCTGATAAATATAGGGGTGATATCACTGTTGACTGGTTTTTAAAGGTTTGTGGTCTTAGACTGCCTAACTGATCCTTTCTTTACTATTTAGTGAGGCAAACAGCTAAGTACATGGTTGAAATACATATCTGGGAGCTGTTTTACATGCCATAGGATTTGTTTTTCTGTTAGTTAATTCCTGAGATTTACACAACATAGCTAGTTAGCACGGCCACACTGGGAGACCTCACTTCCTGTACTGAACTTAAATGACATGACTAGGTCTTATGCCCCGTACACACAGTCGGATTTTCCGACGGAAAATGTGTGATAGGACCTTGTTGTCGGAAATTCCGACCGTGTGTGGGCTCCATCACACATTTTCCATCAGATTTTCCGACACATAAAGTTTGAGAGCAGGCTATAAAATTTTCCGACAACAAAATCCGTTGTCGGAATTTCCGATCGTGTGTACACAAATCCGACGGACAAAGTGCCACTTATGCTCAGAATAAATAAAGAGATAAAAGCTATTGGCTACTGCCCGTTTATAGTCCCAACGTACGTGTTTTACGTCACCGCGTTCAGAATGATCGGATTTTCCGACAACTTTGTGTGACCGTGTGTATGCAAGACAAGTTTGAGCCAACATCCGTCGGAAAAAATCCATGGATTTTGTTGTCGGAATGTCCGATCAATGTCCGACCGTGTGTACGGGGCATTACTCTTAAACGCAGCCTGTGACTAGACAGTGAAGAAAAAGCAGCAAGCTAATAAGATCATCTCATCATCTCTTTGCTCTCTCCACCTACCCACATGCTCATTACGTGGATATAAGCAGTACCGCATAACTGATGTTTGTGCTAAGCCTATTGCATTAGGGTGTGCACCTCAAAGCTCAAACACATATGTGTGTGTGCATGTTTATTTATATTTACGGTGTCAGTAGAGCAATGGACGGTGTCAGTAGGGCAGGGATTGGTGTCAGTAGGCCAATGGATGGTGTCAGTAGTTTTTATTTTTATTTTTGATTAGTTTCCTTACAAATTTTTATGAGCCCTGTTAGGAGGCTTTGGTGAAATATCTAGGGTGCAAACAGGGGGAATCTGCGCCACACAGGGTGAATAGGGTGTGCTAATATTTACTATACTTACAGCTTAGCGTTCATTGTCCTGAACTGCAAGCTGTAGATATACAGTGCCTTGAAAAAGTATTCATACCCCTTGAGATTTACCACATTTTGTCACGTTACAACCAAAAACAAAAATGTATTCTATTGGGATTTTATGTGATAGACCGACACAAAGTGGCACATAGTTGGGAAATGGAAGGAAAATTATAAATGGTTTCTAAACATTTTTACAAATAAATATCTGAAAAGTGTGGTGTGCATTTGTATTCAGCCCTCCTGAGTCAATACTTTGTAGAACCACCTTTCACTGCAATTACAGCTACATGTTTTTTTGGGGATGTCTCTACCAGCTTTGCACATCTAGAGAGGGACATTTTTGCCCATTCTTCTTTGCAAAATAGCTCAAGCTCTGTCAGATTGGATGGAGAGCGTCTGTGAACAGCAATTTTCAAGTCTTGCTACAGATTCTCGATTGGATTTAGGTCTGGACTTTGACTGGGCCATTCTTACACATGAATATGCTTTAATCTAAACCATTCCATTGTAGCTCTGGCTGTATGTTAAGGGTAGTTGACATGCTGGAAGGTGAAGTTTTCTGCCACACATAGCGTTTTGCTTTTAAGCTGAAAAAAAATAAATTTTGGTCTCATCTGACCAAAGCACCTTCTTCCACGTTTGCTGTGTCACCACATCACAAACTGCAAACAGGACTTCTTATGGCTTTCTTTCAACAATGACTTTCTTCTTGCCACTCTTCCATAAAGGCCAGATTTGTGGAGTGCACAACTAATAGTTGTGCTGTGGACAGATTCTCCCACCTGAGCTGTGGATCTCTGCAGCTCCTCCAGAGTTACCATGGGCCTCTTGGCTGCTTCTCTGATTAATGCTCCCCTTGTCTGGCCTGTCAGTTTAGGTGGACGGCCATGTCTTAGTAGGTTTGCAGTTGTGCCATACTCTTTCCATTTTCAGGTGATGGATTGAACAGTGCTCTGTGAGATTCTCAACGTTTGGGATTTTTTTGATAACCTACCCTGCTTTAAACTTCTCCACAACTTTATCCCTGACCTGTCTGGTGTGTTCCTTGGCCTTCCTGATGCTGTTTGTTTACTAAGGTTCTCTAACAAACCTCTAAGGGCTTCACAGAACAGCTGTATTTATCCTGAGATTACATTACATACGGGTGGACTTTATTTACTATTTAGGTGACTTTTGAAGGTAATTGTTTCTACTAGATTTTAGTTAGGGGTATTAGAGTAAAGGGGGCCGAATACAAATGCACGTCATGCTTTTCAGATATTTATTTGTAAAAAAATTTGAAAACCATTTATCGTTTTCCTTCCACTTCACAATTATGTGCCACTTTGCGTAGGACTATCACATAAAATCCTTAATAAAATACATTTATGTTTTTTTGGTTGTAATATGACAAAATATGGAAAATTTCAAGGGGTATGAATACTTTTTCAAGGCACTGTAGAAATAAATAAAATACTAAGAAATGTGGTGTGCTTAGGCTGCTCTATATTACATTTTTCAGTAATAATAATAAAACAAATATTCACAATGTCCAAAAAAGAAATCAGACAGTACAAATTGTGTACATTGGGAATTAGTGACATGCTCCGTTTGATTGGTGGACAGATAGATAATTAGTGGACACTAGTGATCATTGGCAGAAGTGTCCCATTACACTGATTTTCATTGGGAGAAAGGCCCCATTATACTGGTGGTCATTGGGAAAAGGGCCCCATTAAACTGGTGGTCATTGGGAAAAGGGCCCCATTAAACTGGTGGTAACTGGAAGAAGGGCCTCATGACACTGATGGTTATTGGGATAAGGGCCTCATTATACTGGTGGTAATTGGAAAATGGGCATCATTACACTGGCAGTCATTGGAAGAAGAGCCCCTTTAAACTGGTGGTCATTGGGAGAAGGGCCTTGTTACACTGGTCTTCATTAAGAGAAGGGCACCATTACACTGACGGTCATTGGAAGAAGTGCCCCATTACACTGCTGGTCATTGGGAGAATGGTCCCATTACACTGATTGTCATTGGGAGAAGGGCCCCATTACATTAATGGTCATTGGGAGAAGGGCCCAATTAGACTAATAGCCATTGGGAGAAGGGCCCCATTACACTGATGGTCACTGGGAGAAGGACACCATTACACTGGTAGTAATTGGGAGAAGGACCCCATTAGACTAGTGGTCAGTGGAAAGAATGCTTCTTACATTGATGGTCAGTGAAAAGAAAGCCCCTTAAAATGGTGATAATTGGGAATAATGCCCCAATTACAAATAGTTAAAAAGATCATTGGTGTCAATGGTTATATACCTGAGAGACAGAACTTTCTCATTGCTCAAGGAACTCTGGAGGAACCTGCTCAATTTCTGAAGGAACCCTAAGGTTTTACAGAACCTTGGTTATGAATAACAATAGTTAAAAGGTAAGGAATATTAATTAGAGATAATGAAGTCTGTTTTAGATGAAAATAAAAAGGCTTGCATTGACTTACACATTAAGCACAATGTTCATGTTTGTAGCAGACCTATAAAGTGAAATTTTACTAGTAGCTATTTCTAAAGTGACCTGTAGCTTTGATATTAGCTACGCATCCTGCCTTGCAGTACACTGTGGGAATGTAATTTTTGGCTTCAGAGTTTAATGAACAATAGAGCTAAGCTGTTAATGATCAAATTGTCTGGAAGTGGAAACTTGCACATGTGCTTGGACCATGACTGCAGACTGCAGATAGAATCCAGCACATTGGCTGCTGTCCTACAGTAACAGTATTGGATGTCTGTTCAGAGTCTCCATTAGTGGATGGGTTTTCCTGTCATTTGATAAGAGAACACAAGCGTGGGAACTAATGGAACAAGACCTGTGTGAACATTCTGCAGATTTATTTTTAGAAAAAATGGCATTAGCGACACATCTAAATATGTGTAAAAGGGAATTTTTAAGCTTTGAGGGGCCATACTGTGGCCAGTGGGAGTAGAAAATTCCCCGGCATCAGTGAAATAGTGCCCCAATGTTGGTATCAATGTCAAGAATAGTGCTGCTATAGGCAATATATATGGGCACACTCAACAGAAGATACATTCATAGGTTAAACGACATCTGAAAAAAACGATTGGAAAAGCCACCAAATTCAGAATGAAAAATTAATTAAATAATGTATTACTTACCCCTATCGGCTACAAGCCCTCCCTTCATGCCTTAAACAGACCTCATGGGTACAGGAAATGAGAGAAATCTTCCCTATGGGGTCACAGATAGAGGTAACAACTCTTCCACAGTTGATTTTGTCATACCTTCAGTACTGTCCCATATTCTCTGCACAATTCCTGTGTTATTTCAAAAGGTCTAATTAGTCCTCCTTTGGGGCTACAGATCAATTAGTCCCTATGTTGTAGAGATTAGAAGAAAGGGGGTTTAGCAAGAGGAACGCCAAGATCACTTTAAGAGGCACTCGGGAGGTTGGCTATACCCTGAGTTAGTGAAGATGCTAATTTGTCACCTGCAAGCCAATCAGGGTATTACACTGTTCTTACAGAAAGGGTGGAGTGTAAGCCAGGGAACACACTCATTTGCAATTTCACAGGCTCAGATTCTAGCCAATAAGAACATATGTATATCTTACATATCTTATATATATATAAAGATATATAGATATATATCTAAATATCTATATCTATCTATCTATCTATCTATCTATCTATCTATCTATCTATCTATCTATCTATCTATCTATCTATCTATCTATCTATCTATCTATCTATATATATATATATATATATATATATATATACAGTGGGGACGGATAGTATTCAAACCCCCTTAAATTTTTCACTCTTTGTTATATTGCAGCTATTTAAGTTCATTTTTTTCCTCATTAATGTACACACAGCACCCCATATTGACAGAAAAACACAGAATTGTTGACATTTTTGCAGATTTATTAAAAAAGAAAAACTGAAATATCACAAGTATTCAGACCCTTTGCTCAGTATTTAGTAGAAGCACCCTTTTGATCTAATACAGCCATGAGTCTTTTTGGGAAAGATGCAACAAGTTTTTTCACACCTAGATTTAGGGATCCTCTGCCATTCCTCCTTGCAGATCCTCTCCAGTTCTGTCAGGTTGGATGGTAAACGTTGGTGGACAGCCATTTTTAGGTCTCTCCAGAGATGCTCAATTGGGTTTAAGTCAGGGCTCTGGCTGGGCCATTCAAGAACAGTCACAGAGTTGTTGTGAAGCCACTCCTTCGTTATTTTAGCTGTGTGCTTAGGGTTATTGTCTTGTTGGAAGGTAAACCTTCGGCCCAGTCTGAGGTCTTGAGCACTCTGGAGAAGGTGTTCATCCAGGATATCCCTGTACTTGGCCGCATTCATCTTTCCCTCGATTGCAACCAGTCGTCCTGTCCCTGCAGCTAAAAACACCCCCATAGCATGATGCTGCCACCACCATGCTTCACTGTTGGAACTGTATTGGACAGGTCATGAGCAATGCCTGGTTTTCTCCACACATGCCGCTTAGAATTAAGGTCAAAAAGTTCTATCTTGGTCTCATCAGACCAGAGAATCTTATTTCTCACCATCTTGGAGTCCTTCAGGTGTTTTTTTTAGCAAACTCCATGCGGGCTTTCATGTGTCTTGCACTGAGGAGAGGCTTCCATTTGGCCACTCTGCCATAAAACCCTGACTGGTGGAGGGCTGCAGTGATGGTTGACTTTCTACAACTTTCTCCCATCTCCCCACTGCATGTCAGGAGCTCAGCCACAGTGATCTTTGGGTTCTTCTTTACCTCTCTCACCAAGGCTCTTCTCCCCCGATAGCTCAGTTTGGCCGGAGGACCAGCTATAGGAAGGGTTCTGGTCATCCCAAATGTCTTCCATTTAAGGATTATGGAGGCCACTGTTCTCTTAGGAACCTTAAGTGCAGCAGAATTTTTTTGTAACCTTGGCCAGATCTGTGCCTTGCCACAATTCTGTCTTTGAGCTCTTCAGGCAGTTCCTTTGACCTCATGATTCTCATTTGCTCTGACATGCACTGTGAGCTGTAAGGTCTTATATAGACAGGTGTTTGGCTTTCCTAATCAAGTCCAATCAGTATAATCAAACACAGCTGGACTCAAATGAAGGTGTAGAACCATCTCAAATATGATCAGAAGAAATGGACAGCACCTGAGTTAAATATATGAGTGTCACAGCCAAGGGTCTGAATACCTAGGACCATGTGATATTTCAGTTTTTCTTTTTTAATAAAGCTGCAAAAATGTCAACAATTCTGTGTTTTTCTGTCAATATGGGGTGCTGTGTGTACATTAATGAGGAAAAAAATGAACTTAAATGATTTTAGCAAATGGCTGCAATATAACAAAGAGAACAATTTAAGGGGGTCTAAATACTTTCCATCCCCAATATATATATAGCATAGTGGTGTAGTGGTTAGCACTTTCACCTAGCAGCTGGTTGCTGGTTCAAATCTCAACCACGACACCCTCTGTCGGGAGTTTGCAAGTTCTCCCTGTGCCTGCGTTGATTTCCTCCGGGTACACCAGTTTCCTCCCACAATCTAAAGACATGCTGGTAGGTTAATCGGATCCTGTCTAAATTGGCCCTAGTATGTATGAATGTGTTAGGGACCCTTAGGTTGTAAGATATATATATATATATATATATATATATATATATATATATATATGATAAATATGAGGACTGAGCAGACTTGGCATAAGAGGGAAACCTGGGTGATCTGTATTACTTGAATCAGTTTAGAGTGACTCTACATTTTTTGAGAAAACAAACAAAACAAAAAACAAAAAGCAGTTCTCTTTGGGTGATCAATGTTCAGTGAGGGAAAAAAGTATTTGATCTCCTGCTGATTTTGTACGTTTGCCCATTGACAAAGAAATGATCGGTCTATAATTTTAATGATAGGTTTATTTTAACAGTGAGAGACAAGATAACAACACAAATATCTAGAAGAATGCATTTCAAAAAAGTTATAAAGTGATTTGCATTTTAATGAGCGAAATAAGTATTTGACCCCTTTGCGAACCATGACTTAGTACTTGGTGGCAAAACCCTTGTTTGCGATCACAGAGATCAAACGTTTCTTGTAGTTGGCCACCAGGTCTGCACACATCTCAGGAGGGATTTTGTCCCACTCCTCTTTGCAGATCCTCTCCAAGTCATTAAAGGTTTGGAGGCTGACATTTGGCAACTCGAACCTTCAGCTCCCTCCACATATTTTCTATGGAAATAAGGTCTGGAGACTGGCTAGGCCACTCCAGGGAAAAAATACTTTTTTCCCTCACTGTACATTGCAGGAATTTTAATAAACGTTGTAGCAGGTTTCTACTGTATTTTGTGTTGCTCTGAAGAACTAGCCTTTTGTCCATGTATATAGATGAATACTGGTAAAGAGATGATCATGTTCTCCACATAGCATAAATCCTTAATTAGCACATTATTAAAACACATAAGATAGCATTTACATCCATTAAAAAGCAACAGCTCTGTTTAAAAACAATCCTACGGCAATCGTTCAACTTCCGGTATGTCAGGACTACGTCAACAGCAGGCTCCGTTCGGTGCGTTTCATCATAGATGACGTACTCCGATACACAGAAACCGCAAAATACATTTTGCTGAACACCTCCAGGTTGCCATATTGCATTGAATTTTACAGGAAATGACAACAGCTGCAGATTTAAAAGGAAATGTCATTTTTTTTTTTCCAATAACATTTTATTTTATTTTGTTATCAAATTTTACATTACAGTAAAAAAGGAGGTGTAATGAAAGAATACAATTCGTGATACAAGGCAGACAAGCAGGCATACATGGAATATTTTCGCTGCCTGAGACCATATCACCCGCCATTGTTCCGTGGGGATCTCCTCCATGAGAGCTTTCTCCCATTTAATCATGTAGAGGTGCTTACCTTGCACTTCCAGTGAGTAAGCATTTAGAATTTTATAGATATCAGAGATTAATCCCCTCTGGGTCAAACCCGCTAAAACCAGGTTTTCAAAGGGGGTTAGGGAGGAAAATTGCAGGTCAGTTGCTATGGTCAAAGCATAATGGCGGATTTGTAGGTAAGTATAAAATGCTTGGCGAGGCATATCATACTTAGTTTGGAGTTCAGAGAAGGATAATAATTTACGCGTTCTAGGATCTATTATATTTCCAAAATGAAACAGATTCCGCGATGACCATGGGTAGGACATTTGATATGTGAGGCTATCTGGCACTTTGGGGTTACAAATGAAGGAAGTCAAGAGCGATTTTTCGGATGAGAGGTCATGCAGGGGCCGTAATGCACGCCAGAGCTTACGGAGTTGAGACATAGCTCCTAATAGACTTTCAGGGGGTACCTCCGCGTCCGCACACCAAAGCAAGCTATTAGGGTGGGTCGGGGCTAGCCAGATCTTCTCAATTTCTGTCCACTTATTGTAGGACCTCTGGGTAGACCATGACATTATAGCTCAGAGTTGAGCAGCTTGATAATATTTGATTAGGTTTGGTAACGCGAGGCCTCCATCCGAACGAGCTGCCATAAGGACTGATTGGGGTATTCTATGCCTTTTATGGTTCCAAACAAATTTAAGTATGTCCATTTGGAGTTTTCTTAGATGTTTGTATGGAACTGGAATGGGTAACGTTTGAAATAGATAAAGTAACTTCGGGAGGATCGTCATTTTAATGGACGCGATCCGGCCTAAGAAGGAGAGGTGGTGTTTTTTCCATCTTAGGAGCATGGCTCTGATGGAGTGAAAGAGGGGGGGAAATTTTCCTGATAGAGGGCGGCAAATGTTGGAGTAATGCGTATTCCCAGATATTTTAGAGATGTAGTTTTCCAATGATATGAAAAATTGGCCTGTAAGTGTGTGGTTTCTGATTCAGGGATATTTATTGGGAGGGCTTCTGATTTGGACGTATTAATTTTGTAGCCCGATAGGGTCCCATATCTATCCAGCTCAGCATGAAGATTTGGGAGGGATATTCTAGGTTGTGTCAGGGTTCAAATGATATCATCGGCAAATAATGAAATTTTGAACTCTCTTCCCCTGACTGATATCCCATGAATATCCGGATTGCCTCGGATAGAGGCTGCCAAGGGTTCCACACATAATGCAAATAGCAGGGGTGAGAGAGGACACCCCTGCTGTGTGCCATTAGTTATAGAGAATGAGGTGGAGAAGGCAAAAGGAGTTCTGACCTGGGCAGTAGGGCGTGAGTACAGGTGCTGTATCGCTCGCAGGAAGGGGCCCTTTAACCCTATATGTTGCAGTGTGGCAAACAGGAAGGGCCATCCAAGACGGTCGAAGGCTTTTTCGGTGTCCAAGCTAAGAAGCAAAGACGCCGAGTCCCCCCTGTTCGCCACATCCACCAGGTCAATTACTTTCCTAGTGTTGTCTCCCACTTGTCCAAACGGGATGAAGACCACCTGGTCCTTATGTATAAGAGAGGGGAGGACTACATTCAGGCGAATTGAGAGTAGTTTCGTAAAGATTTTTAAGTCTGAATTTAAGAGAGCAACGGGTCGATAATTGGCACATAAAACCGGTTTGGGAATCAAGGTAATGAATGATCGCTGCATATCTACCGGGACAGAGGTATCCCGGAGAAAGGCATTAAAAAGTCTGCACATATATGGGAGTAGGAGAGGGAGAAAGATCTTATAGTACTCGTACAGTAAGCCATCCGGGCCCGGGGATTTACGAGACGGTAAAGATTTAACTGTGAGCTCTATTTCTTCCTCTGTAATTGGCGCATTTAGGGCCTCTAAGTCTGTGGCTTGTAAACGGGGGACTCCACTTTGCTCTAGGTAATGATGCAATCTGAGTGAGAGCTCTGGGGAGGGAGGGTTGCTTGGGATGTCGGGGTTATTGTAGAGGTCTGTATAGAAGTCTGCGAAGGTGTGTGCGATATCTTTAGGGTGGGATAATAAACAACCTGTTTTATTCTAAATTTGGTGGGGTGTAGAGTTAAGGGAGTCTTCTCGTAGTTTTTTTGCTAGTAAAGAATGTGCCTTATTTCCCCTATTGTAGTATATTTGTTTTAGCCTAATTAAAGCTTTTTCTACTCGTCCCAGTGCAAAATCCCTCAAGGTCACCCGGAGTTTAATAACCTTCCTGAGAAGGGGTACGGTAGGGGACGCTTGTAGCCGTATTTCTAGAGCCTTTAGTTCCTTCTCAGTTCGGTATTTTGTGGCTAGTGCGTCTTTTTTCATGGCCGATGACAAAGCTATGCATTTACCCCTGATGACCGCCTTAAGTGCTTCCCATAGCGTAGTGGGGGAGATGTCTGGGGTGTTGTTTTCTTTAAAGTAGAATTTTAAGGAAGAGGTTAATTCCATGGTTGACGGGAGGTGTTGGAGGAGAAAAGTGTTTAGCCTCCAGTTGTAGGGCCTGGGATTGGGAGATCCTATGTCCAAGGTGAGCATAATAGGGGCGTGGTCAGACCAGGAGATCTGGAGTATTCGGGCTTCGCGAACTATTCTAAGAGTAGAATTATTAACAAAAAAGTAATCGATACAGGAGTGGGTTCTATGGGGTGCTGAGTAGAAAGTGTACTGCCGATAGCCCGGGTGGAGAACCCTCCAGGCATCAAACAGAGCATGTCTTCTAGAGAGTTGGCGGAAGAATCTCTAAGGGCTCGAGCCGACGGTGCCCGGGGGCTCACCACGTGGCGATCGGCAGTCACGGAATGGGTTAGGTTAAAGTCTCCCCCCACCACTAGAGTCCCATGATCCGAGCGAAAAAGGCGAGTGAACATTTTAGAAAGGAATCTATGTTTTTTGACATTAGGCGTATACAGAGCACACAGGGTGATCTCCCGGGACTGCCACAGGCCCTTAAGAATGACAAAATGACCGTGTGGATCACTATAGTGACTCACATATATAAACGGGAATCCCTTTTTAATGAGGATGGCCACCCCTGCACGTTTATGTGTTCCTGAGGAAAGATAGCTTTGTGGGAATTGCCTGGATGCGAAAGCGAAGGTGCCCCCCCTGTCAAAGTGCGTCTCCTGGACAAATATGATATCAGCGCCTGACTGTTTGAATTCCCTCAGTGCCAGATGCCTCTTTTTATTAGAATTTAAGCCATGAACATTTAAAGAAAAAATCCTAGCCATGGTATCTAGTTGGGGGGGGGAGCATATGTTACCTGATATGGAGACGGCGGCCTCGGAGCCTGGAACTAGGAGCGGGCAACCTTTAGTGGAGGATCTGGACATATTCCGTGGTACATGCGGAGAGCCACTCAGGGATGGGGAAGAGAAAAAGAAAGAAGAAGAAGCTGGAAAAAAGAAACATAGGTTAATACTAGACAAAGCAAAACAGATCCAAATAGATCTTTTCATCTCACCTTAAGAGGTTGTTAGACCTAGGTCAGTACAGTTTCCCAAGGATCCACCCAACCCCACCCTAGCAGGGTGGGCCAGGTGGATGCAGGGGAGCCCTAAGTTGGTCATGTAACAAGTTATTATCAAAACTGCTGTAATTGTCATCACTTAACTAAGGGAGGGGTGGGTGAGCATGAAATCACCTACTCTCTCAAGTATCATCAGA
Organism: Lithobates clamitans; assembly: GCA_037952925.1. Taxonomy (NCBI): domain Eukaryota; kingdom Metazoa; phylum Chordata; class Amphibia; order Anura; family Ranidae; genus Lithobates; species Lithobates clamitans. The sequence continues at coordinate 51,070 of JBBGZY010000210.1, forward strand.
GACACGCCCATAAAGTAAAGCAAAAAATAAAAGGAAAACTGGGGCAAAAAAGGGGGACTAGATAAACAAAACGTCCTGGACAGATCCATCAGCCTAGTCGAATGGCCGAGCATTTATATGGTAGAACACCCAAGAGAAGGTTACATGTCCCGTTCAGCCATTTCTGGATTTGGTGCTCTTGCGGGGGGTACCCTCCTTCCGGGTACGATTAGAAGGGGGGACCTTCTGCCAAACTGTAGGCGGTGGGGGTGGGGTAGCTACCAAGTCCCAATCCGGAAGCTGGGGGGAGTGATCCCCAAAGTATCACAAAAGTTATTTAGATCCTCTGGATAGCGGAGAACAGCAGATCTGCCTTGATGTTTGGCTGTGAGGCTAAAGGGAAATCCCCACCGATAAGGGATGTTTTCTTCTTGAAGTGTGCGTAGAAGAGGTTGCAGGAGTCTGCACTTCTGCAGAGCTATCCATGAAAGATCTGGAAATAGCTGCAGCTGGGCATCCTAGAAAGTAACTTTACGCGTCAGGCGAGATTGCCGCATGATGTCTTCCTTCAAAGGATAGGAGCTAATTCTGCAAATAATGTCCCTTGGTTTAGAGGTGAGATTCTTGGGGCGAAGAACCCGGCGTGCTCTGTCCATATCAATGCGGTTGGTTAGAGGCTCGCCTAGGAGGTTATTAAATACATGTTGTAATTTGTTGTGAATGTCCTCCGGGCCGTCTGTCTCCGGGACTCCTCTCACCCGAATATTGTTTCTACGCCCCCTATTATCTAAGTCCTTGATGTGGCGCTGCATTTCCCTTAACAGGGTACGATGATCCGCTCCTTGGAGCTGAGTCTTATGGACCGCTAATTTAGTCTCTTGGATTTCTTCTTCGGCCATTTCCACCCTGTCCGCCAGATGTTTAAGGCCTGTTTGTAGTATCTGTATTTATGAGCGACAAGTAGATTTCACGTCTGCTATCAACTGTTTGAAATCTTCTTTGGTGGGCATTGCCTGCAAATAGGAATACCACTCCCTAGGAAGTGAGTGGTGTTGGGCTGGTAGTACGGGTTGCTGCGGTGGTAGTTGATGAGATGGCTGCTGTTGCAATTGCAGTGCAGCTTCATCTTGGGTGGAATGCATAGGTTTTGAGGATCCAGTCCAGGAATTTCCCCAGAGCTGCCCCTGGGTACGTGTGGGGGCCTCCGCATCCTCCAAAGCACAGTGTTGAGGGACAAGTAATAATTCCTTCCGTGCAGAGGTAGCAGGATGTGCGGCCTGTTCTCTGGAGATGCCCAATGCCTGTGAAAATGATAGTCTCTGGGCTTTGGGTGGGGGTGAATCAGGCGTGAGGGCTCTGGAGGCCGCTGTATTGTCATCAGATCCAGGGGGGTATTGGTGGCCGGATATCTCGGGCCTGGTAAGGCTGGGAAATCCAATGATATATCGGAAGATGTCGGAGATCCCGGAGCGTCCCCTGGCAGGCAGGGATCTGAAGCTGTTCGCGGAAAAGCATCCGAGCATTGGGTGTAGTGAGGGGGAGGGGGGCCAAACATGGCGGACTGAGAGTCACATGACGAGGTCCCGGCCAGGGCAGGGTGAAGTGAACTCACCGCTCCAGATGAGGAGAAGATGCCCAGGGTGTCCTGGGGGGCCGATGAGGGGCCCCCCAGGGTTCGGCTCGTGTCCTGGTCCGGCCGGGAGAGCAGCCTGGAGTGCCTGGAGCGGGCCACCGAGGCCTCCGGCACGATATTGTCTGTTCCACCGAGAGAAGCGTCTGTCTGCGGGAAGAAGGACCGGAGGTCCGATGAGGAGCCGGGCGGTGGTTGTAATGATCCCCGGGCTTTGGCGGAGCGGGTGGCTTTAGATCTGCCCATGTAGCTGCAGTGGAGCGTCCCAAATGAAGCCTTTAGTTGCGGGCTGAGAGAGAGCAGGCGAAGCAAGCGTCCATCGAGGTCAGCTTACGGTCATGCCCCGAAATGTCATAACATTCAGTTACAGCATTTTATAGTGTTGCTTGTGTAGCAATTGTATATTATTATTATTATACAGGATTTATATAGCGCCAACAGTTTATGCAGTGCTTTACAATATATTATATTATATAATACGTAATATATATTATAATATAATATATAATATAATATATATAAAATAATATATTATATGCTATATGATTATTATTATCATTATTACTATTAATATTATTACTATTTAAATTTTAATGCGAAAGTAGGAGTTACCCTTTAAATCTTCATATTTGACGGGAATGTACAATTTTGTAAGAATCTAACTTAGAGCCATTTTAGATTCCACACAATTTCCTGTTTTCTTCATTCAGCACAGTTGAACCCCCAAACCTGGCATCCACTCCTCCATGAACCCTACGGTTCTCCGTTTTGCATATATCATTGGCTGTTTTGACGATGCTGGGCATAGATCCTTTTTTTTTTTTTTCCATCAGCCATTAGGCTGATTGAAAAAAGAAAACGGTTCCCCCATCCTCACAATCAAGGTGGATGGGGAGATCCTCTCCACTGTGCCATTTTATTCTGACAGCAGGACTCCTCCGCTATCAGAATACACTGATCAGTAGCTGCAGCCTCTGATCAACAAACGTTTTCCAACAGGTCTGTTCGACAGAACTCGATTGTTACAGTAGAAATAGCCATAGATGATCCCTGCTAAACTGACCAAATTTCAATATATCTCTGGACAGTTTAAGAATCTCAGTAGTACAGTAATGGTGTAGCGTTGTGATTTGCACTGAACTTAGCAAACAGCCAAGAGCAGTTAGCTAGCCAGTAAGGACTCTTACACTGTGGCTTCCATCAACTCATACCTTTTCTTCTCTTTCAGCTGAATCTTGTATTTCGGACTTTGTCCACATTAATGATTGCTTAAAGGAGAGATCCATAAAGTTCTCTGACCAAACAGATGCCTTTATATCAGGTAAGAAACTTCTAGGCATGTTGTTGTATACTATGTGTTGTTCAATAGATTGATTACTTTGAGGGTAAAGCTTTGTTAAAGTGGAACTTTACCATATGTGAGCACCACAAACTGAAAAAGCTAGAGGAGCTCCAGCCCCCCCACGGGGTCCAGGGATCCCCCAATGTTGGCACCCCAGCCGGTTTTTCAATCTGGGCGAATTTCTGAGGGACCTCGCTGTGTTGACGTCTCCCAGAAGTGGGGACAGGTACCTGTCAAAAACAGGTACCCACTCCCCCCGAAAGGTGCCAAATGTGGCAGCAGAGGAGGGGTGGAAGCAAACTAGCAGAGATTCCCCTTTCAGGTGGAGCTCCGCTTTAATTCATTTTTAATATTCAAAGCTAACTCGCCCATCCATCTATGTCTCCATACTTTATTAATTGAGAAATAACATTCAAAAACATTGCCCCCTCCCCGCAGCATTTCTAGTCATGGCCACTTTGAAAAAGGGCAGATGATTCATGTAGCTCTGGAATCTATCTGCCTTTATCTCAAGCATGCAGGCAAGAGGGTGGGCTTAGCCCTGAAACTAGGAAGCAACTGCAGAAATGAAGAACAACTAAATATGATACACCGTCCTATCTATTTACTAGCAGCATAAAGATTAACAATAGTTAATATTGATTGATAGAGTGAAATTCTGCTTTAATAGACTGACATTTTCCTATGACATTACAGTATCTCACATCAATGGATTCAGTGCATTAAAAAAATTGTCAGTTGTCATAGAAACTAGAAACATTGATTCTCCTTTATATGTTTCTACTGCACATCCCTAACGTCTCATATACACAATGCCTGCAGACAGTGGTGGCTGGTGCTCAAAATTTTTTTGGGGGGGGCGCAAACATTTTTGGGAAAAAAATCATCAATTGCAGCCACTGTGCCATCAAACGCTGCCACTCTGCCCATCAAACACTACCACCGTGCCATCAAACGATGCCACTGTGCCCACAAATGCTGCCACTGTGCCATCAATTGCAGCCACTGAGCCATCAAACGCTGCCACTGTGCCCATAAAACGCTACCACTGTGCCCAAATGCTGCCACTGTGCCCATCAAATGGCACCACTGTGCTATCAAACGCTGCCACTGTGCACTCAAACGCTGCCACTGTGCCCTCAAACGTTGCCACTGTGCCATCAAACGCTGCCACTATGCAATCAATTTCAGCCACTGTGCCCATTAAACGCTGCAACTGTGCCAATTAAATGCTGCCACTGTGCCATCAAATGCTGCCACTGTGCTCATTAAACGCTGCCACTGTGCCCATTAAACCTTGCCACTGTGCCATCAAACACTGCCAGTGTGCCCATCAAATGCTGCTAGTGTGCCCATTATATGCTGCCAGTGTGGCCATCAAATGCTGCCAGTGTGCCAATCATATGCTGCCAGTGTGCCCATCAAATGCTGCCAGTGTGCCCATTAAATGCTGCCAGTGTGCCCTTGAATGCCCCCAGTGTGACCACTGCCCGCTTGCCATCTGCCCAGCACTTTCCCTGTCTTGGTTGGGCAGCGGGTGACGGCGACGAGCGGGGTCCTTCATGCGTCTCCTGCCGTCCTCATCTTATGTCCTCACCTCCTAATAGGCGTCCAATAGCGGCGCCTGTCGTTTCAGCCAATCAGGTGACAGGTAACAGACCCAAACACCTGATTGGCGGAGAGGCGGTTTAGTGTTAGGAAAGTGAATATTCATTCACTTTCCTAACACAGCTGAGAAAGCACATCCTCCCCTCCTGAGGACTCCTGGGATGCATGGCATAATTTGTCTAGGCCTGGAAAGTAATTGAAGAAATGAAAAAAAAGTTTAAAACAAGTAGATAGTAAATGCCTTCCTGTCTATTTACTAATGCTAGCAGCATAAGGATATAAAATAGTTGATGTTAATTGAGAGAGTGACATTCCACTTTAATGGGGACATCTGTTCTAGAGATAACTGTCAAAGGTGGAATCTTTCCCTTACATTTGGGAGATAACCTCTTACTTCCTGTTATGGTGGAAAGGTAGGGGAGCTCTTCTATGGGGACACAGACAACAACAAAACCTTGACAGATGTTCTCCTCCTTACCAGTGGCGGCTGGTGAAGTTTTAGGATGGGGGGGCGCTGGACCCCGCCCTTCCTTTTTGACCCCTCCCACTTGGTGAAAATGGGCGTGGTTTCAGCGAAGTAGTGGGCGTGGCTCTAAGGTGGTGTAGTTAGCGTCTGAGATGAACGAGGGATGGAGGGAGTGGGAGAGAGGAATGAAGGGACAGCAGCCCCAGATCCTACACAACAATAAAAATGTGTATTCTAGAAAGTTTAACAATCAGCAGATAAAGATACTCCAAACACCTGGTGTTAGCACTTCAATCATCCCGGCACCATGGTTGTTATGGTGTCAGGATGATTGAAGCGCATTATTACTATTATTACATTGTAATATAAAATGAAATCATTCAACTCACCAAAATGCAGAATCAGTGGGAGACCCGAGTGTGTCGCCTGCCACCAGATGCCATCAGGTGTCCCCAGCGGAGTCGCTCCTTACATGCAGCCTGTGTCACACAGAAAGCAACCAGCTGTGTGTAGAACATCTTATGTAGGACATGCCATGAATTACATGTTGTACATAGCATGTTCTTCTACACATAACATGACATACACATGACATGCCCTCCACATGACATACACATGACATGCCCCCCACATGACATACACATGACATGCCCCCCACATGCCCTCCACATGACATGCCCTCCACATGACATACACATGACATGCCCCCCACATGACATACACATGACATGCCCCCCACATAACATACACATGACATGCCCCCCACATGACATACACATGACATGCCCCCCACATGACATGCCCCCCACATGACATACACATGACATGCCCCCCACATGACATACACATGACATGCCCCCCACATGACATACACATGACATGCCCCCCACATGACATACACATGACATGCCCCCCACATGACATACACATGACATGCCCCCCACATGACATGCCCTCCACATGCCCTCCACATGACATGCCCCCCACATGACATACACATGACATGCCCCCCACATGACATACACATGACATGCCCCCCACATGACATACACATGACATGCCCTCCACATGACATGCCCTCCACATGCCCTCCACATGACATGCCCCCCACATGACATACACATGACATGCCCCCCACATGACATGCCCCCCACATGACATACACATGACATGCCCCCCACATGACATACACATGACATGCCCCCCACATGACATACACATGACATGCCCCCCACATGACATGCCCCCCACATGACATACACATGACATGCCCCCCACATGACATGCCCTCCACATGACATGCCCCCCACATGACATACACATGACATGCCCCCCACATGACATACACATGACATGCCCCCCACATGACATACACATGACATGCCCCCCACATGACATACACATGACATGCCCCCCACATGACATACACATGACATACACATGACATGCCCTCCACATGACATGCCCTCCACATGCCCTCCACATGACATACACATGACATGCCCCCCACATGACATACACATGACATGCCCCCCACATGACATACACATGACATGCCCCCCACATGACATGCCCCCCACATGACATACACATGACATGCCCCCCACATGACATACACATGACATGCCCCCCACATGACATGCCCCCCACATGACATACCCCCCACATGACATACCCCCCCACATGACATACCCCCCCCACATGACATACCCCCCACATGACATACACATGACATACCCCCCACATGACATACACATGACATGCCCCCCCACATGACATACACATGACATGCCCCCCACATGACATACACATGACATGCCCTCCACATGACATGCCCTCCACATGACATACACATGACATGCCCCCCACATGACATACACATGACATACACATGACATGCCCTCCACATGACATACACATGACATGCCCCCCACATGACATACACGACATGCCCCCCACATGACATACACATGACATGCCCCCCACATGACATACACATGACATGCCCCCCACATGACATACACATGACATGCCCCCCACATGACATACACATAAAGCAGCCCAAACATATGTGTAGTCATGTGTAGGACATCATGCTGCAGACACCCACTCCTGGCCAGAGACAACACCTCGGATTGTAAGCACTTGTTGCTGTCATTATGGGATGGGGATGGATTCTCATTAGGTGACCAGTCACTGAATGGAGGCTTTAATTTGAGTGGGGTGGGTGGGGGAGGGAAGGAGGTCATTAGAGCAACTGAAAAAAAGTTCTTACCTTCCCCGGCCGGCCATCCTCATCATTCTCTGTGTCCTCTCCTCTGTCATGCTGCTGGTGTGGATGGAGGGATCACCAGCCAGATTCCAGTGCCCAGAGAGTCAGTCTACAGTCCTCATACTTCCTGTCTCAGGAAGTGACATCAAACAGAGATGTCAATCAAACCGCCCGGCCGTAGTACAAGCGCCGGGCGGATGCTACTTGGCGATTCGGGAAGCGCCCCAAGGCGGGCTAAACGTCCGCAAATGCAGCGCCACGTCTGCAATCTCGTGATTGCACAGACGTGGTGCTTCCCATAAGTGCACTGTGTCCGGCGTCGCACTGTATCCGGCGTCCGAACACAGTGCACTTAAGGACTTTTTCTTTGTCATTTTTTTATATTTAAAGGGCCAGTATAAAATTTTTTTTTTTTTTTTTTTTTTAACTTTTTTTTTTTTTTTGACTGCCTGGAGGGGGGGGGGGGGGGGCGGCGCCCAGGCGCCCCCTATGGACGGGCCGCCACTGCTCCTTACCCATCCATCCCCTAGGGGGGGAGAAAAGATAATCTCCTCGGGGCTCCACATTATTTAACAGTTCTCCCAGCCACCAACTGGGCACACCTGCTGAGGGATTGACTGGGCCTTGATCAATAGCCTGGCAGGTCTTTTTAGTTCTCTCTCCCTAAATTCTACAAATTTAATTTAGAGGCAGGGGGAAGCAATCACACTCCCAGCCAATAAAGCCATGAGCAGAAATACTATACAATCATTGCTCCTCCACCTACAGCAGGAGACAAAAATTACATTTGCCAAGCAATCTAGCTAGGGGGGGAGCTACAAACCCCTGCAGTGCAGGTAGAGCCCCACTGCAAGTGATAACCTTTTATTTGCCTGGAGTTGGCCTTTAAGCTTTACATTTTCTAATAGGATGCTGTTTTCACCTTTATTTCATTGTTTGCATCACAGTGCTGCTGATCCTCTGCAGCCTCTGCCCATCTTCATGTATTCCAGAATGAGTTCCCTGATGGTGACAACAGTGGACAAACAATTGTAATGGGTTTTGAAATTGCCACTTATAGGTTCCATCAAAAGCTGCAGCGAAAGAGGGACAAGGGGGGAACTGGGAGACTAATTATTGCCAATTATTTTTTTAATGAAAGCTGTAGATTTAAAAAAATAAAAATGACTTTTGAGATTACATATACCGTATATACTCGAATATAGGCCGACCCGAATATAAGCTGAGGCACCTAATTTTACTACAAAAAATGTATTGAGTATAAGCCTAGGGTGGCTCATAATATACATTCTACCAGTGCCCATGAAATGCAGTCTGCCAGTGCCCATAATGTACAGCCTATCAGTGCCCATAACATGCAGCCTGCCACTGCCATTGTCCATCATGTACAGCCTGCCAGTGCCCATCATGTACAGCCTATCAGTGTCCATCATGTACAGCCTACCAGTGCCCATCATGTACAGCCTACCAGTAGAGCTGCACAATTAATCGTTAAAAAATCGTGACCTCGATTCAACCCCTCTGACGATCTCTATTGCAGAGTTTTCCGATTCTGTCATATAACAAGTAGAGTGACTTATCTGCTCACTCAGCTGTTAAAAGAAAACAATCCGGGCAGTCTGCCAATTTTATAAAAATGAAACATTGTAACTAACTTCCTTCTTAGATCTAAAGGAAACTTCTGTGTAAAGAAAAAAATTCAGGCAGTCTGCCAAGTTTTTAAACAACTGTAAATGCAGGAAGTTTAACCACTTAAAGTCTAAATCTTTTTCTGACACTTGTTTCTTAAGGTAAAATCAATATTTTTTGCTAGAAAATTACTTGGAACCCCCAAACATTATATATATTTTAGCAGAGACCCTAGGGAATAAAATATCAATTGCTGCAATATTTTATGTCACACTGTATTTGCCCAGCGGTCTTTCAAACGCAATTTTTTTGGAAAAAATACACTTCAATGAATAAAAAAAAAAGAAATAGTAAAGTTTACCCATTTTTTTTTTTTTAATGTGAAAGATGATGTTACGCCGCGAGAATCGTGAGAGAATCGTGATCTATCTTCTAAGCAAAAAAGTTGTGATTCTCATTTTAGCCAGAATCGCGCAGCTCTACCTACCAGTGCCCATGAGGTACAGCCTGCCATTGCCCATCATGTACAGCCTACCAGTGCCCATCATTTACAGCCTACCAGTGCCCATCAGGTACAGCCTACCAGTGCCCATCAGGTATAGCCTACCAGTGCCCATCAGGTACAGCCTACCAGTGCCCATCAGGTACAGCCTACCAGTGCTTGGTAATGCGATGTCACAATGTGTGTTAGAGCTGGATCTGAATCGCTGTACAGCCGCTGTAACGATGTCCCACCTGCTATGACACACGGCACAATAATTCCTAGCATTGGATCAGTGTGCCATCTATCCAAAGAGGTGGTCTAGGAGGTGGGACATTGTTACAGTGGCTGCACGGTGATTCAGATCTCTGACACACGGCATGAGATCACGCTACCAGGCACTGGGGTGGCTGCACATGACACTTATGAGAAGAGCAGGAGGGGTGGGAAACTGACAGGGGAGTGCCGAGATGATACATGTGCGGCACCCAGCAGGACGGCCCCGCCCCTCTCCATTTTCGGGACTTTTTTTTCTTAAGTGGAACCCTCTTGAGTATATGCCGGGGGGGGGGGGGGGTTTCAGCATAAAAAATGTGCTGAAAAACTTGGCTTATACTCGAGTATATACAGTACATGGTAAAGCTTATTTAGTATTTAGCAATTTAGTAATCAGGTTTACATTGTCGGTAACATTTATATAATTTATACTTTGTGCTGAATAGCAAAAAAACAAAAACAAAACAAAGAAAAAATGAATAAAAAAATGCCTTTAAAAAAACATAAAACAAACATTTGGCTAGATCTGAGTGCTTTCCAGAAAGCTTAATTTTAGTTTTCCTTATCAGACATTCTGGACTTGGAGCCAAGAGCTGAAATCTGTGATAATGGAGCTGCATAACAGGGTCACATGAGACGGGGAAACCAATTTGTATTGAAAAAGGAAATGTTTTCTTGATGCATTGGTCAGACGGAAGGAAGTTGGCCAGGATATGCGGCAGATTTACAGGTCCTGAAATGGCACAGTACAGGCAGTCAGTGGGTTCAGTAAACAATATAACTTGCTGACACATGGATCCTATATGAAGACAGTATGTTGCTGAAACAGCAAAAATAGTAAAAGATTATCTAGAAAACCAAGAAATCGGGAGGGGGGGGGGGGGGGACATACATAAATCAAAAATTAATGATTGCTTTCTTTCCATTATCATTTTAAGGGTATCTTTATTTTGCTGACTTTGCTATATTTATAAAGCCTTTCAGGGTTCATTTTTGATCCTATTTATTAATATATGGAATAAGTCAAATTGATCAGTCGTTTTTGTGCAGCGTGACTAGGTATTTTCCACTATTTTAAGGAAGGAACAGCACTGTTTGTGACATCAAGCTGGTTTTAAACTATTCCTAAAATGCATGCTTACCTGACAGGGCGCTGCTCCCCCACCACTCCACTGCCCCCCACCGCCCAGATAATATCTAATTACAGGCTGTCCCTGGGTTACGAACCAGATAGGACTGTAGGTTTATTCTTAGGTAGAATTTGTATGTAAGTCAGACCAGTACATTTTTAAGTGCGCATCCAGCCTGTGCATTGAAGTGGGATGTTCCAGGCGCTTCTAGGTGTGCAGTTGTGTTATTTGGGGCTCTTGCGTCCATGCAGTACAGCACTGTTGGATGTGTCCGGTGCTGCAAGATGGCTGCTCGGCAGTATCCGTGACCAGTGTGGAGCGCAAGCAACCGGCAGTGACGTCCGTTCATAAGTAGGATTCATTCGTAACTCGGGGACTGCCTGTATATTGTTGCTAAAGATACACTAAAATCATTATTATATGACATATTTCCCAGCCCCTTTCCATGCCTTCCACCTTGAAACATCTCCTTGTGCGCATGCAGCAGCTTTAGGAGAGGAGAGGAAGGAAGCCAGCAAAGCTGCAGGGAAAAGGGAAGCACACAGGGGCCCGGAAAACAAGGGGGGATGGGGACACGAATGCTAGAATTGATCCCCCTGCAGCACAGCTGGGGGGAGGGAGTGGAAGAGAAGCCAGCAGCGCTGCAGGGTGGGACAAAGGACCGGTGTCTGCAGCAAGGCAGTACAGCTGGCCCGCCTGCTCAGTAGATACCTGGGCCCCCCTTATAAACTGATGGGACCTGGGCCCAGTACAAGAGTGCTGGCTGTACTGCCCTATCAGCGGCCCTGATAAAATGCATCTAAGGCCTTATTTACATGGGCGCCAAGTCCCGTAGTCTATGAATTGAACGTGTGCTTCTAAGGCTTGAGCTGGCAGATGCTGCAAGCAGGCAGCACATTCAAGTCTATGAGGGATGCAGTGCACGGACACAGCCCCTAGTGCCAATTTGATAGCCCTGAAATCACACTTTCTTCAGAAATGCATAACAATGGATGAAGACTGCGCTAAAAAAAAAGTCTAACTTCATTTCTAAATGCAGATGTATGAAAGGACCCTCAGTGGACCAGGGACTCTGTAAGTGAGCACCACTGCATTAAAGGTCATGAGCACATCAAATGCCTCCATGGTACTTTGCTGTGCAAAGCTCTTAGCACAATACAGATATACTGCCTTACAGTTACCAAGCCTGGCTGTACTGAGAAGGTGATGGTCACATCTCCTGTATGAGACATAGCTTCTACGCAGTAGCTGATCATAACTTGTCCTATTAATATACATAGTGGTCACCATCTTTTTCTTGATGGTCCAGCTGGGTTTGGTATGTGGTACATGTACAGTGAATAGATCTGTGTGTATATAGTGTAACCCATTGAATGATCTTGTATCACAGATCTCAATCTCCACCTGGTCATGGTCAGAAAAGGAAAACCCGACGCCCAGCTGCAAGCAGAGCTCAGGAACAGGCTGCGCCTGCTGGAGAATGACAATAAGGAGGTTGCTGCTGTCTTCTGTGTAAGTTCACATACTTATTTATACTATTGATAAAGCCAGGCACGGGAAGAGAAAATGTAAAATCAGTACAGCTTGATATTCATTTTTTTCAGCTCACTGCTTCAGAATGTCTCTTCCTGTATAACACCTATTTAGTGTAAAGGAAGCCGAAGAAGTATTGAGGTTGTTATTGTTGACCTCTCCTTCTAAATATAATAGTTACTTGTCAGTCTTCCTTCATTACTCTCAGTCAATAACCGAAACAAACTAGTAGATTATGGGCTCTTTTTTTTTAACGTTCACTTTTCTCACTTACATGCTTGTTCTAGGCCAGTGACTCAAAAAGCGAAAAGCCAGAGGCAACCAGGGAACTAGCATTTTCAGAAGTACAGGTTTGAAATGTGCCTCTGCTCAGACTGTTCATGCTATATTGGCTCCTGTGAGTTGGTTTTATGCATATAACTGCAATACAATGCTTTTTTTAAAATAATACTCTTTTTTCTACTTTTAAGTTTTTACATTTTGAAATAGCGCAGTAAAGCATTCTTAACCACTTCAGCCCCGGAAGGATTTACCCCCTTCCTGACCAGAGCACTTTTTACAATTTGGCACTGCGCCGCTTTAACTGCTAATTGCGCGGTCATGCAACTGTACCCAAACAAAATTTGCGTCCTTTTCTTCCCACAAATAGAGCTTTCTTTTGATGGTATTTGATCACCTCTGCGGTTTTTATTTTTTGCGCTATAAACAGAAAAAGACCGAAAATTTTGAAAAAAAAATGATATTTTCTACTTTTTGTTATAAACAAAATCCAATAAATTCAATTTTAGTCGTACATTTAGGCCAAAATGTATTCGACCACATGTCTTTGGTAAAAAAAATGTCAATAAGCGTATATTTATTGGTTTGTGCAAAAGTTATAGCGTCTACAAACTAGGGTACATTTTCTGGAATTTACACAGCTTTTAGTTTATGACTGCCTATGTCATTTCTTGAGGTGCTAAAATGGCAGGGCAGTACAAACCCCCCCAAATGACCCCATTTTGGAAAGTAGACACCCCAAGGAAATTGCTGAGAGGCATGTTGAGCCCATTGAATATTAATTTTTTTGTCCCAAGTGATTGAATAATGACAAAAAAAAATAAAAAATTACAAAAAGTTGTCACTAAATTATATATTGCTCACACAGACCATGGGCATATGTGGAATTGCACCCCAAAATACATTCAGCTGCTTCTCCTGAGTACGGGGATACCACATGTGTGGGACTTTTTGGGAGCCTAGCCGCGTACGGGGCCCCGAAAACCAATCACCGCCTTCAGGATTTCTAAGGGTGTAAATTTTTGATTTCACTCTTCACTGCCTATCACAGTTTCGGAGGCCATGGAATGCCCAGGTGGCACAAACCCCCCCCAAATGACCCCATTTTGGAAAGTAGACACCCCAAGCTATTTGCTGAGAGGCATGGTGAGTATTTTGCAGCTCTCATTTGTTTTTGAAAATAAAGAAAGACAAGAAAAAACATTTTTTTTTCTTTTTTCAATTTTCAAAACTTTGTGACAAAAAGTGAGATCTGCAAAATACTCACTATACCTCTCAGCAAATAGCTTGGGGTGTCTACTTTCCAAAATGGGGTCATTTGGGGGGGGGTTTGTGCCACCTGGGCATTCCATGGCCTCCGAAACTGTGATAGGCAGTGAAGAGTGAAATCAAAAATTTACGCCCTTAGAAAGCCTGAAGGCAGTGCTTGGTGTTTGGGGTCCCGTACGCGGCTAGGCTCCCAAAAAGTCTCACACATGTGGTATCCCCGTACTCAGGAGAAGCAACAGAATGTATTTTGGGGTGTAATTTCACATATTCCCATGGCATGTTTGAGCAATATATCATTTAGTGACAACTTTGTGCAAGAAAAAAAAAAAAAATTTGTCTCTCTCCCGCAACTTGTGTCACAATATAAAATATTCCATGGGCTCGACATGCCTCTCAGCAAATAGCTTGGGGTGTCTACTTTCCAAAATGGGGTCATTTGGGGGGGGGGTTGGAACTGTCCTGGCATTTTATGCACAACATTTAGAAGCTTATGTCACACATCACCCACTCTTCTAACCACTTGAAGACAAAGCCCTTTCTGACACTTTCTGTTTACATGAAAAAATTATTTTTTTTTGCAAGAAAATTACTTTGAACCCCCAAACATTATATATTTTTTAAAGCAAATACCCTACAGATTAAAATGGTGGGTGTTTCATTTTTTTTTTTCACACAGTATTTGCGCAGCGATTTTTCAAACGCATTTTTTGGGGAAAAAACACACTTTTTAAAATTATAATGCACTAAAACACACTATATTGCCCAAATGTTTGATGAAATAAAAAAGATGATCTTAGGCCGAGTACATGGATACCAAACATGACATACTTTACAATTGCGCACAAACGTGCAGTGGCAACATAATAAATACATTTTTAAAAGCCTTTAAAAACCTTTACAGGTTACCACTTTAGATTTACAGAGGAGGTCTACTGCTAAAATTACTGCCCTCGATCTGACCTCCGCGGTGATACCTCACATGCATGGTGCAATTGCTGTTTACATTTGACGCCAGACCGACACTTGCGTTCGCCATAGCGCGAGAGCAGGGGGCGACAGGGGTGCTTTTTTTTTTTTTTTTATTATTATTTTTTTGCTTTTTTATCTTATTTTTAAACTGTTCCTTTCATTTTTTTTTTATCATTTTTATTGTTATCTCAGGGAATGTAAATATCCTCTATGATAGCAATAGGTAGTGACAGGTACTCTTTTTTGAAAAAATTGTTTACATTTGACGCCAGACCAACGCTTGCGTTTGCCTTAGCGCAAGAGCAGGGGGCGACAGGGGTGCTTTTTTTTTTTTTTTTTCTTTATTATTTTTTTGCTTTTTTATCTTATTTTTAAACTGTTCCTTTCATTTTTTAAAAATCATTTTTATTGTTATCTCAGGGAATGTAAATATCCTCTATGATAGCAATAGGTAGTGACAGGTACTCTTTTTTAATAAAATTGGGGTCTATTAGACCCTAGATCTCTCCTCTGCCCTCAAAGCATCTGACAACACCAAGATCGGTGTGATAAAATGCTTTCCCAATTTCCCAATGGCGCTGTTTACATCCAGCGAAATCTAAGTCATGAAATGCTCGTAGCTTCCGGTTTCTTAGGCCATAGAGATGTTTGGAGCCACTCTGGTCTCTGATCAGCTCTATGGTCAGCTGGCTGAATAACCGGCTGCATTCTCAGGTTCCCTGTTGAGACAGGAGAGCCAGAGAAAAACACGGAAGGCGGTGGGGGGGGATTCCCTCCCACTGCTTGTAAGGCTAATTAGCCACTAGGATTGCTTTTACATGAAAGCCGACCGCTGGCTGAAAAGAATGATACCAAGATGATACCTAAACCTGCAGGCATCATTCTGGTATAACCACTCAAAGTTGTGAATGGCGTACCTGAAGACAAAAAAATGGTTAACAATAAAACACAGTAAACGGTAAAGTATAAAAAATTGCATACCTGAAAAACAAACGTGATAAAACATAATAACAATAAAACATTGCAGAATAGAATACAGTAAAAAAGAGCAGAACAATAGAGAGAGAATAGAGAGAGAGAGAACAATAAAACGACAACTATTTTTTAAAATTTTATATATAAATGTTTTTTTTTTTTTACACTTTTTTTTGTAACTAACTTTTATAACTGTAACCGGTTCCAGGTTCGGGTCTCTCAAAATGCGATGGCATCTTGGGAGACCCTGTGAAAGTGCGCCTAGTCTGTGCAATGCTGTACCCTACGCTAATACTCAACTAGTGCATGGTAGCGTTCAAAACATTCACCAATGCAAAGACCAGAATTGTCAGGACAGGAGGGACAATAATAGCAGGTGTCACGCCTATATCCGCGCTTGCTGCAGACACAACATCTTTTTTGGGGGGGTTTGTTGGGTAGGGGTACTCGGGAGGACATAAAGAAAATGCCTCTCATGCAGCCGACTGCATTTGGTTGGGGATGTGAATGGGGGAATTACGGGCGCTGCAGAAGTAGTGGTTCCCAATTAGGATTGGCGAATGCAGCAGGAAGGGCATTATGGGCACGACGGGCCTGTTTGTCTTCTTCTTGGTGGCAGCGGGACACTACTTGTGCTTGCCACCTCACCAGCTTGAACTGCACTTATGGGACTCGCCACGTCACCAAGTGTTACTACAGTGCTGGTTTGACTATGACCGGGGTGTACTAGGCCATTGGTGCTTGCCAGTTCACCAAAATGCTACCAAAAAAACTGATAGCGATCGCAGGGATCAGGCCTGACTCTGCGAACACTGAAGTTATGCGTTTAGTGTTTTGTAAGTGACAGTGATCGATCGATACTGCACTTGGGTGGGCTGGGCTGGGCCGAGCGGAGGGACAAAACGCAGGTGCTAGCGGGTATCTGAGCTGATCCCGCTAACACTGCGTTTTTGGGAACCCTAAACTGCCAGGGACGCTAGTATAGATCTGATCGGATCAGATATTGATCCGTTCAGATACTATACCACTAAGGGAGGTGTACGGTGCGTGCGTGGGAGTTAGCAATACTGGCACTAACCTGACACTGCCTGGGGCTGGTGCTTGCCAGTTCACCAAAACGCTACCAAAAAAACTGTTAGCGATCGCAGGGATCAGGCCTGATCTGGGCTGATCCCACTAACACTGCGTTTTTGGGAACCCTAAACTGCTGGGGACGCTACTATACCACTAAGGGAGGCGTATGCTGCGTGCGTGGGTATTAGCGGTACTGGCGCTAATCTGACGCTGCCTGGGGGCGACGCATATCACCGCTGGGCGATCAGGGGGCTAAACCTTTATTCGGTAATAAACGGCGGGTGCCCTGACACTATAAAAAATAAACGAACTAACCAGCGTCACCCGTAACAGTTATACGGTGATCAATGGTGAAAGGGTTAACTAGGGGGCAATCAAGGGGTTAAAACCTTTATTAGGTAGTATATGGGGGTCCCTGTCGCTATAAAACGCTGACGGTGAACTTAAATATTTACCTCCCTAACTAGCGTCACCAGTGACATTAATACAGCGATCAGAAAAATGATCGCTTAGTGACACTGGCGACAGGGGGTGATCAAGGGGCTAAAACTTTATTAAGGAGGTTAGTGGGGTACCCTAGACCTAAAGGGGGCTAACAATAACTGCCCTACCACACTAACTGTCACAAACTGACACCATGCAGTAATTAGAAAAAAAAACAAAAAACTGCTTGGTGTCAGTGTGACAGGGGGGGAGGGGTGATCGGGGGGGGGGGGATCGGGGGTGTAATGTGTGCCTGGCATGTTCTACTGTGTGTGTGTTGTGCACTCACATTACAGTCTTCTCTCCTCGGCGCCAGAATGGAAAATACCGAGCCGAGGAGAGATGATATCATTTCCTTTGCTGCTGTTTACCATACAGCAGCATAGGAATGATTTCATTGGCTGGCGGCGATCGCAAGGGGGGGGCCACGAATGAATGGCCTCTCCTCACTTACGATCGCCGCTGGACAGAAGCCGACCGCCTCTGACACCGGGGGGGGGTCTGATCGGACCCCCCGCCCGCGGGAGGCAGATCATGTACGGGTACGTGATCCTGCCTGCCCGTGCCATTCTGCCGACGTATAGCGTCGTGAGGCGGTCGGCAAGTGGTTAAAGTGGATGTAAACCCACCACTTACCCAATATAAGCTAATGGCACAGTATTAATGTATATATACATGCAAGCCTCCTGCATGTATTCCTACTTTGCAAATGTCACCCCTTTCAACAGTAGGAGCCCCACAAGACTCTGGAATCGGTGGGTGGGTCTCTTTGCAGGAGCTCAGTGGGCGGAGTGGTGATGTCACAAGAATCCCTGCCCACCTCTACACTCTCCTATTCTCCTAATCCTGAGTTTTGAGTAACATCCAGTGAAAACTCAGGAAAGGCACCACATGACTTCAGCATGCCCAATCATGCTGAGGTGTGGAGCAGCCAATCCTGGGAGAGTTGGAGAAAAAGGGATGTGAAGCTGGAATCGTAACACCTCTCTCTCTCTCTCTCTCTCTCTCTCTCTCTCTCTCTCTCTCTCTCTCTCTCTCTCTCTCTCTCTCTCTCATGCCATGCATGAGATAAAGAAATCAGATGTCAGTCACAGCAGTAGGGGATGTGGCGACACAAACTTATCTGTTAGTCCTTTTTTATCTTACTAAAAAAAGACAAGAGGATTGCTTAGAGCTGGATTAATTCTTTGTGGCAAGACTGGGCACAGATGACTTGACATCCTCTACTGTACCAGGTAGAAGTCTTCATTAAATTTCAGGTTTACATCCACTTTAAAACAAAGTATTAGTTTGTCTCATCTCATTACATATCCCAAAAATAAGAGGAACATTTCTAACTTCATGACAGTGGAAAGAACCAGGCAAGTCATTTCTTTTAGCCCCTCTGGCCAGATGTACATCTAGGGCTAGGTGTGTAATGCAAATATATTCTAATATTATACAGTCATTTGTTCCAAACCGCATACAGCTGTTTCAGGCTATTTGGCCATCATATGTGCAGTGTATAGAAACCATTGCTTCTATGGAGTAGAGATTGGGACTCAGCAAGACAGAATATCCTGTATGGTTATACTGTCAAAATTTTGGAATACAATCCAATGCTTTTTCAGTGCTTTGCATTGTATTGCAGTATATCTTCCTGGGTACATCTGGCCCTGTTTTTGTGCAGTCTGTGCAAGTGATCATATGGTTAGTAAAGGTATTGTATTAGCATTAGGATACCATGATGCATTTGACGACAGTATTGTCATTAATTACCTTGCATACTGGGTGTCAAGCTGTGTTCTCAGACATACAGGTGCATTTCATAAAATTAGAATATCATCAAAAAGTTAATTTATTTCAGTAATACAATTCAAAAAGTGAAACTCATATATTATATCAAGATTCATTACACAAATAGTGCTATTTTTCTAGCATTTATTTCTTTTAATTTTCTATTGAAAACCCAAGATTCAGTATCTCAGAAAATTTGAATATTACATAAGACCAATAAAAAAAGCATTTTTAATACAGAAATGTTGGCTTACTGAAAAGTATGTCTATGTACAGTATAGTATGCACTATACCAATGCTTGGTCAGTGCTCCTTTTGCGTGAATTACTGCATCAATGCGGTGTGACATGGAGGCGATCAGCATGTGGCACTCCTGAGGTGTTATGAAAGCCCAGGTTTCTTTGATAATGGCTTTCAGCTCATCATTGTTAGGTCTGGTGTCTCACATCTTCCTCTTGACAATACACCACAGATTCTCTATGGAGTTTAGGTCAGGCAGGTTTGCCGGGCCAATCAAGCACAGTGATACCATGATTATTAAACCTAGTATAGGTACTTTTGGCTTTGTGGGCAGGTTCCAAGTCCTGCTGAAAAATGAAATAAGCATAAGCATAACACCTCAGCAGTGCCACTGGCTGATCGCCTCCATGCCATGCTGCATTGTTGCAGTAAATCATGCAAAAGAAGCCCTGATCAAATATTGAGTGCATACTATACTGTTCATGGACATACTTTTCAGTAAGCCAACATGTCTGTATTAAAAATCCTTTTTTTTATTGGTCTTATGCAATATTCTAATTTTCTGAAACACTGAATTTTGGGTTTTCACTAGTTGTAAGCCATAATCATCAAAATTAAAAGAAATAAATGCTTGAAATATATCACTCTGTGTGTAACGCATCTGTATAAAATATATGAGTTTCACTTTTTTAATTGAATTACTGAAATAATTTAACTTTTTGGTGATATTATAATTTTATGCAACAAAAGATTCGCCCTTACAGGACTTTAAATGAGGTGGGCACCATTTGGCCAAGAAGCATCATAGCAGTAATTGAAGTATAAAGTATATGCGTTTATTCAGGTAAAAGTCATGCATACATTTAATATCATCAGCAATGGCCAGTTGTAAAACAACATACATGTAAAATGAACAATGGGTACATAAATGGATAATAAACATGTAATACATTGAGCGTCGGTGCTTCCTCTCAGGGGACTTATACTAGACCCAATTTAGAGCTCTATGAGTGTACTTCACACGGCCATCAAGCAGACTCTATATATGGGCTATGTTTTAGCCCCTCTATATTTGGTGGAGCTTTCCTTTGGTTTGGATATTTATCCTTCTGGCTTGTTGGCAACCTTTGTGGCTCCCTTGCTTCATGTGCACCTATGGCTAGGATTTTTATGACCACAGCTGACGGTTACTTACCTTTATTACAAGTCTCCTGCACCTACAGTGGAAATATATATTTTTATAATTAATTACTCGGGCTTTTGAGAGCCTGTTTGCAAGATAGTGAGACCTTTCTTCTTTTCTCTGCAATTATTGAAACCTGCATTTGTCCTGAAGAAGTTTTAATGAAACGCGTAGACGCAGTGAGGCTCACATCATGTATATTTTTATATAGATCATTTTTATATGTTTTTGTCAATGTCCTTTTCATAATATATATGTATTTTTGTATTGAATAACATTTATTATATTAAGTACTTTCCCTCTGCTTTGCTGTGCCTTAAAGTCCGACCGGGGTTTCTTTTTCTGAACCCTCTTTTTTGTTTTTTTCTTTTGATAACTCATACATATAAAATGAACAAAAAAACATGTGAAACACAGGCATCTAGTGTACCCAGGGTTCAGTAATTTAGTGTACCCAGGGTACACTAGATGCCTGTGTATCACATGTTTTATACTCCTAGGGTACACCAGATGCCCATGTATTACATGTTTATTATCCATTTATGTACCCATTGTTCATTTTATATGTATGCTGTTTTACAACTGGCCATTGCTGATGATATTAATGTATGCATGACTTTTACCTGAATAAACGCATATACTTTATACTTCAATTACTGCTATGATGCTTCTTGGCCAAATGGTGCCCACCTCATTTAAAGTCCCATAAGGGTGTATCTTTTGTTGCATTTTACGGGGATGGAGGTGGGTTACCGGTGACACCAGACATTTTCTTATTTTATAATATTCTAGTTTTATGACATGCACCTGTATGTGATACATTTCAAAATACAAGGTGAACTTTGTTAATGAATACGGGCACAGGTAAAGTAAAAAATATTGGCATTCATAAATACATAGTGCTATATGATACTATATAAATTATATCATTTATTTTGGGGAAGCATTGCTCTGAGTGGCTTCTAAAGACCGATTGTGGATTTATTGTGTGTCAGGCTGTGACTAGCATCACTGTCTCCAAATTTCGATCTCCTTTATTTGTCAATCAATGAACAGCAAACATACCTTTGCATTTCTTGTGCCAGGTTGTAACACTTTCCAAAATATACAGTACTGTGCAAAAGTTTTAGGCAGGTGTGAAATAATAAATGCTGTAATTTAACAATGCTTTCAGAAATAGAATTGTTAATAGTTTATTTTTATCAATTAACAAGATAGTAAATGAACAAATCAATATTTGGAGTGACCACCCTTTGTCTTCAAAACAGCATCAGTTCTTCAATTCTTCTAGGTACACTTGCACACAGTTTTTAAAGGAACTCGGCAGGTAGGTTGTTCCAAACATCTTGGAGAACTAACCACAGATCTGTGGATTTAGGCTGCCTCAGATCTGTCTGTCTCTTCATGTAATCCCAGACTCCCTGATGTTGATATCAGGGCTCTGCAGGGGCCAAACCATTACTTCCAGGACACTTCTTTACTCTAAAGATAGTTCTTAATGACATTGGCTGTATGTTCGGGGTTGTTGTCCTGCTGCAAAATACATTTGGGGCCACTCACATGCCTCCCTGATGGTATGGCATGATGGATAAATATCTACCTGTATTTCTCAGCATTGATGACACCATTGATCCTGATCAAATTGCCAATTCCATTTGCAGAAATGAAGCCCCAAACTTGCAAGGAACCTCCACCATGCTTCAATGTTGCCTGTAGACATAAGAGCCAATGCCCTCCATTTTCCTCCTGCAGCCGCTGAAAGCCTGTTTCTCCTCCTCTCCCTCCCGGAGACATTCAGCAGCTGCAGGAGGAAAATAAAGAGATTGGTTCTACCAGGAACTACCAGGGTCGCAAAGGTTGTAATTGCAACCAGGCCCTGGCATTCAGCCACCATGGAGGGTGAGGGCCAAGACAGCAGGAAGGGGGCTCACTGCAGAACATATGAAAGGGAACCATATTTTTTTTGCATATTTCTCACACTTAAATGATTCAGATCATCAAACAAATTTTAATATTACGATAACCCCAATAAATCCAAGATGCAGTTTTTAAATTATTATTTCATTTGTTAAGGGAAAAAGCTGTTCAAACCTGCCTGGCCCTATGTGAAAAAGTAATTGTCCTCTCCCATGCTGAATCATGAATGAACTGTGATTAACCCCAATTTTTTTGAAAGCCAAGTTAAATTTCACATGCCACACCCAGGCCCGATTACTGCCAGACCTGTTAAATCAAGAAATCACATAAATAGAAGCTGTCTGACAAAGTGAAGCATGCTAACAGATCACAACAAGCCACACATCATGCCACAAATTAAAAAAAATCAAGAACAGATTAGAAACAAAGTAATGGACATGTATCTGTCTAGGAAGGGTTTCAAGGCCATTTCTAAGGCTTTGGAACTCTAGTGAACCACAGGGAGAGCCATTATCCACAAATGAAGATAACATGGAACAGTGGTAAACCTTCCCAGGAGTGGCCGGCCTACAAAAATTACTCCAAGAGCATGACGACGACTCATCCAGGAGTTCATAAAAGAACCCAGAACAACATCTAAAGAACTACAGGCCTCACTTGCCTCAGGTAAGATCAGTGTTCATGATTCAAAAATAAGAAAGAGACAGGGCAAAAATGCCATCTATGGGAGAGTTCCAAGATCAAAGTCACTGCTGACCAAAAAGAACACAAAGGCTCATGTCACATTTACCAAAAAACATCTTGATTATCCCCAAGACTTTTAGGCAAATATTCTGTGGACTGATGAGACAAAAATGTAACTTTTTGAAAGGTATGCATCTTGTTACATCTGGCATAAAACTAATACAGCATTTCATAAGAAGAACATCATACCAACAGTCAGACATGATGGTGGTAGCGTGATGGTCTGGGGCTGCTTTGCAGCTTTAGGACCTGGACGACTTACCATAATTGATAGAACCATGAATTCTGAGCTCTACCAGAAAATCCTAAAGAAGAATGTCCGGCCATCAGTACGTGACCTCAAGCTCAAGTGTACTTGGGTTATGCAGCAGGACAATGATCCGAAACACAACAGCAAGTCCACCTCCAAATGGTTCAAACAAAGCAAAATGTAGGTTTTGGAGTGGTCTAGTCAAAGCCTGGACCTAAATCCAATTGAGATGCTGTATCATGACCTTACACAGGCCGTTCATGTTGGAAACCCTCCAATGTGGCTGAATTAAAACAATTCTGCCAAAAACAGTGGGCCAAAATTGCTCCACAGCAATGTGAAAGACTCATTGCCAGTTATCGCTGAACGCTTGATTGCAGTTGTTGCAGCCAAGGGTGGCACAACCAGTTATTAGGTTTAGGGGGCAATTACTTTTTCATATAAAGCCAGACAGGTTTGGACAGCTTTTTTGCCTTAATAAATGAAACCATCATTTAAAAACTGCATTTTGTATTTACTCTGGTTATCGTTGTGTAATAATACAATTAGTTTGATGATCTGAGTCATTTAAGTGTGACAAATATTCTTTATTTTGCTGAGAAATCACTTTAAAAAACACTCCCTAGCATTCCTGGCTGTGGCCATCTTGAGTAAAGGCTGATGATTCATGTAGCATTTACTTCCTGAGAATACCCGCTTCCCATCCTGGGATGTATGACATCATTTGCCTAGGCCCGGAAAACAGAAAGTAACGTAAGAAGTGTAAATTGACAGTTTAAAACAAGTAAATTTGATATACTTTTATCAAAGGAGCAGTACAGCCAAATCTCATTTGCCAAAGCTCATGGTTCTGCACTCCTATGACCCGTTTTTAGCAGCGAGCGGGGCTGAAGTCCACTCTCTGCTGATGTCACAGAGTCGGTCCTGGCGAGAGTGAAGTCCTGCTTTACTCTCCCAATCTTAATCTGGAAATGACTACACTGAAAAATAGTAACTATTTGTTGACAGATTACTATACAATAACAAGATAGCAATGTAACAATATAACAGCACCAGCAGAAGGAGTAAACACTGATCATGTAGCAGGATCAGTGAAGTACTGTATATATATACATGAGGATGAAATCTGTACAGAAAACAAAAATAAAAACTAAACTAAGAAATAAATATTACAAAAAATAAATGCAAAATTAAATGGAAATCACAGTCAACTACTGGATTATTTACTGAATTAGTACTAAAGTATTTCCTTAAACACAGTGGAAAAAATACAGGACTGCCATTGCTAAGCTTCTTCTAAGAATGCTAGTTGCCTGGCTGTCTTTGCCTTCAATACTGTGTGTGTGTCATGACAGTACGGGAACAAGCATGGTTAAACAATCAGAGTGAATGTTGGTTGTGTTATTTTTCCAGGAGCTATCAGCACGGCTGTTGTCTATTGAGAGTGATAAAGATCTAATAACTGTGACCTTCCGAACGTTTGAGGAGATCTGGAAATTCTCCACCTATTACTCACTTGGTAATTATATCTACCTTTTTTTTAAATCCATATAACCCTGATTATCTAGACTAGTGATGGTGAACCTTGGCACCCCAGATGTTTTGGAACTACATTTCTCATGATGCTCAACTACAAGTGCATGAGCATCATGGAAAATGTGGTTCCAAAACATCTGGGGTGCCAAGGTTCGCCATCACTGATCTAGACAGTCAGAACAAAAGAGGCATTGGACAATATAATTTCAGCTATGCCTTGAACCAACAATGATATGTTTGTGACATCATGCGCTGACCAGTTGCAGTTCAATCATGTGTACACCACTGTCTACTAAGCCACCTATACATAGATCGAAATAGGGACCAGCGGAATTTTGAATTCATGTATGA
The DNA here is from genome assembly GCA_037952925.1 of Lithobates clamitans. NCBI lineage: Eukaryota > Metazoa > Chordata > Amphibia > Anura > Ranidae > Lithobates > Lithobates clamitans. Next base: position 76,462 of record JBBGZY010000210.1, read on the forward strand.
GCAAGCTGGTTGCAGACAAGTCGATCTGTCAATCAACTGTACAACCAACCTGTTGGGTTTTACCCAAACGATTAGTGCCACTAACTATAGCTGGTAACACTGATCATTGTATTCTTATGGTTGAGAATGCTCCCCACTGTTAGAATACAATACCACAGTGGGAAGGATTCCCCCGCCTGACCTGCTGTTCTTCATCTTGTAGAAGAGCAGTGAGGGTTATTTATTAAAAACTACTGCATTGAAACCAATCAACATCTGGGTTTTATTAAATCAAAGCTTTATTGACCAAGTGGAATTTAGAAGCTGATTGGCTACCATGCACAGCTGCACCAGATTCTGAGTTCATCGGTTTAATAAATTAGTGTGTCCAGCAAGCTTTTACAAGGTATCTTCAAAGGTTCCAGTAAGCTTCAAGCAGGTTTCTGGAAGCTATTAAAGCACCCTTCAGTAAAAATGTTGTGATGGTAAACATAGATCTTAACATTAGCATTGGTTGCTACTTTTAACAAGCTACTAGCAGGTAAAGTGATCATAAAGGTAGATATTTAAAAAAAAATAGATGTTATACTTACCTGCGCTGTGCAACAATATTGCACAGAGAAATGCATTGATATTGCATTGTGATCACTGACCTGAGCTGGCGGCTCTGGCCTAAACTAGTAGTGTGTACAAGGCTTAAAGTGTTACTAAACTCAGGAGCCTGCATTCACTATATCTGGTCTCCCACAGTACACAGAACATGGAAATGCAATCATTTTAGTAAATATAATCTGCTAAATACCTTTTCTCATCAGCAGTATATAGCAGTCTTGTGACTTCTATCAGTGTCTGGTTAAAGCTTGTAGGAGGAGTTTGCATTCTCCTCTAACTGTCCTATGAGGCTGCATGGCCCTTGACTTAAAAATACCTGTGTAGAGTGACTCCAGGGCTCTGTACTATCACGAGATGGATTGGGGACAGTGGAAGAAGGGGGGATTAGAGAAGACAGGATCAAACAGCCTTTTTACACAATGTGGAGGATTAACCTGTTATGTTCCACAGTGAGTATACCAAAGCATGCTTTACTCCATATACAGACTAATTTTACTGTTGTGGGCAGTGGCGGCTGGTGCTCCATTTTTTTAGGGGGGCGCAAACAAAATCTCAACCAACCCCCCCCACGTCACTCGCCCGTGATGGGGCCGATAGACAGATATGCAGTTAGATAGATAGATAGATAGATAGATAGATAGATAGATAGATAGATAGATAGATAGATAGATAGATAGTTATATAGATACTTAGATAGAGAGAGATATGCAGTTATACAGATAGGGGATAGATAGACAGACAGACAGACAGACAGTTATACAGACAGACAGATAGATAGATAGACAGTTATACAGTTAGATAGATAGATAGATAGATAGATAGATAGATAGATAGATAGATAGATAGATAGATAGATAGATAGATAGATAGATAGATAGATAGATAGATAGATAGATAGATAGATAGATAGATAGATAGATATACAGTTATACAGAGAGATAGATAGAGATAGACAGATAGATAGATAGACAGACAGTTATATAGATACTTAGATAGAGAGAGATATGCAGTTATACAGATAGGGGAGAGAGAGAGATAGATAGATAGATAGATAGATAGATAGATAGATAGATAGATAGATAGATAGATAGATAGATAGATAGATAGATAGATAGATAGATAGATAGATAGATAGATAGATAGATAGATAGATAGATAGATAGATAGATAGATAGATAGATAGATAGATATACAGTTATACAGAGAGATAGATAGAGATAGACAGATAGATAGATAGACAGTTAGATAGATAGATAGATAGATAGATAGATAGATAGATAGATAGATAGATAGATAGATAGATAGATAGATAGATAGATAGATAGATAGATAGATAGATAGATAGATAGATAGATAGATAGATATTTAGTTATACAGTTAGATAGATAGATATTTATACAGTTATACAGATAGATAGATAGATAGATAGATAGATAGATAGATAGATAGATAGATAGATAGATAGATAGATAGATAGATAGACAGACAGACAGACAGACAGACAGACAGACAGACAGACAGACAGACAGATAGATAGACAGTTATATAGATAGATAGATAGATAGATAGATAGATAGATAGATAGATAGATAGATAGATAGATAGATAGATAGATAGATAGATAGATAGATAGATAGATAGATATACAGATAGATAGATAGATATACAGTTATATAGAGAGAGAGAGAGAGAGAGACAGAGAGGTAAAGAGAATGCACAGCATGACTGTAGGACGCAGTGCTGGGAGCCCCTGTGATATACACATACAGGAGATGTGTAATGAAGACTCCAGCAGATTGTCGGGTGAAGGGCTGGAGCAGAGGTTGATTCCAGGCAGGGCAGAGGTGAAGCACAGCTCCCTCCACCCTCCGACCACAGACTAAGAAGAGTATAACAGCCAGGGTGGACAGACAATTAAAGGCTGTTAGTAACACATTACCTTACCTTGCTTCTCCATTCACGAGCCGAAACAGGAAGTGACACGCCGCCCAGTTACAGCACCGCCCAGAAATGAAGACATGAAGCAGAATGGCCCAATCAGCATCTAGAGGCGCACTGCACAGCGCCACAGGGCATAAAAAACACAGCAAATGAAGCGTTTTGCCTGCAATCACGGGATTGCATTTTGCATGACGCTTCAATGGTGCACCGTGTCCGGCGCCCGCCCGGAACACAGTGCACTTCCTAAAGGAACTTTTTTTTTTTTTAAAGGGACATTTTTTTATTTATTTTTTGACTGGGGGGGCGGCGCCCATGCGCCCCAATGGACGGGCCGCCACTGGTTGTGGGTTTAGTAACACTTTAAGTCCAGGGGTGAAAAACGCTAGCTTCACAATCTCTCGGTGAATTCTGATTTTACTGCTCCAAAAATTAGCAATGTTCACAGGAGAGGGGTTGATTTTAGTCCTCTGAAACTTATAAATGACACGAAGATTGCATTCCAGTGTTTTTTTACAAGATGGTTATAGGAGGTCAATTTCTAGGTAGATAAAGTCCATGGAGGGGATCAGAAACAGGCTATGGTAAATGTTGCTATAAATATATATAAAAGACTCTGCTTGTTTCAAACCCCATTAAAACAGGCTTCTTGAATCACTGTATGGAAAACATATTTTTGGACCAGACTTTTTGGCTGACCTCATTAGAGGATGAAGGTGCTGGAATTCAAGTTCTGGTTAATGAGGAGTCCCTAAACCACATTTATAAAGGTCTACTAATGGATGAAGGTTAGTAAACTGCTTTGATACTTTCTGTATTGTGCATGATTTTTTTTTGAACGCAGTAAAAAAATGTTTATCTTGAAACCACATATCATAAGCATTCCATACAAAAGATCCCAGGAACACAATGCTGTTCCTTATCATTATCCACTGGTCTGATACTGTTTGTGTGCCAGGGGATCATCACCGAAACAAGGTGCACAGAAAAAGGATTGGGAAGCCAGGGAGGTACATCTGGAAAATTGGTTCCCCTATCACTTTCCACCTAAAAGACAATTATTACTTAAAATAAATCTGTCCTTGAAATGCATTGTCAAGTTAGGAATTAAATGAGGCTGTGAAATGCATACACAGAACTCCCTATGTATCCTGGGCATTCTGAGTCTGGCTATGCAAGTGGTACAACAGTCATCCTCATGTGAAGAACCATTGTGTTGCTGGTAGTCTGATGTTCTGAGGACACTATCATTCTTGTAAAGTCCTCTGTGCAATCCAGAGCTTCTCTTTTTCCCCCTTTTCCTTTTTAGTTGTGGTCATGTGCAATTCACAGTGTACACAAATCCCTAGTCAATCATTGGAGTGAGCAGGAGAGGGTAGCTATATTCCTACATAGAGTGGGACCACAGAGAACCTCTAACAGGAAGTCGGGTCACAGCAGCAAAAAAAAAGGAATTTGGAGATTTTGAGGAGGCTGAGGGCAGTAAAAAGGACTTCTTTGAGTTAAAGCCCAACTCTGACCATAAAAAAAAGTTTTCCCATGCAGTGGGGCTGTACCCGCACTTTTGTCCAGGCAATAGGAGAAAGCTGTATAATCACCCTATCCTCCTCTCCACTGGCAAACAGCGCTTCCCCACGATCCTGACGTCTTTGCATCCAGAGCAGGTCTATGGGCTTGATGATGTCAGGGACAGTCCACCCCTCGGGAGGGAGGTTGCATAGCTGTAGCCAAAGAGACCGGTGCGGGGAGGATTGGACGATTAGGTAAGTACATCTCTGTTATCTATTTCCCTAGACAAAAACAAGCAGTTGACCCGTGCACTTCAAAATTTTTTGGCCCGGCGTTGGACTTTAAGAATACAGACTTGAATAGATTTTTTTTCTTTTTAGTGTCACTTTAAATGCTGTGTGTACTGCACTTATGTTTAAATTAGAGATGGGTTATCTCTAAAGTGATCTGAGTTGCAAAAGCAGTCAATGTTCTAGAATGCAAACTTCTCTGGAATTAAGGTTATATCAAATTTTAACCTATTGATTTTCTTTTGCTCAGGGATTTATTTCACCCTTTGTGCTGACAAGTGTATACGACAAGCCACTGTTGTTGATAACAAAGTTCAGATAATTCAGTCGAGTCTGGAAGCTCAGAGAAACACGGCAGGGTGGACCCAGTCTGATTCCTCTGCTGAAGACAGTGGACTTTCCGCAGAAGCTGAACCGCTCTGTCCATTTCATCAGTAGGTAGCTGTCTTCCTTCCATCCTTTCCACTCTTTGCAATTAAAGTACAGTGTAGAAAACATTAAATTACTTATTAACCTTAGTATAAGAATATACGTAAGTTAAACATTTCAGTCTATTCAAAGAATGTGTAAACATAATTAAAGTGACCTGCCAGCTTTGCAATATAGTTAAATGGATGTGTGTGTTTTTTGGGTGGTACCATTAAATAACATATTGTGCATAGTATGGGAGTGATTTACCTAAATCTGCTACCTATAGCCAACAACAACATTAGCTTTCTTTTTTGGTAAATATTTTTGCCCCATTTTTTGCTTTCTTTTCATTTATTATTTCTTTTACTGTCTTATAGGTGGTTCTTAAGAGCAAATGTAGGTTCAGACCTTGTAGATTTTGGGAAGTCAGAGCTAAGAAACCAAATAGGTAAGCTTATGTCAATCCTTTTTTTTGCCTATTTTAAAATGGTTCTCAAGTCAAATGTTTTTACGTTAAAGTGATTGTAGGGTTTTTTTTTTTAAATAGCAAACATATCATACTTACCTCCACTGTGCAGCTCATTTTGGCCCAGAGTGACCTTAATGCATAGGATGCATTAAGGTGAAAAAACACAGAGGTTTACAACCCCTTTAATGCATTCCCTGCATTAGGGTAAAAAATGGCCCACTGACTGTTCTATCAACCCATAAACACTACCTGACTCCTGTCACTGCTCCAGAGCTGTTCCAGCTGCAGTGCTGCTCCCCTCTCTTCCTGGTCTTACAGGAGACACTGAGAGCAGCAGGAGCCAAAGGGGTTGATTTGCTAAAGGCAAATTGACTATGCACTTTGCAGTTGCTCCAGAGCTTAGTAAATGAGGTAAACTTCACTTTGTAAAGAATACCCAATCACGTGCAAGAAAAATAAAAAAACTGCATTTTTGCCTGCACGTCATTGGATGATGGAAGTCATCAGAGCTTCTGTACGTATACTAAGCTCTGGAGCAACTGCACTTAGAGTGCAACTACACTTTCCAAAGTGCAGTCTTTTAGCCCTTAGTAAACCAGCCCCATAGGCTCTTGTTGTTGTCAGTCAAACACCTGTGAGGAGGTAGCACGTGTGCTCTATGGACGCACACAGCCTGGCTCAGGAGAGTGTCTGTGTTTTGCTTGGTGTCTATTAAAGGTTCTTCCGGTAAAAGCCAAGGAAGCTTAGACCTCTGTAGTGTATTAATACTTTTACTAAACAGAAAAGCTGTACATACAACTGCAGAAAACACAATCCATAGCATGCAAAGTATAACAAAATATGCCTACAACATGCACAAGCTGACTATCTTCCTAGTAAATAAGCATGTACAATATGTATGCAATAAGTATACTAAACAGCTACTTAGCTTGGATCTTTCTTTATGATGGAGTCATCGCCTAGGATCCAGGATCTTCCAGATTGCCTTGTGGTTTTCACAAGTCCTCCGATCAACTCTGTCCTTTGTCTTAGCAAATGGCTAGTTCAAAAGTCCTTATCCCCTCCCCCATTTCCTGTTACATCATATCCTGTAGCCTGACTTCACAAAAACTAACCAAACTGGTTCATTAGCATATCATTAGGGGAGGCTTAGTTTCTAAAACAGCACATGGTCTTAAAATCTAACATTCACATATAACTATTCTATAAAATCACCTAAAAATATCCATAGCAATACAGTCTGCACAGGTGCCCCCATAGTACCTGGTTTACTAAGGAGTCACCCAAAGCAGGGAGAAGCAGACAGTGCTGCCAGAGGACTTCGAGAAGAGGACGTAATGGATCGCTCTGTGTAGTATTAATGCACAGAGCAGGTAGGTATATCCTCTCTTTTTTTTAATCAAAAGTTTTTTCATTGCAAAAGAAAAACAAATCAAATCAAAACATACATCACATTACACTTCAATTTGTCAGTGAAAGAACACTGACATAACCATTAGTCATTCCCTTCAATACTCGAGTAGCAGTGAGTATTCAATGTGTGGTATATACACGGTTTCTATCTGTATGGTGGTATTCTGCAATCCCCTTTCATCGTACTGGCAGCTTCAACATCAGCGCTCCCCCCCCTCTACAAAGTTACTTTGTGTGTAAAAAGCTAGCATTTCCCCGGGCATCTATTATGTTTATGGGCATCTGAGCAGCCTCATCTATACCAGTTCCTTGGGACTAATCCCGGGTGTATCAAGCCTTGCGGCCCATAATCTGACAATTTTCTCAGGGTTCCCCCTGTGCTAATGGATGTATTTTTCCATGGTAAGGATATTGCCCATGTGCTGATTCCAGGATTTAACCGATGGCGAAGTGGCAGATTTCCAGCTCATAAGTATTGTATTCCTAGCTTGGAATAGGGCTCTAGCAAAGGTCGTCCTGGTCACTTCCTCTGGGATTGCCCCCTCCAGAACTCCCAGGAGGCAACATAGTGGATCAAGAGGAACATTAGTTTGTAATAACTGGTTAAGCGTGACCAGGACCCCCTTCCAATATCTATGGAGTTTGGGGCAACGCCAGGGGATCAGGTCACCTGGCACTATCCTACACCTACCACATATCGGATCGGGTAGTTTGCCCATTTTATGAAGTATTACTGGGGTATAATGTGTCCTCAACAGGATATACAATTGGGATACCTTTTGGGATACATTCAGCGAACAAGTGCTAACGGCTTGAAGGGCCTCTTCCCACTGCTCTCCTGTAATAGGCCCTAAGTCTGCCTCCCACTGGGTCACTGCTGTCATGGGGAATCCCTCTAAGAGTTCGGATAGAAGCATAAGATAGCATTGGGATATTATACCCTTTGTGTCCGTTGCATTTTGTAGTATGTGGAAGACAGGAGTGGGTGATTGTACCTATTCCACTGTGGTACCTTGTGCTTTAACAGCGTGCTTTAGTTGTAGGTAGTAAAATAGCATGCTGGGGGGCAGTGCAAATTTAGATTGCAGGTCAGCGAAAGAGAGTAGTTTCCCATTGTGAAAGACATGCCTGAGGTGAGTTATTCCCATGGGGCGCCACCTAGGTCCCTGTTGGAGCTTGGCCAGTTCCTCATATGATTTATTCCAAATAATGTGCTGTAAGCTGTGTACCCCGTTACTCTCTGTAGTTGTTTGACCTTATTCCACACCTTCTGAAGGAGTGTGTATGTGGGCATTTGTTGGGCCATTGGAACAGCTGTGCCTCCAGGTCCTCCGGTACAGACTCCACCCCTATGCCAGTAATTAGGAGTTTGGCTGATGAGCCAGCAGGCTTGGGAGCCATGGCTCCAATCAAGTGCTGCAGCTGTGCATCCAAATAGTATGTCCAGGGGTTGGGGAGTGCCAAACCACCCCCCTCCTTTGAATATTGTAATTGTTCCAGTTTAATCCTGGGGGGCTTGTTGTGCCAAAGGAGTAATCTGAATAGGGAGTCGACCACTCAAAAAATTTTAAGTGGAATAACCACAGGTGTGTTGTGAAGCAGATATAGGAGTTGGGGCATAAGGATTATCTTAATGAGGTTTGTTTTCCACGCCAAAGACATTTTAAGTCGGTTCCAAATGTTTATTTTGTCTCTGAAGTGAGTCAGTAAGAGGTATATATTTTGGCTGTAGTAGTCAGTCAGCTTGGGCGTAACGTGGATACCTAAGTATTTAAAAGAGGTTACTACAGGGACAGGGCAGGGGAGCTCCGCGTCTGACCCAGGTGCCCCATCCAGGAACATGAATGCTGATTTGGACCAATTAATGGTTAAGCCTGAGTAGTGGCCAAAATCTGTGATGAGCGACATTGCATGAGGCAACGATTCGTCCATGTCCTCCAAAAAGAGGAGCATGTCGTCAGTTTAGGGGATTATTTTTTCATGCAAGTCACCAGAGCAAAATTCCCTGATCTGTGGATGATCCCGCACCTGGGCAGCAAGAGGCTCAATGGCCAGTGAAAAGAGCAGGGGGGACAAAGGGCAGCCATGTCTAGTCCCCCTGCCCAGTGCAAAGGCAGGAGACAGCCTGTCCGACAAGCGTATGGCAGCCTGTGGAGAGCTATACAGTAGCTTTGTCCACTTGATAAATCTAGGGCCAAATCCAGATTTGGACAGTACAGCCCAGAGATAGCGCCAGCTGACACTGTCGAATGCCTTGTTGGCATCAAGAGACAACAGTGCCCTTTTGCCCACATTATCTGATGGGGTCTGCAGGTTCAAAAAAAGTCTTCTAAGATTAGTTGCAGTTGATTTTCGGGGCATGAAACCTGTGTGGTCCGGGTGAATAATGTTTAGAATAATCTTGTTAACCCTTAAAGCTAGGATTTTGGATAGTATTTTAACGTTGCTTTGGAGTAAGGAGATGGGTCTGTATGAACTGGGATCTGGCCTGGTTTGAGTAACAGTATGATATTTGCCCTGGACATACTGGTAGGCAGCTGTCCCAAGTCAAGCGCAGCAATAAATACTTCTAGTAGTCTAGGTAAAATTACCTCCCCGTATTGGGTATAGACTTCCATGGGAAGCCCCTCATCCCCTGGTGCCTTGCAGGTAGGGAAGGAAGCAGCAGCCTCCTTCAACTCGTCTAGCTTCCAGCTCCAGGCTAGCTTGACGTGTCAAAGCTGGTAGGGATATTGTTTCTAGATAGTCCTGCAGTGCCTCATCAGAGTAATCGTCACTAGGTCTGTACAAGTCTGCGTAGAAAGATGCTAGCTCCGTAACTATTAGCTCGGGGTCATTCACCAGCCGCCCATTCTCTTTTTTTATTTCAAATTTAAAAAAAGCCTTTAAGATCACTTTAATGATGTGTTATGTGCACATAAAGGTTACTAAAGTGTTGGGACAACACAGCAGCACACTCTTTTACTATTATCCTACGGTAAATATACCAATTTTATAGAAATGGCTATTGCCTACATAATTTATTTTATTTTACATAAAATCATTTTCCATTTCAATCTGCTGGCAGTCATAGTTTTCTACACCTGCTAAAAATGAAATGCTTCCTTATTGCAGCCACGGTAACAAAATACAAATTATTATAAGGATTTCCCAGAATGCACTTTTAGAATCAGCTTATAGCTGGCTCACAGATGATCCAAAAATCTGCTCAGAATATAAGGTGAAACTCCACCTTTATTGAGAGAAAAACAATTCTCTCTAGGGTACTTATATACATTGCAATCATTTGAGAAAACAACATGGCATTACCTTATCTTGTTTGGAAAGTTACACCTGCATTCCTCTTTCCTGTGTGCTAGGTAGGAGGGTGTACCGCCTCATGTGATCGGTCCCAGTATAGCAAATTTCCATTTCTGGGGGTGTTCTGTAAACCAGTGGTGTACTGGTATAGAAGGTTGAACAACCAACGGTGGTCCCATGTATATCTATAAAAAAAATTAAAAAGCCAGCTCTCCTTCAACACTTTGGGTTTATGTATAAAAAAAAAAAATTGCTATGAAAATGTGCCAATCATATCTACTGGTGAAACGAATCTTCACCGTAAATTACTTAATACGTTTATTTCCTAGGATTGTCATTGCCATTGAGTGGCATTAATTCTGTATTTTTTCTGATATATATAACAAAAATAATCGGTGGGGTGAGGACAGAGTGGAGCAACCAAGTGGGGGGGGAGGACAGAGTGGAGCAGCCAGGTGGGGGGGGGAGGACAGAGTGGAGCAGCCAAGTGGGGGGGGGGGCAGCGTGGAGCAGCCAGGTGGAGGGGTTACACAGTCACACCAGTGATAAGGTCCTATCCCGCTATGGAAGCCTTCATTTCCATTGCTCAAACCATCAGGAGGTAAGTTCTTACTAGTTTTTATTTTTATTATTTTCAACAATTTTATTTTTTCAATTAGTTTTTACAATATTAATTTTTATTATTTTTTTACAATCTTTTTAGGAGCCTCGTTGGGGGTTTTGGTGGAATATCAAGGGTCTAAACAGACCTCTGATGGCTTACTTTTGAGGCAAAGAAAGGGACTGAGGACAGAGCTTCCCCAGTCTTTTTCTCTGCAGCCTCAGCTGCACTGGACAGTGAACTAATGGAAAGTGCTTTGGGCTGATCCCGATTCACAAATTGAATAAAACACATACATTATTTCACAGTTAAAAATGAAAACAGTAGAGACAGAGTACAGATCACTCACTGTTCTTTCAGAAAAAAAAGGGGGCGATAAATTAAATATTTACCAGCCCCTTCCCCTGCTCTCCATCCTGAAACATCCCCACAGCAACCAATGGGTGAGGAGGGAAGCTGGCAGCACTGCAGGGGTGAAACAGGGGGCAACAGGAAGCAGGGGAAATTGGCATTACACAAGGTGATTAGGGTGTGCCCAGGCACACCCAACACACTTTGTGCACACCCCTATGGCTGACAAGAAGAACGCTGATAGGAAGAGAAAGCTGACAGCTGCTGATTCTCCTTTTTACTGTCCAATCACTGGCTAGGATGGGTCCAAGATAATCTTGGCTCAGAGGAAGTAGGTTAAATGATGCTGACCATCAGACTGAAGACATCTTTTAATAGAAACATGTACTCCAGGGGAAACATTTGAATTGAAGCTGAATATTACAGCAAATGCTGGTTTGGACATTTATTCATTTTTATCTTGTATTTTTTTCTGGAGATCTGCATTCATTTTTAATAATTTTAAAGGTCCATTTAAAGAAATGGCGTTGAATGGAACATAATCTGGTTGTTTGGTATTTTTATATATGTGATATTGCTCACATTTCTATGGTGCTATTTGACATCTCCATTCTGTCTGATCAGCTGTAGGTTGGACAGAAGCTGTAATAAATTACGATAGTGATGTCCCAGATGAGATGTCCTTTCAGAACGGAGACATCATTGAGACAGTCAGCACATACATAGAATGCATGGAGTGGTTTGTAGGAAGAAATATGACCTCTAACTGTGTGGGCTTCGTGAGAACCAGAAATGTGAGACCTTACACATCGGATCATGGGTGAGTGAATTAATAAAATAAGTAACATTTTCAAAATGTAAACTAAGGTGGTGGCATGCACAAAACTAAGCAGAAGCTTGTATTTATTTTTAACCCCATTAGCCCCAAAAATATTCTTGCTTTATAGTTCAGCAACTGTTAGTGCCGGTTCACATTAGTGCGCTCTACGAGATCGCATGTGATTTGCACCGCATTGCAGTTCAAATCACATGTGATGTCTGTGCAATGCGATTTTAGCCATTCAGATAATATGGCTGAATTTGCATCGCATTCAGACCAAACTCGCGCAGGACCTTTTTTTTTTGGTCCACACCCGAATCGGATCGTATGGGTGTTCACATCCATGCGATCTGATTCATGTCCGAACTGTCAGTTCGCAGTGTGATATGTGAGCTGAAATGGGGGTGTCATTAACATTGTATTGACACTCCCAGGAGTTCACATATGGTAGTGTGAACTGACTTACGAGTCAGGTGGGATGCGGGGTTCCCGAATCGCATAAGTGTAAACCGGCACTTAATGTATATCTAAACTTTTTGTTTTACTTTTAGATACAGCAGGGAATGTTCAGGGAGAGCAGGGGAATATGTTCTCTTTCTGTCCTGTAGGCTCACCATTTTCATAATAAGGGAAAGCCTAGCTTAGGCAGTTGTAACTGGAACAAGTGTCTCCACTGGAAGATTTCTCCTTCGTTCCTGTGCCAGTGACAACTCAAAGGTTTGGATACCTGTCACTTTCCCTTCCAGTGACAATGGTCATCAGGACCTATAGAGAGGGTGAATTTCCCAGCAAAGACACAGACAATAATAAAAACTTGATAGGAGTTCTAACCCTACCACCCTCTATCCAATATTAAAATAAAGTTTTGGACTTTACACACATTACATTAATATTATTATTATTATTATGAAAGGCATTCACTGGAATGAAGAGCTTTTTCTGCTCAATAAAGGATACCGTTTACAGAAGTAAAAACACATCTCTTTGACTTCATGTGGTTTTACTGTATAAAAAAAACACTGGAACATAAGTGTATAATCACAGTTAAACTGAATAAAACAATTGTACTAAATGAACTATTGACATTTTGTCGATTTCATTTCTTTCTAGTGATATTAAATACATGGTGCTTTAGGGCCCTTTCACATGGGCACCTTCCATTCTGATCAGCAGGGGATATGTGAGGTGATCTCTGCTGATCAAAGCAGATTGGGTGGATGACAGGTCCGTGTCCGCTTAGGTTCTGAAGAGCGGACACTGACAGAGCCCACTCTGCTCTATGGGTGGCTGGCACAGGTGTGCGTAGCCTATTGCATTAGGGTGTGCACCCCAAAGCTCAAACACACATTCGCAAACTGAAGCATAGTAAGCACCGTTTACTATAATTCTGTTATGGATGAACACAGTGAGTGAGTGTGCTCACTGTGTTCATTTAGAAAAGGGGCTGGTACTGTAAACGACATATTGATTAGCCCTTTCCCCTGCTTTCTATGCTGAAACATCCCATCTGGCACACCCCCTGCGCACGCCTATGGCGGCTGGGAGTAAATGGATTCCACTGTCCATTTACACTCATCTGTCTCCGATCTGGTTCTGCTTTTGATCTGGTCCACGTAAACGGAAGAGGACGCAAAACTCCTCTATTTTTTTAGCAGGTCTGCTTGGACCTGGAGGTAGGCGGGTGTTCATTTACACCCCCCGATGCAAAGGAATCCATGGACTTTTCTGATTAGGTTTGCCTGAAAAGCTGACCTGATCAGATCGCCCCTTGTGTGAAAAGGCCCTAAAGTTGTTAGTTTAAAGCAAGGTTTCTCAATCAGGGTTGCATGAAAATCCTTGGGTTCCTCCAAAGGTTGCTAGGGGTTGCTTGGGCAAAGAACAAGTTCTGCCTCTCAAATAAGTTGCCTCTGACACCACTGATCATTTTAGCTATCTATAAGGAGGTTATTCTTCCCACTGACCACAAGTGTAAGCAGCATTCTTCCCACTGACCACCACACTAATGTAAGAGTGTAGTTATAGTCATTTTTCGCAGGGGCTCCCTGAGACCGGAAAGTTATTTCAAGGGTTCCTCTGTGTTGAAAAGATTGAGAAAGGCTGGTTTAAAGAGACTCTGTTAAGGAAAAAACTGATGCAGGTATACAGTATAGGTCCCTGGAGGTCATGGAAGGTTTGTAAATATCTCCAAACAATAATGTCAGATATGGGGATGGTTTTGTGTCGCTTTATGCCAAAATGAAAAAAGTTGATTTTTGGCCCTTTTTGTTGATTATCCAGCAAACATCCATTATTGTCATGGTCTGGAGTCAGGCTCAGGGGCCAGTAGCTATATCAGGGGAAGCAGCACCCACTGATAAGTGGGACAGGTAAACAAGCAGGTCACCCTGGCTGATGACATGGGTTTAACTGAGGTACAGGGTCTAAGTATTAACCGGTATTCACCAGAGCTCCTGATGGTGGAGATGGGTTTTGTTGTGTGTAAGTACCTGGTCGCGGTCCTCAGGATCGCCCCACCAGGAGGTGGGCAAGCCAGGGTCCAATAGCAGATATAACGGGTAGGGATCAAGCAGAAATGTAGTCAGGAAACAAGCCAGAAGATCAGTAATGAATGGTTGCAGGTTGGAATAAGCAAAAGCATATTTGAGGAACAAGTCAAAGGTTGGTTACGAATGGCAGCGAAGATACAGATGGAAGCAGGAAAGACAAAAGCAAGATATTGGCTGGAGGGAGCACAATAATCTGGCAAACAGGAAGTGCAAAGAGATGGCTTAAACCCGGAAGTTCATAGGAGGAACAAAGAATTGAAGGTTCAAATAAAATAATATAAAGTATATATATAGAATGATTTCACGCAAAAATCTATGGAAATAAACCCCACAAAGTGGGTGCATCAAAACATAAATAATAAATTCATTAAAAAAAGTGACGGTCAAAAAATATATATAATATATATATAACAGTGCAAAAAGTCCCAGTGCTGAATAGCTAAATGTTGGCTCTTAAGACAATTAAATGAGAGGAGTAAAAAAAAACAAAAAACAAATAGGTGCAAAATGTGGCTAAAAAAATTTGAAAAATATATTAAATAAGTCCATCAAAAGGTGAAGGAAAACATTCTTGAATCTTCTCAGTGGATGTACCAAAAAGAAAACGTGATCGGTGATGGGATGATAGATGAAATAATGTGCTTACAGAGCCCTTACCTTAAAGTGCATGGATAAATGCCTTACAACTCCTGATGAATGGAAGTTGGTTTGAGACCAGTGGTTGACATCCGGAAAATAGATGGTAAATGTAGGGCCGGAACAGGCTCGCATCCAGGTTTAGATGAGTATGGAAGAGAAGAACAAAAAAAGGGGGCCTCCAATCGTGTAATACCATAGACCGAAAATATATTGAATAAAATGTAAACAGGTTGTACAGTCAAAAAGAGAACAAATCAGTGCAAATATGTATATGGAACACAGCAGCTGGACACCAGGGTCAAAAATCAAATCCCTAAAAGACAATAAAAAACAGGTGGTGCAGCGCTCAAATGAAAGCAACAATGAAAGTCCATAAAGAATTCAATCAATCCGAACAGTCATATGTGTCATGCTGACATCTCAGTGACTTTCCGTGATCCCTCCACCAATGTAAAGGATGGTCTCTCACCTTATAGCAGGGACCATTTGATTATAGAGGGTCAGAAGTGCTTTCCCTTACGGGTCATATGAGGATGGTGCACGGCAGATCCAGATCAGTCAAACAGCAGGACAAGGGCAAGCATATGGCAGCATATGACGCTCTTAGGCGATATGACACAACAATGCAGATAAAAGAGCATAAATGGCTTTCAAAGATCTGTATCTATATTAGTGAATTCAAGTGAAAATATTAGTGATTGTTAGCAGAGTTTTCAATGTGTCTGTGTGTCAGCAGCTTGCTGGGATTACTACAGGATGAAACGTAAACGCAAACGTAATAAAAACATAGCCAGAGTTCGGTAACCAGGACGGATAGCCAGAAGAAGCCAGAGAAACAGGAGTCCAGAGATCAGCGAAGTGGGGTGCAGCAAACCGGATCAGGAACCAGAAGGGAAGTCAGCCAAGCAAAAGTCTTTCACAGGAAAACACAGCAGAGAGAGTCTATATATGCTGACCAAGGCGAAGGCTTGGTTTCCCTGAGGAAGTCACGAGGTACGTGATGTAACGCGTAGGACAGACGCACTAGACGCAATCGGAAGTTCACATCTCTGACCCGGTTGTTTTTTGTTGCGGACCGGAAGTGATGTACCAGGTAGTGGCGGTATGCCGTCCTGCTGACTGTACAATCTGTTTACATTGCTCTGCACAGCCGTTTTATTCAATAAATTTTCGGTCTATGGTATTACACGATTGGAGGCCCCCTTTTTTTGTTCTTCTCTTCCATACTCATCTAAACCTGGATGCGAGCCTGTTCCGGCCCTACATTTACCATCTATTTTCCGGATGTCAACCGCTGGTCTCAAACCAACATCCATTCATCAGGAGTTGTAAGGCATTTATCCATGCCCATTTAAGGTAAGGCCTCTGTGAGCACATTATTTCATCTACCATCCCACCACCGATCACATTTTCTATTTGGTACATCCACTGAGAGGATTCAAGAATGTTTTCCTTCACCTTTTGATGGACTTATTTAATATATTTTTCACATTTTTTTAGCCACATTTTGCACCTATTTGTTTTTTACTTCTCTCATTTAGTTGTCTTAAGAGCCAACATTTAGCTATTCAGCACTGGGACTTTTTGCACTGTTATATATATTATATATATTTTTTGACTGCCACTTTTTTTAGTGAATTTGTTATTTATGTTTTGATGCACCCACTTTGTGGGATTTATTTCCATTGATTTTTTGCGCGAAATCATTCTATATATATATACTTTGTTTATTGGTTGATTTGTGAACACCACTAGATTTTGCAGCAGCTCTATATTTTCAATTTTAATAGCGCAGAGGTTCTTGCATTGTAAAATAAAATAATATATCCGCGCTTAGGCCACAGGGGAAATTAGGTGTGCAGCCTACCCTACTAGGTCCCCAATAGGGGACTAGAGTTATAATCGTGCAAGTATGAGGGTAAATGGCGCTACCTATATAATGAAAGGCGACAGACCCTGTTCACTTGTTAGGTGCTATGTGCCTATATAGTGACTATTGAATGTGCATAACCAATAGTGCAATCCTAATAAATTACCAATGTGCATGTGCTAGTGTTGCAAACCTCACTAGGTTGCCAAATAAATTAGATATAAATAAATGTTAGAAGTGATACAAAAAACATGATCCTACAATAACAAAAGTACTGGTATATGGAAATAAATAAATAAATCAAATAAAAAAACAAATAAAAATAATAAATAGTCCCAAAAGTGTAAGACAAATATAAAATATTCAAAAATAGTTGAAATTATATGAAACGACCCCCAAAAATTAGCGTGCCAAGTCCAAAAAGTACTTCAAAAATATCAATCCAAAAAAAGTCTTATGTGAAAATGAAGTGCTTGGTGACGATACACAG
Source organism: Lithobates clamitans (assembly GCA_037952925.1). Lineage (NCBI taxonomy): Eukaryota > Metazoa > Chordata > Amphibia > Anura > Ranidae > Lithobates > Lithobates clamitans. The sequence continues at coordinate 93,700 of JBBGZY010000210.1, forward strand.
GAACAAAATTCAGGTGACTTTTAGGTGCTCCCCCTCTTGGGTCCCCACTCACCAGCTCCAGTAACCCCTACAGGGGTATCTCGCATAGCATATACGCTTGATGCACCGATCATGCAGCCAGGCGTGACTGGCTGCACGTTTTGTTATCAAACGTCTTCTGACTGCCTCAGCAGACGTTTGATAACGAAACGTGCGTAAGGCGGAGTCACGCACTGAACTCATTTCCGGGTGTGATAGCGGTCAGTAAGCCTGTGGAACGCAGCTGGAGCGCACGCTGCAAGCAAGACACACCACTGTTCTGAAGCTGTCATTTCTCCTGTAGTTGTAGGACTTTGTGAGGAGTTTCCATAGTATGGAACATTTGTTTTTATTTTTTATTTTCTATTTTTACTTTTTTTGTCTTTCTTTTTTTACTGCTTTAACTTTGGAATAAAAACCTTATTTAAATACTACACTATGGAAGCCCATATCTAATTTCTTGCATGAATACCGTACCTATACTGGATATTGGAAAGAGCATTAGGAGAGGAGTACAGCTGGTTGATTTGGGCTTGGAGAAGGATCTTTTGCACACACAATTTGATTCAGCTGCGGGATATCCTTGGAAGGTCCACAGGAGCCGGATACTAGTTGGAGCCTGGCTGCATGATCGGTGCATCAAGCCTATATGCTATGCGAGATACCCCTGTAGGGGTTGCTGGAGCTGGTGAGTGGGGACCCAAGAGGAGGAGCACTTCAAAGTCACCTGGATTTTGTTCCTGTATATCGTCACCAAGCACTTAATTTTCACATAAGACTTTTGTTGGATTGATTTTTTTTAAGTATTTTTTGGACTTGGCACGCTAATTTTTTGGGGTCGTTTCATATCATTTCAACTATTTTTTAATATCTTATATTTGTCTTATACTTTTGAGACTACTTATTATTTTTATTTGATTTATTTATTTATTTTCATATACCAGTACTTTTGTTATTGTAGGATCACGTTTTTTGTATCATTTCTAACATTTATTTATATCTAATTTATTTGGCAACCTAGTGAGGTTTGCAACACTAGCACATGCACGTTGGTAATTTATTAGGATTGCACTATTGGTTATGCACATTCAATAGTCACTATATAGGCACATAGCACCTAACAAGTGAACAGGGTCTGTCGCCTTTCATTATATAGGTAGCACCATTTACCCTCATACTTGCACAATTGAAGGTTCAAGATAAACAAGATTCAAGATAGGATCATTCAAGGGATTGTCTATGAAACTGTCCATTCAAGGTGGCCCAGCGAGCAGAGTTATTGCCAGACATAGTTGAGGTCTCAGGTTCAAGTCCAGGCCCTGACAATGATTTTGCAGTTTTCTATGACAAATATTGTAGAATATTTTAAAGAACTTTTAACTTCAGATTCTTTATACCAAGTGGAACTTTTGCCTACATTTAAGGAAGAATATATTGTGATCAATATAACATGCCAGGCATCCCCACTACACAGAATATAGAGTACTAAGGCAGCTCATCCTGCATTTTGAACTCAGCTGTACCCTACAAATAAATATACAGTAAAAAAAAAAATCAGAACTGACGCGGAAATCATGGCAAGAACATGACAATAATTGGCCAACATTTTGGGGAATTTTTAGTCAACCCAAGACTGAAGATCTATCATGGCACATGACATATACTGTATATCATGTCACTTTATGTGATTTTTGTAAGCACTATTTGCATAGAGTGTACATTCCATCTAAATCAGTACAATGGTAAATACTGTCATCCATCAACATTAACTAATTTTACCCTTTAATTGTCCAGGCAAAGAAATTCATCTTTTTTTGTATGTGAAGACACAATATACACAAGGAGCGCAGAAGACTTTGATTTGGGTGCTGCAAAAACATTACTGCTAAGGATATCTCATTCTGATGTCTGCCATGTGTATAAACTAGGTAAATAAATAGGATGAAGAAAATAAGAGTTGGTCAGTCCATTCTAGGGAACCAATACAAGAGCTGACTATTAGCCATGCAAGATTGATAAAAATGCAAAATAAGTGTCACATGTACGAAAATTGCTCATTTTTCTTGTACTTACTTGAATTTCACGTAGGGAACATGGAAATCATTTTATTGTGTAACTGTGCATTCAAATGTATTGATTTTACAAGTTCTGACTATCTCAAATGGCAGTGCTCAAAAACATATTTTCAGAACGCTTGAGGAATGGAAAACAATTTGTTAGCCAGTAAGTTTAAAATACCTACTGTGTTACAAAAGAAAACAAAAACATAGCAAATATGACTCGGGTAAGTGGAAAATGTCACTATCAGCACAAGTAAAGCTCAGATTTTTTAAATAGAATAATGAATGTACTTACCACAACGGCACACACTTCTAAACTAAGTTGCAAAAAACTGTTCCTTCCAACTATTGATGCCTAAATGATGCACACGGCTGCAATGCAGATGAAAGCTCAACACACTTCCTCTCCTCCAGGCCACAGACACAACACCTTGCCCAGGCTGCACTCAACTTAAAGTGATACTAAACACATACTGATTAATTTACTGTTTAATTTTAAATTATTATTATTATTATTCTGTTTCTGTATGTGGATAATGGCACTGTAATTATTTTAATACAAAAATCTAAGTAGCTGCTTTCCTAATCGATATACGGCTGTCACAGCTCTTTCCCAGCAGGTCTGTAGGGAAACAGTGGCAGGAGTAGCTTTTAGTTCCCTGCTGCTGGTCATATGTTCAAAATAAAAAAAAAACAGCCTTTAGACTACAGAGCAAAAAAAAAAAAAAGAATATCAAAACTGTTTTAAATTATCACACAAATATATATTTAAAATCAAATCTTTATTATTTTTTGGCATAACATGGTGTGGGAAGATTTCTGCCAGTCACAGGCTGTGTCAATCCCCTCCAGCCTGAGACTTAGAATAACAGGGAGGTGAAGCCTCCATCAATCAATATGTAATATCCCACCACCATTATTTTTAGTTGGTTAGTGGGCATCGAGGAGCAGGGAGGGAGGGAGTGGGTTGTCATTTACCACTGTGTATACACCCTCATGTGTGACTCTATAGTCACATGGACTGCTCAGATGTTATAGGGAGGAAATGCTCAGCATAGAAACTCACTAAAAACTGAGCATGTGCACTAGCTGTCAACACAACAGCAGGATCCACTAGGTTTTTTTTTACAGAATACAGAAACGATGTACAGTGACTGCTGGTGTTTTTGATAAATAAGCTTGCTAGCATTTAACCTTAGTCATGGCAGATCCTTATTTCTAGAACTGCTGCTGCCACCCAAAATCTTCCAAGGGAGTGATTCATATGTTTCTGCAGCCCTGTGGACTAGTGCACATGCATTGGCCCCAGCAATAGAGAAGGGGCTATTATTTCTAATGCCTGGGTAGAACTAAATCCACCAATTCAAAAGTTTCCCAAGAGTTACATTCAAGACATTCCTTGAATTATAACTGATACATTTACTAGTGTGCTTATGTTAGCTCTCAACTGAACTGTCAAGCAGGGCCGGGACAAGGGGTGGACAGGAGGGACGGCTGCCCTGGGCACAATGGTTACTGTAGGAGTGCCTTACTTCTGTTACATGGCTGACAGGAGTAGTGATAGCGGCTGTGATTTTAACAAGCAAGTGACTGCTGGGCATAAGATCCCCCAAGCTTGCACATCATAAATTGGGGTGGGGGGGCGCATTTTTGCATCTCTGCCCTGGGCACTGGATGACCTTGTCCAGCACTATTGTCAAGCCATAAAATGACTGGTGTCATAGCTGATCACATGCAGCACCATGGCTTCTGCTTTAGGCACCACATGCTGTAGATGCTGCCTGGCCCTGGGCAAGCTGAATAGTGAGCAACTTGCATTCACCTGCAGGAGTCTGTTTACTGTATATTGACTAAATTAATGAGGTGGTGTTAGGGGCTGGTAATGCATTTACCTTCTAAGCTTTACCAAGAGATTTCCCAGTGCTATGATGTGGCTCCCATTAATATAAAACTCTTGTTTGTTTGTTCCTAATTATCATAGATGAATTTGAGAAGATAAAAGTTCACAGAAATAAAGGTAAGGACCTGCTAAATGTGATACAATAGGACTACTATATGTGGCACCATATTGTGTACAACCACTGCTGCTGCAACACAGGCAGTATATTACATCAGTGTATGGAGAACATATAGTTGTTCTAGATGCACAGGGGATTTTCTAGATTGGTATTTAAAGTAGATATTCACCCTAGAGGTATGCTTTTTTGATGCTTTATTGCAGGACTTGAACTCGGGTAGTAGTATGGTAACTGTGGGATATTCCAGCGACTTTAAGCAGCTACTTGAGGACTTTAATCTTCCTCCTAAGAATCTGAGCACAGTCCTTGTTTGCAGCAAATATTGGGTTGAGCTATACCAGGACATCATAGATAATGCCCACTTTTGAATAGCAGCAGCAGACAGTCTCAGGGATCTCTCACACCAGACTCACTAATCTCCTTAGATAATTGGATATCTCTACCCACTATCTTCTAGAGACCTACTTGTGTGATCCTAGACCAGATCCTCAAAAGACAGTTCCTCAGTCAGCTCCAACGGACTTCAGCAGAATAGGCCCCCCAGCTATCCTAACATTTTGTAGAAATATCTCTCTACAAATAAGAATGTATAGCAGTGTGCAATGTGTTATTTCAGAATCTCCAGAAATATAGACAAAACCATTCTGAAGTGGGTGAAAGCTTTATTTGAATATTACTCATAGCTCTGTTCTTCAAAAATAGTTCTTAGACCAAACTTTGAATATTGGTTGGCCATTAAAAAATCATCCATTATTTAATTTGGATATATAAATCAGTGTATTAATATCAATTTTCTTCTTTATAGTTTCAGAAGAACATCATCTGACATCAAGCAACGACAGTGAAAACCTAAAAGAGACATTGGAGGAGTTTTTGGGGGAGTCCAACACTGACCCAGATGAATTTGCTAACATTGAAGAAAAGAACACTGATTCTGCTGAGGTCCAGACAACCTGTGACATATGTGAGGACACACGTTTCTGTATTTGTGAAGAGCAGTATGAATGGCTGCAGTCATTACTTCAGTTTCTAAATAGTGGAACCTATCTCCCAGGCTTCAGGAAACTCTATGATGTCTCATATACGTTTCTAACAAGCCTGTTTTATGAATACGGAGAAGAGGAAGATCTGGTTCGGTATCTCAGTGTAGCACGAGAATCAGCAAAGAAAGCCAACATGACCTGGGCTCTAGCAAGGCTTTGCTTTCTTCTTGGCAGGCTTTGCACCAGAAAGCACAAGTTCTCACAAGCAAGAGTTTACTTTGAGGAAGCAATGGGGGTCCTAAATGGAGATTTTTCAGACATTTTCCTCTTTACTGCAATCCACATGAACTTAAACGCTATATACCTAAAACAAAAATCCAAAGAGAAGAGTTTTCAAATGATGGACAAGTCTTCATCCCTTATCCTTGGACTACAAAACTATATTAGTAATACAGACATGGAACCTGTGGTTCTTAAATATGCCTTAAAAAAGGCGATACTGAGCCAAGACCAGAAATGTGAAAGAAATGCTTGCTTGCTCTTGGCTAAAACATTCACCAGTTTAAGGCGATATGATGAAGCTCTTCCCTACATAGAGCGTTTACAAGTTTTACAGAACATGACGGCCTCAAGTGACTGCTCGCCATCAAGATACTATTTCCAACTTGCTGACATGTACAGTCACAAGTGCCTGCCACATTTGACTCTGAGCTGTGTGAAAGTGGCTTCTCAGATCTCTTGTAGCATGATGGACTCATTAAGAAGGGTTGATTTCATCATCAAAAATGCTTCTAAGCTGTGTGGGATGAAAAGACCTGGAAATAAGACATTTCCAACTCAGATTGCCTACCACTTGAAATGTGCCTTGTCATCAGCGGTCACCAAACAAGAACAGGAGCTATGCACTTTTATGTGTCTAGGTATAGCTGAGCTTTGTGCAGCTCATCGACTATATAAGGAAGCTCGATCTTACATTATGAAAGCAGTGCACTCCAATATTAAAAGGCAGTACATGGTGGATATTTGGGTCTGGCTCGCCTGGTTGTATATGCTTGATGGACACAGTAATGAAGCTCTAGATATACTGAACTTTATGGTGTCATTTTCAGATTGTACACAACACCAGATGGGCATTATACACAATCTTATTGCTATTGCTCTACAGCGGAGAGGTATGATTAAAAATGCTGCTAATCACTACTGCAAAGCTCTACAGATCTCAAAGGATGCAGACAACTTCCAAAACCAAGCAGTGGTGTTGGCGAACCTTGGCACATTATGTTTACATCTAAAAGCTAGGATTGTGGCCGAATGTTTCTTAGTTAAATCGGTATCAATTTACTCCAGCATTCCACTTGTCAATGACAGAGCTGATTTTATTCATGTTTTACTGGTCCTTGGTTATCATTACATTGTTGGAGACCAGAAGGAAACAGGAAGACTTTATTACGAATGGGCTTTACTTGTAGCAATTGAAGCAAAGAACTTACAAGGTATGTTCTGCTGCAGAGGCTATTAAGTTGGACGGAATGGTCTAACCGCCAAATTACTCTTTTTCCTGATATACACCAAGTATGCAGACTCATGTCTCACAGTTATGAATTACATTGCATACATTAATCCCTAGTACATTATTTTGTTGCCATTTCCTATAACACTATCTAATGATTGAACCCACTGAAATTGCAGGTTATCTATTGTTTATCAGCAAATATCTCTGAAATCTTGATTCTGGCTACACCATTGGACCATTGGACACATTTGTTCATGTGTTTTGGGGAAGCTTACATTTAATGCAACTGGCCCTCCAGCACAAATCCTTACAGTAAACAACACACTCTCGACGCATCACAGCACACACATCAGAAAACACATGATGTGGTGCTTTAGGGAAAAAGTGTTATATACTTTTATTGGTGCATGGACCACTCTCACGTACCTGGTCTTGAGGCCGAAATGACGAGAGAGATATCCTTGTGGTTAAGTGCTCCACTCCCCTGAGCCCAAAGAAGCAGGGATTGCCAACTGTGGTGGAGACAAGTAGTGCTGTAGTGGTGGGACTACTGCAGATGGAAACCAGATGATGAGGGCAGCTGGTCCTTCAGGTAAATACAGGATCACACAGTCAGGCACAGCAGAAGGTAGGTCAAAGCAAGCAGGTCACAACAGGCAGGGCAAATGCCAGGGTCAGAAGAGCCAATCTTCTCTGACTTGTCCCTTGACAATCACACATATACACAATATACACAATCATGCATATGTGTATATGGGCCCTATAGGGCCAATCTTTATACATACTGTAATTATAACATGTAGTTTTGTTCAAATACAGAGCTACAGAGAAGGTATTGGGTGGGCTAATCTCGCAAAACAAGTTTTCTTTAAATCAGTCAACTACTAGTTGGAAACTAGTTCATTGAGAGAAAAATGGGTCTTACTGTTTGTGGACTCTACAGTATATGCAATTACATTACAGAGTAGGAAGAATAAGACTCACATACTTGGCATTTACAGTGGGTTTGTTTGAGCAGGGCAGAATAGTAGTAGAATCCAATGAGTAATTAAAACCACAACTTCCTTCAAAAAATGAAACAAAATATACAGTTTTGGAAATTTTAAAGAACAAATTAAATAAAACAGTAAATAGGTGAACCGCTAGCTATACCTATGAAATATTGCCCCAGTCCTGGAGACAGAAGGTACATTCAACCCTCATAAGCGTATATTATGCATATCCCATTTCCGTACCAAAGCAGGAGAAATATGATCTGGCCTCTGGATGGCAATGCCGACCCTTACCTTATGTTTTGCTTTCTATAGACTGCAGTGATGACAAAACGTCACGATTAGGACTGGATTTAGGCACGGCTCATTTTCCCAGCAGATATACAGTAATCTAAATTTGTATACATATACAGTGCTGTGAAAAAGTATTTGCCCCCTTCCTGTTTTTTTATTTTTTTGCATATTTCTCACATCAAACATCACATTAATATTACACAAAGATAACCCGAGTAAATCCAAGATGCAGTTTTTAAATTATTATTTCATTTATTAAGGGAAAAAAAGCTATTCAAACCTGCCTAGCCCTATGTGAAAAAGTAATTGCCCCCTTCCATGCTGAATCATGAATGATCTGTGATTAACCACAATTTTTTGGAAAGCCGAGTTAAATTTCACTTGCCACACTCAGGCCTGATTACTGCCAGACCTGTTGAATCAGGAAATCACATAAATAGAAGCTGTCTGACAAAGTGAAGCATGCTAACAGATCACAAAAAGCCACACATGATGCCACAATCTAAAAAAATTCAAAAACAGATTAGAAACAAAGTAATGTACATGTATCAGTCTAGGACAGGTTTCAAAGCCATTTCTAAGGCTTTGTAACTCCAGTGAACCACGGGGAGAGCCATTATCCACAAATGGAGATAACTTGGAACAGTGGTGAACCTTCCCAGGAGTGGCCAGCCTATAAAAATTACTAATTACTCCATGAGCATGACGACGACTCATCCAGGAGGTCATAAAAGAACCCAGCACAACATCTAAATAACTGCAGGTCTCACTTGCCTCAGGTAAGACCAGTGTTCATGATTCAGCAATAAGAAAGAGCTTGGGCAAAAATGGCATCCACGGGAGAGTTCCAACGCCAAAGCCACTGCTGACCAAAAAGATTACAAAGGCTAATCTCACATTTACCAAAAAACATCTTGATTATCCCCAAGACTTTTAGGCAAATATTCTGTGGACTGATGAGACAAAAATGTTACTTTTTGGAAGGTGTGCGTCCTGTTACATCTGGCATAAAACGAATTTCATAAGAAATTCATAATTTCATAAGAACATCATACCAACAGTCAGACATGGTGGTGGTAGTATGATGGTCTGGGGCTGCTTTGCAGCTTCAGGACCTGGATGACTTACCATAATTAATGGAACCATGAATTCTGAGCTCTACCAGAAAATCCTAAAGGAGAATGTCTGGCCATCAGGTCGTGACCTCAAGCTCAAGTGCACTTGGGTTATGCAGGACAATGATCACACCAAACACAACAGCAAGTCCACCTCCAAATGGTTCAAACAAAGCAAAATTTAGGTTTTGGAGTGGCCTAGTCAAAGCCCGGACTTAAATCCAACTGAGATGCTGTATCATGACCCTACGCAGGCCGTTCATGCTGGAAAACCCTCCAATGTGGCTGAATTAAAACAATTCTGCAAAATGAGTGGGTAAAAATTGCTCCAAAGCAATGTGAAAGACTCATTGCCATTTATTGCAAAAGCTTGATTGTAGTTGTTTCCGCCAAGTTATTAGGATTACTTTTTCACATAAAGCCAGGCAGGTTTGGACAGCTTTTTTGCCTTAATAAATGAAACCATCATTAAAAAAACTGCATTTTGTATTTACTCGGATTATCTTTGTGTAATAATAAAATTTGTTTGATGATCTGAGTCATTTAAGTGTGACAAATATGCAAAAAAAATCAGAAATGGGGCAAATACTTTTTCACAGCATTGTTTTTGAAACCAGTTTATTACAAGTAAAATATGAAAATGTTTTGTGTAACAGTAGCTTCTAGCAGAAGGGTTTTGATTTGCGGAGCAATTGTGTGCTTGCAGGCTTCCATGATGGAAACCCAGCCCAGAGCATGATTGAACAATTCCTTTAAGGCCTGTTTCACATGGGTGTAAGTGGGGTGCAGCACAGTGTGGTGGATTAACACACTCAGTTCAGTGCAATGAAGGAACTTGTATTGAAATAATGCAGAAACAGTTCACAAATAATTCAGTGGGAAGGTAGCCCAACCTGGCAACACTCACAGTTCCAACAGTGCATAGAAAGTACAGACAAACTGTTGGCATCTGTAGAGATGGGAAGAATGTGGCCTTCCCTGTTGGTGCTCTATAAATCCTATACAAAAATAATATAATAATAACAGTCAGGTGTCCAGAGAGTTTGTGAGCCCTACGCTTTCCCTCTTTGTCAGGAACCTTTTCCTGCCACTAGTGTTATCCTTACCAGGCCGGGGAACCTGTCCCTACTCTACAAACTTGCAAAATGCGTGACTAACTTGGCAGCCAGGGCCTTAAATAGGCTCTGCCTGACCCAAGATGGCTGCCAGTCACATGGGACGGCAGCATCCATTTGGATGCTTCCCCAGTGATCCAGAAAACCATAGAGGAACTGTGTTCTTCCTGACTTCCCGGGCTTTACGAGCTTCGGCTTCAGCAGTGCCACTGTGGAAGAGTGCCACCTGCAGTGCAGAAAGTAGACTGCACCTGCCTACATGGGCTTCAGCTGGTATAATAGCAGTGTGAACAAGCTTTGACAAAACATTTGCAGAGCATTCAGCAAGTTTTGTTGAAGCGTTTAACCACTTGCTGACCTGCCGCCACAGTTGTACTGTGGCAGAATAGCACGGCTGGGCGAAACGACATTATGTAATATCGCTTTGCCCTGCGGCCACTAGGGGGCGCCCCCCCAGCCAATGCGAGTGCCCGATGGTCACAATCATCGCTAGGCTTCCGCGATTGCCGCTGACGTACGGAGAACTGGGATCTGTGTGTGTAAACACACAGTTTCCGGTTCTCTGAGGGGAGAACAGACAGATTGTCTATTCATACAGAGTATGAACAGCGATCTGTCATCTCCCCTGCACAGTCCCATCCCCCCTTCAGTTAGAACACACACTAGGGAACACATTAACCCCTTAATTGCCCCCTAGTGTTAACCCCTTCACTGCCAGTGACATTTTTACAGTAATCAATTCTTATAACATTGATCATTGTATTAATGCCAATGATCCCAAAAATGTGTCAAAATTGTCCGATGTGTCTGCCATAATGTCGCAGTCCTGATAAAAATCGCAGATCGCTGCCATTACTAGTAAAAAATAAATTAATAATAAAAGTGCCATAAAACTATTTTGTAGACGCTATAACTTTTGCGCAAGCCAATCAATATACTCTTATTGCGATTTTTTTTTTACCAAAAATATGTAGAAGAATAGAGATCGGCCTAAACTGAGGAAAAAAATAGTTTTTTTATATATTTTTTGGGGATATTTATTATACCAAAAAGTAAAAAACAATGCGTTTTTTTTTTCAAAATTGTCGCTCTTTTTTTGTTTATAGCACAAAAAATAAAAACCGCAGAGGTGATCAAATATGACCAAAAGAAAGCTCTATTTGTGGGAAAAAAAGGGGGGCAAATTTTGTTTGGGAGCAATGTCCCACAACCGCACATTTGTCAGTTAAAGCAACGCAATGCCGAATCGCAAAAAGTGCTCGGGTCAGGAAGGGGGAAAAAAATCTTCCGGGGCTGAAGCTGTTAAAGTACCATTCAACTCCAATTTGTAAATGTTGAACACAGATCCTTGTCACTTTAAGCAAGCTGCTAGCAGGCTTCAGCAGGCCTTCAACAAACTTTAAGAAGAGCTGAAGCCTGCTAGCAGCTTTCTTAACCACTTAAGCCCTGGACGATTTGGCTGCCCAAAGACCAGAGCACTTTTTGCCCATCTAGTTATTCCATCTACTTCCCTCAGAGCGAGGCGTTTAGCACACGTCTTCACACACATGCTCTCTTTGGTTTACGTGGGAAGCAATTAATTTTTCATCGCGAGGCGTGGAACGCACGCCAATTCGCCATTTTGCTTTATAGGAAGTGACTGTCGATTTGCACTTCCGAGTTTGATGACACACCACGGATCTGTTTTTTATTATTGGGGTCAATCTTCATATATAATCACAATAGCTACAGTGGACAGGTACTCCAGATGATGTCTATGTAGACAAAACGTGTTGGGACAGACTCCACTGGCGCCATACACATTACCAAAAGCGCTGTTTGTTCTTCTAAAATTTGAGTTTTTTTTTAACTTCATTAAATTTTATACTTTTTATACAAAATCACGCTATGTGGCCCTTTTTGTTCTCCTCTTTTTAACTATACATGTGAACATATGGGTGAATCTACAGTATCCATTTTTCTTTATGAAAATACCTTCCATGGAGACTACTACCCTAATGATCACTTGAAGACCTGGCTCATTTGTCTAAGGTCTCCAGATCTGCGATTTTGAGTTCAAACTATCTGGTATGCCTTCATCCTATCGGTGGCAGATTACTCACCTCCACATATTGTCTCATCATCTATCCACTATTTTGATGTCAAAATGATGTTATGAACACTTGGCGTATGTCTCTTCAAGGGTCATTTGGTTTCACCACGTTTTTGGTTTTTCATTTTACTCATGGACTTTATGTTTATTTATTTTTTTCTCTTTGATTCTTTTTCATGCAAAATCACTGTGTATCTATTCAATTAGAGTTCCACATTGTTTGTATTGATCATTGTGAGATTCATCCAATGGTTTTTGTTCACTTGAAGTTTTAGTGCTGCACTTTTACCTTTATTACCATTATTGCAATTGTCTGTTTGCTGTGTTAGCTGCTGTGTTTTATTTTAGAGCATAGCATGGTATTGTATATATTTGTACTTTTTCATTTGGTAACAGGTGGTTGCAGGTTGGGATTTAGCAGAAGCGTAGTCGAGTAACAAGCCAAAAGTTGGTAATGAGTGGTTGTGGAGATATGGCAAGTGGCAAGATATTGGCAGGAGATGCACAATAATCTGGCAAACCGGAAGTGCAAAGGCATGGCTTAAAGTAGCAGTTCAAGGGAGGAGCAAGGAGCTTAGGGTTCAGCATAAACAAGACGCAAGGCAGTATTGTCCAGTGGATGCAGTCCAGCATCTCAGGTGGCTCAGCAGACACAGAGTGTAACATGTTGGGGGCGTGGCCTGGCTGGGGTCCAGGCTGAGACTGCTATTCACTATCACACAGCAGGCTTTGACTTGATGTGCAATTCCCAGGAAACCTATTACTCTCTACCAGAGACAGCAGAAGTCGCAGGTTTAGACCTGGGACCTGTCAGCTGATACATAACTTCTGGCTATTCCCATCGGCAATTTCTTGTAAACTTAAGGCAGCTTGATGACCCACCAACAGGAAGGGTGTCCATGATACCCTGGGCTCACAGAAAATGTGTTGATTGACATTTGGCTTCATAGGCGTAGCCAGGGGGTGGCTATTGAAGCAGAGCCCCGAACCTGGAGTCCATAGCCCCAAGTCTCTTGCTGCAGGGTCGCAGCTGCGGCGGGCGGGCTACATTAGAGGTGGAGGAGAGAGACGAGCGGGCGGATCAGCAGAGATGACATCATCTCTCTCCATCTGCTCCACCACTCTTCCGCCCTCACAGCCGGGACACTTCAATGTGGGAGCAATGTGCGGTGGAAAGCAGAGAGATGACATCATCTCTCACTGCCCGCCACACATCAGCGCTCTTCTGCCCTCACAGCACGGGCCTCTTCAATGTCGGAGGTGCAGTGGGGAGCAGAGAGATTACATCATCTCTCACTGCCCACCCCTCATCTCCGCTCTCTCCTGCAAATGGTGGAAGGTGACATGGCAAGTGACAATCTGCAAATGGTGGGAGGTGACGTGGCAAGTGACAATCTGCAAATGGTGGGAGGTGACATGGCAAGTGACAATCTGCAAATGGTGGCAAGTGACAATCTGCAAATGGTGGCAGGTGACATGGCAAGTGACATTTTGCAAATGATGGCAGATGACATGGCAAATGACAATCTGAAAATGGTGGCAAGTGACATGGCAAGTGACAATCTGCAAATAGTGGCAAGTGACAATCTGCAAATGGTGGCAGGTGACATGGCAAGTGATAATCTGCAAATGGTGGGAGGTGACATGGCAAGTGACAATCTGCAAATGGTGGCAAGTGACAATCTGCAAATGGTGGCAGGTGACATGGCAAGTGACATTTTGCAAATGATGGCAGATGACATGGCAAATGACAATCTGAAAATGGTGGCAAGTGACATGGCAAGTGACAATCTGCAAATAGTGGCAAGTGACAATCTGCAAATGGTGGCAGGTGACATGGCAAGTGATAATCTGCAAATGGTGGGAGGTGACGTGGCAAGTGACAATCTGCAGATGGTGGCGTGGCAGGTGATGTGGCAATCTTAAAATGGTGGCAGGTGATGTGGCAAGTGACAATCCACATCTGGTGCCAGGCGACATGGCAAGTGACAATCCACATCTAGTGGCAGGTGACGGTAGCAAGTTAAAAAGCTGCATATGGTGACATGCAATGGTGGCAAGTGACATGATGCATCTGGTGGCTGGAGATGTGGCAAGTGACACGCCCAGGGTTCCCACTGATTCTGCATTATGGTGAGCTGTACCACTTCATTATATATTAGAATGTAACAATAGAAACAATGTGCTTCGATCACCTTGACACCATATCAACCATGGTGCCATGATGATTGAAACACCAGCCTTTGCCCACGAAAAATTGCTTACCACCGGCGCCCCCCCCACCCCCCCCACCCCCCCCGGGCCTGCAAAAAGGTTGGTGACCACTGCTATGAGCTCTAGCCCCAGATCTTTTGCAGACCTAGCAACGCCCCTGCTTGGCTTTATTCAACCTGAAATAGGAGTGGCTCTGGGTCACAAAGCAGTAAGTCTGCAGGAGCTAGATGAGTATTGAAGCATAAACTGCTTTTTCTATGATTTAACAACTTTATGAACATGGGTTTTATAACATTTTGGGCTTTAAGCCATATCTATAGCTCATACTGTTTTAGCTTTGCATACAGTTTTTGTTGTTGTATGTGTTCCCACTGGGAATGGTCACTCTCTCTGTTTGCCCTGATGACCATTGTCACCATTGTTATGCTTCATTCAATATGCATGTTTAAATGCGTGATTGAGCTCTAAAAACCAAGGTTTTTTGCAGTAACGAAGCCAAGGATAGCCTAGTAAACACGTGAGCCGAGAGCTCCACCTTCTAGCTGGAAATACAAATATGAAATATTAGTGTACAAATAACATATGCACAGAACATCCACACATTTCCTTCAAAATGTTGGTGGGTTAAAAAAGACCTGTGCTGTGGAACATAAAGCAAAAAGGAGGCAAAAAAATAGTCCCCAGTATTGCCTGCGGTCTCTATGCAGCGGATCTTTACCCATCATTGCCTTGGGGAGATTTACTAAAACTGGTGCACAAAGGACCTGGTGCAGCTCTGCATAGTAACCAATCAGCTTCTTGGTTTTATTGTCAAAGCTCAATTAAACAAGCTGACGTTAGAAGATGATTGGTTACTATGCACAGCTGCATCAGATTCTATGTGCACTAGTTTTAGTAAATGTCCCCCACTATGTCTTATGCCGCGTACACACGATCAGACTTTACGGCATACTTGGTCCGGCGTACCGGATTTCGTCGGACAATTTGATCGTGTGTGGCCTCCAGCGGACTTTGTTTTCTCAAAAGTTTGACGGACTTAGATTTGAAACATGATTCAAATCTATCTGACGGACTCGAGTCCGGTCGAAAAGTCCACTCGTCTGTATGCTAGTCCAACGGACAAAAACCGACGCTAGGGCAGCTATTGGCTACTGGCTATGAACTTCCTCAGCCCCCCCCGTTTTACTCACCTGAGCCCGTTCGTTTCCTCGGCGGAGACATGCTTTACCTTTCTGCCCGTTGTCTCGGCTCTTGATTGGATAGATTGATAGCAGCACAGCCATTGGCTCCCGCTGCTGTCAATCAAATCTAATGATGCGGGCGCCGGGGCCGAGTCCTGCATTCTGTGTGAATGGACTTCTCCAACGTGGGCACTCGAAGCGGGGAGGAGCTACCAGTGCTGCCAGGGGACCCCAGAAGTCGAGGATTGGGACCACACTGTACAAAACGAACTGCACAGTGGAGGTAAGTATTATATGTTTGTTATTAAACAAAAAACAAGGGTTTACAACCCCTTTATGTTTCTAGATGTTTCCTATAAGAGAGCAAATCAATGCTTTTTAATGATAGATAACCTTCACAATTGCTGATGAGTTTTTATAGCGTTTTACTTATTGCCTGCTACAAAATGACCATTGATAGCATATTTGCATCTATATTAGTCCTGGCTTAAAACTTCACAAGGATAAATACATCATCAGTGGTGGTAACAAAAGGGATGCAGTCAGGGCCGGGACAAGGGGTGTGCAGGCCCAAATGGTTTATTGCAGGAATGTGGGCGCCCTGACCCTAACCCTAAGGGAAAGGGGGGGGCGCAGCATGGCATCTTTGCCCTGGGCGCTGGATGGCCTTGTCCCGGCTTTGGATGCAGTCTGTATAAGGGAACACCATTATTCATTGGTGATGATTGCAGCATGTTTCCTAAAAGATACGAAACTCTGAGTTTCCTGCCCCTGAATACATGACCTCTTACAAATTTGTAGCTGCAGACTATCTAGATCTCTGAGACATGGACAGATTTATGTTAGAGAGATATGGTAAATCCCCAAATGTATTTGATAACAGTCATTCCATTTTTCAAAATATATCATAAAATGAGAACAAGTGTCAATTTTTCTGTTTCCTTTTGGACAGGTCAGCTCCATGCCGTCCAACTTCTGTGTCAGTTCTACAGCGCATTTATGGTTAATGAGGCTCAGTGCATCATTTACAATGAATACCAATTGTCCTTAGCCAGGAAAATGGCAGACAAAGTATTGGAAGGCCAAGTAATCGAAACCATTAGTAAACTGTATTTATCTCTAGGTACTGAAAGGTGAGATCAGAATTGAAAAGTGTGCTTTTTATTGTTATGATATCATATATGGTCTGGGAATAGATTTCAAAAATGTATTTTTATTTTCTTTAGAACCTTTTAAACCGTATAATAGTACCAGTGACAATGAGATATCCACTTAAGCTGACCACTGAATGATTGGATCTGACCATTTCAAAGCACCTTCTAGAACTGTTCTGATCACTGTTATGACACAAAAAAACAACATGTCTCCTGATTAAGCCTAGGTTCACACTGTAGCGATGCGGGAACCAGCGCGATTACAATGCCGGTTCCTGCATCACATCTCTCCCACAGGCAGTTCACACTGCTCTCTGTAAACCAATACGGGTGTCAATACAATGTTTATGACATCCCCAGATCGGTTCACAGATCGCAGTGCAAACTGTGAACTCGCACAGGAATTAGGTTGCATGGGTGAGAACACCCATGCGATCCGATTCCAGTGCGGGGAAAAAAAAAGTCCCTGCACTATTTTCTTGCGAATCCAATGCGAGTTCAACCATACAACTGTATGGCTGAACTCGCATTGCACAGACATTGAATGCGATCGGCACCGCAGTGCGGATGCAAATCACATGCAATGTCTGTGTTCACACAAGTGTGAACACAGGCTGAATGATGGCTGTCAGGTGCTTTCAAATCGAAAGCCTCACAATCACACCAGAAGTCACCCCCTTCAGATCAGAAGCCTCCCCATCCCATCAGAAACCCCCCCCCCTTCACATCAGAAGCCACCTCATCATATCAGAAGTCACCACCTTCAAATCAGAAACCTCCCCATCACATCAGAATCCCCCCCCCCCCTTCACATCAAAATCCTCCCCATCGCATCAGAAGGCCCCCAACTATGAAATCTGAACCCTCCCTATCAAATCAGAAGTCGCCACTTTTAAATCAGAATCCTGCCCATCGCATCAGAAGTCCCCCCCGCTATGAAATCAGAAGCATCACCATCACACTAGAAGTCACCCCCTTCAAATCAGAAGCCATCACATCAGAAGTCCCCCCCCCCTTTCAAATCAGAAGCCTCCCCATCACACCAGAAGTCCCCCCCTTTCACATTAGAAGCCTCACCATCACACTAGAAGTCTCCCACTTCAAATCAAAAGTCTCTCCATCACATCAGAAGTCCCCTCCTTTCAAATCAGAGGCCTCCCCATCACATCAGAGGCCCCCTTCACATCAGAGTCACCCCTTTTCACATCAGAAGCCTCCCCATCACTGCAGAGCTCCACCTTTACCAGAAGCTTCCCCATCAAATCTGAAGTCCCCCCCTTTGGAATCAGAAACCTCACCACCACACTATAAGTCACCCCCTTCAAATCAGATGCCATCACATCAGAAGTCTCCTCCCCCCTTCAAATCAGAAGCCTCCCCATCACACCAGAAGTCCCCCTCTTTCATATTAGAAGCCTCACCATCACACTAAAAGTCGCCCCCCCCCTTCAAATCAGAAGCCTCGCCATCACATCAAAAGTTCCTCCTTTCAAATCAGAAGCCTCCCATTCACATCAGAGGTCCCCTTCAAATCAGAGTCACCCCTTTCACATCAGAAGCCTCCCCATCACTTCAGAGCTCCACCTACACTAGGGTCCGTATCAGAGTTCCCCAATACATTGGGGTCCACATCAGAAGTGGAGGCTAACTGATCTGAATTCTCAGCCTATGCATATGAGTCTGAGGATATGCCATTGACCCTAGCTGCAGGCCAGAAAAAAATCGTAGTTTGGAGACCCCCGTTTTAAAGTAATATGACCAGCGATGTTAAAGCAGATCTTAACCCAATCACAATATGTTAATATCATTTTAAAAGTTTTTTTAAATAGACATATTTCATTGAAAAAATACCAGAAGATCCTGCCATTAAGGTTCTTGTTCAGGTACTTGATATCATGGGGTGACAACTGTCTACCAGTTGTTATCCTGTGTTTTCACTCTGTCAGATGAACCCCTAGTGGAAAGTACAGGCAGCTCAGACATGGTCTTTATGGAAAACAAAATGTGTTAATTGTTTATGACAGATGGCAATTATTTATGACACAGGGTGCTTTAATACCCTAAATGTTGTCCAGTTAGCTCTACTGTAAGGTTGTTTTATGCTATATTCCAATACTAAATTCAGACATGTTGCTTGTTTTAGAGCCTGCAGGTCGGCCCTGGAATACACCAAAAGGTGTCTGGGTATTTTTATTGACCTTCAAGCCAAAGAGAAGGAAGCCTATGCATGGTTAATGGCTGGGAAGATTTATTATATTCTGGGTCAGAATGAGCTGGTGGATCTGTATATTCAGGTACACAAACTTGCACTGATTTAACAAATGGGGTGGGGGCTATATGCAAATATTGGCACATGTCTTAATTTCTTAATCCTTTAAAAAGGAACTGCAAAGTGTCTATTTCAATTCATATTTTGATATACAGTACATTTATCAATATTTTATATTTTTTTCCAATAAGACCCTTATTTACACTTGTGTTGCCCTCTGAAAAATGATCCAGTGTGGATCGCCTTAAAGCGGAGTTCCGCTTAAAAAAAAAAAAAATTAAAAGCAGCTACAAATACTGCAGCTGCTGACTTTTAATAATCACACACTTACCTGTCCCAGGGTCCATCGATGCGGGGGAACGAAGCCCTGCTCGTCTCCCCCTCCGCTCAGCGGTGTCGGCATTGTCCTATTGTCCACATCCAACAATATAATTGATGGAAAAATACCACTCACTAACTACCATTAATGGTACCATGAAGGTGGGTATAGCCTCAATTAAATTATTGGTAAAAATCAAATGTCAGTGCCATCATCCCGGTTGATAGACTTAAAGGGCTATAGGGGTGGAGGCGCGAAGGCAGTTGCTGCCACTTGCCTGTCCGCGCATGCACACCTAAAGGTTGGAGATTGGGATCTCGGCACTTGTTAGTAACTCACAATTGAGAAAAAATATAAAAAGTATAAATTTTAATAACTACAATACAAAATTACAGAGTAATATATACATACAATGCTAAAACAAATTGTATACACCGCACCGAACACAATAATTGACGGGTAAACCCGTAGAGTTTCTGTAGAGGTTTCTGTAGAGGAGGGTATACAGGATTTTTTCCTCAACCGGTTTCGCGGTTAGAACCGCTTCTTCAGGAGGGATAGGTCTATAAAACAATTAATAGACTTTAATTTTAAGCAAATTAGAGAATATACAGCAAAAATGAAATAATCAACATAATACAAAAATAATAACAAAATTGAAGACTGGCTCACCCACTCAGACAAATTCTGGTTGAATAGACTATTATTATTTATTATTATTATTTATTATCTATTCAACCAAAATTTGTCCACAATCCCCCGTGTCCGCCATGGGGGGATTTGTGTTAGGTCCCGCTATCCCATTGAATCCATCGGAGTGGGTGAGCCAGTCTTCAATTTTGTTATTATTTTTGTATTATGTTGATTATTTCATTTTTGCTCATTTTTTCATTTAGGTGTGCATGCGCGGACAGGCAAGTGGCAGCAACTGCCTTAGCGCCTCCACCCCTATATCCCTATACCATTAATGGTAGTTAGTGAGTGGCATCAATTATATTGTTGGATGTGGACATTAGGAGATTTTTTTAATCATGTTTTATAATGTTATGTAATTGTATAAACAAATAAATTTCTATTTTTATATACATGTCTTTCTACTCTATTTACTTCATCTATCTAAGCACCTTAAAAGTTCCTGGGTTTTTTTTACCGCCTTTCCCTCTCTTGCTTACATTGTTCATATAGGATGTGGTGCTAAAGTTTGACTGTTTCTGCCTTCTGCATAATAATAAACAAAGGGCCAGTTTACTGTCCTTCAGTGGCCAGTGTAGGTAGAAAATGCTCTTGCATCATTGGGAGTAAACAATGCCCCATCATTGGCTTCGGGGGGAAGAATATTGCCCCATTGTTGGTGTCAAGGGAAGGAATAGTGCCCCATCATTGGTGTCAGTGGAATAAATAGTGCTCCATTACTGGTGTCAGTGGGAGGAATAGTGCCCCGAGGGCCAGATAGAAGCAAACAAAGGGCTGCAGTTTGGAGACCACTGCTCTATGCTATGGCCACAACAAACTGGCAGATTAGTTGTGGCCAGCACTCCACAGAAAGCTGACCTTGAACACATACTGGTTGCGTCCAGGGTCGATATGAGGCTTTTTTCACATGTTACCACTCAGATGAGCAGCTACAATGAGAAGTGGCGGTGCCAGTCATTTGCAAAGAGTACAAGTTGGACAACCTCTGCTGACTGTTGCAGGTTGCATACAGTGTGTGCAGGCTGAGTTTAGAACCACTGGTGAGAATCTAGTTAATCTTGCCAGCAGCTGGCCCAGTGAATGTAGCCTTAGGAATCTAATGCCGAGTACACACGGTTGGACTTTTTGACCGGACTGGTCCGACGGAAACCGACGGACCAAATCCGGCGGACAATCCGATCGTGTGTGGGCTCCACCGGACCTTTAGCGGACTTTTCCAGTCGCAAATCTGACGGACTTTAGATTTGGAACTTACTTCAAATCTTTACATCGTAACTCTGCCGGACCCAGAAATCCGCTCGTCTGTATCCTAGTCCGACGGACAAAAACCGAAGCTAGGGAAGCTATTGGCTACTGGCTATCAGCTTCCTTATTTTAGTCCGGTATACGTCACCACGTACGAATCCGTCGGACCTTGGTGTGATCATGTGTAGGCAAGGCCGGTCGTTAGAAAGTCCGTTGAAAGTCCGCCAAAAGTCTGTCGAAAGTCTGTCGAAAGTTTGTCGAAAGTCTGTCGGACAGGCTGTCGGACAGGCTGTCGGACTTTTGTAGCTGAAAAGTCCGACCGTGTGTACGCGGCATAAGGGACCATGGCCTGAAATATACAATACGTAAAGGAATAATGGCACATTTTATGTCCTACAAGCCCCCCTGTCAGCAGGTAACTGTATGAATCATGAAGACTAAAATCTGAATGAGCTATTGGAGGCTGTATAATTTATATGAAGAACTATTACAACTCATTGTCTGAGAGCCTACAGAGGAGTTCATTGCTGTATGCTACTTTAAGTATAGTTGGGTCTTGTGCTGCCCCATTAATGTATAGTTGTGGCTTCTTGAGTATAAGAAACATAAGTAAACATGAAAATATTAGAATCTACCAAAATGGAAATTTGTGTGATGTTGCCAATTCTGGATGACTAATGATTAAATAAAGAGAACCTGTTTATGACTTCTTTATTCATGTACATCTTTTTGAATGTGATACTGTTTTCCTCCCAGGTAGCTCAGAATGTAGCTCTGTGTACTGGAGACCCAAAGCTAGGAATGGCTCTGTATGAAGCTTGTGGAGATATATTCTTCAATGGGACCAGTGACAGAGACAAGGCAGTGACCTTTTACCGGGTAGAGTATGAATTAAACTTTATTCTGCACTAAACATTTTTGCAAATGTTTTTTAAAGCTTGTATATGCAGAGCTGCCAGTGCATGATCAAGGGTGCAAATGACATTGCTGTGAAGCCGGGGGAGGGGGGGGGTCATGGGGAGAAAACAAAATGAATTTATGCTGCATTGAATGTTGAACTTTATCAAAAAAACAGAAGTGTTCTGCAGCCTATTGCTAAGATTAATATACTGTATATGCGGGGCTGGAACAAGGGTGGGCAGAAGGGGAAGTTGCCCCGTGGTATCATATGAGGTGGGGGGGCACCATGAGGAGATTGGTGGTTGGGGATTTGTGATAGGAGGGGGGATTCAGAGAGGTGTGCTAGGATTGGTAATTTGGGGGGATTAGTATTGGGAGGGGGGAAGAGGATTTGTGCTAGAAGGGGGATTTGTGCTAGAAAAGGTGATATGGTAGAGGGGGGAGGGATTTATGCTAGGAGGGCAAATTGGGGGAGGGGGATTTGTGCTAGAATGGGGAATTGGAGAAGGAGAATTTGTGCTGGGAGGGTGGATTTGGAGTGTGGGGGGGAGAGAGGATTTGTGCTCAGAGGGTAAATTTGAGGGATAGAGGATTTGTGCTAGGATGTGTAAATTTTTTTTTGGAACTGGGGAAAAAGATTTTTTTTGTGGGTAGGGGGTGGATTTGTACTGGGAGGAGGGGAAATGTATGCTTAATGGGTAAGCATGCAGATTAGTGCTTGATTTTACCTTTTTATTGTGATTTTTTCTGACACATAATGCTCATAAATCAGTGGGGGGAGGGGGGGCACAGACAATTTGGCCTGTTTGTCCTGGGCTCTAAATGGCCTTGTCTCTGCACTGTGTATATACAGATTATGCACAATATAACATTGTCAAAAGCAAATTGTGATTCAGGAATATCCAGAAAAACGACTTAGTAGATGAGGTGGGCATCTCAAAGGGCTCGGTTTGACTGCTATTTTCCCAGTATTTATCATTGGCTGTGCTTACATTCAGTTAGGCTTTGTTATGATGTCAGGAGACTGGAACTGTTATGCTGGCCACATTAGAACAGTAGAATTTTGGTCAGAAAAATAGCAAAAAATTGTTAATTTTTCTACTAGTTAGTGGGGCAAATTGACCTTCTTTTTTGACTGTAGTGACAATAAATTTTGATGGACCAGGATAGAACATTTTTCTCGAAAAAACAAATTCCTGAGAGCATGCAGTTTTTATTTGGGAAAATCCATTCATTCCAAAATCTATTTTTTTTTAAAACAAACAAAATTCTGAAATATTTTCAAACTACATTTGTCAAGTCATCAAATATACTGAGAATGTTTATACTAATGCTTGTACAAAAATCTAGTAGTGTATGGCCAGATTTAGTATCAGTGTAGTGCTTGAGAAGTGAAAGCTCTGGTACTATCTGAAGCAGGGGTCTCAAACTGTTGGCTCTCAAGCTGTTGCAGAATCACAAGTCCCATCACGCCTCTGCCTATGGGAGTCATGCTTGTAACTGTCAGCCTTGCAATGCATCATGGAAATTGTAGTTCTGCAACAGCTGGAGGGCCACCAGTTTGAGAGCCCTGATCTGAAGTGTTGCGATGTTCCACTCTACCCCATGCCTAAAGCATTTACTTAACTTTTAACTATCACCCCAAACCCAGCTAACACTTGACGTGGAGATTTCGCTATACGCTATACATAATCAATCTCACCTGCGCTAATTCACGCCCTTTTAGTATAATGCATCTTTAAATACCCATGTCTCCCGCATTTCCCCAGTAAACAGACATAATCACCATCTTAGCTCCATCACACCTTCATCTGCCTTTCCTGGGCAGATTCTATTAGCTTTATTTATGGAAAACAAAAGGAAGTGACAAACAGGAAGTCCTGGCCCCAACAGCCATTCGCTTCCTCCATACAAAATATTAACACGGAAAATGACATCACAAGAAATTACACTGCACAGGAAATGACACTAACGGGGAGGGCATGCACAGGAGTGGGAGGGAGAAGTGCACATGTCTCATCCACTTGAGGCATGAACACTGCTCTCTGCCCAGCCACATCCACCATCTTAGTCAGCATGGAGCCCACTCAATACTGCTCTGAGTAACCAGTATCTAGTAAGATTATTTTACTTGTTCTTACAGGCTTGAGAAGATCTGTAGGGACATTGCTACTGGTGTTGTCAATATACGGTACAAGTATATTAACAAGGCAGATATCAATGTCCTTTTATTAAAGCAGATATGTATCCATGTAGCCACAAAGAGATATAATAATATGTTTCTCTCATTATGCGGACTTCGCTTCTCTAATGTGCATAGACATTTGAAGGCAAGAAGCCCAGCGCATTGCGCTTGATACTTACAAACCTGCAAACGCCCACACACACAGAGGACACGTCTCCAAGCCCATGAGAAGGTTTTCCATACTGACGGTTTTACTGCTGGTCCCGATTCAACCCAAGTGCGCTCTGCCAGAGCACTCCAAGAGGTTAAATCAGACACAGGGAGACAGATGGTAACAATCCATAAAAACACACATAATAACATTTCCACAACACACTCAGCAAAATACTCACCTTCATCCTGCACCAGGAACCTCTGCTAAAACACAACAGTCCTGGCATATTTGCTGCCCAACACCTAGTGATCATAAGGACTGAAAATGGTAAAATTTTAACAGTATTTTTTTATAATAAGATATGGGTCTCCGTTTACATTTGCATGAAAGGTCTGTGTTTTTAGAAATATATTTTGCTTTGTGCTATATGTGTTTTTAACTATTTATTCAGGATCACGCCCTTCCACTTGCTGTGAAGACGGGGAATGAGAAAGCTGAACTTGAGCTCTGTAATAAACTCACCGGCTTATTGATGAGCATTAAGGAATATGAAGAAGCACTGGACTATGCCAAAACAGCGTTAGCGCTGAGTGTGAATTTAGGTAAATACTCAACCTGTATTCGTTATCTTTAACAAAATAGAGCAAGCACACTGTTGCATGAAGATAACCTGCACCCATATTTTAACTTTTAGTTCCAAGAAAGGTACTTCAAATGTATTATCCAAAAAAATGTATGCAACATTTGCAATTATTTCATAGAGAGTTACAACATATGTGACAAATTAATTAAGTTCTTAATTACGACACTTTATATTGTAGTGTTTTGCCCGCAACAAAATTCAAAATGAAATACTGCAAGAGTAATCAAGGAGTAATCATTGTAATCAAGGAGTGTAGTTAAATAAGACATATACCTTTTTGGAGTAACTATGTTCAGGGCTGTGCTGGACCCGCCTACTTTGATGGTTGCCAGGATGCTGGTGACAGGGAGACATAGCATCATTGGTTGTTAGGATGCTGGCGGCCTGGGCTGTACAGTGTCAATGGTTGCTAGGATGCAGGTGGGTGCCTGCACTGTAACAACCGACGACACTGTGCAGCCAGGGGCCTGAAAATACACAAGGCTAAACATGCACTGTGAATAGAGTGTCCTGTATTTAATATGCAGACCTCAGTGACGTCCCTCCACTGTGCCTCCACAATTCATCCATTATTGGCCTCATGGGTAGGACGGCTCTGACTATGTAGGATGGTGTAAAATTCGGATGATTGTGATAGCCCTGTCAGAGTAGCGATAAATTCATATACAACTTTCCAGTGTGTCTATTAACTTGTTGCAAACAACATTGCACAGGGGGTGCGGTGGAATTATTAAAAGTGTCAGCGGAATACATTTCTAATAGTGCATGTAGTTTTTCTTTGGGAAAATCCATTTATTCCAAAAATGAATGTTAAAAGCAAAAATATTTTGAAGTACTCTCAATTGACATTCAAGTCAACGAATGTACTGGGAATTTACAAAGGAATTTCTGTTTGAATGTTCATTCAAAAAAGTACTTGTGTATGGCCAGCTAATGGAGGATAATGGAAGATAATATTGCCAAAAAAGCCTTGCCCCCCAAAAAAAGACACCTTACATCTGTATCATAACCAATAATAAAGTTATTAGTAGGCCAATTAATACATTAGGATCTGAAATTGAAAAATTACTGTGAAGCTTAGCTGGTTAAAATTAGTTGACCCAAACCAGGAAGTACTGGTAAGCAATTCTAACAGAATATTTTAAGAAAATTCAGGGTCATTGGATTATAAATATTTTTTACCTTTCTTTGGATAAACTGTTACTTTACATCACCATGACGGATATATGTCTTTTCCAATATAATCAGCTGAATAACAGTCTGTGTTTTAGGGAATCAGCTGAATGAGCGAGTAGCTTATCACAGATTAGCTGGAATCTATAGTCATCTCAATCAGTGTGAACTGGCTGAACATTTCTACCTGAAGGCCCTGTCCCTCTGCTCTTCCCCTCTGGAGCTGGAGGAAGAAGCTATCTACTACATGAAGGTCTACCTCATCCTGGGAGATATCATATTCTATCACCTTAAGGTAAGGAAGAAACACATCAAAACCAAACCTAATAATGTGAACCTGATCTAGCTTATGGCTGGCACAATCCAGTTTAATTTTCTGATTCAAAGCCCAATATACTTTAATATGTATTTAGGCAAAAACAGAAGATTGACATTATTATTATTATTATTATTATACAGGTTTTATATAGCGTCAACAGTTTGTGCAACGCTTTACAACATGGGGGCAGACATTACAGTTACATTACAATATGGTACAAGAGGAATCAGAGGGCCCTGCTCGTTAGAGCTTACAATCTAAAAAGGAAGGGTCAATTGATACAAAATATAATAGCTGTGGGGGATGAGCTGATGGAGGAAGTAAAACAGTGTTAGTTAGAAGCAGGACAAGCTTCTTTGAAGAGAAGGGTTTTCAGGGATTGCCTAAAGATGGATAGATTAGGGGACAGTTGGACAGATTGGGGTAGGGAGTTCCAAAGGATGGGAGAGGCTCTGGAGAAATCCTGGAGGCGAGCATAGGAGGAGATGACAAGGGAGCTAGAGAGAAGTATTTTGGGACTAGGTTAGTGATGTAGCTGGGGGCAGAGTTATGGATGGCTTTGTAAATTATTGTTAGTACTTTGAATTTTATTCATTGGGTGAGTGGAAGCCAGCTGAGAGATTGGCAGAGAGGGGTGGAGGACACTTAATGGTTGGTAAGGTGGATGAGTCTTGCAACGGCATTCATTATGGACTGAGGGGGGGGATAGTCTATGTAAAGGTAATCCAATGAGGAGGGAGTTGCAGTAGTCGAGGCGAAAGATAACCAGGGAGTGAATTAGAAGCTTGGTGGCATCATTAGTTAAAAAGGGGCGTATTCTGGAAGTGTTGCGGAGGCTAAGGCGGCATGATTTGGACAGGATTGTATGTGGGCCTGAAAGGACAGTTCAGAGTCTAAGGTTACCCCTAGCACGCTGGTATGTCGGGACGGACTGATAGATTTGCCATTGATCTTGACAGAGAAGTCAGGGTAGGGGGCACGTGGGGGAGGAAATATTAAGAGCTCAGTTTTAGATAGATTCAGTTTGAGGAAGTGGTTTGACATCCAGGTTGATATGTCTGTTAGTAAATCAGTGATGCGTGAGGAGAATGATGGGGTGAGCTGAGGGGTGTCATCAGCATATAAATGGTAGTGAAAGCCATGGGAGGCTATCAGCTGACCCAGGGAGGACGTGTAGATCGAGAATAGTAGAGGTCCAAGGACAGAACCTTGGGGGACCCCAACGGTAAGAGGAGTTGGAGAAGAGGAAGTGGAGTTGTAAGTGACACTGAAGGTGCGATGAGATAGGTAAGATTCGAACCAATGGTGAGTGCAGCCATGGAGACCAAGCAAATTGAGTTTTTTTGAGGAGGAGGGGGTGGTCAACTGTATCAAAGGCAGCGGAAAGGTCCAAGAGTAAGAGTACGGAATAATGATCATTGGTTTTTGCTGTTAGTAAGTCGTTTGTGAGTTTTAGGAGGGCAGTTTTTGTGGAGTGTTGTGGGCGAAATCCAGACTGGAAGGGGATCAAAAAGGTTTTTCTCAACGAGGTGGTCGCTCAGTCGGTTGTAGATTAACCATTCAAGGAGTTTGGAGGCAAAAGGGAGTAAAGAGATGGGTCTTAGGTTGTTAAGATTGGTGGAGTCTGAGGCCTTTTTTGGTATGGGAGTGACTAGCACATGTTTTAGAGGGTTGGGGAAGATGCCAGTAGGGAGTGAGAGGTTGAAGATATGAGTTAAGGAGTGTAGGATTGAGTCAGATGGTGACCGTAGTATTTGAGAAGGAACAGGGACCAGGGGGCAGGAGGTTAGGTGTGCATTAGAAAAAAGTTTAGTGACTTCCTCTATAGTAGCTGGGTTAAAAGAGGGAAGTATTGATTGTGCAGGAGGACAAGGAGTGTAAAGTGAGGGAGATATCTGTAGAGCGGAGATCACGAGACGAATTGTCTCAATCTTATTTTTGAAGTGATTAGTGAAGTGAAGTGACATTTTAAAAAAGAAATTTTTCTTTGCACATGACTTGATGTTTGAAGTCAATACAGGATGGCTTTGCTGCACTTCACTCCATACTTTAATTAATTAGGACCAGATAGTTCATGGATCTTTTTGGGGTGGAGCTGTGACCTAGGGTGGGTAGGGAAACATTTTTTTTCATGAAATGTTCTCCTTGCATTTCAGGATCCATACGATGCAGCAGGATACTATCATCTTGCCCTGGCGGCCGCCATGGATTTAGGCAACAAGAAGTCTCAGCTGAAGATTTACACCCAGCTTGCTGTTATCTACCACAATTTCCTGGTAGACAGAGAAAAATCCCTCTACTTTTATCAGAAAGCCAGGACCTTTGCCATAGATCTGAATGTACGAAGGATTAACATCTCTCCTGTGCAGTATTATCAGAATCCTCCATAAGGGTTGATTAATAGAAAAAAAACAAAGGACCTTATTTAATATCCATATGTAAAATAAATGATGTGCAGATATCAGTTAACCAGTTAAAAATCAGCTTACGACAGCCTACACTGTAGAATAAAGAAAGCTGATATGTGATTGGTTGGTGTGGGCTATTGCACTTTGCACATTAGTGCTCACTTCAATTAGATGCTGCCCCTTTTCAGCCAACATCTTTCCACCAGGTTCCTTCAATTTTTCCTTCAAAGGATGTTGGGCGGGAAGCAGCTGCCTTGAATGGCCAGCATTAGAGACACATCAAAAAGTAGTGGGAGGTCTCATCACCATTTTAGACTGTTGTCACCAGAACAGGTTTAACCATTGAAAGATTTTTCCTAACCTCCTGATCCTGTGACAACTCTAACATTTTGGATTTGCTGTCACTGTTTTGGTGACAAAGGTCATCAGGACAAGTAGAAAAGGTGAATTGAATACCTGATAAGGACACAGGCTGCAGATAACCAGATAGGGGTTTAACCCTTCTCTACCCCAAAAAATACTGCATTATGGCCACTAGATGGAGCTTACGATCAGAGGAAATAAACATATTAGACACGTTAATGGGATTATTCACAAAGCAAGTTTTTTTTTGGAAATCTACACCTATGCTATATACCATAGTTCCATAAACCTCAAATATTTGATGTGTAATGCAGTATTGAATATTTTAAAGTGGTTCTGAGGGCAGAAGATTTCTTTACCTTAATGCATTCTATGTATTAAGGTAAAAATTTTCATGTGTGTTTGCTTCCCCCCCCCCCCCCTAAACATTTACCTGACAATCTCAATACAGTGCTGTCCCCGCTGTCAGCCCCGCTCTGCTCTCTTCCTGGATTCACAGGCTTGGCCGAGAGCAGCAGGTCAATGGCTCCTGATGCTGTCAGTCAAATCCAGTGAGAAGGTATCGGGAATCAAGCAGGCATGTCTGCCCCCATAACAAATGGTCTGACACAGAAGAGGAGGAGCAGAGTGCATTGGTGAGGGACCCCAAGAAGAGGAGGTTCGGGCCACTCTGTGAAATACTATTGCACAAAGCAGGTAAGTATAACATGCTTGTTATTTTAATAAAAAACAAAAGCCCTTACAATCACTTTAAATACACATTTTCTGGTCATTAGCAACTCCTAGTTTTTGTTTGGGGTTTAATGGTCTTTTAATTGCTGTGATCTGTTCTAAAATTGGTTGTTTTTTGTGTCGATTACTGCACATGATTGATCATTGCATATATCTAAATAAGCCTTCAGGTCTTATAACTTACAGTGTGAAAATGTTATTTTATATTGCACATTTTTTAAATGAATATTTTATCTTGTATATTTACAGTATCTACTGACCTCTAATTACACGGTATTAAACAAAAATGATGTTCTCGTAAAAAATACATTTATTGCAGGACAAATCATTTGTTGAATTGAAAGAGCTACCTAATTGCAATCAAAATGAACATTTCCAATTGGTTTGAAAAGTTTACAAGCCTAGAAACTGATATTTTATATCATTTTATTAATCTTTTAAATGTTATATTTTAGAAAAAATAAAAGTACACCCATTCTTCAAATCCAACACTGCATGTGTGCTTGTTGCCATTCTGCCATAATTGCTGGATGCTGTACTAAGCAGTATTTACAGGGCCCTATGTGTACAGGGACAGGAATTCTGCATTTGGGGCATTCATCCCTGAACAGATATGACCCTAAATGTGAGTACCCCTCGGTACAGTGTCCAGCGCCATCCAGCGATCGTGTATTGCAGCCTATCATAGATTTTAAAAGACTGCAGTCAGCCGGTGTGTTTGCTGCACCTGTGCATGAACCTTACATGCTTTAGCCCCCGTTCACACTGAACATGGGTTTAAAATCATGCAAGGTCAGCTTGCATTTCAGTGCAAGTTTGGGGGCAATTTGAAAGACATGTGTTGATTCATGCACAGCTGTCGATTGAATTTGGCCCTGAAGTCACCAAAAGTAGTGCAGGAATGACTCTTGGAAATCGGTGCGGCGCCTCAAAGTCGGCATCGCACCGCTTGGGACAGTGTCGTTGCCGGCAAAAGGCTGTGATTTGTCAAATGTGTCAAATGACATGTCAAATCGCACCGATGTGAACGTGGGCTTACTCTTGGGAACACATTTGGACAGCTGGCTCCTGCTGGCTCATTGCAGTGCCCAGGTGTCCTGCTCTTCTCCCTTGTGAACGACCAGTCTTCATCTGAAAGCACTGTGGTAAGCAGAGGTCCCCCCCCCCCATTTACAACTTTCAATGCTGCTGGCTCCTGTGAACTTTCAGTCTTCACAAGCGAGAAATACCAGTGAACAGTACAGTGTCCAGTCAGTATGTTAGCTTGTAAAATGGAGGTGGGAGGAACAGGGGAGGGCCTTGCAATCCTAAGGTACGGGCTGTGTGCTTCTCTCCAGACAGTTTCTTTTCTTTTTTTGGGGTGGTGGTGCTGTGTTTGTGCTGGGAGTAAGTGGTGGGGGCTAATGTGGCACCCATAGCATTCCACCCTCCATGCTTGGCCAAGAAACTGGATATGGACAAAAAGTAGACATGGTGTCGTCTCATGGTGTATGACTTGTAGTGTTCCACAATTCCTTTGTTTAGACAAAATAGGGCCTAGAGATACCCTGAAGAGATTGAGGGAGTGAAATAAACTCCATTGACTCCAGCAAGGTCAGGGCCAGCAATACCCCCAGCAAGTGTCAGGGCAAGTAATAACCCCCAGCAAGTGTCAAAATAAGCAATAACTCCCAGCACAATAATAACCTCCAGAAAGTTTCAGGGCAAGCAATAACTTACACATAGGTAATGCATTTTGGGGTGGGGACCAGTAATCCAACTAGTCAAAGAGAAAAAGCACTGTGTGTCAGTCAGTCACAGCCAAGATGCGATCTGTTACAGCCAGTCAGAGCCAAGCTGATCTGGTACCTTGTAGTCCTACAGACATGTGGACTGCTCCTACCTTGCTATGGCTGTGAAGCTAAAGCGTTACCTGTAGTCCCATTGTCTGATGGACTGTTCTCACCTGACTCTTGCACTGGTCCGGTAGACTTATACCGCGTACACACAGTCGGACTTTCTGCCAACAAAACCGTGGACTTTTGTTCGAAGGATGTTGGGTCAAACTTGTCTTGCATACACAGGGTCACACAAATGTTGGCCAACAATTACGAACGTAGAAACGCTGTGATGTACAAGATGTACGACGAGCCGAGAAAAAGGAAGTTCAATAGCCAATGCGGCTCCTTCTGCTTGATTCAGAGCATGCGTGAACTTTTGTGTGACAGACTTGTGTATACACAACTGGACTTTCCGACAACAAGTTTTGTTGGCAGAAAATTTGAGAACCTGCTCTCAAACATTTGTTGGCGGAAAGTCCGACAGCAAATTTTCGATGGAGCATACACACGGTCGGACTTTCTGACAACAAGCTCACATCCAACATTTCCCGTTGGAAGGTCCGACCGTGTGTGCGCGGCATTAGACACCACCCGATTCCACCTGCTGTTTGATATAGGACCAGTCTCCACCAAGTCTGGCAATCAGTTACTCTATTTAAACTGTGCTTAGATCAACCTTCCTTGCCTAAACAATTTTTTTTCCTCATGTTGCTAAGCCCTCTACTTTGTGATGCCTTGGCCCTGGGAGTCCTGCTGTGCACTGTGCTTACCTATCCCTTAAAATCCAGCATGCAGAGCAGTACCCTGTACCTGGAAGTACCATTGTGCACTCTGCTCACCCTTCCCAAGTAATCCTGTGTGCTGAGCAGTACCCAGTTCCTTGAAGTTCTGCGGTGCACTCTTATCACCTGTCCCTAGAAACCCTGCACATTACTGAAACTTTGGAGCTGTCCAGTTCCCGAACTCTTTTATTCACATCCCAGTGACCTGGTCATTATTTATATATAGTGGGGACACTAAAATCAGGCATTCAGGACAGGCCAATAGACCAATACACCACTTGGGTTGATGCTTTTTTCCCCTCACTCAGGTGCACAGGTTACGTTTAGTACATTTGAAAAAAAAAATCAGC
Source organism: Lithobates clamitans (assembly GCA_037952925.1). Classification (NCBI taxonomy): domain Eukaryota; kingdom Metazoa; phylum Chordata; class Amphibia; order Anura; family Ranidae; genus Lithobates; species Lithobates clamitans. Next base: position 126,804 of record JBBGZY010000210.1, read on the forward strand.
CATAACACTTCAGATATTCTGTTGGAAATGTATTTGTACCATCCAGCACAGGAACTTTGACAAATCTGCATAAAAAGTACCTCTAATGCCCTGTACACACGATAGGATTTTCCAACAACAAATGTTGGACGTGAGCTCGTTGTCGGAAAGTCCGACCGTGCGTATGCTCCATAGAACATTTGTTGTCAGAAATTCAGAGCGCGTGTACTTAAGTCCGACGCACAAAATTCCACGCATGCTCGGAATCAAGCAGAAGAGCCGCACTGGCTATTGAACTTAATTTTTCTCGGCTCGTCGTACGTGTTGTACGTCACCGCGTTCTTGACGTTCCGAATTTCCGACAACATTTGTGTGACCGTGTGTATGCAAGACAAGTTTGAGTCAACATCCTTCGGAAAAAAATCCATGGTTTTGTTGTCGGAAAATCCTATCAAGTGTACAGGGCATAAGAGTACACAACTTGCTATTACAGAAGTTTATTGGCATTAAGCTAATTATAACATATATATATATTAATATTATATATAATGTTTTAAAATGAGCCATGATATTAAAGAAAAAAAAATTTAAAAAAAAGGTATTGTGTGCTTCTGCCATATTTAGTAAAGAAAAATTTAAACTGTAAAAATGCAGATTGTAAGCTGTAACGAGCAGGGCCCTCTGATCCCTCCTGTATTGATTTTTATTGTAAGTGTACTGTCTGCCCCATGTTGTAAAGCGCTGCGCAAACTGTTGGCGCTATATAAATCCTGTATAATAATAATAATATAATAATTAATTGTCAGCAAAGACCTGCCTTAAAACATTTGTCCACTAGAGAGCAGCAAAGGATTTTTCCTCTTGTATCTGGATTAAAGCTCAGTCATATCTGCCACTCCAATTTTTGCAGAAAAGAGGGACCAGCAACAGAACGTGATACAGTGAGAAGACACTCTATCAAATGTTAATTTTTGTGCTTATATTTACTCAATTGCCAAATGTTTAAACTGCAATATTTGCTAAAGAAAACTTCTAACAAACCAGAAAAATCAAGACGCAGTTAATGAGCAAAACGACCCACGCAAGCAAGGGGCTCAGTATACTACAATGCACTGTGCCTTTTTTTGTTGTTGTTGCAAAATACAGTGGAATGTGGTCAGGGATGCTGTTAGAAATCATGGGGCCCTCTACAGTCTACCTGACAGCCCCCCCTCCAAATAATATTAAATTATATTTTTGCCAAAATGCCACACGGCCTTGGCAGAAGTTGCACCCACCCCCATTCAACAATGTGATTAGCACTGCTATTCAAGCACCTCACAACCACGTGCAAAGCAGGGTTAAAGCAGGCGGTAACGAGGCAATATGCTTTGTCAAATACTAGCTGAAGAGTGATCCAAATGCTGACTGCTCTTCAGAGAGAAAAACACATTTGAACAACTTATTTTTTCAAATTTTTTTTAGAATCTTAACTGCCCTGTTTGGGGGGGCTTTGGTGAAATATCAGGAGCCCCCCTGTGTGAGCGCAGCAGCTGCCAGCAGAATAGGAAGGAAGCTAGTAGTGCTGCAGGCTAGGGGGACCCACAGGGGGCCTGGATAGCAGAAGGATGCAGTGAAAAAAGGAGAAGCCGACAGCCGCTGCAGGGGGAGCTACAAGAGTCAGAAGTAAGGCAGTACAGCTGGTCCTCCTGCTTGGCAGGTGCCCTGGCCCCGCTTTTGAACTGATGGGGCCTGGACCTCGTACAGGAGGGCTGGCTGTACTGCGTTATCAGTGGCCCTAAATGTGATTGGCACAACAGTAGGCCTCTACTTGGACCTGTGTAGCCTGCCTGATATACACCCATATTAATTAAATTTTTCTTGTGTCTGATAGCCTCTGGGAAATACTCAACCTCATCGACATGTGGCATGCGTCTCTTTTTGGGGGCCCATGTGCAGTGCATGTTCCCTTTCTCTATGCCAGCAATGCTGAACTGCTGGAGAGGGCAGCCTGTTGCGTGCACCAAGGAAAATGACACTGCACACCGCCTGCTTTTGAAAAAGATGCGGCATCACCAGCACTTTGTTGCAAACATATATACTACTTTATTAGTGCAATGTCACATCAGTCAAGCAAGCCAAGCCAACAACATATATGCTTTTTTTTCCCATCTGTGTTCCATTGGGGAGATTTCCCTTCACTTCCTGTCCCACAGCCAAAACAGGAAGTGAGGAAATCCCTCCAAAGTGAGAGAATCTCTGATTGTCACCAGAACTGGTGTCCGTCTTGAAAGATTTCCCCTCTATTCCTGTTCTGGGGACAACCCAAAATTGGGGATATTCTTTTACTTTCACTTTTGCTAATAACAATAAACAGGACACATTGAGAGGGTGAATCTTACTAATGGGAGCACTGGCAGCAATAAAAACCTGACAGGTGTTCTAATCCCTCTTCACTCTATCCAAAACTAAAAAAAAAAAGCTTTGTCTTTAGGTTTATTTTAGAAAAGGGACGTAGCTGCAAAATGTTAGCTTGTTTGATTGAGTAGACATTGCACTTATAAAGAGTGTATATGTATACAATGGAGTGCTGGTGACATCTCTTAGTTTCCACTGTAGTTTGCACAGTGCCATCTACTGCAGTCATTAAGATCACCCATCTGTTTCCAAGGTTGAACACTAGAAAGAGTGCAGTCCTCATCCTCTGATTTATACTTTTGAAAAAGCGGTGCACTCAGCCATGGCGCTGAGAACGAGGATCCAAGCTCTGCTGTGTCCCAGAAGCTATTAGGGACAAGCTAAGGTAAAGCTAAGGTTGGCTTCGGGGATGCCAGCAGAGGTGTGTCAAGCACACTACACTATATTTTGCAAAAAAGGCACCACGTTGCATTGCAATATACTGACACTTTTGGCAGCTGCTGGCTCTCAATCCTGGCTGTTGTTGACATGACAGCTGGGGTCTACACTGAACCACCAATCAGTGGTTCCCAACCATGTGATCAGCTGTGACATAGTAATCATATGCAGACTAAAGAATTCATTAATAAAAATGAAAGCCTTCAGCCTGCAGATGAAAACAATCATCCTCAGGTTGCAGTGTTGACGTGCATTGCCATATATTTAATATTGTAATTGTCAGATACAGTTACATTATTGAAAATAGTAATATTATTTAAAATTGAAAAAAGTTGTTATTTTTCTTCACATTTTTGCACATTTGTTAATCTATAATTAATACAGATTAGGGTATTAAAAACACTTTTGGCAGCTGCTGGCTCTCAATCCTGGCTGTTGTTGACATGACAGCTAGGGTCTGCACTGAACCACCAATTAGTGGTTCCCAACCATGTGATCAGCTGTGACATAGTAATCATATGCAGACTAAAGAATTCATTGATAAAAGCCTTCAGCCTGCAGATGAACACAATCATCCTCAGGTTGCAGTGTTGACGTGCATTGCCATATATTTAATATTGTAATTGTCAGATACAGTTACATTATTAAAAATAATAATATTATTTAAAATTGAAAAAAGTTGTTACTTTTCTTCACATTTTTGCACAGTTGTTAATCTATAATTAATACAGATTAGGTAATTAAAAAAGTTTAATTCTCTCTTGAAAATTGTGTTTGTACGCCTATGTTAAAATTCTGTTTCTACTCAGGCTGTAGTATTAGCATAATTTTTTTTTCTGCTTGATACGTTGAGTTTAAATAATTTTAAAAACGTTACTATGCGGTTGTTTTGCTGCATTACCAGAATGGCACACCCTCAGGTCTTCCATGCGCCAAGATAAATATTACAAAAATATTTCCAAAACATACTTTTCCTGAAGTCTGATGTCACTGTAATTTCACAATGCCAGCAGGAAACAGGTCTGAGAATATAGTAAACATGAGGTAATGCTAAGAGAGGATTGTCATGTCTATATTACCATGAACCCTGCCATGTACTCTATGTGGCTAACAACTGAGCTTATTCAGTAATGCAAAACTACAGTATCTCACAAAAGTGAGTACACCCCTCATATTTTTGAAAATATTTTATTATATCTTTTCATGTGACAACACTGAAGAAATGACACTTTGCTACAATGTAAAGTAGGGAGTGTACAGCTTGTATAACAGTGTACATTTTCTGTCCCCTCAAAATAACAACACACAGCCATTAATGTCTAAACCGCTGGCAACAAAAGTGAGTGCACCCCTAGGTGAAAATGTCCAAATTGGGGCCATTTAGCCATTTTCCCTCCCCGGTGTCATGTGGCTCGTTAGCGTTACAAGGTCTCAGGTGTGAATGGGGAGCAGCTGTGTTAAATTTGGTGTTATCGCTCTCACTCAAGATCAATATGGCACCTCATGGCAAAGAACTCTCTGAGGATCTGAAAAAAAAAAAATGTTGCTCTACATAAAGATGGCCCAAGCTATAAGAAGATTGCCAAGACCCTGAAACTGAGCTGCAGCATGGTGGCCAAGACCATACAGCAGTTTAACAGGACAGGTTCCATTAAGAACAGGCCTTGCCATGGTTGACCAATGAAGTTGAGTGCACATGCTCAGCGTCATATCCAGAGGTTAAATGGAATAGGCTGCGCTGCTTAATAAGTGAACGTGATTATAACAGGTGAGTATAACCATGCCAAGAACATTCCTGGTGATAAACAACACTCAAAATGGATGAAAAATGCATACAAAAAAACAAACAAATAAAGTGAATATTGTTAAAACAATGTAGACTAAACTCCACAAACTGCACGATTCATGGTGAATGAATAAAACAGTGGAAACTCAGAATCGAGGACCATGTAATGTTGCAAAGTCCATACTTTCAAATAACAGTCCTTATGAGAGAAATAACTTTTTGGTAAGGGAAGAAAGCACCAATCTTGATACAGAGTGAGGCATGCACAAACATATCTCCCTGGGGAGCGTGGTGATATAGGAAGTTCCTCCACCTCAGACAAAAACGCCCCTTACCAGATGATTAGATCTCCTGTCACAGAGATCGTGCAAGCGAGTGGCTGTGTCCCCCAGCCACTGGGTCTCTGCAAGGTTCCCACTCTGAAGTTCACAGGATTGGGGTATTAGTGCTCAAATCCCAAAAATAGAAAGAGAGATGCTCCATAGCGTAATACAGTTAAGCTTTATTAAAATAGAGGATATAAGAAATGCACTTACAGTGTAAAAACGTCTTAAAAACAATGCAAGCCGGCCGCCTCTCAGATGCTGCCCGTGTCTTCCGGGATCAGCGTGGTATGGTGGTGACGTCAGCACGCCGCTCCTCCCTACGCCGTTTCGACAAATCTGTCGTCTTCCTGGGGTATCCAGAGGTTGTCTTTGGGAAATGGACGTATGAGTGCTGCCAGCATTGCTGCAGAGGTTGAGGGGGTGGGGGGTCAGCCTGTCAGTGCTCAAACCATACGCCGCACACTGCATCAAATTGGTCTGCATGGCTGTCGTCCCAGAAGGAAGCCTCCTCTAAAGATAATGCACAAAAAAGCCCACAAATAGTTTGCTGAAGACAAGCAGACTAAGGACATGGATTACTGCAGGGGTGTCCAAACTTTTTTCAAAGAGGGCCAGATTTGATGAATTGAACGTGCGTGAGGGCCGACAATTTTCCCTGACATTCTTTGAACCATTAAAATTCGGTCTTTTGCCGCGTACACACGGTCGGACTTTTCGTCTACAAAAGTCCGACGGACGCCGACGGACTAAAGCTGGCTGACAATCCGATCGTGTGTGGGCTTCCCCGGACTTTAGATTTGAAACATGCTTCAAATCTTTACGTCGTAACTACGCCGGACCCAGAAATCCGCTCGTCTGTGTGCTAGTCCGATGGACAAAAACCCACACTAGGGCAGCTATTGGCTACTGGCTATCAACTCCCTTATTTTAGTCTGGTGTACGTCATCACGTACGAATCCGTCGGACTTTTGTGTGATCGTATGTAGGCAAGTCCGTTCGTAAGAAAGTCTGCCGCAAGTCCGCCAAAAGTCCGTCGAAAGTCTGTCGGACAGGCTGTCGGACTTTTGTAGACAAAAGGTCAGACCGTGTGTACGCCCCATTTGTGTTAGTTTGAGCACTAATACATTGCCCAACAAGAATTCTCTTGCCTTTGTGGCTGTGTGTGAGTAAAGAGATGATCTTGGGTGTGTTATTTGGATATACCGTATTTATTGGCGCATAACACGCATCTTCACTTTAAGAGGGAAGTTTCAGGAAAAAAACTTAAATTTTACATAAGGAACAATTAAGAAAAACAAGGGTCGGTGCCCATCTGCAGCCCCAGAATTGCCATGAATGCAGCACCACCACGCGCAGCTCTGTGCGCGTTTTCCGCACTTTATTTAAACACACTGCCCTTGCAATCTGCATGGGATATGGCTTAATGGCACCCCAAACGCAGATTGTAAACGCTGTGCATTTTTAAAAGTAGTGCAAGTACTACATTTTGCTTAGTCCATTTAAATGAATGGGCTGAAAAAACGCACCGCATGGGAATCGCACGGAACGCACTCATTCTCTTGCGATCCTGGTGTGAAATTCTTAATGGTACTACCCACGCATCTGAAAATGCAGCACTTTTTTCAGATACAGGAAACAAGCACTATGAGGTTTCCGTGCGGCTGCAATCTTAAAAAGGTGCAGGGACCTTTTTCTGCATTTCCTGCTGGTACAGTAGCCCATTCAAATGAATGGGTTGCTGTCCCTGTGCAAACATGGCACACAGGAATCTCATATATGTGAACCTAGCCTAAATCTTAAATATTGTTATGAAAGGCTTGCTTGCATTTCTGGCTAAAGTACATAATATCTAACAAATTTCTCATTCATTTAATTAAAATTGGCAGTAGCCTATCTTTCGATATCTTTAATGATGTGCAAATCATAGTTACATATGTGCTCTGTGGCTAATGAATGCTTGTCACCATGTTAAAAGCTTCACACGTTTGAGACAATAGAGTTTATGAAGAGTGGATCGCTGCAGCTGTTGAGTTGATGGGCACACTTGCTGCATTTGATGGGCAAAGTGGCTTCATATGATGGGCACAGTGCCTGTATATGATGGGCACAGTGGCTGCATTTGATGGGCACAGTGGCTGCATTTGCTGGGCACAGTGGCTGCAATTGATGGCACAGTGGCTACATTTGATGGGCAAAGTGGCTGAATTTGGCACAGTGAGGCTGCAATTGATGTTTTGTTTTTAAAGTATTTTTCAGAATTTTTCAGTTTGTTCGCGACCCCCCCCCCCCTCCCCCCGCAAATATTTTAAGCACCAGCCGCCACTGGAATCATTACAGTAAATTTGTGTCTATTCGCCTGTCAAGGAGTTCCTGCTCTGAAGTTCAAATTAACCCTTCATGTTCAAGATCATAGCTGCCAACTGTCCCTGATTTCGAGGGACTGTCCCTGATTTGGAGCAATGTCCCTTGGTCCCTCTTATATAGTTGTATATAAAATGCACTTTTTATCTTTCAAAAGGTGTTTCCCAGCACTAAACCTTTCATCTGATTTCTAAATTGCTGCATTTGTACATTTTAAAAGCCGATATAAAGGAATAGCAATGGTAAAAAAAAAGCCCTTCTGGATTTAATTAACCTTTTTTTTTGTTAATTCTCCTTTAAGGGGGTGCGGCAGGGGGCGTGTCCTATGCCTACATATGTTTCGTCAGTAGGTGTCCCTTTTTCCCATCTGAAAATGTTGAGAGGTATGCAAGAGGCACCCTGAAGGAGCAGATCAGCGTTAGCGTCCTCTGTTGCAGTTTTGTTAGTTGCTTTTGGAGTATCCCAAGGTTCATCCTTACCCCATTCAAGTTGATCCAGCAAATAAATTATAAAAAGACATGTGCACGGCCTGTTTTCTGACTCAAGTGACTGTGAACTACTGTGTGCCTGACTGCCATGTGCCTACCAGGTAATGCAACCAGGGACCAAAACAGCCAGACCAGTCCCAGGTCTGTGCTACTCTGTGTTCACATTAAAGATTAGAAAGCTGGTAGGCTGCCAGTTTGCAGTAACGAGGTGGAAGGAGGTTGAGTTGAGCTGCTGAAAGTGAAATTGCTTTTGATGTGACATTTTGGGAGTAATTACTCCACAGTGCCAGTGCCAGTGCCTGCAGCTACAGAGGTCAATAAGGACTTGGTTTAATATGTAAATATCCATATCCTTGCCACAAATGCATTCCAGTGCTAAAGTCTGAGATACAGAATCAGGGCAATAACTTCTCCGCCGGATGTGGAAATCTTGCAAAAGGACCTGAACAAATTAATGGGGTGGGCGACTACATGGCAAATGAGGTTCAATGTAGAAAAATGTAAAATAATGCATTTGGGTGGCAAAAATATGAATGCAATCTATACACTGGGGGGAGAACCTCTGGGGGAATCTAGGATGGAAAAGTACCTGGGGGTCCTAGTAGATGATAGGCTCAGCAATGGCATGCAATGCCAAGCTGCTGCTAATAAAGCAAACAGAATATTGGCATGCATTAAAAGGGGGATCAAATGCAGAGATAAAACGATAATTCTCCCGCTCTTTAAGACTCTGGTCCGGCCGCACCTGGAGTATGCTGTCCAGTTCTGAGCACCAGTCCTCAGAAGGGACGTACTGGAAATGGAGCGAGTACAAAGAAGGGTAACAAAGCTAATAAAGGGTCTGGAGGATCTTAGTTATGAGGAAAGGTTGCGAGCACTGAACTTATTCTCTCTGGAGAAGAGACGCTTGAGAGGGGATATGATTTCAATTTACAAATACTGTACTGGTGACCCCACAATAGGGATAAAACTTTTTCGCAGAAGAGAGTTTAATAAGACTCGTGGCCACTCATTACAATTAGAAGAAAAGAGGTTTAACCTTAAACTACGTAGAGGGTTCTTTACTGTAAGAGCGGCAAGGATGTGGAATTCCCTTCCACAGGCGGTGGTCTCAGCAGGGAGCATTGATAGCTTCAAGAAACTATTAGATAATCACCTGAATGACCGCAATATACAGGGATATGTAATGTAATACTGACACATAATCACACACATAGGTTGGACTTGATGGACTTGTGTCTTTTTTCAACCTCACCTACTATGTAACTATGAATCTGGGGAGTTTTCACAACTGCCCATAGTTAGTGATGCTCTTTTTATGTCAACCAACTTTTTTTTTTTTTTGAAAAAAGTTTTTTATTTTGCACAACAAGTATACATATCACTCGTATTACAAATATTCCATATGTTCCATTGGCAGAGAAATTCCATAAATATAGCAGTCATATTACAATTTTAACATTTTAACATATGCTCTTCCCATCATCATTTCTGTCTTATGTTAGTATACACGTGCATTTTCTCCCCCCCCCCCTATAACAGAACAATGCACTCCCCCTCCCCTTCCCTCCCACCTTCTTCCCCCGGGATGTCTGCATTTCGGTATGCTTGCCCTGTCTCAGGAGCCAAGAAAAAACCATATCTAGCCTATCTAGAAAGGGGAAGCAAACTTTCTATTATCATCTCTCCAGCCTTTTTACTCCATCACTCGTACAGCATATTAGGGCATCTCCATATCCAGAGTGTTCTCAGAGTCTATCCATCTAGACCAAACTTTCCTAAACTTCTTGGTAGCCCCTCTAGCCTCGTAGGTCATTTTATACATCATTAAATCTGCGTTTATTATTTTAATCCACATCCCCAGCGTCAATTGTTCCTCATGTATCCATCTCCTTGCTATAAGCTTTTTAACACCAAAATACAGGATCCTTAGGAACAGTTTTGTGTGGGCATTCAAATCCTCTTGATCAAAAATCCCAAGTAGACACCGCATAGGAGAGCAAATATTCGGTAAAGCAAACTTATCTGATATAAATTCAGTAACCTGAGACCATAATGGTCTCACCTTCATACATTCCCACACCATATGTGCAAATGTGCCCTCCTCCTTCCCACATTTATGACATATAGCAGAGTCTCTCCTATGCATTCGATGCAATCTGGTCGGTGTATAGTATTGTTGATGTAAATATCGATATTGAATCATTCTGTCCGTGGAGGAGATAACAGACACCAAAAAAGTGTCCAGTACCTCCTGCCACAGTTCCTCCGACAACTCCGGGACGATCACCTCCCATCTCTCCCTGGCCTTAGAGGTCAGAGCTACCTGACCCGGACCCACCGCCCCGTAATATCTGGAAATCCTCTTTGACTCATCCGGGTCAAGCAGTACCCTTTCCAAATCTGTATTCTGGACACAGATCTCAGACCCTCCAAACTGGGTGTATGCTGCGTGCCTTAATTGTGCATATCGGAAGAGCCAAGACCTCGGCACTCCAAATTGCTCCCGCAACTGGGTAAACGTGCACAAACGACCATCACTACAAATTTGGTGTAGATATTTAATACCGTATTTTGCCCATGACCCTGGGCCATCAGAGAGTTTCATAAACTCCCCCAATGATCGATTGTACCACAAGGGACTGTTAGGAGACAGCCATAAGGGTTCATCACCTCGTCGCTGAGAGCACAGGTGAAAAACCCTTCCCGGTAACGCCATCACCGAACCTATCTTCCTACCCGGAACCCCCCTCCTATATAGGACATTCTGCAGGGTCTCCTGTGATGTGGCAAGTGCAGCTTCCAACAGGGCAGTAGCATTAGGTGTCTGTGGAGACAACCGCCAGTGCAGGAAAGAGAGCTGTGAGGCCATAAAATAGGAGCGCAGATCCGGAAGGGCAAGTCCCCCCAATGTAACTGGTAGTTTCAAAACCTTTAAAGAAACCCTGGGAGCTTTAGACCCCCACAAAAAACTGACAATAATGGAGTCAATATTCCTAAAGACCCGCAATGTCACGAAGACCGGGGAGTTCGAGAGGACGTATAGAAACTTTGGCAGGAAGATCATCTTGAATAGATTTATCCTTCCCATCAAGGTGATCGGTAAATTCTGCCACCTTTGCACTTCTTCCCGAAACTTCCCCACAATTGGTGACAAATTGGTCTCCAGGAACTTGGAGATGGGGAGTTGAATCTCAATTCCCAGGTATCTGAAAGAGGGAGATAATGGAATGGGGCATCCCAGTGGAACAGTCACCCCCTCATCTATAGGGAAAAGAGAAGATTTTTTCCAATTTATACGGAATCCAGAATAATCTCCAAATTTCTGTATCAGTCGGAAAGCCTCTAGAAGCGAGGGTCCAGGATCCTGCAGATATAAGAGCATGTCATCTGCATAGAGTGACACTCGCTCCTCAAATTCCCCGATCCTCAATCCAGTCAACTGTGAACTAGATCTCAGCTGTACCGCTAAGGGCTCTATGGCCAGGGCAAACAGTAGGGGTGAAAGTGGACACCCCTGCCTGGTGCCCCGAGCAATGGGAAAGGGATCTGATATAATACCATTGACCCGTATTCTAATCAAAGGGTCCGTATACAATAGCCGGACCCATGAGATGAACACCGGGCCAAAACCATAGGATTTCATCAATTGAAACAGATACGGCCACTCAACCGAATCAAAGGCCTTCCTTGTATCCAAGGAGGCCACCACCCTAGTCCCGGAGTTGTCATGGACCGTCTGAAGATTCAAGAAAAGCCTCCTGATATTCATCTGAGTGCACCTACCCTGAATAAATCCTGTTTGGTCTGCGTCCACCAGCTTAGGAATGACTGACTGCAGTCTGCTTGCAATTATTTTGGCCAATATCTTTGTGTCAACATTCATTAGCGAGATCGGGCGGTATGAATCACATTCCCGAGGATCTTTCCCCCCTTTAGGTATCAGGACTACCAAGGCTTCCCTCATAGAAGGGGGCAGCCCACCGCCCCTCCTAGCCTCATTAAACACTCTAAGCAAGCGGGGAGCTAATCCATAGCGATAGGTGTGATACCACTCTGATGGGAAGCCATCCAACCCAGGAGATTTTCTAGGGGGGAAGGAGGCAATTGCCTCCTCCACTTCCTCTACTGTAATGCCGGCCTCCAAAGCAGTGCTGTCGTCCTCCTCCAATTTTGGGAGATCAATATCCGCTATATATGTTTCCACTGTTTCTGACCCCAGAGGAGCACAAGACTTGTATAATTCTTTATAAAAAAGGACAAAAGTGTTCAAAATATCTGCTGAGTCGCAGACCTCCAACTTACATTCGTCGAAAACCGATTTAATATGTACCGGAACGTATTCCGGCCTTGCCAAGTATGCCAGCAATCTGCCATTCTTGTCACCAAATTCAAACAAACGCAGACGTTGAGCGAGGCCAAGCTTCGTAGTATGTTCTGTTAGTGCTGTCTTGTACTCCCGTGTTGTCATCCGCAATGTCAACAGCCTCTCCTCAGTGGGATCCCTGACATACTCGGCCTCCGCCAGAGAGACCTCTGTTTCCCTATGCTGTAGTGTGGAGGCCAACTGCTTCTTAAATCCCTTTACTTCCGCCATGAACACCCCTCTCAACGTGGCCTTAAAGGCCTCCCACTGAAGCAAAAAGGACCCAGATCCGGCATTATCAGCCCAGTAATGTTTGATAGCCTCTGTGCACTTAATTTTTATATATTCTTCCTGAAGCCAACTAGCCTCCATCCGCCAAAGTCGCAACCCAGGCTTCGGTCCCAGATTAAGCTCCAACAGCATAGGGGAATGATCAGAGAGAGCCCTGGGCAGGTAAGACATCTTCTGAACTAATGGCATGCCCTCCCCTTCCGTTAGGATAGTGTCTATTCTGGAGAGCGTCCTGTGTGTTTCGGAGTAGCAGGAGTATTCCCTAGTGTCAGGATGGTGAAACCGCCAGACATCTCTAAAGCCATGAGCAGACATCCATCCTGCCAGTGGGGCGGGAGCACCCCTCGTCCCCCCCAGCCTGTCCAGCACTGAATCAGAAACTGAATTAAAGTCCCCCAATATGAAGATCCTCCCCTCCGCTACCTCATATATATCCTTCATCATATCATCCAAATGAGTTAGCGCAAAGGGAGGAGGAACATAGAGATTCACAAATGTCAATGTCATGTTCATCACTTTCAAAACAAGTATCACATATCGCCCTTTAACATCTGTTCTTACTGCTTGAATGGATATGGGCATGGCCTTGGTGACCAATGTAGAGACTCCCCTCGCATACGAGGAGTAGCTGGAATGATATGCCCCAGCAATGTGAGCCCTTTTTAAAGAGAGAAGCCTGGAGCCCTGGAGATGAGTCTCCTGTAGGAGTATCAGGTGAGGTTTGTATTTTTTTATATATTCAAACACCAGGGAGCGCTTGAACTTAGCATTTAGGCCTCTGACATTCCAGGCCACCACCCTCAAATTTACCTCCATGTGAGATATGAAAAAGCAGAGACAAGAGTCGAGTGGAGGTATTCCCTCCAGTCTTGGGTATGGTTCTCTGTACAAACGGGCTTCCAGGCTTCTCCCCTCACACACATTCCCCCATACTTTATACCTTGGGCAGTACCTAATGCAGAATCCACAAGTAAAGATAATTCCATCTGTGCATTAACATAAACCCTTTGTCCCAGTAAACAGCCCAACTGCCCCCACCCCCCTCCCCGCACCCAGCCCCAACATGCCAGGCACTTTTTTCCCATAACCAGAAAATAAGTAGGTAACAGAGATGCGACTCAAAAAACCGTCACATAAGACCAGTCGCCAAAAGGGCGGCCAGTTCTACCCGTATTTGTTCAAGAACCGTTCACCTGCTATTGAACAAAAAAGGGGGCAAAAATAGTAAGCAAAATCTACTAATAGAAAAATATATTGCCTAGAGCATCTTGCAGACTTAGCATATATTGCTGGCAATTGACATAAACAGTCCCATACAAAACTTTTCCCCTTTTTTCTCTCCCTCCCCCCTTCTTCCCTCTCCTCCAAACAGTACTAGGAGGTATGGAGAGAAAGAAATTGTAAACACAAAATATTCATTTCCCTATATTATGTGTCCCATAGGGTCAGCAAACTGGTATATCCATGCCAATATAAAAAGAAAAAAAAAAAAAATTCTTATTCAAAACAAAAAAAACCGTTCAGTTCCCCATATTGTGTTCCGCATGGGAGGATCATCAAACTAGTATATAAGTGCGTCTTCCATGTCCATGTACTAGCAAGCACAGCTCTAAATGTCATTCTTGAGGGAATAATGCAGGGGTTAAAAAACCCTTTTCTCCTCCCACGCTTCCAGCATGCATGCAAAAAACATTTTTTTTTTTATAGGAGAAACCTGAATATCATTTTAGGTTGGTCTGAAGGAAACGATCGAAAAAGAGGAAAAATAAAAAAACCCCATAGAACCCCCCCCCCCCCTATTTATTTTCACACAAAAAAACCCAGGTTCTGCTGACATTTCTTCTTTGGGTCTCCAATCTAGTGATGTCTCCACAGGACTCACTCACGGTCGGTTGTGAGAGATTCTATTTCGTTGGCGACCACGTGTATCCAACCACTCTGAGGCCTCAGTAGGATTGTTGAAGAAATATACTTTCCCATTATCCACCACCCTCAATTTGGCAGGGTAGAGCATGCTGTATATCAGGCTAAGTTCCCTTAATCTCTTCTTTACAGGATGAAAGGAAGCCCTCTGCTTCTGTGTAGTTGCAGAAAAGTCAGGATATATAGATATACGGCATCCATCGATCGTTAACTCAGGGCCTGTTCGGGCTCCCCGCAGAATATTTTCCCGGTCACGGAAGTGCAGTACTTTTGCAATCATTGATCTAGGGGGGGCTCCCTTTGGAGGTGCTCGTCCTGGAATGCGGTGTGCCCTTTCAATTGCAAATAAACTTGTAAAGGTATTAGAGGGCATATGTTCCAACAACCACTTCTCAAGGAATTCTTCAGGATGTCTCCCTTCCACCCCTTCCGGGAACCCCACCAGCCTAATATTGTTCCTTCGCATACGGTCTTCCATATCCGCCATCTTTAATGTATGTTCAGACAATGTCTTCTTAGTCACTTGTGCTGCAGTGTCTAATGGCCTGATTACATCCTCCAATGTATTAAGGCGGCGATCCGTGATCTGTGCCTTTTCTCTTAATTTTTGCATGTCATGCTTCATGAAAGAGAATTCTACCTTCAGCTCCTCAAAGTGGTTTATTAACTTGCTCTGACATCCTTGTATGGCCTCCATAATTTGTGTTAGGGATGGCTCCTCTCCCCCCTCCACCGCTCTGTCAGCACTGGCTCTAGTGTCTCTCAGCCTATCTAGGGATCTCCCCCTCTTCAGCTCATCAGCCCGCCGGGGTTTAGGACTCACCCTTTCTTGCTGAGGAGGCGTTTGCTGTGAAGGATCCTCCGGCCTGTGTAGCGGCGGCCATTCGTCCTCCTCCTGTGTGCCGGCGCCATTTTGAGAGCCCCATGCATATTTCGCCAGCCGTTCTCCGGTCGATTTTGGCCAGGGGGGGCCGTATTTCACCATCCCCAGAGACTCCCGGGGTGTCCCGGAACTCATCCCCCTCCACCTGAGAAAAAAGTGGGTGTCTTTAGCCCAGGATCACTGCAGGATCTGTAGTCTGCTTACGGAGCTCCGTTCAGAGGCTCCTCACATGCCGCTCGCTGGCTCCGCCCCCATGTCAACCAACTTTTAGGTGGGTGCTAATTAGTTAGTTAGGATAAGTGTTAGGTTAATTGCCAGTGTCTTACTCTGTTTGTTTAGGCCTGGTTGGTTAATTTGGTTGGGGGATTTGACAGAGTAGAAAAAGGGGGGGGGGGGTGTGACCACCTGCATTCTATCCTGAGAGATACCCTATCCGTCATGTGAAAAGTTCTGGAAGGAAGGTGGGTTGGAGACAAGGGTGCAGGCAGTTTGTATGCACAGCCCTGGACCAATCATTAATTTGAGTGGGCAGGGGCGGCACACATATATAAACTGGGGTCACATGCTCCTGAGGGGAGGAAGGATGGGAAGTTTGGACGGAGAGGGAAGAAAAATGTAGTCAGTATGAAGCAGGCTTGAAGGCCTGGTTGTGCCGAGACCCCAGTGCTGGATAGCAGGAACTAAAACTGAAGGTCTGAGGGTTCAGAGACCTCAGTTCTGGATGGTTCAACAACACTAAATCCATTAAAAGAAACATCCCGGCTTGGATGATTCTAGCCATGCGGAGTGGGAAGTAGCTGCCAACAGGATAGAGTAGACCAGGATGTTATCCGGACTTTCCTGAACTGACCTGGGGAGGATCGCAGGAGGCAAGATGGGCAGGTGAGGCCTGGGACTTCCAACATCCATTACCAAGGTGCTTTTCAGAGGGGCATTGGTCAGTTCACTGAGGGAAAGGGACTTAGCTACTCTAAGGAATCAGAGACCAAGAGGCAACTCATATTTCCCGGGGAGATTATGGACCACACTACAAGCAAGCAAGCAAAAAAATAGAATAAAGTTCTGTTTAAATGTTACTAAACTGTCTGCTGATGTGATTCATGCAGGGGTGGAAGAACGGAATCAGTTAACAGAAAGGTATGAACACACCCAGCAGCTTCCAAGGGAGTAGTGCGCTACAAATGGATAAGGGGAAATTCTGCCCTTTATTCAACATCTATGTTGAAGTAGGAACGGGGGTCAGTTTATATGGCCATAGTTATGTGTGTAGTAAGACTGATTTAGAATTTCAGCTAAGAATCATATTTCTTGTATTTCATGTTGAAGCTACTTGTGACTTCCCCATCAATTTGCTACATTCCTCTTTCTGTGCAAAAAGCTTGCTTGCTGACATAATTTAACCACTTGAGCCCCGGACCATTATGCTGCCTAAGGACCAGAGGTCTTTTTCCAATTTGGCACTGCGTCGCTTTAACTGCTAATTGCGCGGTCATGCAATGCTGTACCCAAACGAAATTTTCGTCCTTTTCTTCCCACAAATAGAGCTTTCTTTTGATGGTATTTGATCACCTCTGCGGTTTTTATTTTTTGCGCTATAAACGGAAAAAGACCGAAAATTTTGAAAAAAAATGATATTTTCTACTTTTTGTTATAAAAAAAATCCAATAAACTAAATTTTAGTCATACATTTAGGCCAAAATGTATTCGGCCACATGTCTTTGGTAAAAAAAATGTCAATAAGCGTATATTTATTGGTTTGCGCAAAAGTTATAGCGTCTACAAACTAGGGTACATTTTCTGGAATTTACACAGCTTTTAGTTTATGACTGCCTATGTCATTTCTTGAGGTGCTAAAATGGCAGGGCAGTACAAAACCCCCCCAAATGACCCCATTTTGGAAAGTAGACACCCCAAGGAAATTGCTGAGAGGCATGTTGAACCCATTGAATATTTATTTTTTTTGTCCCAAGTGATTGAAAAATGACAAAAAAAAAAAAAAAAAAAAATATTTACAAAAAGTCGTCACTAAATGATATATTGCTCACACAGGCCATGGGCCTATGTGGAATTGCACCCCAAAATACATTCTGCTGCTTCTCCTGAGTATGGGGATACCACATGTGTGGGACTTTTTGGGAGCCTAGCCGCGTACGGGGCCCCGAAAACCAATCACCGCCTTCAGGATTTCTAAGGGTGTAAATTTTTGCTTTCACTCTTCACTGCCTATCACAGTTTCGGAGGCCATGGAATGCCAAGATGGCACAAAACCCCCCAAAATGACCCCATTTTGGAAAGTAGACACCCCAAGCTATTTGCTGAGAGGCATATTGAGTCCATGGAATATTTTATATTTTGACACAAGTTGCGGGAAAGTGACACTTTTTTTTTTTTTTTTTTTTTTTTTCATAAAGTTGTCACTAAATGATATATTGCTCACACAGGCCATGGGCATATGTGGAATTGCACCCCAAAATACATTTAGCTGCTTCTCCTGAGTATGGGGATACCACATGTGTGGGACTTTTTGGGAGCCTAGCCGCGTACTGGACCCCGAAAACCAATCACTGCCTTCAGGATTTCTAAGGGTAAAAATTTTTGATTTCACTCTTTACTGCCTATCACAGTTTCGGAGGCCATGGAATGCCCAGGTGGCACAAAACCCCCCCAAATGACCCCATTTTGGAAAGTAGACACCCCAAGCTATTTGCTGAGAGGCATGGTGAGTATTTTGCAGCTCTCATTTGTTTTTGAAAATGAAGAAAGACAAGAAAAAACATTTTTTTTTTTCTTTTTTCAATTTTCAAAACTTTGTGACAAAAAGTGAGGTCTGCAAAATACTCACTATACCTCTCAGCAAATAGCTTGGGGTGTCTACTTTCCAAAATGGGGTCATTTGGGGGGGTTTTGTGCCACCTGGGCATTCCATGGCCTCCGAAACTGTGATAGGCAGTGAAGAGTGAAATCAAAAATTCACGCCCTTAGAAAGCCTGAAGGCGGTGCTTGGTTTTCGGGGTCCCGTACGCGGCTAGGCTCCCAAAAAGTCTCACACATGTGGTATCCCCGTACTCAGGAGAAGCAGCAGAATGTATTTTGGGGTGTAATTTCACATATTTCCATGGCATGTTTGAGCAATATATCATTTAGTGACAACTTTGTGCAAAAAAAAAAAAAAAAAAAAAAAATTTGTCTCTTTCCCGCAACTTGTGTCGCAATATAAAATATTCCATGGACTCGACATGCCTCTCAGCAAATAGCTTGGGGTGTCTACTTTCCAAAATGGGGTCATTTGGGGGGGTTTTGAACTGTCCTGGCATTTTATGCACAACATTTAGAAGCTTATGTCACACATCACCCACTCTTCTAACCACTTGAAGACAAAGCCCTTTCTGACACTTATTGTTTACATGAAAAAGTTTTTTTTTTTTGCAAAAAAATTACTTTGAACCCCCAAACATTATATATTTTTTTAAAGCAAATGCCCTACAGATTAAAATGGTGGGTGTTTCATTTTTTTTTTTCACACAGTAATTGCGCAGCGATTTTTCAAACGCATTTTTTGGGGAAAAAACACACTTTTTTTAATTTTAATGCACTAAAACACACTATATTGCCCAAATGTTTGATGAAATAAAAAAGATGATCTTAGGCCGAGTACATGGATACCAAACATGACATGCTTTAAAATTGCACACAAACGTGCAGTGGCAACAAAATAAATACATGTTTAAAAGCCTTCAAAAGCCTTTACAGGTTACCACTTTAGATTTACAGAGGAGGTCTACTGGAAAAATTACTGCACTCGATCTGGCCTTCGCGGTGATACCTCACATGCATGGTGCAATTGCTGTTTACGTTTGACGACAGACCGCCGCTTGCGTTTGCCTTAGCGCGAGAGCAGGGGGCGACAGGGGTGTTTTTTTTTTTTTTTTTTTTTTTCTTTATTATTTTTTTGCTTTTTTAATCTTACTTTTAAACTGTTCCTTTCATATTTTTTTTTTTAATCATTTTTATTGTTATCTCGGGGAATGTAAATATCCCCTATGATAGCAATAGGTAGTGACAGGTACTCTTTTTTGAAAAAATTGTGGTCTATTAGACCCTAGATCTCTCCTCTGCCCTCAAAGCATCTGACCACACCAAGATCGGTGTGATAAAATGCTTCCCCAATTTCCCAATGGCGCTATTTACCTCCGGCGAAATCTAAGTCATGAAATACTCGTAGCTTCCGGTTTCTTAGGCCATAGAGATGTTTGGAGCCACTCTGGTCTCTGATCAGCTCTATGGTCAGCTGGCTGAATCACCGGCTGCATTCTCAGGTTCCCTGTTGAGACAGGAGAGCCAGAGAAAAACACGGAAGACGGTGGGGGGGGGGGGGCATTCCCTCCCACGGCTTGTAAAAGCAGTCTAGAGGCTAATTAGCCGCTAGGATTGCTTTTACATGAAAGCCGACCGCTGGCTGAAAAGAATGATACCAAGATGATACCTAAACCTGCAGGCATCATTCTGGTATAACCACTCAAAGTCGTGAATGGCGTACCTGAAGACAAAAAAATGGTTAACAATGGTTAACAATAAAGCACAGTAAAGTGTAAATAATTACACACCTGAAAAACAAACATGATAAAACATAATAACAATAACAATAACAATAACAATCAATAACAATAACAATAACAATAACAATAAAACATTGCAGAATAGAATACAGTAAAAAAGAGCAGAACAATAGAGAGAGAGAAAAGAGAGAGAGAGAACAATAAAACAACAACTATTTTTTTTTATTTCATATTTTTTTTTTTTTTTACACTTTTTTTGTAACTAACTTTTATAACGGTAACCGGTTCCAGGTTCGGGTCTCTCAAAATGCGATGGCATCTTGGGAGACCCTGTGAAAGTGTGCCTAGTCTATGCAATGCTGTACCCTACGCTAATACTCAACTAGTGCATGGTAGCGTTCAAAACATTCACCAATGCAAAGACCAGGATTGTCAGGACAGGAGGGACAATAATAGCGGGTGTCACGCCTATATCCGCGCTTGCTGCAGACACGACATCTTTTTTGGGGGGTTCGTTGGGTAGGGGTACTTGGGAGGACATAAAAATGCCTCTCATGCAGCCGACTGCATTTGGTTGGGGATGTGAATGGGGGAAGTACGGGCGCTGCAGAAGCGGTGGGTTCCCAATTAGGATTGGCGAATGCAGCAGGAAGGGCACTATGGGCACGACGGGCCTGTGTTTGTCTTTTTGGTGGCAGCGGGACACTACTTGTGCTTGCCACCTCACCAGCTTCAACTGCACTTATGGGACTCGCCACGTCACCAAGTGTTACTGCAGTGCTGGTTTGACTACGACCGGGGTGTACTAGGCCGCTGGCGCTTGCCAGTTCACCAAAACGCTACCAAAAAACTGTTAGCGATCGCAGGGATCAGGCCTGACTCTGCGAACGCTGCAGTTATGCGTTTAGTGTTTTGTAAGTGACAGTGATCGATCGATACCGCACTTGGGTGGGCTGGGCTGGGCCGGGCGGAGGGGCAAAACGCAGGTGCTAGCAGGTATCTGGGCTGATCCCGCTAACACTGCGTTTTTGGGAACCCTAAACTGCTGGTGACGCTAGTATAGATATGATCGGATCAGATATTGATGCGATCAGATACTATACCACTAAGGGAGGTGTACGGTGTGTGCGTGGGTGTTAGCGGTACTGGCGCTAATCTGACGCTGCCTGGGGCTGGTGCTTGCCAGTTCACCAAAATACTACCAAAAAAACTGTTAGCGATCGCAGGGATCAGGCCTGACTCTGCGAACGCTGCAGTTATGCGTTTAGTGTTTTGTAA
Organism: Lithobates clamitans; assembly: GCA_037952925.1. Taxonomy (NCBI): domain Eukaryota; kingdom Metazoa; phylum Chordata; class Amphibia; order Anura; family Ranidae; genus Lithobates; species Lithobates clamitans. Next base: position 147,876 of record JBBGZY010000210.1, read on the forward strand.
GTGTCAGTAATCGATCGATACTGCACTTGGGTGGGCTGGGCTGGGCCGGGCGGAGGGGCAAAACGCAGGTGCTAGCAGGTATCTGGGCTGATTCCGCTAACACTGCGTTTTTGGGAACCCTAAACTGCTGGGGACGCTAGTATAGATCTGATCGGATCAGATATTGATCCGTTCAGATACTATACCACTAAGAGAGGCGTATGCTGCGTGCGTGGGTGTTAGCGGTACTGGCGCTAACCTGACGCCTGGGGCTGGTGCTTGCCAGTTCACCAAAATGCTACCAAAAAAACTGTTAGCGATCGCAGGGATCAGGCCTGACTCTGCGAACGCTGCAGTTATGCGTTTAGTGTTTTGTAAGTGTCAGTAATCGATCGATACTGCACTTGGGTGGGCTGGGCCGGGCCGGGCGGAGGGGCAAAACGCAGGTGCTAGCGGGTATCTGGGCTGATCCCGCTAACACTGCGTTTTTGGGAACCCTAAACTGCTGGGGACGCTAGTATAGATCTGATCGGATCAGATATTGATCCGATCAGATACTATACCACTAAGGGAGGTGTACGGTGCGTGCGTGGGTGTTCGCGGTACTGGCGCTAATCTGACGCTGCCTGGGGCGACGCATATCACCGCCGGGCGATCGGGGGGCTAAACCTTTATTCGGTAATAAACGGCGGGTGCCCTGACACTATAAAAAATAAACGAACTAACCAGCGTCACCCGTAACGGTTATACGGTGATCAGTGGTGAAAGGGTTAACTAGGGGGCAATCAAGGGGTTAAAACATTTATTAGGTAGTATATGGGGGTCCCTGACGCTATAAAACGCTGACGGCGAACCTAAATATTTACCTCACTAACTAGCGTCACCAGCGACACTAATACAGCGATCAGAAAAATGATCGCTTAGTGACACTGGTGACAGGGGGTGATCAAGGGGTTAAAACTTTATTAGGGGGGGTTAGGGGGGTACCCTAGACCTAAAGGGGGGTAATACTAACTGTCCCAACACTAACTGTCACAAACTGACACTATGCAGTAATCAGAAAAAAAAAAAAAAAAAAAAAAAAAAAACTGCTGGTGTCAGTTTGTGACAGGGGGGGGGGGGGGGTGATTGGGGGGGGATCGGGGGGCGATCGGGGGGGGGATCGGGGTGATTTGTGTGCCTGGCATGTTCTACTGTGTGTGTAGTGTTTGGTGCACTCACATACTTGTCGTCTCTCCTCGGGCCGGAACGGAAAATACCGACCCGAGGGGAGATGACATCACTTCCTTTGCTGCTGTTTAGCATACAGCAGCAAAGGAATGATTCGATTGGCCGGCGGCGATCGCGAGGGGGGGGCCACGAACGGATGGTCTCCCCCTCATCACCGATCGCCGCTGGACAAACGACGACCGCCTCGGGCACCGGGGGGGGGTCCGATCGGACCCCCCACCCGCGGAAGGCAAATCACGTACCCTGTACGTGATTTTGCCTGTCCGTGCCACTTTGCCGACGTACATCGGCGTGAGGCGGTCGTCAAGTGGTTAAGACAGATGAAGGAACCGCAAGAGCATACTGCAGAGAAACGAGTTTTGTATAAAGCTAAAAATATATATGGTTTTGCGGAACTTGTCTGGGTTAGGATGCATAGGTTGATTTTTAAAAGGTTAGAATGTCTGGTAAAACAGAAGTGTACCGCCTGTTCGCTTGTGACGCAATATGCTGAAAATATATATCTACACTGTATTCACTGTATCTGACACTCTTGACGTGTAGACACGAGTCGGGTCAGGAGTGTCCATTCTTTTCTAGCCAGAAAGATGGAATAAATCTCCCATACCAGAGTTCTCTGTCCAATAATGTCATTACCGATATTCTGCTACTTTAATGTGAGATAGAGACCTAGCTATAGCTAGCTGAGTAACATTTACATTTTGTGTTGTTGTTGTGTTTCCACTTACATGTGTCAGGCTAAAACTGGGTATACACTGATTGTTTTTTTTTTTTTTTTTTAGCCTGCTGAGTGAACAAAATAAAAATGAACATATCCCTGTATCCACACAAGGATGGATGGGGTGAGGTAGATGCAGGAATCTCCCCCGCTATGCTTTTTTATTCTGGGAATACCTAGCATACACTAATCAGCACTGGAGCGGATTGGCTGCAAGCTACTGATTTGAACAAGGTGTTCCAGCAGGACAGTTTGACAGAGCTGATCCAATGATCTGCTTTTATCAAACAGAGAGGGCTACACACAGATTGAAATTTGGCTGCCCGAATATTGATCCACGTGTACCCAGCTTAAATGCTTTTATCGAAGGCCTGGTGTCTTTCAAATCATGCAAGAGAAGCCTGTCCACCGTAGAATGACTAGGAGGTGAGTAGGCATGTAATGAGGCACCAAAGACACGGTTTCTGGAGACTTCAAGGAATTGTGGGCTGAAAGACGAATTTCTTCACAGTCTAGCTAAAATTAAACTACAGAGTCCATGAGCAATCACCAAGAGGTGGGAGGAAATAAAATAAAAAGCCTGGGAAGACACAGAGAAGTAGGAGAGAGACTTTGCAAGAGGAAGGAGTGTATTTTAGCTTTTGTTGAGCCGTGCAGTTTTGGACTGGACCGGGTTGAGCCGGAGAGTACAGAATAGCTGGAGAAGCTAAGAAAGAGACTGCTAGGCTGAACACTGTGAGTAAAACGCTGTTTTGGGGAGACCTTCCAACTGCAGGAGTGTGTAAGTCACATGCACCACCGACACATTTCCAGTCAAAGGGGCCTCCCATCATAGAACAACCGTCACTTCTCTGTATTATCATAGAAGGACTGGTGAAAGGGTCGCTGGCCCACGCATTGTTGCTATCATTCACATTTAATTGTTGTTGCCAGCCAGTCCTATTAAGGGGATAAGCCTTCGTCAATATTGGCCAACTAACAGTGACATATATATCATCACAGCCTCACTGATTCAAGCTGCCATTCCTTGTTTGCCATTGTGGTCACTACAATCAGGTTGCTGAACTTTGCTCCCTGCTAGGCCGAACCTTTTTTGCTGCAAGTGCATCCACTTCTGCTCAAGCAATTCGAAGAGGGGGCTTTTGCTATGTAAGTTCAAACTCACCTTTTAAAGTGGAACACGCCTACCCCCCTTCTTAAAATGACTCTTGCCCACAACTCAATAGCTTAAAGTGACCTTCCCAACAATTTCACATTTTAAAGTGAACTGTGCTAACCACTTTGCTTCTTAAAGGGAACTATCCTGATTCTTCCATATCTTAAAGGAACTGCATCTTTCATTGCGTGACAACATAAGGGCCCCAACTAAGCTGGCAGAAGAACTAAACTTCAGATTGTTTATACCCATTGTTTTTTCTTTTAGAAGTATTGGTGTGCAGGAAGTCTAACAGATTTTGCCTGGGATTAAGCCTAGACTTTCCTGACTGAGAGCCTACAAATAAACTAGCCCATTCTATGCATGAAGGTAAAAAACCTTCTCTGTACAGCAGTCCCCCAGCCCCCCCTAATACCTACTTGAGCCCCATCTTGATCCAGCTATGTGCACAAGTGCCTTGGCTCTCAGGGGACTCTCCCTCCTCATTGGCTGAGACAGCAGCGGGAGCCACTGGCTTCCGCTGCTCTAAATCACAGCAAGTGAGCCAAAGAGGAGAGAGAGGGGGCGGGGCTGAGCCATAGCTCTGTGTGTGAATGGACACGAAGAGCCACGGCTCGGGAGCGAGCCTGCTTGAGTGCCCCCTGTGACAGACTGTCTGGCACTCTGCCTGGGTGCCTCCACCAAACAGTGCTGCTTCCTCGGTGCTGGAACACAAGAACCAAGTATTATAGCTGGGAATTGCACCCAACAACTAGTCAACACTAGCTTAGGTGCAAACAAAAACTCTCTATATTGTAAATTCAAACATAATTTATACCACACAAAATCAGATAAGAGCTTGATCACATTATCCTAAACAATGCAAACCTGTAACAGTAATATCATTAGTAAATCTAACAGTACATCTAATGAACAGCTAGCAGCTAACAGTAACCTAATTAAACAGTGACCTAGTTAACAGTAAGCTAATCAACTACCAGGCACCCAGACCAGCTTTGATTAGACAGGGAGCCCACCCCAGACAATGCGGCAGCAAGTCCACAGCCCTGGATACACAAAGTACATTACACATGCTGTCTTTCAGGTGTTTGGCTTTCTACTAGAAAAGTCATCATAAGGAAAATCTCATACAATGTTCCAGCAGTCCAAAAATGTGGAGTTTGTTTATCTTCATAGATTATGTGAAGGAGATTGTTGATAAATGTTTCTATCCCAAGTGAAGCAGCTTCTCCAACCCAGTCTGCAAGAGGGCCACCATACTTCCTTTGACCATTAACCTGTACAAGATTAATATTACACCTTTCCATCCACTCCAGAAAGGAAGCTTTGTCCTTATTCAAGAATTAGTCCAAGCCTCGTTCTCATTGTTCATCACGTTTTGTCCATCATTAGAGAATGATCTGCTCTCTCCATGGGATTAGAGGCCAAACTGAGCTCTTTTCCATGCTGTGACTGGGAGAAGCAGAGAAAATCCCCGGTCTCCTCCATGGGCCATAATCAGTGTGTGGAATACTTGCCCCTAGTCCCCTCCAAAAGTCCCTGTCCCAGTGAGGTCTGTCAAACCCCCATTGCAAGCTGCTTGCTCTGGGGCCACTCGGCAGGAGGGAGGGGCCAAGAGCACCAGTGAGGGACCTGAGAAGGAGAGCATCGGAGCTGCTCTGTGCAAAACCATTGCACAGAGCCGGTGAGTCTGACATGTTTGTTATTTAAAGAAAAAAGAAAGCCTTTAATATCACTTTAAGAGCTAGCCAGTCTGGAGGAAAGAAGGAAAAGGGAAGAAATTATTGAAACAATCAAATACATCAAGGGGGTGAATAAGGTTGAGGAGGGCAGTATTCAATATGAAACCAAGATCAAGAACACGGGGGACATGACCTCAAACTAGCAGAGGACAGTCCAAAATGAATCTTACAAAGTATTATTTTACCAAAAGGTTAGTTGATGTTTGAAGAATAGACTTCCAGCAGAGGTAGCGAGTCAATTAATAGTAAATGGATTCAAACATGCTTGGGACAAACACCTACACAAAAAGGTTAACTAAAAAAAGTTAAGTAAAAAAAAGAAAATGGGGCAGACTCAATGCTTGGTTTTTTGATGCTGTCACTATTTTATTTTTCCGGCAGCATGCAGACATGATGAGAGTGCTTCTTCTAAAAGTCAAACACTGATTATCACAAATGCTTATTTGAAAAAAAAACCTTATTTGATTTTGTCACAACCATAGCAACACATTTTTAAAGTGGTGCAAATAAGAACCACTTGAATCTGTCACATATGCCATAAACTTGGAACAAAATTGTTTTGAGGCTTTCACAAATTAGTCGCAGCGTTTTAAAAAAACCATAACATCGGAAAAAGTGTCTTAAAACTTTATTCAATTGCCCTCTTGGAGCCTTTTCTGGAAATAAAAGCCTATCCATCTAGAATTAAAAAAAAAATCAATTTTAGTTCCACTCTAACCACTACTTTATCCGAAAAAAAAGGTTTTGCTTTTCATTATACTTTTTAAAAGTTGATATTTGTAGATCTGCTGGTAACTTCAGCTTTCTATATTAGAGATTGCTTCAGCACACAGTAACCTCTACTTATTCTTTTGTTCACCCTATGCTCAGTTTGAATTACCATATATGTGACAGGCTTATTTAAATTTTCCCGAATAGATCTATTTTTTGTCATATTATAGCTGCAAAAAAAAGCAACACTGAATGTCTTAGGATGATGGGAGATTTAAAAAAGATATATCATCAGATGAAAGCTGCACAGTTCAAATGAACATCTGAGTAACTTCCATCTGTTTTGCAGCAGCTTCTGAGCCTATGGAGTGAACTTTCTTCCTTTACCCATTAGAGACACGTAGTGACTCAATCTTTCTATACACACTAAAAGTGCTTACTAGGTCTGTGCTTATGAACGTGGTGAAGGAGCCTCCTAATTGACGCCATAACACAGAAAACACATGTACGATTTGAATATTTAATCGAGCAATTCTTGTTCCACTCCCTGTTCTTAAGTGACATCTATGAAAGCTTACAGGCCAGATCTCTTTCTCACAGTTTCCAAAGTTTTCTGTTTATTTCCTAAATAATAACTAAATTTTAGCAACTTGTGGTGGTATTATACAACATATGCTTTACTACATTTAAAATAAAACGAAATTTATATAAAGAGTGATGTAGCAATAAGTTATTGTTTTGTTAGCATGAAGGTGCATGGGAATGATTGGGCTCTGCTTATGTTCTGTGCTTCACGTGAAAAGAACAGCATTCCTGTTTTTCTGCACATTCAATTGGTATCTGTTACAGGTTTATTTAATTGCCCTGATTGGTTGACATCATTTAGGGAGGTGCATTTTGGAGGTTGATGGTACAGATGTCTTTATTTAGAAGAAAGTGGGGAGATGTACAGGCTTTTAGAGGATATCCCAATGGAGTAGGACAGCAGAAGCAAGGATCAAATGTTAGATTGCAGCATAACAGGCCAATCAAGCTTTAGATGTTCCTTCTGACTGTGTAAATTAATTCAATGGCCTATCCCACCCTCCACTCTGATTTTTAAAAGGAAAGAGGGAATTCAGGTTTCAGGTTTAGACAAAATCACATTTTAATTGCTTGGCCTACCCAGTACTGGGCAGATTTTACATCTTGTAAAGAAACAGAGAACTGTGTTTTCACTAGGCCAGGGATCAGGCTCTGAGACCAGTAGCTATAGCAGTAAAGAGACTCCCACTGACCAGCAAGATAGGTATACAAGCAGATCACTTTAGCAGATGACACAGGCTCACCCGGGGTGCGGGTTCTAGTTACTAACCGGTATTCACCAGAGCTCATGATGGTGGAGATGGGTTTTGCTGCTTGATAGATGTCACATAATTAAAAAAATGTAACGTGGCAGGGGGTCCTTGAAGGATAGGACAGGCTGGAGGGGGAGTCAGCTCCTGTGCATCTGATTGCAGTCAAATGCAGTCTAGGATCTAGGAACCCTATTTTTATTCTCCATTTATTTCTCAACATTTTACCCCAGTGGTACCCTTGAAGTAATTTTTAGGTCTTGGGAAACCTCTGCTAAAACCAATTGGTGGCTTAATGGGAAAAATGCTTTTTACATTGGTGGCCATTGTGAAGAATGCCCTCTTACAGTGGCTGTCAGAATGACACCCTAACAGAAATCTAAAACGATTATTGGTGTCAGAAGAACCTTAGGAACCTTAGGTTGAGAATGGTGGAACCAGAGGGTGCGTGTAGGTGTATCCTGCCCTCTACACCAAGTTGTGGGCGGGGCCACTCACCCTACACATGGGAATACCTTTCACCATGCACACACTCACCAATGCCCAGGATCAGGCAGAGACCATGTTCATGTGAAAGTCTAACATTAAGGCAGTTCCCGGCTTAGAGATGAGCCATGTCACTGTGTGCAGTAATAAAAGTAAAAAGTTCACCTTAAAGCATTGTCCCGTGTCACTACAAACTTTAGATGATGTATATTGTAATTAGGAGGGACGCTGCTGAGCCCTTTGGGCCAGCTCTGTTACTTCACTCCCACTAACAGAAAGGGGTCCCGTCGTGCACCTAGCGCAAACCTCATGCGTGCTCTTCTTAACTTCTTTACTCTCGTACCCTGTGACCAGATCACAGATCTCCGTCATTCAGGTTCATTCGGGTTCAGTACCAGTTGCTACTGGAAACTGACAACTGGGGAGGGAGCAAGAACCTTTAACTCCCCTGCTACCGAAGGACGTGTCACCTATACCAGGTACCACACTTCATGATCAGTGTAATCAGTGTTACCAGATCCAGTAATCAGCCAGGCCAGAAGTCAGGAACCCAAGTAGAGGAAAAGCAAGCAGGATAAGGCACCAGAAGGGATAACAGCAAAGCCAGTCTTTAAACAGGTATGCAGGAGATGGTTTCTTGTGATGTGACCAAGGCGAAGGCAGGAATGAAGTGAGCTGGAGATCTTCAAGTAGGCGGGACTGACGAGCAGATCCACAACAGCTGGCAATTAGCCGACCGCTGAGCGGCCAGCTCAGAGAAGGAAGGGCTGAGCCAGCCCATGACAAACATTTACTCTTCAGGGCTCTAGTAGGAGATCCAACACAGTTTGGGTGGCGATTCCCCTTAAGTTGTCATCTTAAAAATAAATGAATGTGGATGTGTTTTAATTTCAGTTCATTTTACCAGTAACATAATATTTGTAAAGTTATTAACACTTTCAGCACAGTTAATTAGCTTACTAGTCAGCATACCCTGGGGACCTTATAAAGCCTTATTAGCAGCAACGAAGGCATGGCATTTGATAACATGAAAACCCAGAAACAGACTGACGCAATTAAATCCACAGACAGAAACACCCAATATTGCTACCAGACCCTGAAAGCTATCTGCAATTTAAAATACTGTGTACCTAATAAACATTTCTATAAAAGTAATCCAAAATAAATCTTATGTGAGAGTTTAGTTTTTGGAGATTTTTGTAATCCTACTTTTACATAAGCTGCTGTGATGTTGACATGGAAATTAGTGTTCTGAAGTTGTCATCTTAAATTACTAGATATAAAATATAATATGATCCAAAGTCTTTCCTGTTTGGTCCTGTAGTGCTACCCCCCCAGGAGCTAATAAAGAGAATGGGTCCTCTGTTCTTTGTCTCGATCTTCTCAAGAATCTCATGCCCTCTGATACACCAGGCTAAGTGTACAAACATACAAGATCACAGGAAATCTAAAAGTAATACTTAATATCCAATATTAGTGCTATGGGACCAGGCCTACTACCTGCCTGGAGTGGTGAGCTGAACTACGCTTCCTAAACTCATGCCACACACCGTTAACATTATAGAGACTGCTCTTACCTAGCAGCTCATATGTTGTTACTCATCACCCACAATCCTAAAGGGATAGTGCACCACTGACAGAAGGGCCCCACTGAAAACCAGCTGCTATTGACCAATCAGGCACCTTGTACATTAGTCAATTTCCGGGGTACCCCTTATTAGGCACCATGAACCCACCAATTAAAGGGCTGCAAGCTCAGGGTGTACCCAAGATTACTAATATTGTGTTAGCGGATTCTGACTCTGCCCTTTACTAGTTACAAAATAAATCTTCTAGTGTGAGAGCTTATTTCTTGGAGATTTTTGGAATGCTAGTTTTTCACAAGCTGCTGTGACATTGACACAGAAATTAGTGTTTTGATATTGTCATCTTAAATTACTAGATACAAATAAAGCATGATCCAAAGTCTTTCCTGTAGCACTACCCTTTTAGGAGCCGCTGGATCTCAAGACCAAAGTTCCATTGTACCTAATACCCAATATTAGTGCTATAAAACACTATACAACAGGCACCAAACCAGGTAGTAAGGGCCAACTAAATATATTATCTCCCAGCATGATTGGTAACTAGGCAAGCAAAAAAAGGATTAACAATCGTAATAACACAATTTAGCATACAAAGAGATTAATGCCCTGTACACACTGTCGGACATTGATCGGACATTCCGACAACAAAATCCATCGGATTTTTTCCGACGAATGTTGGCTCCAACTTGTCTTGTATACAAACGGTCGCACAAAGTTGTCGGAATTTCCGAACGTCAAGAACGCAGTGACATACAACACATACGACGGAACTATAAAAGGGCAGTTCAATACCAAGCGCGCCACCCTTTGGGCTCCTTTTGCTAATCTTGTGTTAGTAAAAGTTTTTTTAGTAAAAGCGTTTTTCTGCTGTTCAGTTTGTGCTTGTGGGTTTGTATCTGTTCTTCAGTGCGTGCAGTGAGTTCCCATTGATTTATCAGTGTGTTCTTGTCCGCTCGTTTGCTGATTTTCAGGTCGCTCTTCACAGGCCTTGCTGTTCTTCAGTGCGTTCTGTTACTCCGTTCTGACCAGCCGACCGTTTTGGGGTTTGGGGTTTAGGGTTTGTCTTGTGTTGTGTCTTGCAGAGAAAATGGATGGCTTCAATGATCACAACTTCCTCCCCCTGTTTATAGACAAGTACAGGGAGCTGCCCTGTCTGTGGCAGGTGAAACACCCGCATTATAATCATAAACAAAAGAAGGCAGCACTGGAGAAACTGCTGGAGTTGGTGAAGCCGGTGGTCCCCACGGCAACCATCCTCTATTTAAAAACCAAAATTGGTGGCCTAAGGAGCACTTATCTTAGGGAGCGCAAGAAGGTCCAGGATTCCCAGAGATCAGGAGCTGCAGCAGATGACGTTTATGTCCCCAGGCTGTGGTACTATGAGAGACTTAGTTTTCTGTCAGACTAGACTGAAGTCAGGGAATCCCTCTCAACCCTACCTTCCACTCTTCCTTCCACCATATCTTCCACCCTAGCTGAGGCTTCCGATGTCCAACCTGGGACTTCCAGTCAGAAAGAAGTGGAGGAGCCCAGCTTGAGCCAGGTATAGCATTGTTCTATGGATTTCTTAGCAAAACATAAATGATGTTTACTAGATGTTATTATTGATCACTAATTACTGATTTAATACTTCCATACAGCGTGTAAAAAACTGAACATTTCCTCCTCCCCAGGGCCTATTTCCCCATCAGCCACAACCCACCTGGCCTAGCAGGCTACCCTTCTTGCAACCCCGATCCTGAGGTTTCTCTCTGCATCAAAAGCTTCTTCGATAAAGATAAGCTCTTGCCTTACAATGCCTTACTATCACATTTCCCCGATAGATCCATCCCTTTCTACACCTATCTCCAAATTAGACACTTCCTGAACAGCTCTAAAACTCTGACATCATAGCACAGAGATCTTACCCCTTTTGAAACACTATGCACCAAATCCGAACCCCAGAGAACCCCAGAGACACCTCATCTCCGCTGCATACTCTCTCATGTTCGCCAAATGTGACGCCAAATGTAACAAAGTAAGTCAACAGTGGGAAACAGACATAACCTCAGTCCTCTCATTAGAGGATTGGGAATGTGTTTTCTCCCACACCCACAAAGGATTTGAGGTGGTACAGAACCCCTATCAAACTCCACAAATACTATCCTGCAACTTCCCTGCTTTGCTGGAGCTGTAATGCAAACTCTGGTTCATTACTACACATATGGTGGGACTGCCGCTCGTCCAACCCTTTTGGAGAAAAGTGCAGCGTCTCACTACAACTATCACATCCTACTCCCTAGATTACACAGCCACGCAGTATCTCCTTCACCACACTTCAATCCCCCAATCGGCGTATTGGAAGTCCTTGACCCTCCACTTAATCAATGAGGCCAAAATCCCAATGCATTGAAAAGACACAACCCCCCCAACAATAGCAGAATGGCTGCAACGTGAAAAACTTTGTAAATGAAGGATTTGGTACACCAGGCCCATGAGACCCCCACCAAATTCTGCAAAACCTGGGCATGTTGGCGGAACTTTACAGAATCAGTAGAATTCATCAGGCTTATGAAAGTTGAAAACCCTAATAGCGTACAGGAGTTTGACCCACACTGGAATAAACAACCTAGGAACAAGGGAGCTTGTCTCTAGGCTCCTAGGCTGACTATACTTGTCATACCGGACGAACATTGTTTATCGGGACTTACACCTCTACAACACCCTTAATATAACACATTTAAGGGCAAGAGAATTGAGTACTGATCACCTGCCCAACACTACTTCTCTCCATCCCTCCCTGCTTCTTTTTTTTTTCCCCTCTTCCCCAACACAACTTCCCTCCCACTTAGAGGGGCCTTTACGCGCCTTGTCATAAGAATGTTGCTTCACCCATAGATCTAGGACCGGTCCCTCCCCAAGAAGGACCGTTTGATGTAATACAATTCTTGATATACTTGAGCTACTTATGGAAAAAACGTTTCTATACATTACTTGTTTCAACCAATCTAACCGGCATTCAATGTTAAATTACGGTTACGATTACGGTAATGATTAAGCACATTTCTGTTGTGTGAAATGTGTCTACCTTGACCACTGCTGGTGTCCTCTGGTGTCATTTTGGATATTTTCACATTCCAATAAACTTTACTTGGAGCCCATGTGAGGTGCAGCCATTTCTTATTTTGACAATTTACCACGGAGACGAGCCAGGGCTAGCACTCAGGTGTGTGTTCCAGTGGGCGTATTAGGAGCGGTGAGTTCTTTCCATTTGATATTGTGCTTGTACTTTGAAAAGCTTTAATAAAATTCTTTGAAATTAACCCCCTAAGGGGAGTACAGGTCACTATCAGTATAAGGAATCCTGTGGGACAGTCAAGTGCAGCCAGCAGTGTGTGGAGAGCAACCACAAGCGCTGCCAGTGTAAGGCACAGGCAGAAGTTGAGGAGTACTCAAGTTTGTTACAGTTCACCAGGGGTATTCCGTGCTCCCTATTCCCATCCAAGTTCCTGTTCCAATACAAACCCTAAAAAGAACCCTAATAGGGCGTACACACGGTCGGACTTTGTTTGGACATTCCGACAACAAAATCCTAGGATTTTTTCCGACGGATGTTGGCTCAAACTTGTCTTGCATACACACGGTCACACAAAGTTGTCGGAAAATCTGATCATTCTAAACGCGGTGACGTAAAACACGTACGTCGGGACTATAAACGGGGCAGTGGCCAATAGCTTTCATCTCTTTATTTATTCTTAGCATGCGTGGCACTTTGTCCGTCGGATTTGTGTACACACGATTGGAATTTCCGACAACGGATTTTGTCAGAAAATTTTATCTCCTGCTCTCCAACTGTGTGTCGGAAAATTCGATGGAAAATGTCCGATGGAGCCCACACACGGTCGGAATTTCCGACAACACGCTCCGATCGGACATTTTCCATCGGAAAATCCGACCGTGTGTACGGGGCATTAGACTGTTTCCTGAGCCAGTGTAAGAATGAAAAAAATGCTGTGTGACTGGCTGTGTGTACTACAAAGAGGGAAGTAGGACAAAATGCACTAGTTAGGGGGTGCACTACACTGAAATAGTTAATAATGTGTTCAGAGAAGTAGACCCAATCCTTCCTATTTCATTTTGTAATGTTCCATCTCAGCAAGTTGTTTTATTTGGCAAAATATTCACATTCTTCTATAATCTCAACTTGTTCCTGTGTAGTAGTGAGACCTTTTCTAAAACCATGGAAAATAATAGCAGTATGAATGCTGATGCAGAGTTCCAGGTCACAGTCACATTAAGGTAGATGCAAGCCCTAACTGGATGACATTTAGTTTGCTAAGCATTGAGGTGGATTTACTAAAGGCAAAGTTTCCCTTTGCAAAGAATATCCAACCACCTGCAAGGAAAAAACAAAACAGCATTATTGCTTGCACATGATTGGATGATGGAAGTTAGCAGAGCTTCACCACGTTCGCTAAGCTATGGAGCAACTGCACTTGCAAAGTACACAGTCCAATTGCCTTAAGTAAATTCAACCCAGTGTCTAACATAAATAATTACCATGTACTTTATGCTCTATATAATGTTTCTTTCTATAGTTTTTCATCCTCCCGGTCTTCTCCTCCAATTTATTTCAGCCACTTTCTGTCTAGATGCACTCTCTCCAGTGTTGGCTGCACATCATCAACCTGATACCCAATAGTGACCCCGCCAGGGCAAAGTGTAATAGCACAGCTACTAATAGACTCAACCAGATGGTGGCACCAAAGCAGCACAATTAGAAGACAGTTGTCACCCAAGAACAAGAAGTGGCAGAACAAGGATCTTCACGGCAGGATCACCAGGTCTTCTATAAACCCCTTCTCATCAGCACCTGAGGACTATAGCTTCAATTGCTCAAAATACCAGAAAAAGCTTCTATTTTTTAAATTCATATGAATCAAATAATTTCATAGCAGTAGCCCTGCATTGGACTTCAAGGGCTAGTCCACTGCCGGAGCATATAGGAGTGCAATCTGCCGGGGAGCAGTGGATCGGGTAAGTAAAAGTGCTCTTATTGTTCCCTAAATTAGAATTTTTAGGTTTCCTGGATTTGGGCTTTAAACATAGCAAAGCATAGGGCAAAAGTAAAACACCACAAGCTGTGAATTTTGAAAGAGACTTACTTTATAGTCCACACCCAACTTTTGGCCATGCCCTACATATTCATAGGCGACATGCAATTCCGCTTTTTGTTTTTCTTAAATTTTTTAAGGTTTGCTTGATAGTAGCTTCCACTAGGATATAATACTTGCCTTTCCATGCTCCTTCACTGCTGCAGCCACTTAAACGCTCAGTGCAAGTTAAAATTCAATGTCTATGCATAAATAAAAAACAAACACAAGAGGGTGCCTCCATCTAGGTTTAGCGATTTAATTAAAAAGGCAAAAAAACTATTAAAATGCACTCACTACATATAAAGTAGATAAAGGATTGTCATAGACCCATATAGACCTTCATAGGATCACCATGAGGCTGCAGAGCTCAGCAGGCATGTGGCTGGTTGACTGTCAGACTTCAGGCTGGAACATGAGTATCAGCAGCTTCCAGAAGTGGCAAGATGGCTGTGGCTCCAAAACAGCACCTCTCTCGGCTGGGTGATGACAGGGAGTGGAGGGGATGTGTCTACATGTTTCAGGGAGGAAAGGAGGGCCCCTTTATTAAATCATAGGAAGGAGATTGGCCAAGGAACAAGTCTTTATATGCTGTGACAAGTGGGAGGCTTATTCTTCAGACAATCTCCTTCCTATGGTTTGGTGAATGGCCCTCCTTTCTGCCCTGAAACTTGTAGCCACATCCCCTCCACTTCCTGTCTTCACCCTGCCGAGAGAAGTGCTGTTTTGGAGCCGCAGCCATCTTGCCACTTCTGGAAGCTGCTGATACTTATGTTCCAGCCTGAAGTCTGACAGCTGTACTTCCTTCAAGAACAACCACATGCCTGCTGAGCTCTGCAGCCTCACGGTGGTCCTATGAAGGTCTATATGGGTCTATGACAAGCCTTGATTAGTGGCAGCTGGTGCTCAAACTTTTTTTTTTTGGGGGGGGGGGGCGCAAACAAACTGAAAAATACTGAAAAAAAACATCAATTGCAGCCCCACTGTGCCCATCAAATCAAATCAAATGCAGCCACTGTGCCATCAATTGCAGCCACTGTGCCCATCAAATGCAGCCACTGTGCCCCATCAGATGCAGCCACTGTGCCCCATTAAATGCAGCTATTGTGGCATCAAATGCAGCCACTGCGCCCATCAAATGTAGCCACTGTGCTCATCAAATGCAGCCACTGTGCCCATCAATTGCAGCCACTGTGCCCCATCATATGCAGTCACTGCCTCCATCAAATGCAGCCATTGTGCCCATCATATTCAGCCATTGTGCCCATCATATACAGCCGCTGTTCCCATCATATGCAGCCACTGTGCCCATCATATGCAGCTACTATGCCCCATCAAATGCAGCCACTGTGCCCCATCAAATGCAGCAACTATGCCCCATCAAATGCAGTTACTGTGCCTATCAAACCCAGCCACTGTGCCCCATCATATGCAGCCACTGTGCCCATCAAATGCAGCCATTGTGCCCCATCAAATGCAGCCTCACTGTGAAGCCCCCCCGATGCGCACGCTCGCTGTCTGACTGGCACTTACCCCATCTTGTAGCAGGTGTGGGATGCTTCCCGTTCATCTCTTCTTCCCTTCTGCTAGGCGTCCAATAAGATCGCCTGTGCCTTTAGGCAATTAGGTGACGGGTATTAGACCCACGCTTCCTGATTGGCAGAGAGGCGATTCAGTGTTAGAAAAGAAAATATTAATTTGCTTTTCTAACACACCTGGGTGGGCTCTGAGCACAGTGCTCTGTGCTCCAAGTCCACCTTTTTTGAAGCCTGTTAGAGCCTATGGCTCTAATCAGGTGCTTCAAGAAAAAAAACCCGCCACTGTAATTCAGGCGCCCGGCGCTCAAAAAAGGGGCCGGACGCCTGAATAGGGGGTGGCCACTGAGGCCATGGATAGATACATGCTACGCATGCATCTATCCATTGTACATATAGGTGGGTGGCATGATAGAGGGGGCAGCGCATGTGCGTCCTTAATGGACGGGCCACCCCTGGCCTTGGTCTACTAGTGAGTGCATTTTAATAGTTTTTTATGCATTTTTAATTAAAACGCTATACCTAGATGGAGCCTCTTGTGTTTGTTTTTTATATGTGCATTAGGATCTCAAGATCTAATTTGAGAGGAGCTGCATCCATTTTATCCGGTGTTCACCTACCACTCTCCTGGCCCTTTTATGTGTCCCGTTCAATGACAGCTGGGTTCCAGTCAGCGCAATAGCTTATTCTTTTTTCTTAAATGTCTATGCATTTACAGTTGTGCTCATAAGTTTACATACCCTGGCAGAATTTATGATTTCTTGGCCATTTTTCAGGAAATATAAATGATAACACAAAAACTTTTCTTTCACTCATGGTTAGTGTTTGGTTGAAGCCACTTATTATCAGTCCACTGTGTGTACTCTTTTTAAATCATAATCACAACAGAAACTACCCAAATGACCCTGATCAAAAGTTTACATACCCGGGTGATTTTGGCCTGATAACATGCACACAAGTTGACACAAAGATGTTTGAATAGCTATTAAAGGTAACCATCCTCACCTGTGATCTGTTTGTAATTAGTGTGTGTGTGTATAAAAGGTCAATGAGTTTCTGCACTCCTGACAGACCCTTGCATCTTTCATCCAGTGCTGCACTGACGTTTCTGGATTTTGAGTCATGGGGAAAGCAAATAAATTGTCAAAGGATCTCCAGGAAAAGGTAGTTGAAAGGAAAGGGAAATAAAAGGAAAAGGGATATAAAAGATATCCTAGGAATTTGGAATGACAATCAGCAGTGTTCAAACTCTAATCAAGAAGTGTAAAATGAGGAGTTCTGTTGAAACCAAACCACAGTCAGGTAGACCAACTAAAATGTAAGCCACAATTGGCAGGTAAATTGTTTGGGATGCAAAGAAAAACCCCACAAATAACTTCAGGTGAAACACAGGACTCTCTGAAAACATGTGGTGTGACTGTTTCAAGATGTACAATAAGGAGGCACTTGAACAAAGACGGGCTGCATGGTTGTGTTGCCAAAAGAAAGCCATTACTACGCAAATGCCACAAAGTATCCAGTTTAGAATACACCAAACAGCACAGAGACAAGCCTCAAATCTTCTGGCACAAAGTCATTTGGAGTGATGAGACCAAAATTTTGCTTTTTGGCCACAACCATAAACACTACATTTGGATAGGAGTCAACAAGGCCTATGATGAAAGGTACACCATTCCTACTGTGAGGTAGATCACTGATGTTTTGGGAATGCTTGAGCTACAAAGCCACAGGAAATTTGGTCAAAATTGATGGCAAGATGAATTCAGTATGTTATCAAAAAATACTGGTGGAACATTTACAGTACATTCATTAGCCAGGAAGCTGCGCATGGGACGTACTTGGACATTCCAACATGACAATGATCCAAAACACAAGGCCAAGTCGACCTGTCATTGGCTACAGCAGAATAAAGTGAATGTCCTGGAGTGGCCATCTCAGTCTCCTGACCTCAATATCACTGACCCACTCTGGAGAGATCTCAAATGTGCAGTTCATGCAAGACAGCCCAAGATTTTACAGGAACTGGAGGCTTTTTGCCAAGAGCAATGGGCAGCTTTACCATCTGAGAAGATAAAGAGCCTCATCCACAAATACCACAAAAGACTTCAAGCTGTCATTGATGTTAAAGGGGGCAATACACGGTATTAAGAACTGGGGTATGTAAACTTTTGATCAGGGTCATTTGGGTAGTTTATGTTGTGATTATGGTTTAAAAAGAGTAAACACAGTTGATTGATATTAAATGGCTTTAGCCAAACACTAACCATAAGTAAAAGAAAAGTTTTTGTGCTATTCATATTCTCTAAAAAACGGCCAAGAAATCATAAATTTTGCCAGGGTATGTAAACTTGTGAGCACAACTGTACCTATTTCCCTCAGTGTCCTGGCTCTTGGCTGCTCAGTTGACAACTGGCTAGTAAAAGTGGGATTTGTTTCAAATGTTATCAATGCAAAAAATAGATTGCATGGTTAGAAGCAAAGCAGAGTGTCTCATGTCCTCCTTGCCAGAAGCAATGCTGTGGTTTGGGATGGTGGGGAATGCAGGAAAGGTAAGTATAAATTCCATTTGATGCCTGCCTGCTATCAAGTGAACATGTAACTTTGTCTAATCCAGACAAAGTACAGGTTAACTTTATATTCTAATTACTAGTTTTCATGCTATTCAGGATTAACGCTGTCTGTAGTACTGAGAATCTAAAACCACAGGGAAGCCAGTAACCACTAGACACTTTGTGAGATGTTTGAACAGGCTGACATTTTATACCACCATATAAAGCAAACATGTCTACCATTTTAATTATACAGAGAGACATTTGGTCTCATTTATGAGGGAAGAGCTGCCCAACAGAGCTCTGGAAAAAGTATACAGATCAGTTCAGAGAGTTCTAAGGTCACTAGCACCATACTTGTTTCTGGTCAATGACGCAAGTATTGAAGGCACTTAAACATTATCATCAGCATAAAAGCCATCATCAGTGTAGCACCCTTCTAGTTAGGTGCTATCTAGGTTAGGTCAATCTAATTCTTTAGCCCCTCTGTAAACAGAATAGCAGCATGTGATTGCTTTTGTCTGCTCTCAGTTTCACTGGCTGTGGGTTTGACTGCTTTGCAATTTTCTGGAGAGTTATGGAAAGTAGTGGGATAGGAGAGTCAAATCTACACTTGGAATATTTATGTGGCCCCAGCCAGTCCCTGGGGGAGGGTGTCCAGTAGATGGCTGTAAGAGTGCATAAATAGTTGGAGGCCTAGAGCAGAGGGGTTCTTATCCAGGAGGAGAATTTTCCAGCCTAAAGAGCTACCACCCTTCTACACAATCCATCTCTGCTTTTTCATTTGCTCATCGAGGTCCCAGTTGTATTAGCTGGTCGGCCTAATCTGGAGCTGACTGAGGGATTTACCTGGGGATCTGGTCTGAAGAGCCCACAGGAGGGGCTGATATTGGAAGGGGACATTTAAATATCCATTGACATATATGAGTACAGACCAGTGTATGAGATCCCAATGTCTGTGTGCTGCTGCTATCCCTCATACATCAGTTCCAGCCTGTGTTGAAAGGTTGACATTCTTTTCCCTATGTGGGTCAGCCCATTATTTGTTGCTGCAAGGACTGAGCTAGGAATCTTTGAAAAAGATATCCCACAGTTACCCTGCACCCATCCAAGTTCACGTTTAATAAAGCTTTAGAATAAAAGGTTACCCCTAGACTATTCATTGAGCCAGAAGAGTGAATGAGACTATGTGCCTGGCTGCAAATACCCTAGTTTGGGAAAGAAGGGAAATAATTTTGGGACCATTCAGAGGGCCTTTTCTGCTGTGAGCGCTACATCAGAATAAAAGCTAGTATAAACTAGTATTATCATGCACAATGTAGGAGGTATGTGTGTGTAGCACCCTCCTGGATATGTGCTAGCTTAGGTCAATTTAGTTACTGGCTCACTGTAATCAGTTGAGCTGCATCTGATTGTTTTGGTCTGCTCTGTGTTTCACTGGCTGCAGGGTTGACTGCTTTTCCATGTCTGTCTGGAAAGGGTCTGGAAGATAGTGGGCTAGGAGAGCCAGATCAGCAGCTGAATATTTATGCAGCCCTGGCCAATCCCTGGGGAAAAGTGCCAAGATGGTGGCTGGGGAGGAGCATAAATACTGCTGCCCTCCCAGGCAGGTTTGCCATGTGTCTGCTGTTCATCGGGGTCCCAGCTAGGCTAGCAGTGGGGCCTATTCTTCTGAAAGTTACCGGAGCTGACTTAGGGACTTTCATTTGGGGATCTGGGCTGGCATCACTGGAAAAGGTGTCCGGAAGATATTGGAAGAAGTCAGGGATTGACAGGGCCTGGGGGCAGGGATGCATTTGCCCCCCGGGCCGCTTTGATGGCATGTTAAAAAGCTGTGGTGGCACTATTTTTCTCTTTTTGGCTGCTTAACCTCAGACGGCAGAAGCGATCACTGATGCTTTTCCTGTCAGTGCTAATACAGTTACTAGTTTTCCCGGGAGTCGGGCTGTTTCATTGCCACTGTCTTTCTAGCTCCTCCCTCGGTTGGCCACCTGTCCAATCCGATACTCTTCCTATTTGTTTCTGCCCAAACCCTGCCCACACTCCAGCCTCTTGCATTCCTGCATTCAACGCTCAGCCTACCTGTGGAGACCAGCCTGAAGCTTAATTGGCGAGTGAGCTATCTGTACTCTGCACAACCCCCCTCTCTCCCCCGGCCTCTTTTTGCTTTGCCTCTTCTTATTTTTCTTTTAATTTCCTACTTGCCCCTGTGGAAACTGGGGGGGGGGTGCAGATTAGGGGAAGGGGGGATTGTATAAACTGAGTGGGGATTGTGCAGACTGGGGGGGTGCAGACTTGGGGTAGGAGGGATTGGGCAGACTGGGGGGGTGCAGACTAGGGGTAGGAGGGGTTGGGCAGACTGGGGCTGATTGTGCAGACTGGGGGTAGGAGGGATTGGGCAGATTAGGGGGGGATTGTGCAGACTGCACAGAGGAGGAAACTACAACTCCCGGGTCTTTGAGGCAGGCAGAGGCAGGGCATGCCAGGGAGTCTGCATTGATGGGCACTGGTTACGCTGCATTGATGTACACTGGTGATGCTGCATTTATGGGCACTGATCAGGCTGCATTGATAGACACTGATGAGGCTGAGCTGATGGGCACTGATGAAGCTGCATTGATGGGCACAGGTGAGGCTGCATTGATGGGCACTGGTGAGGTTGCATTGATGGGCACTGGTGAGGCTGATCTCATGGGCACTGGTGAGACTGCATTGATGGGCACTGTATAGGCTGAGCTGATGGGCACTGGTCAGGCTGCATTGATGGGCACTGGTAACGCTGCATTGATGGGCACTGGTGAGGCTGCATTGATGAGCACTGGTGTATTGATGGGCACTAATCAGGCTGCACTGATGGGCACTGGTGAGGCTGCATTGATGGGCACTGGTGAGGCTGCATTGATGGGCACTGGAGAGGCTGGATTGATGGACACTAGCGAGGCTGCATTGATGGGCACTAATCAGGCTGCATTGATGGGCACTGGTGAGGCTGCATTGATGGGCACTGGTAAGGCTGAGCTGATGGGCACTGGTGAGGCTGCATTGATGGACAATGGTGAGGCTACATTGATGGTCACTTATGAAGCTGAGCTGATGAGCACTGATGAGGCTGCATTTATGGGCAATGGTGAGGCTGCACTGATGCATTATTTATGTTAAACCACCTTTGTTGCTATTAACATTAAAGTGTTACTAAACCTAAAAACGTTTTTTACCTTAATGCATCATTTGCATAAAGGTAAAAAACATTTTCAGTTTCTGTGTGCCCCCCCCCCCTTCCCTGTGTGAAAAGTAGGAGACGAGCTGCATCTATTCTCCTCTCTTTTCTTCCTTACACAGCACTCGAGCAGCAGCAGGAGCCATTGGCTGTGGTTGCTGTCAATCAGATGCAGTGAAGAGGAAGTGGGGGGCGGGCCTAAGTCCCATTGTGTAAGGCTATGGAGTGCGGCTCCATAGACACACACAGGTCGAGAGTGCGCATACTATGCTCTCCTCCCCATAGCCAGCGGCTGGCTATGGTAGCCCCTTAAAAGAAGAGGAGCCGAGATCGCCGCCGAGGACCCCAGAAGAGAAGGATTGGGGCTGCTCTGAGCAATACCACGGCAAAGAGCAGGTAAGTATAACATGTTTGTTATTTTGATTAAAAAAAAACATTTTTTGACTTTAGTAACACTTTAAATGATGTTACCACATTGTATCATATTTGACTTGCTTCATAACATCAATGTCCATTATAAAACCAGGTGGGCATGGATGGTGAGCTGATTCGGTCCAATATCCAAGGAAATGACAGTAGTGAGTATAGACTGGAGAAAGAGATGCCTGAGAATGTGTGCTGTTGCTATCCCTTGTAGTGCTAGAGTCAGCATTGCTTAAAAGGGGACATTGTGCTTGGTGTACTGCTATAGCTCAGTCCACTAACTGCTTGTGCAAGGACTCGGCTCACAATAATAGGAGGAAGATTAGTGTCCTCAAGTTGCTACTAGAGTTACTGCAGTATCCCACAGTTACTTACTCCTATCCAAGTTTAAGTTCTGCAATAAAGCATCAGAAAAGCATAATCATAGACTGTTCATTGAGCCAAAGGATTGATTATGACTGTGTGCCTGGCGGAGGGTGCAACTATGGGAAAAGACCCTAGGGACCTTAAACTGTGGGCTCCTGTGGGAACGGACGCCATGTGTGCCATAATGTGCACTTAATGGCAAGAGCCATTAGTGTATGCTGTGCATATTGTGGTAAGAGTTCTGTGGATCCCTAAAGTTGTACTATAACATGTAATTACCTGAAGGTTAGGACCTGAGTATTCATGTCTGTTCACCTGTACTGAATTTGACATTCATTTACAGTATCTTTATCATGAATGAACTACTCCACAATGCCAGTCAACAAACCACCATGTGTTGAGTATAAAAAGCATAAATTGGTGCAATCAGCTGATCTCAGAGCACTGGTGGGGATTCTAGACATCATGGAAGACTTGGCAGGGAATTAAACCTCACCCCAGTTAAACTAGAAATCTGATTGAAATGAAATAACTGTTTATAGTGCTCTTTGTATGTGCACATCAGTTTGCTATAGTTTTCCAATCCATTAACACTTCATTCTTGAAAGGGCTTTCCTTCAAATAGGCAAAATGTTTAAAATTATAAAATAATGGCATTATATGATCCTGATTCATCAGTTTCTATTTTCTGTGTTACTTAATGTAATTTAATAAGAAGTCACAAGTTAAGAATTGGTTAGGGTGGGATGGTATACAGACATTTACAACATAAAACATCCATCTGCTGGAATGCCTTTAGCTACTAATAACTTCATTACAAGAAGAAAAGAATATGTAAATGATTATGTCATAGAGTGGATCGCCCAATATGCTCCTCTAGAGGGACCGCTTATTAGTCAGCTCTGCTCAGAAGCAATGGGCAGGATAGAAGTTTTTGTGTCTAAATATCTGGAAAAGGACACTGGATAAAATCTATTCTGGTTAGGTCATTCTAGGATTCCAGGCAGAAGATGATCTGCAAAATATGCAAATGTTAATGAGAACACCACCCTCATTTTTGGCAGTCTTTTCATTGGTATGATCAGAATTTTCCCAACCTCCATCTCAGGCAGCTAGAATGATTGGCAAGCCTTTAGCCCATTGCCTCCCCAATATGAATACACCATCCTTAAATATAACAATCCTTTTCTTTCTTTTACTCATTAAAGTTACTGTGCTGCTAGGTCTTCTATATCTATGCTTAAAGGGGTTGTAAAGTCTAAAACTTTTTTTACCTTAATGCATTCCTTGCATTAAGGTAAAAAATGTTTAGGTGTCAGCATCGCCCCCTCACCCCCCCCCCCCCTTTACTTACCTGAGACCTCATGCGATCCAGCACAATGCACGTCTACAGATCTTTTCTCCCCTCACTTCTGGGTCTTGCTGGCTTTGTGGGAGCCATTGGCTCCCAGTGCTGTCAATCAAAGCCAGTGATGAGGAAGCAGGGGGCATGGCCCAGTCCCGCTGTCTGTGTCAATGGACAATGGACAGCATTGGGGCACTGGCCAGAGAGGAGGGACCAGGTGTGCCGCCGGGGGACCCGAAAAGAGGAGGTTCCTGGCCGCTCTGTGCGATTCCATTGCACAGAGAAGGTAAGTATCGACATGTTTGTTATTTTTAAAAAAAAATGTACCTTTTCAACCCTTTTTAAAGCCTAAGTACGGCCAAAATAAAAAAACACAAAAACCAGTGCAAGGGACATAACTTACAGTCAGTAGGATGTGTTCCTTGTGCTGATACCTCTTCTGTTAGGGTATAGTCGGGTAATCTGGATGTGAGCCTTTGAGATCTCCCACAATTTATTTGGCCTCTGTGCACTGGAAGATTATGGCAAAGGGGCAACATTGATGGAGGAAAGTTTTATCTAACACAAGGGACGCATCCTACTGACTGTAAGTTATGCCCCTTGATTGTGTTGATTTTAGCATTTTTAATTTGCCCTTATACACACAGACACAGCTGCAAAGCTTTCTGATGTAAAATCCCTGGCACTTTCCTGCACCTAGGGAGCTGCACCCAGATAGCAAGTATATGTGCTGCAAGTTTGAAAATGACTTGCTAAGCTATTGCTAGACTTGCCAAGCTTCACAAGTTTGTTGCACAATTGCAGCAAGTCTGCACTGCATGACTCCAGATCAACTTTCTTTGCAAACACTCTGCAAGTCTGCTACAAGTTCTGGTTCAGTTATGTTGTGTAATAGTCATCCCACCACAGGGGGTCACTGTGGCTGAATTTTCATGCTGTAGACTTGCGGAGCTCTTGCTGTAGACTCACCACTGCAACTTCGCTCTTGCTAGAGACTTGCCATGCAAATTTTCTACAAATTGGAAAAGTGTCAACTAGAACTTGTGCTTCAGGTGCTCTGCAAGTGTACAACTTGCCACTGAAAATGTGCAGCAAGTAAAAAGGCTCACAATTCAACACTGCCAAAAACTTGTGGCAAGTTATCCTTGCTATCTGGGCAGGCACTGCGTACAGCCACCCATACAATGGCTATACTCATGTAAACACATCTTCTTCATTGGTATTAACAATGCAAGAGCATATGGCATATTTCCCTGAAAGTACCACTTTCATGTTTTGTCAAATATGCCGTCACATGCTCAGGTAAATGCTAATGCAGAAACCTTCTGAGTTTACAAGAGTATGGCTGCGTGCAGCATTTCACTTGAATCGGTGGCTGTGCAGGACAGAACAGAGTGTCAAAGTGAGGAGCTCCTCAGTAAGCTAATTCTCATTTCACTGTCCGTCACAGGCTGGGGGTGCGGAAGATACCTGTATATGAACGCAGAGAGAAATCAGATCCTCTCCCCTACTAGATTTGACTGTGCTGTTTGGCAAAACTGTGCAAATTGTAGGATTAAATGGACAGAAACTCAAATCTTTTGTCAGATAAAACTTCTCTCATAGATGTTATCTGTGTATTTAGCTGTTTTCATGAAGTTCAGTTTTAAGTCCTTGAGGTTGATTTGTGTTTATGTGTTTTTCAGTTTGTTTCAATTTGTTTCAGTAAACTTTTATTGAAGTTTTGCAAGTTACAAAATAACAGCTGACCACAAAGACAACAAAAGACTTGGTGTTGGCTAAAAGTACAATCACATGGCATGGTACATTAACCTCCTTAGCGGTATTTCCGAGTGTGGCTCGGGGTGAAATTTCAGTACCAAAAGTGGTAACCCCGAGCCACACTCGGGATCGCATCGCAGGATCCAGGCAAAGTTACTTACCTTGTCCCCAGGATCCTGCGATGTCTCCCCGCTGTGTGTGCGAGCCATGTCTCCGCTCGATCTATCACAGTGCCTAGCTCTGTTCCCTGCAAGCGTTGCAGCGCACGGGGACGGAGCACAGCGTCAAATTCAAAAAGTTAAAAACACATTACACATACAGTACACTGTAATCTAACAGATTACATTGTGTAAATAGATGACTCCCGCGCTGTCTATTAACCTAATCTAAGGGGCACTGCTGCAAACACCTGTGAATCTGATCCAAACAGAACAAATAGTAAATGGGTAAATGGTGATGTTTGAGCTGTGTGAAAAGAAATGTGTCCAATGGACACAGGAAAGTCATACTACTAATGTATGGAGAGTAGGTAATATAAAGTAATGACAAATAAAATCTCATAAACGTGATACAATCCTAGTGCATCAATTAACATAATCAAGTGAATAAAAATACCAAAAACGTAATGCACATAAAACTTGATAATTCCTGATAGCAAAACAAAAGCAAATCCAAGTACAATAAATGTCAAGTATAACAAATCAATACAGTCCAGTGAAAGAAAACATTCATATATAGAATAATACGGTGATAGGTAAAAACTCAAAAGCATCTGTGTAAAACTGTAATCAATGAGTCCCACCACCAGGAGGCACAAGTGCTGAAAATAAAATCTTCAGTGATGACACCTGTGTATCTGCAAGCAGCTCACCTTACTGCCGAAAGGTATACAGCATGGGTTGGTCACAGATGCAGATAAAGATGGCAGATGCAAAATGTGATAGTCCCCTCTTGGCTGTGTTAGGTTGCTTGACTGGTCTTAAAAGGCAGATTTTTAAAGCATATGGAGAAACATGAAAGATAAAATTCATAGCATAACTCTGTGAGATGGACGCAATGGGACAAGAGCAGATCAAAAAGTGATGCACTCACCTTTAAATAGGGAGCATAGGCGTCAATCCACGAACGCCAAGTTCGCAAGCCCCTTGTATGTAGTAGTCCTTAGTCTGCTCTTGCTCAAAAGCGATTCAAATAGGAACTCAATTGATGGTATTAAGCATATGGAAAGAAAGATGCTCATAGCATAATCCCACATATAGAATAATTTATTGTAATAAAAATCATAGAGAACAAACTCACATTTGTAATGACATGCAGTGTAAACATCCACGAGCGCCGAGCTCTTCTACTAGAGTCAGAATGTGAATACGCCTAGTGCGCCAATCCCGACGCGTATTGTCACATCACATGACTTCATCAGGGATCGTGATGAAGTCACATGATGTGACGATACGCGTCGGGATTGGAGCACTAGGTATATTCACATTCTGACTGTAGGAGACAAGCTCGGCGCTCGTGGATGTTTGCACTGCATTTCATTACAAATGTGAGTTTGTTCTCTATGATTTGTATTACAATAAATTATTCTATATGCGGGATTATGCTATGAACATCTTTCTTTCCATATTCTTAATACCATCCATCGATTGGATTGCATGTTTGAATGGGTTTCCTCCAGGTACTTTTGTTTTCTTCCACACCCGAAACATGCTGGTAGCTTAATTAGCTCCTGTCCCAACTGGCCCCAGCATGTGTGTACAAATTGGCTTTGCATATGCATTATCATATTCTGCATGCTATTCCCAAGCCTGAGCAATTGGGGAGGGTAAAGGAAAGACCAGGCGACCTATCTTGTTAAAAAATTTGGCAAAGACATTACATGGAAAAAATGCTCTCCTGCATTTCAGATAGGGTGCCCAGAGAGTCGGCCCACAGAATTGCCACAGGCTGGATATGCCTGTATGGTTATATAGTATATGTACATTGGAAGAAAAATATATACCAAAATATAACCAACACTGTTATGAGATTACATGCAGTGGTTTGAAGAGTAAGGACGCCTGCACATTGGCCACAGCCTGAGTGCAGCACAGTGTGAAAAATGGTGTGTAAAGGTCCTGAGGGGGATCAACAGCGCAAAACACTAGTAACCCTCTGTGTAGATGGATAGAAGACAATCTGCAACTCCTTACATGCTCTGAAATAAGTCCAAATTTATTGTAACCATATAAAAGATGAATATATACAGCAGATATTAATGCTTTTCAGCCATAGTGGCCTTGTTCACTGCCCTCTGTGTAGGCATTAGGGAAATGACAAACATAGTCACAGTAGAAATACAAAAATGAATGCAGAGAATAAAGTGAATGGGTAGCCCAAGTACTAAACATCAACTAACTGATCTGACTAAATGGGTGATGCAGCCAAGCCAAAGGGGAAGGCACACCATCTAGATTGAAAGAAAGCTTTGATTTAACCCAAAGTTTTGTTTATTGCATTTCTGGTAGTTGGTGTTACGAGGGGGCATGGCACGGCCTTGTCCTCTATCCATAAACCTAATAAACAGTGTTCATGTTGCTCACCTCAGAAAATCGGGAGTTATTCTTATAATAAACATAAATGTTTGTACTTGTCTCTTTGTATTGAAGAGACATACATAATCCTGTCTTGATACACCAAGGCACCTGATATTAAGCTGCTCTTATAGCACAGCTTGAATAATATTAATAAGTATTGGGCCTAGTTTGAGTGGTATATATGGGTATTTAAAAAAAAACATTTGGGATGACAACTGAGACTTTTCATAAGATGTGTCATTAATATCTATCATGAAAGCACATTTCCTGGTATTGTTCAGAACAGACAGAAACAAAGACACAATATCTGCTATTTGGTGATAAGTGTCACCCACTAGGCCCCAAGGCTGGCCAGAAAGGGATGCCACTGAAATTTCTAGATAAGGAATTTTGCAGATAAAAAGAGAATGTAAATGCTACTGTCCATATAAAACCATATAAATGTTATATATATATAATTTCTATGTTTTGTCATTCCTGCTGTATGTAGCACCAGCCTCTATACAATGTGAAGAAACACAGAGGCATAAAAACATATACTGTACATGTGAAATACACAATAGAATTATAACTCTACCCAACACACTACATTTTGTAGTAATCATTCATTTCCCTTAGGATGTTCATAATACAGCTAGGGCGACAGTTGTTCAATCCAGCCACTTTCAGTTAGATTAAGGCCTTGTTCTTGTGTACTTAACCATATGCCCATGCAATGGCTGTGTTTGCCCACATGGGGATGTACAGGTTTCTGTGCTTTCCCATGCAGGCAATCTCATTTATGTTAATTGGGACTTACCAGTTGCATGGACAGAGCCACTGCAATATGACAGCCATGTGGATATGTATTGCAGTTGGTGCCTCCTGCTTTGAAAAGGGTTAATTGTACTGCCTATTTCCCAGGTGTTCATAATACAACCCCCTGTTGGTGGACCTTAAATACAAGGGGAGGAAGCTTGATGGGAAGTCTCTCCGTGTATGGGAAGGAAATAGGGAGAATCTTACTGCCTTGTAATCAAACTTTGTGCTCTCCTCTCCTCTAATGGCGGGAACCCATTTGGGGTTCCTGAAGATGGACTTTGTGGTCAGATAGAATGGAGTTTCTAATTACTAACAAGGTATGGTCTACTATTGGGCAGGGGCATCGGGAGGCACCAGGGTTAGAGTGATGTTTTGAATATTACTTTGATGTTTGTTGGAACTCTAATGGAATTCCAGTTGTAATGTCTAACGAGCAGGGCTCTCTGATTCCTCCTGTATTGATTTGTATTGTAAGTGTACTGTCTGCCCTCATGTTGTAAAGCGCTGTGCAAACTGTTGGCGCTATATAAATTCTGTTTATTATTATTAATAATAATAATAATAATAATAATAATAAAAATAATATAGGAATTCCTTCACTAAAGAGAAGTTCATTGTTAAACGATATTTCCTTGGTCTGAAGTTATTCAAAAATCCGCTAAAGGAGTGCATGCATGGTGTATTACATAACATGGTCACACTAAGGGGAATGACATAGTAAGAAGAAGATCAACGTATTACAGTACAAGTGTTAAATTATGGATAGCAGTCAGCCGGCCAGAAAGCTGAGGTGACATTGCCTAGGTGACGGAGGTCCCTGGCAGGGAAGGAGCATGCATGCTTGAGTTCCTTCCCCAGCAATCGGTCGGTACCCTAGCTTGGGATGGATTGGGGTATGGGGTGTCCTAGGGACGTGATTTGAGAAGTCATGGAAGACTGACCGAAGCTTCAGGAAATAAAGCATGGTTTTGAGCTTCCTGTTGATTATCTGTTTGTTACTGTGTCATGTCATGGGGGATATGAAGAATGCGAAGAGTAGGAGCAAAGAGATTAATACAGATCTTTTGCTTACATGGGCTACCCAAGGTGATTGTCTCGGACAGGGGTAGTCAGTTTGTGTCCCGGTTCTGGCAAGCCTTTTGTGCACAGTTGGGAATTCAGCTTGCTTTCTCCTCTGTGTATCACCCGCAGTCTAATTGGGCCGCAGAACCAGCCAATCAGTCCTTGGAGCAATTCCGACTTCATGTTCCCTCATTGAAGTTGGCACCTTGGTTTATTGGGCCTTTCCGTATTCTTCGCAGGATTGACCCGGTGGCTTACGCATTAGGCCTTCCTTCTAATATGCGTATTTCAAATGTATTTCATGTCTCCTTATTAAAACCTTTGGTCTGCAACCGCTTTACCACCTCGGTGCCACGTCCTCACCCTGTACAGGTTGAGAACCATGAGGAGTATGAAGTACAGTCCATTGTTGACTCTCGTAGGTTCCGTGGGCGCAACAGGACCTGGTGCATTGGAAAGGGTACGGTCCGGAGGAACGCTCTTGGGTCTCATCCTCGGACGTACATGCCCCTGTCCTCCTCTGTGATTTCCATAGATGTTTTTCCCTCAAGCCTGGTGGTCCACCGAGGGGGAGGGGTCGTTGAGGAGGGAGTACTGTCAGGCCTAGGCTCAGCCCTTCCTTCTCTGAGCTGGCCGCTCAGCTGTTGGCTAATTGCCAGCTCCCATCTCTCAGTTACTCAGCTGTTGATCCTGCTCGTCAGTCCTGCCTACTTAAGCCGTCCAGTCCATAGGAGCTCTGCCTTCGCCTTGGTCACATCACAAGAAACTATCTCCTGCATTCCTGTTTAAAGACTGGCTTTGCTGACATCCATTCTGGCTCCAGATCCTGCTTGCTGTTCCACTACATTGATCCTTGACTTCTGGCTTGGCTGACTATCCGTTCCGCTTACTGAACTTTGGCTATGTTTTGACTATGTTTGTTCTTTTTACTTTTATTATTAAACAAGTGTGATTTAACTGTACTTCTGTCTCGGTCTAATTTCATGGTTTCTGACAGATATACAGAGAAGGCCATCTGACTTCCAGGAACTATCAGTAGAACCTGGTAACAGCTGGTAAGTGGAGACCCAGTAGAATAGGTACTAAATAGGAACCTCTGAGCCTATGATCTGGCTCTGAGCAGGAAACAGATGTAGGTAATTCCAGTAGCAAAAAGAAACTGGAAGGAGAAGAGGCAAAAATCATAGAGTGCAGGTAGTTTAGGTAGAAGGCAAAACATCTTCAGATGTTAGAGTTAGTGGTAGAAATGGAAGAAGCACCGGGTTTGCCCCAGAGCAACTAAAGATGTGCATCAGATATTTTTTGCAAAGTTTCTTCTAGGATGCAGCCCCAGGTTTGCTCCACTGGGAACAAGCAGAAGTGAAATTACACATCCAGAAGTGAGCATAGGTAGAGGTGAGAAAAACCCAATCTGAAGGCAAGATCAGACCCAAGCTAGGAATCAGGACTAAGTGTCACCAGAGTATTGAAGCAGGAGACAAGCCATGGTCGAGTGATTGAGGATCAAGGCATGAAGAAGTACACAGTCCAAACTGAAAGCAAATGAGTCAAAGATAGAGATATCAAATCAGATAAAGATGGAGACTATCTGTTTCCCTTTTTAATTGAATTGTTAAATTTTGGAAGAAAATTAATTAAAGAATAAAGTAAAAAAAAAAGAGATATCAAATCAGAGACATAAGCTAGGACAAGGCAAGAAAATAGTTTAGGTTTAAGAGGAACATGAAATCGGGTATAGTCAGATTATCTAGCAACATAGAAACATAGAAGGGTGATGGCAGGGAAAAGACCCAAGTGGTCTATCAAATCTGCTGGAAGTCTGTTCCAAGTATCAACTACTGGTAAAATAATACTTTCTATGGTAAATTTCGAACTTTCATTCTGCTAGTTTGTAGACATGCCCTTGTGATCTTGATCTTAGCTTCATATACTTCAAATACTGACCTCCTGAACCTTATGCACACACTTAATATATCAAAAGGTTTCAATCATGTCTCCACTGTCCCTTGCATATTTCAATATACAGTATATTCTATTCTTCTTCAATTGTTTATCATATTATATTATTATCTTTAGAGAAAGCTGTGTATTATTTGCACTTTGGTAAGTCTGATTTTCTATTTTCAATCTGTGTTATTTATTCTATGTTGTATTTTATTAGTATGGATGTTTTATTAGAGTATAGTTTTAATTTGTTTATTTGTACTAATTTCTGTTATTGGTAATTTTATTGTTCTGTTCTGTGGTTTGTTCTGTTCATTATTGTGATCTTGTGTTGTCTTTGTTAAATGTAGCTGTATCACAATAATTTCCCTTTGGGGTTATTCAATTATTCTGAATATGAATCTTATATTTTATCTTTCTTACACAAATATGCCCCAACACTGAATTTATGTGCTCCTTCATATACAGCTTGCATGTTTATCTTTTTTCTACCTACGTGTCTCCATACTTGTTCCAGATTGGTGACTCCGCAATTTTCATTATTTTCAGCAATTGCAGCCTCCATAATAATAAGGGAATGATTCTCCCCTGACACAGGTTTTCTTTAGCATACTTCTATTGTGAAAGACATATGGATACCATGTCATTGACACTACAGAGAGTACACAATTAATAGCCATAAAATAACAGCCATTCATCTGAAAATCCTTTTTTGTGGACATGTTCACAATATGTTGTATCCACTTTATTAAAATGCCTTTTCATTGCGTAATGCAGACTTCTGACTTGCGGGTGACTTATCATGTAATTATTGTGTGTCAGCAGTTTGGTGTCCTGTCACTTCTTATATTTTCCTAAGATCAGTAGCTCTAATTTAGTTTTCATCTGTTAACTCTGAGAAACAAACTGGTGGCTAAAATTCAGATGACAGAAGAGTCTGGTGTCACTGAGGCATACTGCTGGCATGAAGTAGGGAATGTCACTGTCATCCTCTCCATATAGTTAACGCCAGAGCAGGAGAATGGGTGGGGAGGAGGTGGTGAAGGCTGAGTTTTAAGAGATCCTACACATCACTGCTCCAGCCCAGGTTACTCCCCTCGGCTTACACACAGCCTCTTACAAAACTCTGCAATAAAACATAAGTCACACTCAGATGCTTACTCTATACACTGTGCAATAGGATCCTAGCCATCCCTGCCTGACTCCAATGCAGAAAGAGCACAGCTGCAAGCAGCACCTTGGTACCCTGTATCATCATACTGGCTGCAGGGTATAGAAGATAGTGCCCACAGAAGTCAGATCCAGCCTGCTGAGTAGAGGGGGCAGACCTCAGTGCCCACAGAGGAGGGAGCTCCAGCCTGCAGGGTACAGAGGATAGACATCAATGCCTATGTAGAGGTGAGCTCAAGCCTGCAAGGTAGATAAAATAGACCTCTGTGCCTAGAGAGGAGGGAGCCCCAGCCTGAAGGGAAGAGAGGATAGACCTTAGTGCCATTAGAGGTGTGAGCTCCAGCCTGCAGGGTAGAGGGGATATACCTAAGTGCCAATATAGAATAAGCTTCAAACTGTAAGATAGGATAGACAGACCTCAGTGCCCACGGAGGTGTGAGCTGAGTCCTGCAGAGCAGTAAAGATAGCTTTCAACCCCCAAAGAAGAGGTAGTTGCAGTCTAGAGTGTAGAGTAGTGTAGGGTGTAGAGACCTCAGTGCCCAAAGAGGAGTGAGCTCCAGTCTGTAGGATAGAGAGGATATATCTCAGTGTCTATAGTTGAGTGAGCTCCAACATTTAAGGTAAGAGGATAGACCTCAATGCCCAGTGTGATCCAGCCTGCAGGGTAGAGAGCAGTGAGCTCCAACCTTTAATAAAGAGAGGATTGACCTCAATGCCCATAGAGTAGAGTGAGGGGATCTCAGTGTCTACAGGGAAGTAAGCTTAGCCTGCCGGGTACAGTGGATAGCCCTCGTGTCCAGTGTGATCCAGCCTACAGAGTAGAGAGGATAGACCTCAGTGCCCAGTGTGATCCAGCCTGCCCACCTGGTGACCAGCATGAAGGGGTCTCCCAGCTGCCCAATTATGCTCATCCTTACTTCCCTCTCCCTCCTCCGCGGATCCTCAGCCTGTCCATCCCGCTGTGATGTCACGAGGTGCCCGAGCCCGGTCTGCCCCAGCGGGTACGTCCCTGATCGCTGCAACTGCTGCCTGATCTGCGCTGCGGGGGAAGGAGAACCATGTGGCCGGGAAGGAGACCCACCATGTGGGGATACTCTACACTGCAAGCCACCCACTGGCAAGAGGGGCACCAAGGGAACATGCCAGTGCAAGCATGACTACCAGGTGTGTGCCAATGACGGGCAGACTTACGACAACCTGTGCCAACTGAAACTTGCAAGTCGGAGGGCGCTGCAGCAAGGGCACCCCCCAGTGGTGCAGGTGCACAAAGGAGCCTGCCAATCGGGTAAGGAGGGGCATGATATGTGGGGGGAGACCATGGACAGAATTATGAGGGGGTGCTGGTGCTGATGTGTAAGACTGTGTAGAACTACATGTCTCTGCATACCTTGCATGGCAATGTCATTTCTAAATTGAAGAGTTAGCCCAAGCTCTGGGGATCTGGTTTATGCATTGCTGTCTTTACTTACTGTATATCGTCTACCTGTATATAAATCATATCACACCCAGGGTATTTTTTAGTGCAATGAATTATGATACATCCTTGTTGTATCTATATCACATTTTATTAGATTAGGAACTTTAAGGTGTATAGATAGAGAGGGGAAGGGTTAGAATCCCTGTCAAATATGTATTATTCTCTGTCTCCCTATTGGGGAGATTTCTGTCCAAGTAACAAATTTCATGCAAACTTTTGCGTTGATGCCAGATCTGAAATTGTTCCAGTGGGGACACATGTTTGAGTGATAACTGCCTGAAGCTGGCCATACACTAGTATAATTTCAATCAAAATGTTCTCATTCACACTAGCGGTTGAGGGGCAGTAAAGCCCAGTGGTTGAGCCATGTTTTTGTTGCCCCACAACTGCTCCCCCTTTAGCTGCAGAGCCAGTAGGTGGGGGTGTACACATGCTGCGGCCACAATGCTTTGCTTCGTTGGCCACAGCAAGAATTATACCCCCTGTCAATTTTGGCAGGTGAAGCACCTGAGGAGGACAATCTATTCAAGTGAATAATGGGGCGCTCTGCAGGTGCCCTGCAACCACATGCAATGCAAGCAATTGAGGCATGCTACTGCGGGGTTCAAGGGGTTAAAGCAGGCGGTGTCGAATCCTCTCTGAAGAGCGACCTGAATGCGGATATTTACTGTAGAGTCCAAAGCACGTGTTAATTTAACATTTGTTCAATTTTCTACTTGTTATTGGGTCAAATCAACCGCAGTGACGAGAAAATTTGAAGCAGCAGAAACTTTTTCTCCTATTGGAAGAATTTCTAACAGTGAATGTTTTTGGTTCAGAAATTTGAACGTTAAAAGCAAGCTAAATTTAAACATACTTTAAATGACATTCATTAAGTCGTTGAAAGCACTGAGAATTGTTATATGTATGTCTGTATGAATTTTGGTATGTACGAAAATCTGCTGGTATATGGACCATCTTAAAGCGGGATTAAACCCAAAAGTAAACATTTATTATATTGCGGCTTGCCAATTTTGAGATGTGATGGCTGCATTCGCTTTCTTTCTTTTATTTTCATCTGATGATCCTGCCAGTAAGTCTGTTTTTTTTCCAGCAGAACAAGCTCACCTGCAGATGTAGTAGTTAAAGTGTTGAGGCAAACCATTTACCACTGACAGGCGTGCTTAGAATGATCAGCTTGCATTTATTTATGTAAAACCTTTATCCTAAAAGGAAACAAAACTGTTTGCTGTACCTGCTTATAAGTGTGAGCTGGAGTGTGGCTTCAGTTTATTAGTGGTTTTAAATCTACTAATACATTTAACACACCCCTCCCCTCCAGGCTGACAATGCTGCTGTCTGCTGTGCCTCCTATGCTTATTCCACAGTGCAGTTTTGGTAAGTGCTTTACCAAATCCCCTGACTAAATGAGCAGTTTTCCCTTGCAGTGAGGTCTTTTGGGTTTCTCAGAGTTCAGCTTTTAATGCTTCTTTATGTCTGGTACGCACTATTACTTACCCAATCCTCTTATCCTGCAGGCTCCCTCCATTCTGGGTGGGGGCAGAAAAAGCACTATTACTTACCCTATGCTCTGCTCCTGCAGGATCCCTCTTTGCTGCTAGACCACTCCCTTCAGCCTCCTCTCCCCTACGCTGCAGCGCTCGCATGCACCATGACGTCGTCAAATACAGTGCAGGGCCCATAGCCCTGAACTGGATGTAAGGACACCAAGGGACAGTCCACAAGCTAGAGTGTAGGGGCTCAATGGCTGCCAGGGGAGGGGGATCAGGTAGGTAAAGCTACTTTTTCTGGTCCCCTAGACATAAATAAGCATTTACCCTGGCAGTGCGAGAGCCCACTGCAAGGAAGGATTGCGCTCCAGATGTACAAAGCAACTGACGCATTCTTTGCACATGAGAACACATGACAAAAATGTATGAAGCTCAGAAAGGTGCATGAGCTTCTTTTCCATGTTTGTTGAGCCCTATGCACATAAAACACACATGCCTACATGACGGGACAGTAGTGTGAAGGGGGCTGATAATACGATCTGGTTTACAATGGATGGCCCATTATTATTACATGGGAAAGTGAGTTATTATACAGCGAGGACGGGAACTTGTTCCTGGCTGTCTTCCAGAAATTGTGTCTGGTTAGTGCAGACAGAGCCTCATTGTATAATATTAATGGCAGCACTCTGGGAATGGTAAACTGGATCCTAATTGCTGTTGTTGACTATGTAAGCAAATCATGTTATTCATGTTCAGACAGCATTGAGAGTGATCATAATACATGACCTGCAAAACAAAACGACTTTCTTTTTATGACGTGAAGCTTAGAAGACACATGTTGCTAGAATACTGTAACAGTTTACAGAACAACACATGCCGGCTGTTGTTTACATGGAGAGCTATTAGTCTGTCTTCCCAGACTGCCTCTAGATGGCCGTTATTATTATTATTATATGCGGGTCATAGACATTGGATGTCAGCTGGGCAGGAGGTACAATTCAAACACTAAGCAACAGTTTTTTTTTCTTAATTTTTCTAAAGTATAAATATGGGGATTGTCATTGATGACCTGTTAATGAAAATGCCTGTTGCCTGGCTTTTGTTATGGCAAACAGGTTCTGTGGGGCTGTTTTACTAAAATTGTAGAGTGCAAAATCTGATACAGTTGTGCATGGTAGCCAATCAGCTTCTAACTTCAACTTGTTCAATTAAGCTTTGACGAAAAAAAATCTGGAAGCTGATTGGTTTCTATGCAGAGCTGCACCAGATTTTGTACTCTCCAATTTTAGTAAATCAACCCCAGTATGTCTAGATACTTGTTCTAAGTTAGTGACCCAAAGTTTTGGAACTGGAGGGTAGGCAACACACTGGGTGTGCCATGAATGCAGAGAGTACTGTGCTCTCATTATCACATCATTGCGGCCTGACAATTCAAACAGCAGGAGAGCACAAACCTGGAAAGAAGACCCGGTGAAGATGGGAGTACCAGGAGCAGCGACAGTGCAGCGCTGGAGGGCCGCGTTTGTCAGGCAAGTCTGCCATAATATGCTAGTACGTGGGGCACACTAGGACATTATGGCATAAACTTGCAGGGTCCTTTAACCTCTTTGCGCCGACACCTCTCAGCCTTTTAAGATGTTTATGACTCGGGGAGGCGAAGCTAAAGATCACGTGACCGCTGTGATTGGCTGTCATGACAGTCACATGATCTAAAAACTCTTGATCGCAAGCAGCTTTTGGTTAGGTGCTGGTAACTGTGCCGGGAGCACGCAGGACACGCACTCTCGGTACAGCTCTATTGACAGAAATTCACGCAAAAATGTGGCCTGGCACCGAGAGGCCGCATATTTGCGTGTGACCAGCGCCAAAGGGTTAAAGCAGTTCTAAAGGCAGATTTTTTTTTTATCTTAAAACATTAAGATAAAAAACCTTCTGTGTTCAGCAGCCCCCCCTCATACTTACCTGAGCTCCCTCTTGACCCAGCTACGTTGCACGAAAGCCACGAAGTCCGGGGACACTTCTTCCTGATTGGCTGAAAGACAGCATTGGGCGCCATTGGCTCCTCTTGCTGCCAATCAAAGTCAGTGAGCCAATGAGGAGAGAGAGGGGGTGGGAGCATGCCTCAGCTCCGTGTCTGAATGGACACACAAAGCAGTGGCTCAGCTCAGCTGCCTCTATAGCAAGCTACTTGCTGTGGGGGCACTCGGCAGGAGGGAGGGGCCAGGAGCACTGGCAAGGGACCCGAGAAGAGGAGAATCTGGGCTGCTCTGTGCAAAGCCACTGCACGGAAAAGGAAAGTATGACATTTTTGTTATTTTTAAACCAACAAAAAAAGAAAATAAGACTTTAGCATCACTTTAAGAAAAAAAAAACACAGGAGAATTTACTACCGCTTTAAAGTCCAGCTCCAGCCAAAATGTTATACTCTTGTTTACATGGATGGCAAGGGGATGGTAAAACAAGCATTTTCAATGCCCCCGACCTCCCAAACAAAACAATAACATACGACCCGGAGAGGGCTGTATGCATACTGTGGTCATGGCAAATTCAATGTGGCTTGTGAAGGATGGGGATAACTCCACCAAAATATGGTTCACAACCCTGATTGAACTGCTTGGTTTTCCTAGTATGGCATGGCCCAGCTATGGAAACCCATTGAAAGCTCACTCTCAGCCATGAGGCAGACCTCTCCAGGGTCCTGAAGAGCTGTAAATACCCAGAAAAGGGTGATAATAAGAAAGTCCAGTACTGCCTACTTGCTAGTTGGCAGTCTGTGTGGAAAGCTGGTGCTTTAGCGTGGAGCTTGAGATGGGGCTGTACGCTTTCTGTCTGCATTAACTTAATCTGGACTTGATTTGAAGTCAAGACCTTGTTTACAGTCTTTATCCAGGACTAATGCGCTTTACAGAGGTACTTTCAGGTCTATAAGGTGCCTGCCTGCACACCAGCACTTGTGTTACTGTATAAAATTTTGTGATCAGCTCCTGTCAACTTTAAAGAGTAAGTTTACCTTAATCAAAAAGCATACTATGCTTTTACATATGCTTATAGGCAGGGCCGCTAATAGGGGAGGGACCACCAGTCCTCTTGTAGAGGGCCCAAGCACACAGGGGGGCTCACACAGGGAGGGGGATTAGTGATGGACGACAATCGTTTCTCTTCCTCCAGCAGCTGAAAGCTGGTCTCTCCCCCTCTCCCTGCTGCCAGCTTTTATCTGCTGAGAAAGAGACAGTCGTCCCTCAGTGATCCCCCTCCCTGTGCACCCCCCCCAGCTCTGGCTCTAATGTTAGCTTAAAAATCGCTGCTTTTACAGGAGTTTTGTGTTCTGCCTGTAGAAGCAGCTCAGTGTTATCCTATGTGTCCATACACATTAGGACGATTAGAGGCATATTTTGAGCTTAACGTTTAGAGGCAGGAAAAAAACCCCTTTTGGTTTGCATTTCTGATTGGAGCTTACTCACTGATTGGGTGTCCGGGAGCCCGCAGTCAAATACAGGTGACTCCCACAATTTTATTGTATTTTAAGCGAAATATAGCTTCAGAATGGGTTCACACTGCAGACGGATGGCTGACAGCAGGGGGTCTGGTGCGTCCCTGTTCTCCATTTTAGGGACGAATTAGGACTGAATGTTTGCCTGAATTTGGACCTGAAACGGAGCCAAAGACACACAGGACTCCTGTGCATTTCGCTCCACAGCCGCTCCGGAGATGTGTGATCCGGCTCCATTGAGAGCCAGTCACAATCTCCTGTCATGCAAATTGGATGCGGGGGAACCCAGCCTCAATATTTTCTTAGGGGGGGGCCCTGTCCAGACTACCGGAATTTCTATCAGCAGCCCTGCGTATAGCAGACGACCAAACCTACAAAAACTAATTTCAGGGAGGTGGCAAACTCATTTCAGGGAGGTGACACTTCTCGCCGGCGCTGACCCTGTCGACTGGGCACACTTTAGGACATGAGTCACACAGCAGGGTATAGGGCACACATCAAGGCATGGGGCGAGTCACGCATGCGCAGTAGGGAACCAGGAAGTGAAGCCACAAGGCTTCACTTCCTGATTTCCCTACCGAAGATGGCGGCGGCAGCACCCGAGGGACATATCGGCTTCGGGTTCCGACATCTCGGGCGCCCAGGATAGATAAGTGTCCATATTTTAAAAGTCAGCAGCTGTATTTGTAGCTGCTGACCTAAAAAAAAAAAAAAACGGCGGAAATCCGCTTTAAAATCCTCTACAGCCTGTGATAGCTCTGTTTAATTTAGTTTTGTAGCGAGTTGATTTTGAATTGCTTGATCAGTTACGGTGACCATGAACTCATGACTGCCCTCACTGGCTCCTAGTATTCACTGACCTTTTGCTTAAAGTGTAAGCTCTTCTTTCCCAAAAGGCAGACTATGCTGCCCTATATAGGTGTAGCAGCATAGTATGCTAAACCTACCTTCCAGCCTGAGCTCTCTTTCAGTTCAAATAATGTAGGCCAAAACCACATTAAAGTGACTGAAAATGATCAAACAAATACAAGGAGATTTCCAGGCTCAAACTTATCAACCAGCCAGCGACCAACTGAATTGACCTTTCTAACATTATGCGTTAAAAACAGAGGTTTAGTCTGCACACTTGCAAATACATGTGTGAGCTACAGGTCCCGTCAAGGCACCCCATTTTCTGCAGTCCCTAACCCTGACTTTTGGGTCTCCACAATGAGAGCACATGCATTTTATGTTCTCATTCTAATGCCCCGTACACACGGTCGGACTTTGTTCGGACATTCCGACAACAAAATCCTAGGATTTTTTCCGACGAATGTTGGCTCAAACTTGTCTTGCATACACACGGTCACATAAAGTTGTCAGAAAATCCGATCGTTCTGAACGCGGTGACGTAAAACACGTACATCGGGACTATAAACGGGGCAGTAGCCAATAGCTTTCATCCCTTTATTTATTCTGAGCTTGCGTGGCACTTTGTCCGTCGGATTTGTGTACACACGATCGGAATTTCCGACAACGGATTTTGTTGTCGGAAAATTTTATAGCCTGCTCTCAAACTTTGTGTGTCGGAAAATCCGATGGAAAATGCGTGGTGGAGCCTACACATGGTTGGAATTTCCGACAACAAGGTCCTATCACACATTTTCCGTCGGAAAATCCAACCGTGTGTACGGGGCATTAGTGTGGTCAGTTTTTAATAGGAAAGTAGAGGGGCAGGAACACCAGGGATTTCACACAAACAAAGCAATACAAAGAAAACAGGAGACTTTTTCATACAAGTACATGGTACAGCAGGCACATATCAGGAATAGGAAAAGCTGGGGTAACAAATGCTTTCAAAAGAGGCCTTCTTAAAATCTACTGCAGCCTGTAATTGCTTTGTCCCAAGTTATTGTAGGGATAGAGCTTCCATTGGGACAAGCACCCCCTAGTTCCTCCGTAGGGAGCGCCAGCATGTTCCTTTGCATACTGTCTGCTTTTACCCATGATGAGCTCAATGGCTGCAACAGGAGAGAGTACACAGTGTGCATGTGTGGCCTGAAAAAACATGGTGGTACCCTCTACCGTTGCACCAGGGGACACTGGTCCAAACCGCTGTTCCATCCCTATAGAAACTCAGGATGGAGCAACCACAGACTGCAGATGATTTAAAAAAATGTTTTTTTTTATATTGGGTTATATTCTTTGAACTGAAAGGGAGCCTAGGCTGAAAAGGTTTAGCACACTATGCTGCTATAACTATACAGGGCAACATAGTCTGCTTTCATAGATCTCTCCAGGGGAGGATATTAGCATACACCAACAGGTGTTGGTCCACTGTGGATTGATGCATCTGATGCTGCAAAGTATATGGCTTTCAGATTAGTCAAATGCTGTACCCTGGCTTATCCAACCTTCTAATTAAGCTGTGACCACTGATGCTAATTTAGCCATTGTGTGAACCTTATTCAATGGGAAAGTCATTCTATAGGACTCCATGTGCCCC
The DNA here is from genome assembly GCA_037952925.1 of Lithobates clamitans. Lineage (NCBI taxonomy): Eukaryota > Metazoa > Chordata > Amphibia > Anura > Ranidae > Lithobates > Lithobates clamitans. The sequence goes on from JBBGZY010000210.1 coordinate 189,641, forward strand.
TAGAGGCCCAATCATTTGGCTCTATATGCCAATTGTGGACCCTTTGTGTTCCTCGTAGTATTGTGTTATCCACTCAAGAAGATCTTTTGCAGGCGCCAGTGCATGCCCGGATCAGTGAAACCTGTTCCTATACCCCCCAAATGTGTGTCCTGAAGAAGCGATCAAGCGAAACGCATAGACGCACAGGGGCTCATGCATTCTCTGATGTCACACATCATTTTTCCATTTGGGTATATGTAATGTCCTCTCTATCTGGCCACTCCTTGGCTACTAGTGGACACATACCACTATATATATTCTAATTTTATATCTTATATGTTTACATGTTTATACTTAATAAAATACTTTTAAATTATACTATTGTTCCAATCTGCCTCTAAAGTCCGACCAAGTGGGGGAAATAACTTTTTATTTTCCAAATGATCCATACAGATATGGCATATGAGTGATCTACCTTAAATTATTGGTAATAAATAGCTAACACTTTAGTGTCATTAAGCCCACATCATTAAAAACTTTTAATAAATGCTGTATTACAGGGCTCAAAATTCTACTAGCTACTAGCCAGGCCTTAAGAGTTACTCGCCACAAGTTGCCCCACCCAACCCTTACCCTGCCCCGCCCCTAAACATGCCACCATAAATAATCTTATGAAAGGATACTGTTAAATGTTTTATGTAGTATTAAGTTACAAAAATAAATATTAACAACAACAACTTTAACATAATAATATTAATATTAACAGTACCCATTAGCGCAGGCTCACGAGTGCCCATCAGTGCAGCCTATCATTCTCCATTAGTGAAGCCTCATCAGTGTCCATCAGTGCCTATCAGAGCAGCCTATCATTGCCTTATCAGTGCAGCATCATCAGTTGCCATCATAGCCACCTCATCAAGTGGCCGTCATTGCTACCTCATCAGTGGCACCTCATCAGTGCTGCTTCATCAGTGGCCATCAGTGCAGCCTCACCAGTAGCCAGCAGTGCCTATCAGTGCAGCCTATCAGTGCCCATCAGTGCAGGATATCAGTGCTGTTTTATCAGTGCAGCCTCATCAGTGCAGCTTATCAGTGCACATCATTGCCACGTCATTAGTAACCATCAGTGTCACCTCATCAGTGGCCATCAGTGCAGTCTATTAGTGCCCATCAGTGCAGCATATCAGTGCCCATCAGTAAAGCATATCAGTGCTGCCTTATCAGTGCAGCCCCATCAGTGCAGCTTATCAGTGCTGCCTCATCAGTGGCCATCAGTGCCACCTCATCAGTGCCCATCAGTGAAGCCTCATCAGTGCCCATCAGTACAGCCTTATGAGTGCCCATCAATGCAGCCTTATTAGTGCCCATCAATGCAGCCTATCAGGGTCCATCAGTGCAGCCTTATCAGTGTCCATAAGTGCAGCCTATCAGTGCAGCCTCATCAGTGGCCATTATTGCCACCTCATCAGTGGCCATCATTGCCACCTCATCAGTGGCCGTCATTGCTACCTCATCAGTGGCGCATTATCAGTGCTGCTTCATCAGTGGCCATCAGTGCAGCCTCACCAGTGGCCAGCAGTGCCTATCAGTGCAGCCTATCAGTGCCCATCAGTGCAGGATATCAGTGTCTATCATTGCTGCGTCATTAGTGACCATCAGTGCCACCTCATCAGTGGCCATCAGTGCAGCCTCATCAGTGGCCATCAGTGCCACCTCTTCAGTGGCCATCAGTGCAGCCTATTAGTGCCCATCAGTGCAGCATATCAGTGCCCATCAGTAAAGCATATCAGTGCTGCCTTATCAGTGCAGCCCCATCAGTGCAGCTTATCAGTGCTGCCTCATCAGTGGCCATCAGTGCCGCCTCATCAGTGCCCATCAGTGAAGCCTCATCAGTGTCCATCAGTACAGCCTTATGAGTGCCCATCAATGCAGCTTTATTAGTGCCCATCAATGCAGCCTATCAGGGTCCATCAGTGCAGCCTTATCAGTGTCCATCAGTGCAGTTTATCAGTGCAGCCTCATCAGCAGCCATCATTTCCACCTCATTAGTGGCCGTCATTGCTACCTCATCAGTGGTGTCTCATCAGTGCTGCTTCATCATTGGCCATCAGTGCAGCCTCACCAGTGGCCAGCAGTGCCTATCAGTGCCCATCAGTGCAGGATATCAGTGCTGCTTTCTTAGTACAGCTTATCAGTGTCCATTATTGCCACGTCATTAGTGACCATCAGTGCCACCTAATCAGTGGCCATCTGTGCAGTCTCAGCAGTGGCCATCAGTGCAGCCTATTAGTGCCCATCAGTGCAGCACATCAGTGCCCATCAGTAAAGCATATCAGTGCAGCCCCATCAGTGCAGCTTATCAATGCTGCCTCATGAGTGGCCATCAGTGCCCCCTCATCAGTGGCCATCAATGCCACCTAATCAGTACCCATCAGTGAAGCCTCATCAGTGCCCATCAGTGCAGCCTTATTAGTGCCCATCAATGCAGCCTTATTAGTGCCATCAATGCAGCCTATCGGGGCCCATCAGTGCAGCCTTCTCAATGCCCATCAGTGCAGCCTATCAGTGCCCATCAGTACAGCCTCATCAGTGCCCATCAGTGCAGCCTATCAGCGTCCATCAGTGCCCATCAATGCAGACTATCACTGCATGGGGATCACAGGGAGGAATCGGGAGGACAGCTGGCCAGATCACACAGAGAAAGGATCTCCAGCTATGACACAGCTTGGATCTGAAACGCAAGCCGCAAAGTCCCATCTCCTGGACCGCATCCTAGAATAGACAGCACACTGATTACATTTCCCAGCATTGAACCAGTGTACTGTCTATCACAGAAGCCAGTTCCGAAGGTGGGACTTTGTTTGACAGCGGCTGGCATCTTAGATCCAAGCTGTGTCACAGCGGGAGATCCTCCCCCTGTGTGATTCAGCCAGCTCTCCTCCCGACAGTTTTCTGGCTGACCGTTTCTGGCAGAAGCAGTGCAGCCTTTTTTTGTTCATACTCACTCAGTCACTATGGGATTAGTTTTCAGTATTCTGCAAAAAACCTGGTTGATCCTGCTGTTCTCTATCTCCCTTCTGTCCATGTCTCCACTGCAGTTGGGGATTTTGCAGATAAATGTTGGCAGCTAGTGCACATGCTGAGTTTTCTGTGTATTTTCTACCCTGAACAATTCCTCCCTATCACATCTGAGCAGTCCATGCGACTATAGAGTCACACGTGTGGGCATATACACACATGTAAATGACAGCCCACTCCTTCCCTCCTCCGTACCAGCTAAATGCAATGGGGGTGGGATATTACATCTTGATTGATGGAGGCTTCACCTCCCTGTTATTCTAAGACACAGGCTGAAGGGGTATGGCCTAGCCCATGACTGCCAGAAATCCACCGTTACCATGTTATTTCCATAAAATAATAAAGGTTTAATTTCAAATATATTTGTGTGATGATTTAAAACAGTTTACTGATATTAATTATTTATTTTTACTCTGTATTTCAAAAACTGTTTTGTTTTTTTAACATGTGACCAGCAGCAGGGGACCAGGAGCTTCTCTTGCTTATGTTTCCCTGTAGACAGGCTGGGAAAGATCTGGGTCATGTGACAGCTGTATATAGATTAGGAAAAGATGATTTTTTTTGTTTCTTTTTTAAAATTACAGTGCCATCATCCACATACAGGAAGAGAAGGGACGATGGAAATTAAACAATGTGTGTTTAGTATCAATTTTAGTAAAATGTCTTTGAAAACTAGGTGCCAGAGAGGGCAGCCATGAGTTCATGGTCACCATAACTAATCAAGCAGTTCCAAATCAACTGGCTACAGAACTAAACTAACCTCTGATACTGGCGCCTATTCTTTTTTCATGTGCTTACATGGGGGAATGCCTTTTTTTTGCGTGACAACAAACCACAATGTCTACTTTTCCTGTAAGCGTGCTAAGTCGTCCAGACTTAAAAATGGAAAATAAACATTAATCTTCCTAACCTTTCCTACAGTATATGAGTCGAAACACATAGTCAATGAACTATAGCTTCACATCTGCAGTTCCCCCGGTGTAACCGGTAGCTCATGGGTTTATTGATGTTTGCACTGAGGCCCATAATATAGAATTTTATGGCCATGCGGTTATAAAACATGTGAAGGTGCCATACATCGAGGTGATGAGTGAATAGCACAGACATCTTTTCTTAGCTATGTCAATGTTCCTCCAGGGAGGGGTAGGCATATAGCTCATACTATACCTATATATTTATTTACAACCATTAGCTGGTCAAGTGTTTTCTTAGGTGTCTCTGTAAAGATTTAGCAGAGTCTTTATAGGGATTCCGACATTCCTAGCCTCACTTTACGTAATGGCAAATTTACTTTTTTTTTCTACAAATATTTTGCATAATTTTAGCATGAATGAGAACTACTACAGGCGATTTATAGGTCGTATTTTTCTTTGACCTATTTTTAGCTTGCAACTTTAGATACCTATGGGTCATGGCAAATACAGGATTATTTAATAAAAAAGACAAGTATGAAAAGTACATAAACCCATAGCAGACAGCATACAAGCTCAATGTATAGTGGGAACGGAAAGTATTCAGACCCCCTTAAATTTTTCACTCTTTGTTATATTGCAGCCATTTGCTAAAATCATTTAAGTTCATTTTTTTCCTCATTAACATACACACAGCACCCCATATTAACAGAAAAACACAGAATTGTTGACATTTTTGCAGATTTATTTAAAAAGAAAAACTGAAATATCACATGGTCCTAAGTATTCAGACCCTTTGCTGTGACACTCATATATTTAACTCAGGTGCTGTCCATTTCTTCTGATCATCCTTGAGATGGTTCTACGCCTTCATTTGAGTCCAGCTGTGTTTGATTATACTGATTGGACTTGATTAGGAAAGCCACACACCTGTCTATATAAGACCTTACAGCTCACAGTGCATGTCAGAGCAATTCTGTGTTTTTCTGTCAATATGGGGTGCTGTGTGTACATTAATGAGGAACAAAATAAACTTAAATGATTTTAGCAAATGGCCGCAATATAACAAAGAGTGAAAAATGTAAGGGGGTCTGAATACTTTCCGTCCCCACTGTATATATAGCAAAATTTACACTCTAATCCATACCTTCTCTGTCCAAATATATAAAAAAAAATGTCTTTATATTTATTTTCTGGTCAGAATTTATCAAGCTTAAATTGATTGTAAACGATCACCTTGTAAAACAACCCATTCAGTGTAAAATAGAAATGAAATGCAAAACATGTTTGTTTAGACAAACATAAATAAGTGATCACATTCCCTCTGTTCTCATCTGTATAAGAGCTGGGGGGAGAAGAAGCAGCAGCACACTGAGCTTCTCAGTGAATGGCGTTGCAGCGCGCATGCCCATGCGGGGGGGGGGGTTCAGGAAAAGTCTGGTTACTGGAAGAGAGCAAACTGTGCTCCCAGAATAGCTAGAGAACTGACCATGGTGTGCTCTCCTGCTTAGTGTGGTCAGTTTTAATATTAGCAAAGCAAGGGGACTAGTAGGAACACCGGAGATTTCACAAAAAGGAAGCAATACGAAGAGAGCAGGATACTTTCTCATAAAAGTACATGGTACAGCAGGCACATATCAGAAGTGTGAAGTATTGGGGTAACAAACGCTTTAAGGTATACAAACTAGTGCTTACACAATAACAAAATTGTTTGCTTTTAATGCACTTTAAGGTGCCTTAAGTGTTCCTGCATCTTGATAAATCAGTAATAGCCTATTTTAAAAATGTATCTAAGCATTTCAGTGGTTATATTTACCGTATATACTCGAGTATAAGTCGTTCTGAGTATAAGTCGAGGCCCTAATTTACCACAAAAAAAATGGGGAAAACTTATTGACCCGAGTATAAGACGAGGGTGAGAAATGCACAGCTACTGTAAGTGGAAAAGAGGGTCAACCATGCCCATTTGCAGCATCACTGTGCCCATTTGCAGCCATAGGTCCCCTGAACTTCAAACTCGGTAGTTAAGGGTTCCTAGATGCCCCCTAGCTGCAGCCAAAATTTGGGGTCTCTGAACCCAAAGGGTCCCGAAATGACATTGCTGCAGATGGACACAGTTGACCGAATTTGGGGCCCTGTATCTCGGGGCCACTTAGTGCTAAGAACTCCAAATTTGGTGTGCAAACCCAGTGGAGCTAGCACCATAAAATTTCCAAAGCTGGGGTTTCTAGCACCAAGTGGCCCTGAGATACAGGGCCCCAAAAATCAGTTCAGAAAATGTCAAGCACTTTTCTGCAGCAGAGAATGACATTTTCCGAACCGATTTTGGGGCCCTGTATCTCAGGACTGTGGGGAAATTTGACTTTTTTACAAAAGTTTTGTAAAAAGATTTTTTTGGCAGCCTGCCACCTTTAATGTAAATAAACAGTATTTTAACCACTTCATGATGAAGATAAAACAATTCCTAATGCCTGAACACAATTTTGCAACTTTGACATGTGTTAGTAAAACTGTACATACAGTATCATCACAACTACTTGCGTATCTAGGTGACTTATACCCCATTTTTTTCAGCAAAAAGTGGGTTTTCAATAGGTATAAACGGTAATGGATATCTCCTGATTTATTACTATCTAAGAAAAACTTGTGTAAAATATAAGAAAAATATTGTTTTTATATGAATAGCTGTATTTTTCTTGAGACTGCCATAATCTACCTCCAAAGAACAACTCAAAATCCATTTTCCTGCTCCTGACAATCATGGAAATATCACCTATGTATATGTTAGTTGTTGTTTGTACCCGTAGTAGGGCCGAGAAACAATAGTGCACATTTTGCTTATTTTATCCTACCTAAAACACACTGATAATAATTTAAAAAAAGTTTTTTTTAAAAAAATCCTACCTAAAATATGCTGTTGATCTTTGACCTTTGACCCTGACTGTAACTCTAACCCTGACACTGACTTTAATCAAACCTTGATCTAACTTTTCTTAATTTTATTATAATTTCTTTTACACACACTTTTGATACAATGTATCTTTCTCTCCATTCAGATGAGAAAGCACACACGGGGACGGGCTTTATAGTGATTGGTCACTGTCATAGCCAATCAAAGACTATCACATTGATCAGGGCTTTCCCTTTCCCGATCGATAGTACAGGACCCGGGGCTCTTGCCTAGGACCCAGTCCCTGTGCTAGGAGAGCATTGTGCAGCACACTCCCAACACAAAAACATTTAGGCATATATGTGGCCTCACAAAGAAGATCCACTTTAGTGATGCTTCATATATGTGTACACGTGGTGGCACAGGGGGTTAAACAAGGTGATTAGCCCTGGTACGAATGACAGCAGTGGAAATCAGTTGGATCCTGCAGCTGCTTTTGCCACCTGTGAGCAAAGCTGTGGCCACTAAGCCTGTTTACTTCAATGATAGGTCATCGTCAGGGCGGATTTGATTTAAATCAACTCAATTTAAAGCATCATTTTTAAAGAGCAACTGTCATCTCTGTCCCACAGCGGCTCCTCCTTTGACCCGCTGTTCACTCGCTGACAGTCTCATTCACAATAATGGGACGGCTGGTGATGCGGAAGTGACACAACAAGGTGAGGGATGTGGCGGCAGCAGGTGAGTGGATGCCCGCTAACAGACGCTGACATGATGGATCTGAAATGACAGGTGCTCTTTAAATGTAAGGACTCATTCTTGCTGGTAGTTACAATCTTTAATATTTGCAAACAAAATGAAGGTATCCTATTTGGAATAATAAGCTAGCAGGTTAGTAAATATTCCCAAACTGGGTCTCTTTTTTTACGGCCTGTTGCTATTTTGCTCCTCAAGGGAGGAAAAAAGCACTTCAAGCTTTGTGCAGAAAGATCACAAGGTTTGTAAGCTGCTTAGGTGGTTTCACTTTCTTTTTTTTACTGCTTGCCCTTCCTCCTCACAATTAGAGCCTGGTACAGATGCATTTCTCTTCAAACAATCATACAGTTTGTGGTGTACATAGATTTACAAAACAATGGGATAGAGGAATATTCCCGAACTTTGTTTTATCTCATGGTTACTGTGAAATTGTGTGAATGTATCAATGCAGTGCATGTTATCTCAGCTTGCAGAGCTTGGATTCATTGAATGAGTTTACCAAAAATGAAAATATTTCATAATATACAGCCTCATGCTACATAACTAAGCTCCATTTCATGCTGAATAAACTAAACGATTAATGTATCTTAAATAGAAAACTATCTTTAGATGGATTTTTTACTCCAAAAGTATTTTATTAAAATAAATTTGATAAAAATAAAAAAAATCTGATTAAAAAAAAAAAAAAAAAAAATGTATCCACCCTGGTAAGCGGCAGCCACCACAGCTACAGTATCTGTTGTTGTCCTCACAGTTGGCGTTTACCTGCAGTGATCACTGCTGGACACTAACCATTCACAGGTGGCAAAAGCAGCTGCAGAAGCATCTGTCATTTGCATCAGGGCTAGTTGCCTGTGCGAATGTAGCATTAGCAACTGAATAAAACCCAACTTCAAAGCCTCTCTTGTGATCTTTGAGTTTTAAAGAATAATCAAGGGAAAAAAGTTTTTTTTTAAGATTTGGATAGAGTGGTAAAGGGTTAGAACCCTTGTCAGTTTTTATTGCTGCCTGTGTCCCAGTTAGAGAGATTTGCCTTTCTAATTGTCCCAATCACCATTGTCACCAGGGATGAAAGTGAAGCTAACTCCAAAATGTTGCTTTCTCACCAAAACAGGAACAGCTGTCTATATACTTTAATTACTCCAGAGTGCCTGCCGCTACAGAGGTCAGTGAGGCTCTATTATTGCTTGTTACAAATATGTACACATTTGAGAGCAATGTTGATATATATATATATATATATATATATATATATATATATATATATATCAACATTGCTTTCAAATGTATATATATGTTACAGTTGTGATCAAAAGTTTGCCTACCCTGGCAGAAATTGTGAGATTTTGGCATTTATATTAAAAATATGACTAATCATGCCAAACTGTCTTTTATTCAAGGATAGTGATCACATGAAGCCATTTATTATCACATAGTTTTTTTGCTCCTCTTAAAATCATAATGATAACAGAAATCACCCAAATGGCCCTGATAAAAAGTTTACATACCCTGGAATGTTTGGCCTTGGTAGAGACACAGAAGGTGGCACACACAGGTTAAAATGGCTATTAAAGGTTAATTTCCCACATTTGTGGCTTTTTAAATCGCAATTAGTGTCTGTGTATAAATAGTCAATGAGTTGGTTAAGTCTCACATGGATGCACTAAACAGGCTAGATACTAAGCCATGGGGAGCAGAAAAGAACAGTCAAAAGACCTGCGTAGCAAGGTAACGAAACTTTACAAAGAGGGAAAAGGATACAAAAAGATATCCAGAGCCTTGAATATGCCAGTCAGTACTGTTCAATCGTTTAATAAGAAGTGGAAAATTTGGGGATCTCTAGATACCAAGCCAAGGTCAGGTAGATCAAGAAAGATTTCAGCCACAATAGGAACTGTTCGGGTTACAAAGAAAAACCCACAGGTAACCCCAAGAGAAATACAGGCTGCTGTGGAAAAAGATGGTGTGTTTGTTTTTAAGGAGCACAATACGATGATATTTGAACAAAAAAGAACTGCATGGTCAAGTTGCCAGAAAGAAGCCATTACTGCACAAGTTCCACAAAAAAGCCTGGTTACAATATGCCCAACAACACCTTGACATGCCTCATTGGGCTTTTTTGTGGCATTGGCACAGTAAAGGCGGAAGCCATGGTAGCCATGGCAGCTCAACCATGCAGCTCTTTTTTGTTCAAGTATCGTTGAATTGTGCTCCTTAAAAACATCCACACTGTATTTTTGGAGAGCAGCCTGTATTTCTCCTGAGGTTACCTGTGGGTTTTTCTTTGTATCCTGGGCAATTCTTCTGCCAGTTGTGGCTGCAATCTTTCTTGGTCTACCTGACCTTGGCTGGGTATCAAAAGAGCCCCGAATTTTCCACTTCTTAATAAGGGATTAGACAGTACTAACTGGCATATTCAAGGTTTTGGATATCTTTTTATATCCTTTTCCATCTTTATAAATGTCCATTACTTTGTTACGCAGGTCTTTTGGCTGTTCTTTTCTACCTCCGCATGGCTCAGTGTCTAGCCTGCTTATGGCATCCATGTGAGAGCTAATAAACTCATTGACTATTTATACACAGGCACTAATTGTGATTTAAAAAGCCACACATGTGAGAAATTAACCTTTAATTGGCATTTTAACCTATGTGTGCCACCTTCTGTGTCTGTACCAATGCCAAACATTCCAGGGTATGTAAACTTTTGATCAGGGCCATTTGGGTGATTTCATTATGATTTAAAAAGAATCCAAATAACTATGTTGTAATAAATGGCAGTCACATTTTCAATATTAATACCAAAATTTCACAATTTCTGCCAGGGTATGCAAACTTTTTAGCACAACTGTATATACAGTATATATATATATATATATATATATATATATATATATATATATATATATATATATATATATGGAATTGGTGTACTTGGAAAAGAAGGGACTAAATACTTACCTTTCTCGTAGCCAGAGTCAGTTTGGGGGGGGGGGTTATTAAGGTACTCTTAGACCAAATATTATTGTTGTCCTGTCTAGTCAATAGTTGGTTAGATCAGGACATAATCATAACTCTGTACACAGAAGGGTTGGTTGTTCATGAGGTTTTTTCCAATCTATGCTATTTGTTTCAGATAAAACTAGCACCGTAGGTGTCTTCATTTGGCATGAACATGCAGACTCGGCTGATGCAGTTGTGGAGATTTTTGTCATAGTTTTAAACCCCCCCAAAAATCTACCATTTAAAATTATGCATGTTTTACTGTTTTTGCTGCTGTAGTTGAGAGATAAATACTAACTGAGTTGTGTGTTTTTCTTCCAAAGTATGTACATAAAGCATATTCCAATTCATAAACCAATTTATTTCATCCACAAGTGCTGTATATTGCATGCCATCAAGTACAATACCAATTGATATTTTATATCAATTCAAAGTATTAGCATACCAGTTCATCTCTGCCGAATGCTTGGCATTGTCAGTGGAATAGCTTGTTCATCTAATCACTTGGCATTGGGCCAGGATACCATTCCTCCTCAATCCAGCCCAAGCATATTTTCTTCTCATTCTATACAAATCCCTAGTGTAGGTGCATCTGGTATATTCAAAGAGAACCACTCGTGATGTCATCTCAAGACAGTCTTCTCTATCTAAGCAAAATATAGTTACAAAATTACAGTTTCATGAAAACTTTGAATATTTGGAAATTGGAAAATGAGTTATATTACAAGAGCATTATGAGGAGGACATTCAAATATTTGCTCTGTATGCCAGATGTGGGGATAATTATGACACCCATGACAAGCCCAGGGGTGGGAAATGAAAAAACAGACTTGGAGAACATGTTGCCATAGCTTATGATTTTGTTTTCTCTAGCAATAATGTTTATAAAATGCCAGATTTTGGAACAAATTATGATAAAATAGTAGTAGATAGGTTGTGTTGTTCAGGCTAATGAGTTGCTGGCATGTATCACCAAAAAAGACAAAACTATTTAGATGTTTGTAAAATGGGCATATCTGGTACTAGTGATCCTAGTTTTTCCTTAAAGGTGCCTGAAAATCCTTGGATGTAGGAGGTCTAAGCAAGTTGTTGACATTCGTTTTCATATGTTTTTCTCTATGACAACATATCCTTTGCATTGTGCAATGCTTACATTTAAAGGATAAGTAAAGCACCTCTAAGCACACATATGGGAACTTCAGCTGACTACCATTCTAAATATAGCAAAACTATTACTGTAGTGAATATTACAGAACTTACTACAATTGGATTTATTTCTGAAGTGACAACAGCTTTTTCAGCGCTTAACAGAGCCATTCATTACTGTTCCTGTGCCTAATATAGTATATAGTATATAACTTGGATATTTCCAGGATGTGTGTACTTGGAATTTGTATTTTTAACTCTGAGCAACAGAAGTGATTGCAATAAGGATAGATGGGAAGTATCCTGAAGATTAGAGCCAAATATTCAAAAGTTCAAACAATTTTAATGGATTGGTAATTGTTGTACAAACAAGGCCAATGCCAATGGAGTTCTTCCCCTTCTTCGGGGCTAAAAGCTTAAGACCAATATCTATTGTGCAAAGCTGGATGGGATGGTGATGGGATGTCTTCAGTGGTGTGGAGCTATTGCTGTGTTCAAACTACCTCTTCTTAGCCCTGAAGAGGAGGGCAGAAAACCCTGTAAAATGTTAGTTGTATTTGTACATATGGTAACCAATAAATGAATGTTTGTAAGCAATTGGCTATTTTGTCTGAATAAGGCGTAATTTCATGCTATCATCTTAAACTTTTTGGAGCATATTTTTTTTTTTTACTTATTAAAAAAAGAAAGAATAATAGATAAACCACATACGGTATTTATTACTGATTTTTCTGGTGCTTTTTGGGGAATTTTCTTTCAAAGTTCCTTATTTTTCAATAAAATAATATTTTTTATGAGTAATTGTCAGTATTATATCAAAGTGACTGTAGGGGTTGCATTTACCATTGGTCTCCCCCTTACCTTTATCCTTGAGTTCAGGGCCCTGGAGTGATATTTCGGTTATAGGCAAAGAATCATATAAAGAGTCATTCCCTAGCTTCTTGTATGCCTTGAGGACTCAAGTGATACGATCTTCCTGCCATAGTTCCTGGCTCTATTTCTGTTGACCTTGAGTTCTTGATGATAAAAAAAATAAAGCAAAAATGCAAAAGAAAGTGTTAAAAAAACACAAACAAGTGTCTAGGCACATAAATGATAGCCCAAATAGGTAAAGGAAATAGTCAAGCTGAGGCAGCTGCTCTTCCCAACTCATGGACCAATGAGACGAACAAAAAAGACCAACAAGGGAAGACAGCGCTGGACCCCAGTAATAAAATAAGACCAGGCCTCTGGTAAATAAAAAACAAATCTTTTATTCCATAAAGGTGTGGGACTGGAGTGCCATTAATACAGCAGCCTGAGTAACATGGGGGTAGACCAGAACTCTAACCACCTGGAGGCTGGGGCCGCGTGGATGACAGGAAGGCTCAGATCGAACACAGCTGGGAAGCAGGGTGACATCACACATCAACACTACAGACAGGAGGATCCAGAAGTCCGGTCTTAGTTTATTACTGGGGTCCAGCGCTGTCTTGCCTTTGTTGGTCTTTTTTAAAAGAAAATGTTAGACTAACAAGTAAAGGCTATGGCATGCATACAGACCTTAATACTAAGGTGCCAAAATTTTGTAAGCCCTGTTTAAGAGAAATATTCAGAAAATTGCTTTTTGATTTTTGCTTTCCAGCATCAACCAAAAATCAAAATATGGCCTTCGGTTAGACTAACCATTGACCACTGGTATGTCGTGATCTGCCCAGTAGCTCTTTGACATGGACCAATTTGTATTTTTGGTTTAGAGGAACCTTAAATACTAATATTGAATTTTTTTTAATCTTCTTGAAAATGTCAATGTTAAGATGATACGGGTGGTTAGGAACCACACAAAACTTCATTGCTCTGCATGTTTGGGAAGCTTGTTACATAAACACCACAGTCTGATTTCAAGTGGACCTTTCATGTGGTCATCCACAAGTAAATATATTTAACCGCAGTGCGTCGAGACACAGAAGAGGCTATAAAACAAGTCTGGGACATAGAGTTGAGTCTGGAATTCTCTGTATACCATAGAGCTGAAGCAATAAGGATCTGTGTCAATACGCTTTGTAAGTAAATAAGAGCATCGTTGGTGGAACAAATTACATCAAAGTCTCCTTCAAAGCTCTTTAAATCTCATATTATTTTTATCACAGATTGCTTATTTTGAGAATAATGGGGTCAGCCAAGAATATGACTTTGCATGAGCTTAGTAGTCAAAGTCTAAAGCCAAAAGTTAAAGCTTGAAAACTGTAATTAACTTAATCCTGACTGTGTTTAGGAGGATTCATCATGGAATGTTCCTACTAACATACCCAATTTTTTCTGCCAGTATAGGTCACCAACATCCCAACAGTCCGAGGTACAAATTTAACTTCATTGCTGATGTGGTAGAGAAGATTGCCCCAGCTGTTGTTCACATTGAACTTTTTTTGAGGTAACATCAACTGTTAATTTTTCAGACATAATGTGAAAAAGTTGTAGAATTTCTCTTTGTATAGAGTGAGGACCTTGTATTATGACATCTTTACTGTGTGCCCTGTTAATGTTTACAGGTCCTTGAGCCCATTTTGGGGAAGCTTGTGCCCTTCAGTGTTTTTTGCAGCACAGGGTGTCAAATATACCAATTCTGCTTGTACACTGCTTGGGGGAAACTTTCAAAACCACAAAGTGGACATAGAATGACCACGACTAAGGACTTCAGCCAACAGACATATTGTGAAAGAATGCATCTCAATGAGATGCACTGCTTGCACCAGAACAGGGCATATTTATGATTTATAAAAAAGCTTACCCAATTCATAAACAATTATTAGCCTAAGAAGAAAGAAAATAGTGTTTGTGAGAGAGGAGACGGTTTTGAAAAAGTAAAATTTTAAGGTTTCTTATTGGCAAAACAAGATTAAATGGTGGGTATTGGCAGCTCGTCTCTTCCATTGGTCTTATATGTGTTTCCAACCAAAGTTATGGTATGTTATGGTATGTCAAATTTGAAATGGAATCCAGTGTCATCCATTCCAAGAAAGGTACTCGCTCTTCTCCAAAAAAAATAAAATATATTTCATAGTAGGGTATTGGAAGGAACATTACGGGGGGAACTTTCATGTTCGGGTGAAGGGAAGCTTTTAAAGGACTTAATCCAATCACCATCAACATCTACACATTCCATGGTAATTATATTAAGGTGTTTTAAGGTCTGGATATAAATGACAGGGTATCTTCTTGTAAATTGTTGGAACTGAACAAGTAGCTTGGATATGCTAAGAAACATCTTTACCATTACATAACACATCAAGCTGAATGTGACTGACTACTACCAGATACTATTATGACAATTGGAAGGTATTTTTAAGCACCCATACCCCCCCCCATGCAAAAAAAGCAGAATTGAACCAAAAAGTTCTACGATCTGAAAAGCATCAATACCAGCAGGGTTTTTTAGCAATGAGCTCTGGCTTTAATATACTGTCCCTGCGTGTACAGTACTCCCCATATACCTCAAACCCCACAATCATGTTGAATGCAGGCTGTTACTGTTTTCTGTAAATGAAGACCTGTTCACAATTTGCCTGAGACTGAATTCTGGAACTTCACATATTTGCTTATATAAAGTACATTCAGTCTCTGAGAGACTAGGAGTCAAAGCCATCTACTGCTGTTGAAAGACTGACTGCTGTCTCTTTATATTTTTTAGGTTGCTATATCAACTCATATTGTCTAAATAAGACTACACAAAGGCAAACCCACAAAACACAAACCAATCTAAAAAATGTAACCTGTTTACTGTTACTCGCGTAACTATTGCAAAATTTATGCAACCTAACAGCCGAAATAGAAGCTGAGAGTTTGTTTATTTTTTTAGGACCAGGCTGATATCTGTTCTTCCATCTCCCATGTTAATTATGAACTCTGAAGTGCTCAACTTTGAGCATTTCAAGACTCAGAGCTCTAAGTTCCTTGATCACATTTCTCAGTGCAGGGGATGTCTTCATTAAGAGTAATTGTTCCTCTAAAAGTGCTATTACATAGAGGGCTTATCTGCTTCCTTGTGATAACAATAATGTTAAGTACAAAAATTAAAAAATGCAAAAAAACGCTTGTATACCGAACACACGTCCCCATAAACAACAACACCTGTTGGAATGAAAGAAATACGTCTAGGGCCATCATTTAATGTTAATTTTTAATTGATGATGTGTAAAGGCTTTTAAAGGTTTGCCCATCGACAAAACTTTGGGCGGCAATTTTGCCACGGATGCATGCAAAATTTGGTATCTATTTATTCATCTTTTATTTTTTACATTTGAACATTCTATTGTGTTTATGTGCACTAAAATTAATTTTTACTGAAAGTATAGGTGGAATAAATAGATGCAATAATATCATACAACTTACAAAATTGCTTTTACAAAATTGTTTAACATATTGGTATTTCTAGTGTGTTTTTGTCAAAAAATACACATTTTAGTATGTGTGTGCAAAATAAAAAAAGGCCCTGTCAGCAAAATAATAGACCATAAATAACTTTAAACCACCATCATTTAACCTTCCTTCTTAACTACAACTCAGTATGCTGAAATGGCAAGATCAATATGTATTATTTTTGCACTTATCAGACACACAGAGTTCATTAGGGTTTACATACCCTTTAATGTTATTTACTTGAGGAGTTGTTACATTTTCATAAGTGTGATTAGCTCATTTAGGTTTTATTAGGATGGAGATGCAAATGCCCTTTGTCTTTGATTTAGTACAATGATATTGTTTAGATTGTTTGCAATATAGCCAACATTGCTCATTCTAGAATCGGCACACTTTTGCAAGTTTACTATTTTTGTTTCTTTAATTATGTAGGGCTTATATTGACAAGCGTTGTTTGAATGCATTTGAACATTGGGCAACTTAAAGTGTGTGCATTTAAATGCAAGATCCAGCAAAAGATTCTTTTGGGTTGCTTTATCAACAACCTTTAATATCCTAAAGCTGAAATCCAGGCAGGGAAGCCACACGGCATGGGACCCGGAGGCCAGCGGCAGTCACTGTAGTGTAGTAGAGGTGCCTATCCAGCTTCCAGAGGGATTGGCTTCATATAGAAAATGCATACTTACATTGGGCAAGGCTGGACCAATGTAACTATGCAAAAATATCCATATCTGGAATTCATCTTTATTAGGTTTGCTGATTTTTTTCTCTAGATACAGTTTATTGACACTTGAAACACAAATTAAACTACGCATTGTTCAAATGTAAAAATGCAGAAAGAGATTTTACAGTCCTGGAAACAAGCAGCCTTCCAGGGAAAAGAAATCCCAGAAAGTATTCATCAGATGAAATTATTCCTGGAGATGGGGTACAGTTAGCAACCAGGTCATCCAGTGAATTGATAAATTTCTGTTTTGATGAATGAATTTGTTATGCACAGTAACATGGCCAGGTGCTATACAGTATATTATGTCTTTTTGGAAGAGTTAGAAATGTTTTGAAAAGCATGAACAGAGATAAATTATTTAAACCTGGCAGCAAAGGATGCAGTCTATACCACAGTGGTAGAATAAAATGATTATCTGGCATTAATATGGGGAGCCAGATACGAGATTGGTTTCACTCATTAAAAATTTGAAGCCACAGAATAGCTGTGTTGAATCTGTTTAAGAGAAAACGCAGCAAGTCATTTTTATTCTGCAGAAAGTGGCTGTGCCAAGATAAATTATGGCCTCCCGCAGCTATAAAAATTCTTCAGTTCTTACCATTTAGTGGGACCTGCTCAACCAGTTATAATTCTGGGTCCAGGAATGCTGTGACCTGAAATGACTCGAAACTAGATCAAGGAGAAGAGAGACTGAGCTCTCAATGGGCTTCCTTCATAGTGTGCATTAAAACATCAACCTTGTTTATTAAAGGGGGATTACTAGGCTGCTGGGTGGCAGAAATGAGGGCTGCACAAAAAGGTCTCTTTAAGGGTTATTCAGGTAATAGAGCAAGAAGTGACTCATAACAAAAAGTCAGATATGGATAACAGGTCAGTCCTAATGAAACTGTAATGTCACATTTTGGCAGATGCTGGACAGTTAAACTATCAAATATTTACTTTCGCTTACCGGTATTTTAGTGGCAAGATGTCTGCAAACCTTCCATGGCTATTGATAGGGGGAACCACTGTCCTTGGTGAATTTTTAACTTGTTTTATATTATAAAGAATGTACCAATAAGTCTTAAAAATAATAAAGATAATTGCAAAAAAAAGTTGTCTACCTCAAAACTGCAAAATATTACCCATGCCCACTGGGCATTCAAAAGCACTGTTTCTTGCCTATATATTCATTAAATGAAGGGTTGTAATGCAGTCTTTGAGGGCTCATTTCCAATTTTGCTGTGCAATAACGCACATACGTTAATGAATGTAACAATATCTGAAAGATGATGCTGTGCTGTGGTTCAAATATAGCTGCTAGCACACAAAGGGTCGATATTCAGGCCAAAACAAAACACAACATAAATGTATGGAGAGCCAAATTAATACAATTATTAAAAAAAGGAAAATCTATGACATAAAGTGCAAAAACATATCACAGGTCTGTAAAGTGCTTCCCTATCAAAATAAGTGTCCATAAAAATCCCAACACTTCCGTGAGTCACGAATCCTCCACCAACACAAAAAAATCAAATATTTACGAAAGGCAAATCCACTTTGCACTGAAAGTGCACTTGGCAGTGCAGTCGCTCTAAATCTAAGGGGTAGATCTGAAATTAGGGGAAGCTCTGCTGATTTTATCATCCAATCACGTGTAAGCTAAAATGCTGTTTTTTTATTTTCCTTGCATGTCCCGCTCGGATCTACAGCGACTTTACTTCCAAGTGCACTTGCAGTGCAAAGTGGATTTTCCTTTAGTAAATAACCCCCAATAGCTTTTGTTTTTCAGAGCCCCACCCCCATGTAATATTTTCATTACCTATTGATTCTGTCATCAATAGATTCATTATTTTTCCACTTTAAATAACAAGTCAAGTTGTCCAGAAAAAGTGACAGACAGGGATTGGGACAAGCCATATGACACTGCTAGTGTTGCTTACAATAGTTAGTCTTTATATGTGGCTTAAATTTTTTCCCCAACAAATGCTGTAACTACTTAGAGACTATTGGCTTTAGTTTTTATGTTGATTACTTAAATGCTATTTAATACTACATCTCCACGTAAGAATGCCCTATTCATGGGGTGACAGTGGTTTCATATGATTTCACTGTGGAACAAACAGCGTTGTCACCCTGCTAGAGGAAGTAGAAACATAACAGATCTACTGGTGGGATCGGCAGGTACTAAAACAATGTGTTGGTACTAAAATTGCTGTGTTAATGGTAGTGACAGCATGTATGTAATTTTTTATTTTTCCAGCAGTTCTGCTTTGAGGGTTTCAAACTTGCTTCCCCTCCCCAATTTGTAGTAAACTACTTTCCTTATTTTTCTCCAGGCATCCGCTCTTTGGACGTAACGTACCCTTGTCCAGTGGATCAGGTTTTATCATTTCAGATTTGGGGTTAATTGTGACCAATGCCCATGTGGTGTCAAGCAGTAATACTGTATCGGGTAGGCAGCACTTAAAGGTACAGCTGCATAATGGGGACACCTATGAAGCAACAATAAAGGATATTGATAAAAAATCTGACATTGCTACAATCAAGATTTATTCAAAAGTGAGTATAAGCTACATATAGGCAACTTCATTAAGACCTGTTCGGTGAGAAATATGGAAGCTGTCATT
Source organism: Lithobates clamitans (assembly GCA_037952925.1). Lineage (NCBI taxonomy): Eukaryota > Metazoa > Chordata > Amphibia > Anura > Ranidae > Lithobates > Lithobates clamitans. Next base: position 209,132 of record JBBGZY010000210.1, read on the forward strand.
ACTGAACATTTTTAAAAATGCTGGTTGTCTGGCTCCCTCTGGTTTCAGTATTTAATGATTTGCTGATTAGACAAATATACAAATAACTTCTTATCGTCACACTTGTTCCTGGTCAGTGGCTACAGAAGCTATAGAATCAATACGTTTTTTGGGCAAGTTTGTAGTTTGAAAAAGGAATGTTATTAATGGCAATGCAGGTTTATTGTAATGCTTCTCTTAATGTGTTTCGTGGACAATGCTTGCCACGCACAATTATCTTTTTAATGCAGTTTTTTTCACACAAGTTACCAATTTGTAAAAACAAATAGGAGTCATTCAGTTTTATAGCCTGAGGACATAGCATGGCACTAGGCAGGTAACATGGAGCATTTGTCAGACTTATGCCGTGTACACACGATCAGAATTTCTAACAACAAAACCGTGGATTTTTTTCCGAAAGATGTTGGCTCAAACTTGTCTTGCATACACGCGGTCAAATAAATGTTGTCGGAAATTCCGAACGTGAGAACGCGGTGACGTACGAAAGGTACGATGAGCCGAGAAAAAGGAAGTTCAATAGCCAGTGCGGCTCCTTCTGCTTGATTCCGAGCATGCGTGAGCTTTTGTGCAACGGACTTGTGTACACACGATCGGACTTTCCGACAACAAGTGAAGTTGGCTGAAAATTTGAGAACCTGCTCTCAAACATTTGTGGCCAGAAATTCCAACAGCAAATGTTTGATGGAGCATACACATGGTCGGACTTTCTGACAACAAGCTCACATCTAACATTTCCCGTCGGAAAGTGCGACTGTGTGTACGCGGCTTAAGTCTAGGTTCACATCTATGTGCTATGAGGTTGATGCATTTTTCAGGCACGTTTTGCCATGTGTTTTGTGTTTTTAAATCCACGTTTTTGGTGCATTTTTGCATGCAGTTTTCATGCATTTTAAGTTTTTGTGTTGTGTTTTTTTTTCCTTTAAAGTGGTTGTAAACCCTCTGGGACCACTTTAACCTACAGGTAAGCCTAGATTAAGGCTTACCTGTAGGTGCAAGAAATATCTCCTTAACCAACACGGTTAAGGAGATATTTTACAAAAACCGGGCATCGCTGGCACACTGAGCATGCTGTTAGTGAAGGCGAACATGCCGTCACTGACGGTACCCACATGCATGCGCCGGAGTGGCGTCATCGTGGCTCCAGCCAGTCACAGCGCCGGAGCCGCGATACCCGAAAGTCACTCTGGGATAGATTGCAACGGCGGAGGAGGCGAACAAAGGTCACTTCGGGGGCTTTGATCTGAGGTAAGTTGCCATGCATACTAGCTCATTATGACTTTGCCTTGCAGGGTGTATTTTTTTTTTTTAGGCTTTACTTCCTCTTTAAAAACACTTTATATAGCTGGTTGCCAAGGAGCAGGCCAGGAAGCCAGCTGCCTTCACCTTAACAACCAATGAGTCATCAGCTGCCTCATCAGCATACCAGACCTACGGGTCTGGTATGAATTTGGAGGGGACCCCCACGCCAAAATGAAAAAAAAAGGCATGGGGTCCCCCCAAATCCATACCAGACACTTATCCGAGCATGCAGCCCGGCAGGTCAGGAAAGGGAGGGGATGAGCGAGCGCCCCCCCCCCCACTCCTGAACCATACCAGGCCACATGCCCTCAACATGCCCTGTACCCCACCCCAAAGCAGCTTGTCCCCATGTTGATGGGGACAAGGGCTTCAACCCACAACCATGAACTGTGGTTGTGGGGGTCTGCGAACAGGGAGCTTATCAGAATCTGGAAGCCCCCTTTAAAATGCCCCTCATGTGAATGAGCATGGGGTACATTGTACCCCTACTTATTCACTAAAAAAAGCGTCACATAGAGAAAAAAAACATAAACACAGGTTTTTGACAATTCCTTTATTAAAAAATCTAAAAATAATATCAACTGATTATCAGTATTACCATTGTCAATCACGCGGCCCACCGGACCCGAAAAAAAAGGAAAAAGCTCTGCACTCATCGAAGGCTAACCACCGACTGATGGGAACCCCGCTAACAGCTGACAACTCATTGGTTGTTGACGATGCAGGGGCCGGCTTCCCAGCCCGCTCCTTAGCAACCAGCTATATACAGTGTTTTTAAAGGGGGAACCCCCCCACCACAAAACACATAAAAAATGCAACACTTGCATTTCTGGTGCAACTCCATTGAAGTTTATTACATGCAAAACACAATCTGCTTCGGAAAAGGTTGCAGTTGATGTATATTATAGGTGCATTTTGCATTTTTCAATACACACTTTGGAACCATTGAAGTCTATGGAACCAAAGACACAACCTGCTGGTCCCTGGTCTTTTCCATAAAATGCACAGATGTGAACATGACCCATAGGAAACCATGTTAAATGGACTGCAGTGTATTTCTGCAAAACTGAAAAAGCATTAAAAAATGCATAGGTGTGAACCAGGCCTAAATGGACTGTAGTGTGTTTCTGCAAATTGCAAAATGCACCAAAAAAACACATGAGTGTGAAAGTAGGGTAACTTAACATTACTATGGGATTGAGATTGACTTGCAGCTCTGTGATTGACTGATGAAAAATATTTGCTACTGTCCATGTTCTGTGTTGTGTTAAGAAATGACTGGGATATTTGATGCTTGAACATTTTCACTTAGAAATAATATACATTTAACCTCATGTAGTAGCAGAGCTGGGACTTTCTTCAGCAGTTGTGCATGCCATGTCTACAGTTTCAGAATAGCAATAAGCAAAATTTAGATATTTCTCAAGGGAGTTCCTGATACTACAACCAAAACACATCTGGATACATAATAAATATGGTTATTTGCCAAACTTAGATCTAGTGTCAGTTGGCTGTGTTATTCATGGTGTGCCTATGCTCTATGTAATAGAGATTTTTTTGTTGTTGTAGAAATCTAAAGTAAATTTGTTCAGATACAGGAGTATGTACATTGTTCCTTATCTATATAAACAAATGTAACACTTGTATTCCACTTTAGAAAAAGCTGCCAGTCCTAACACTTGGCCATTCAGCAGATCTAAGGCCTGGAGAGTTTGCTGTGGCTATCGGGAGCCCATTTGCCTTACAGAACACAGTGACCACGGGAATAGTGAGCACAGCTCAGAGAGATGGAAGGGAGCTGGGCTTGAGAGACTCTGATATGGATTATGTGCAGACTGATGCCATCATTAATGTAAGTTAACTTCCTAAACCTCTTTTGTAGATGAAAGTTGCTCGTGTTCTTTATGCTGTGGACCAGGGGCTTTGCTAGGTCTACAAAAGATCTGGGGCTAGAGCCCATAGCAGCGTAGTAAAGAAAGTCATACGCTTGGGCGGGCATACACATGTATATACAGTAATACACGTGTGTGTTATATATCCCCAGAGAGCCCCCCACTTACATCAGTGTCCCCAGAGAGCCCCCTTACATCAGGGTCCCCAGAGAGCTCCCCTTACATCAGGGTCCCCAGAGAGCCTCCTCCTTACATCAGAGTCATCAGAGAGCCTCCCCCTTTCACCAGGGTACCCAGAGGGCCCCCTATTTACATCAGGGTTCCCAGAGAGCCCCCCCCCTTACATTAGGGTCCCCAGAGAGCCTCTCCTCCCTTGAGGGGACCCCTGCAGAGACTCGGGGCTATTGGCCCCAGATTCGGGGCTATAGCCCCAAAAGCCACCCCCTAGCGACGCCCCTGCTGTGGACCAACATTTTAGTAAGTAGAGTATAGATTTCTGGTTGTTTGGATCCTAGATATCAGTTTCCCAGATGCTTTGAGACTTACAATACTAATTTCATAGTGCAACTTTAATACATTAGCATTTGTTACCTGATAGCAATAACATCTACTGCAATGCTCTGTAAAGTACATGGAAACATTCAATCAGCTCCTGTTCTGAAATATAGCTTACCAAGTAATGCCCCACCACATTCATTCAAGCACACTCATACACTTGTACACTAGTCAACCTAAGATTATGGATCATGGAGCTAAAGCAGAGCACCCAGAGAAAACCCATGCAAACATCAACTAGACAGAGCCCTACTAGAGTTCAAATGTGGTATCAAATTATACAAGACAAGAAAGCTTACCACTTACCTCTTTAAATACTAAGGGAATCCATAAACATCATATGGTGACCTCATTTAGATTTTGGATGAAATTATAACTTGTGGAACTTCACAGTCCTCACCAAAAAATGCTAGTTTGGTTTTCTACACCAAATTTGCCATTCTAAAGGAATGTTTCTTGCTTCATTGAAATTTAATACATGTGTCTGACCTTTCAATTTAGAAAGGAAAATATTAAAGTCCAACCTCACTGACATAATCATAAACAACATGGAAGCAGCTCAGCTGGCTAGGCAATCATTGTCCCAACCTCAGCAGACAGTGCTCGGCAGTGCTTCTCCCAAAGTGCATCCATGATTCCTGATTTTGGCTGAAATGCATTAGAAGAGGAAACCTTTGTTGTAGCTTGATGTGTCAATCAATATCTTTCTATACATTTGTTGCAAATATGTAATGCCTTTATTTATATATTTACTTTGTTATTAATATTTTAAAGTATATCTATAGCCCAAACTTATTTTTTTTTTTTCATTTTGGATAGACTGGGAAATGGTTAGAAAAACCTGTATTTTTTTTTTAACCAGCTGTATCCCAATCAATAGATATGCCTTCATTTTTTCCCTCTAGACACAACAATCCAGCAGGGAATATCCCATTGCCTCTTGGAGGATCAGGAAGGAATATTTTTCCGCTGCTGGAGCAAATTGGATCATGCTTTGCTAGGGGTTTTTTTTGTGTTACTCTGGGTCAACTGTGTTTTTTTTTTTTTCATTCTTTTTATTGGTTGAACTAGATGGACTTATGCCTTTTTTCCAACCAGTCTAACTATGTAACACAAAGTGATCCAAAATCTTCTTTGTGACACTTGCCACCAGAACAACTATCCACAATGGTAGATTTCCTTTCAATTCCTGTTTTGGTGTCACCTCAAATTTTCAGTCCCAGCAACAACAGTCACCAATGTGGTAGTAAAAATTTAACTCTATCAAAAACTGAAAAAAAGTTTTGTCTTTGGATACACTTTATTTATACTGAGTGTATGTACACATAAACTTTGCATACTCAAGGTTCCCATTCAAAACTGGGAACAACCACAAGTAAATTAGGAAAAAGTTAGGATGTTATGAACTACCTACAGGCTTGCACCAGTCTTTTCATGGAAACCATGGGGATACTCTCTGTGTACCTTTCTTTTCAAATATTTATTGAGAATAATCCAATAAAAGAAATCATACAATGAGTTTGTAATTAAACAAGGTGTACAAATATGTGAAGTTAGGCTTCTCAATATCTCTGTGTAACTTTATGCACTTACACTGATTGTTAGAAGATACTTTTTGGCAACAAGCATTTGGGCAAGCACATTAATTTGTATGCTAAAATGTTTTTGCTTTTTTATAGTATGGAAATTCTGGGGGTCCTTTAGTAAATTTGGTGAGTGTATTTACATATTTATTGTACTGAATGATAAAGTGTAGAATGAGTCGTGTGTGTGGACATTTGAATTTTTATTCAGTTTGATGTACTGTATGGCGTGATTGCTCTGTATCAAAACTGCAATATATTTGGACATTGATGGAGCACTTATGAAACGTAGGGAAATGTCAGGCAATGTTTTCTGGGAAACTCAGTAAATGTTTCTCCCTTTTTAAAGGTAGGTACACTATGGCTGAAAGTTTGTAGGCACCTGACCATCAAACCTATATGAGCTTCTTAGATGTCTCATTCCAAAACCATGGACAGTAGCATGGATTCCCTGTAGAAGGGGAAGATTTTGGGACTTTATATGAGGCATGGGTAGGTGCCTCCATCCCTATTTCAGATACATACCAAGGGGAATTTGGGACTTTGTGTGAAGCAATCAGAATGCAGAGGTGAAAATAAAAGAGTTTTAATTGTTACATAGTAAAGAATGAATTGCATATATACATACACAACTGTACTTGCACAAAATGTAGGCATAAATAGGATTGCATATAAATATCATATGTCATAATAAGTACATAATAATAATGAAGTTAAATGGATATTACACAATGGCATAGCCTGCAGGTACCAGGTAGCTAGCCCGACACTGCATCTGTGATCGTAAGGATGTAAAAGAGTAAATACATAATGGGAGGATTGTACCATCGGATGTGGCTTATAGCTCAACGCATTTTGTGAATACCTTTCACTCATCAGGAGCAGATACATTATATTACCAAAGCTGCAGTGATTATGGCATGTGGTAACCTGCATGAGGTGCATAGGAGGCATAGATCTCGCCGTGGGGGCTGAGGTGGCATGCATATGGGGTTGCAGCAACAGATGGTGTGGAAAAGTACATAAATGCATGGAGGGTGTCCATGTGGCGGGGGAGGTGATGTAGCTTGTCAAATGGAGTATCCAAGGGCTGCATCCAATGCAATACCAGCGAAGAATTTGTTGATACACAGGAAACCCCAGGAGGAGACCGGCCGTGCATTCTGATTGCTTCATACAAAGTCCCAAATTCCCCTTGGTAAGTAGCATAGATTCCCTTCCCTCCTTCTTTTTGTAGCTGTAACACCCCAGGAAAGGTTGACTCAAGATTTTGGAGCATGTATGCAAACATTTTTATCTAATTAGCCAAAAAAGCATTTGTAAGATCAGGTAATGATGTTGAACAAGAGAACCTGGCTCGCAGCATCAGCATTAAAATTCGCCCCCAAGCGGTTCAGTGGGGCTGTGGTCAGGACTTTGTGCAGGTTACTCAAGTTCCTCCACATCACACCCCCAGCTTTGTCCACAGGGGCACATACATTCTAAAACAGAAAACTGCCTTTACCAAACTGTTGTTACAAGGCTGCAGGCACAGAGCTGTCTAAAATGCCTTTATATGCAATAGCCTTAACAGTTCCTTCAGTGTAAACACCTGAACTCAATATTTTGGAGGGGTGTTCACATACTTTGGCGATATAGTGAAGGTGTGATGGTTAGTTGTCCATATACTTTTATTTATATAGTGTAGTCCTTGGCAGCCATGTAATATTCCTCATCCTGCCATCGGCCTATATAGACTATTTATTCTCATCTATGTAGATGTAGTGATATCATTATGTCCTTGTTTATCTCTACAGGATGGAGAAGTGATTGGTATTAATACTCTGAAAGTTGCAGCTGGAATCTCTTTTGCAATTCCCTCTGACCGCATCACAAAATTCATGACTGATACACATGACAAAAAATTTAAAGGTAAAAGAAAAAAAATGCTTCTAGAAAATTGATTGTTGAAACTGTTGTAGAAGCCCTTAGCAACACCTTCACCCAAAACTTTTCTTTTACATGTGGGTGAGACTAGTGGGAGACTTTTCTTCAAAGTATACCTTTTTTTTGTTCTGCTCTGAGGGTCAGATTCTACTGCACCCCCCTTCTGTGTGTTGAAGGATTCCATTTTAAGGGCAATGAGGTGACAAACTGTATATTTCTAACATGGTGAGGGTTGCCAGAGTTAGTTGACAAAGTTGGACCTTCATATAAGGCCAAAATTCTAAGATGCTGTCTCACTATCTCCACATTAAACCCCGCTCACTGCCACCATTGCATGCTTCCTGCTACTATGTTCTCTACAGAAACAGCACACAAATGTAGATGATTTTACGTTCTTGTACTCTGGGTTTTATTTAAAGAAAAGCTGTGAATAATTCCCTTTAATAAAAGTATTATTGTAGATTCTTTTGACACTTCTCAGAGGCCCTCCTCACCTTTAGCTATGATTTACACACAAGTGTTTGTATGTGGCCAGAGATGGTAATAATACAAGAAGAAAGTAAACACAAATGTTCAATATATTTCTTCGATGAGGCTTTGTTCTGCTGTCCTTTGAACAAACCCAAAAGTCCCTATTGGAACTTGTGGGCACAAACCAGGATTTGTAGTGGATCTGGTTAGTCCTTGGAGAACATCCAATTGCTCAATTAACCAATCTGCACAGTAAACTGGTAAAGGAGTATTTTGGACCCCTATCCAGCTCACTGCTATGCTACAAAGTGTGCAAGTGGTCACTTCTCCCATTCATTCTTCTGTATAGGACACAATCCTTCTTTCATCCTTGCCAAGCAAAGACAAATGGACCAATAGGTGATTGCATTTTATAATGGTGGAATGGCACACCTACATCAGCAATGGTGTTTGAGGGACGTGAACTTTAGAAGGCAGTACAGGTGGGAGGGATACTTGCACTTTAAAGGCTAAGCAAGAAGGGGTTCAAAGAATGCTTTTATCAGGGGCGACGGCAGCAATCAGCAGTGAACACCCTGAAAGACAAAATTGCAAGTATGGATTTACTAGATCATCAGAAGAGCAAAGCCACAAACATTGCTCATCACCAGTAAATGTAGCCCTGCCTATACTTTTTTCCCAGGACATATACCAGCAGGAGGTAGCTAATTTGACCATAAATAAAGTTGAGATCCTCATTCTTTGCCTCTACAAAAGGGTACTCCCTGAAAAAAAAGTAAAAAGAATCCCACATACAGGCTATACATATCGCCAGCCACCCAAAATTAAATTAATCATTATTATTATACAGGATTTATATAGAACCGACAGTGTACACAGCACTTTAAATAATAGTTTAGATTGAAGATCTTCTTTAGGATAACATATCCCTTGTCTGTGTTTAATAGTCAAACAGCAACAATCTGATGTTTAAAGCTCAAACCATACATTCAGTATTGCTCCATAATGACCTTCACTATAAACACAAGACTTTTATTGAATAAAGTAAATAGAGCACATTGCACAATAAGGCAAATATTTGTCAGTGATGTACATATTATAGTATATGTTAATCTGCTGTATATTTTCCCAGTGCAAAGGACGCAGTTTGCACGTCGTAACATTTCTGATTTTGCTCTCTATTTGTTTATGTTATGTCTGAGAGACACGGGGTGGGAGACAAGGGATCTGAAGGAAGTCAACAATGTTCTTATAAAATCCAATTGCTGTATTTATTCTATTGTGGTCTAATATTAATATCCCCAATCTAACCGTCTTGTCGATGTTTGTTTCTTCAGACGGGAAGAAGCGTTTCATCGGGATAAAGATGCTGACTATAACTCCTACGTAAGTCAAGAAGAGGAAATTGTCTACATGCCAAAAATGTTTTTTATTGCCTGACATGAAGAGGTTTGAGCTGCAGTGTTTGAAATTTTTACAAAATACATTTCTGGCTAGAGCCTGTGTACACAGCGAAAGGATTAATGTTTTGGAAGGAACATAAATTGCTTTTGGTTTTTATCTTCTTTTTAGTTGCCATGTGAACTTTGAGATTTTTTTTATTACTATTAGACATGAATACGTGTAAGATTTCTTTTTGACAATAGGAAATGTTGCCCTTTCCTTAAAGCTGTACTCAAAGCAAATAGCTATATACCAATTTAAAGTGGAACTAAACTTCCTCAATAAACATTAACGATTTTTAAAGTAGTTGTAAAGCCGTAAGGTTCTATGCATTAAGGTGAAAAACCTTCTGTGCTGCAGACCCCCCCTTTTTCTTACCTGAGCCCATCCGTTCCAACGATGTGCATGAGCGCAGCGGCTCCAGCCACTGTCGCTCTCCTTATTGGACAGATTGATAGCAGCAGGAGCCATTGGCTCCTGCTGCTGTCAATCAAAAGCTGTGACACAGGAGTGGGGAGCGGGGCCGAGTCCCGCTGTCTGTGTCAATGGACGCAGCAGGACTAAGGAGCGAGCCCGCACGGGTGCCCCCCATGGAAAGCGACATTCCACGGGGGAACCTGATGAAGAGGAGGGGCCTGGAGCACCGGCAGGGGACCTCAGAAGAAGAAGAACCTTTGCACAGAGCAGGTAAGTACAGGCACGTCAAAACCAGTGAAAATGAACTATGTATACCAAAATGCATATGTAACAAAATTCACAGTAGCGCAACAATAACACCTAATTAATTCAGTGTTCAATGCAAAAATGTAATGATTGAATATATATAATATTCCATGTGCAAAGAACATATAAAAAATATAAATTAAAATGTCATAAAAATAAAAACAAAACAAGCATCCAATAGCAGTCCTCTTTAAACAACGAAAAAAATGTAATGATATTCCCAGTGATATCCTAATTAAGAAAGTAAGGTATCCACCACCATATGTGTCACATCAGACTCGCTCCCATCAGGTGGAAACTCACTAAATTGATTTGCCTACCACTCTCATGGTTAGGCTAGTAAACCATAAGAATCAGTTGGTCAAAGATTCCTTAACCACTTACAGACCGGAAGATTTGGCTGCTTAATGACCAGGCCATTTTTTGCGATACGGCACTGCATCACTTTAACTGACAATTACGCGGTCGTGCAACTTTCTTTTGATGGTATTTGATCACCTCTGCGTTTTTTTATTTTTTTGCGCAAAAAAAAAAAAAAACGTAAAAAAGTGAGACAATTTTGAAAAAAAACGTTTTTTACTTTTTGCTATAATAAATATCCCCAAAAATGTTTTTAAAAAACACATTTCTTCATCAGTTTAGGCTGATATATATTCTTCTACATATTTTTGGTAAAAAAATTGCAATAAGCGTATATTCATTGGTTTGTGCAAAAGTTATAGTGTCTACAAACTATGGTAAAGATTTATGGCATTTTTATGGCTTTTTTTTTTACTAGTAATTAGCGATGATCTGCGATTTTTTGCGGTACTGCGACATGGCTACGGACAGATCGGACTATTTTGACACATTTTTGTGACCATTGACATTTATACAGTGATCAGTGCTATAAAAATGCACTGATTACTGTGTGAATGTCACTGGCAGCGAAGGGGTTAACATTAGGGCCCGATCAAGGGGTTAAATGTGTGTTCCCTCAGTGTGTTCTAACTGTATGGGAATAGGACTGACTAGGGGAGGAGACATACTTTGTAGGAAAAAACGATATGTCTCCTCTCCCCTGACAGCACAGGGATTTGTGTGTTTAAACACACAAGTCCCTGTGCTGGCTCTCGTGCACGCGATCGCGCATGGCCGGCGATGGTCGTGCCCGCCGGCCACGTGTATCGGGCCCCCCCGCCGTGTGTGTGGCCGCTAAAGGGAAGGATGTACCCATACGGGATTTTGCCCAGGAGAGCCATTGTGCCGCAGTAAATCTGCGTGAGCTGGTTGTGAACCGGTTAATAAGCCAATCCACTTCTCCAAAATTCCAACAGGGCATCGTCATGATGAAAAGTCGTGTACAAGGAAGACACATCCGCCGCTTTTGTTTTGTTTTTCTTTTTGGACATTTTAATTTTATTATCTTTTATTTCTTTTATATTTTCTTTGCACATGGAATATTATAAATATTCGATCATTACATTTTTGTATTGAACACTGAATTAATTAGGTGTTATTGTTGCGCTATTGTGAATTTAGCTATATATGCATTTTGGTATATATATTTCATTTTAACTGTTTTTGATATTTATGGTTGTAAGTAGCAGCATTGGTTATCATTTTTTCTTTGTTATTTGGAGCACGGGAGATCACTATTATATACTAAGTATAGGCATGTTTGTTATTTAAAACAAAAACAAAGTGAATGTCTACAACCACTTTAATCCTTATGCTGAAGGTATATCATATTTACTTGTTTTAATGCTAGGGGCTGTTTTTCAAAGTGATTTCTCAACAAAATAAAGATATATACTGTATATTCGCAATTAAAAATAAATTAACAAAAATATATAAAGCTACTAACAGGTGTAAAGCATTTATAGGTACACATCCACAGCAACTTTCAGTGCCTCCACTCTGCCCGAATGTAGCACCATTCTGTACAGCATTTCTTGGTAATGTCAAAGTTTGCCTGTTCCTCCCTGCCTCCCATATATTGCTATTTGAAAGTGAGACATTTTGAAGAAGTGAGCTGGTAAACCCTGTCCCTACCAGAATGTGTTGGATCTGTGTCTAATCTGAACACCCCTATATTTAAGTGGAGTTGGGGCACTAAATGCTAAAGCAGGAATGTATACCTGTAGGTGGCTCTTACTACCTAAACAGTAATGCCTTATTACAAAAAAAAAACAATGTGCCCACCTCCAAAAATGATATTTTGTATTTTTTGACAATGGCAATATGTATCTTTCACTCCAACAAACAAAATTATTGATAAAAAAGCCAAAGTGCGCTCATGCTCTCACCATAATTTGGTGTACAAATAAAATAAAGAATAATCATATTAAGGATGAAGGGCTAATAATATTCTACTGCTTTGGTTTTAGACTTGTTCAAGAACTAAAACTAAACAATCCAGATTTTCCTGATGTTAGCAGTGGAATATATGTCCATGAAGTGGTGCCCAATTCACCAGCTCAGAGGTAAGAATCCAAAACTATGTTGTGATGGCTCATTTAGAAACATGGCCTGAGTCTAAAATAGGGTTAATGAAAAACCCCATTGCATTTAGAACTTTTTTCTTACTTATGATAGAACTGGAAAGTGGTAAACCTCTGGCGGGTTTTTATTGCTGTTCTGTTTCCCCACTAGGAAGATTTTTCTCTCTTTCCTTTTACAGTGACACCTAAAAAGGAAGTGGCGTGGATGGTGGTGATTGAGTGACTTAAATGCCTCTCAATTTTTGCACTCTACCATTTGGCAAGAATTGAGTTGGGATTATATGTCCTGTTATTATAGTCTTCTGTCAGAGATCTATGATGATAACATTGGAAAGGCTCTTACCTAATCCCAATATAGGCTGCTGGCACAAGATGGGTAGAGGATCCTTCACTACTTCTGCACTATTCAGATTAGTAAGGGAAGATTTTTATTTATTTTTTGACAGGGAGATAAGGCAGATATGTCTTGGCTAATCATGTACCTGATTATAATAAATGCCATGACATACACTGTAGATTCTCTTCCTTGAAACTGTGAAACTGGAGGATGTTTGGTCAGCTGGTACCACTACTAGCAGAAGGCATCACTGAAAACTAAGGCAAAACTGAACTCTAAAGCTGTCTGTAATGGAATTTATCTTTGTACACTCCTTCGTGAACCACCTAGATTATCAGCCACAATAAACCACTTTTGAATGCATTGATATGGTGTCTTTTCCATGTAATGCTGTACCTGAGTCAGTGTTGGCACTGATCATAAAGTATATTCAGAAAGTTTTGAGTAGTGATAGTAGTATTGTTATATGCTTTCTAAATAATTAATTAGCTCTTTGGATCACTAGAAACTAGTAAACACCATAAGCCAACCTTGTGGTCTAACGGCAACATTATAGGGTGTTCTCAATAGAAATACTGATAAAGGCTAGGTAGGCCTATCAACTATTGCAAATGACGAAGTTTATAGTTTAGTGATTAACCCATTTTATCATTTCATCAGGGGTGGCATCAAAGACGGGGACATCGTTGTGAAGGTTAATGGGCGACCACTGATGACATCTACTGATTTGCACTCTGCTGTAATGAATGAATCACCTTTACTACTTGAAGTTAGAAGAGGGAATGATGACCTTCTGTTTAACATAGAACCTGACGTTTCCATGTAATGAAAAAAGAAATAAAACATTTATACAAGTCAGAACATTAAGCTCACAAAGTCAATATCCACCTAATGGAAAGTTCTAAGAACAGTATGATCATATGTTCTTTTGAGAAGCATAAGACATGTTTTCCACTGAAACACTCGGAAATGCAGCTGATGCCAACTATGGAAGGACACTGTCTGGCAAGAGAACTGTCTTTTTCTGGTTTTCATTCAATGGACATGGAGTAGTTGCAGTAAATGTTCTGCACAACAACAAAAAATACCTCTTATGGAGTCAGTGACTATATTCCTCCTGGTGAGTTAATTGACAATTTGAGCTGTGTCTGTACTGTACGTCATGAACGAAGAACTTGCAGGTCAGTTGAAAATTTCAAAGTTTTTTTTATCATAAAAGGTACAGAGACAACTAAGGAGTAGAAGAAGTGTGGACACATATGACTTTCCTTAGGCTGTAGAATAGATGTTTTCTATAAAAAAAATATATAAACACCACTGTACAAAATTAAGCAAAACACCAAAATATAACATTACATAAAACATCTTGAATTCAATCCAATAGATAGATGTTAGTATACCAACTGGTTACAAGACCTAGTCTTTAAGACATGCAAAGCAAAAAATATGCTTGTTTTAATGCCCTCTCTGCAGCAACATATGTTCACCTTTCCTTCTCTTACCCGCTGGTACAGGTGTGACAAAACATATGACTCACCCCTCTTTCTCTCATATGACAATGTTGGTGAAAGACGATTGACGTGATATTCGAGGGTGGGGAGAGCAGAGTCCTTAGCCCCACGTAGCCCCAAATTCAGAAACGTGAAACGTACACAAGATTTAGTCTATACAATATTCCACCTTTTAAATAGTACCACTCCAGTGGCCCTTCATTAAGTTTAGCAGAAAGAAAATACCTTTTTTGATATGTGGTCATGTGATCACAAAGCTCCATCTTTTCTATGTAATGTAGAGGTACAACAATGGTGAATCAAAAAGAGAATTGATGCCATCCAGTTGCATTCACTGCTTTAGGCATTGCCGGAGAGAATGGGTGTTCCCTCTGACCAGCCGAACATTTTCACAGAGGAGATGGAGACAAAAAGTATTTTTGCTAAAATATATGCAGGACAATGGGGAGCACTGGGGAGACAGAATTTAAAAGGCGATGTGTTGTATTGCCAAACTTCTACTTTAATTTCCTCACTCTTGGTGGCCGAATGGATCAAAGAAAGGTGAATTTGTGCTGCTGGGTCATCTTATAACTGGGGGATAGTGATCTACAAAGTATTGTATATCTTATTTAAAAAAAAACTTTTAGAAAAAAGAAACAACTATTTGTATTATTCTTTAACACAATACCACAAAGTCTTTATTGATTTAGCCTAGAAATGGCTGCCTCCTCTGTTTTGCAGGCAACACAAATAGTTTAACTAGTACATATTGCCTATCCTTTAGAATTTTGTAAAATCATGTGAATTGGGATATCAAAGGACCAGTATTCTATTGTTAACCCTCTTATAAAATTTTCTAAGAAAAGTTGCTACCCTGAGTAATATATATAACAGGTATTAAAAATAAGAATCAAAAATAGCTACTGTACCCTCATAAACTTTGGATGACTAAATGTGGAAGCACTCTTCATGTGACATCTGTTAAATGGAAGCTTTAGCGTCCATGCACACTGGGCTTAAAAATCGCTGCTTCTACAGGAGTTTTGCGCCTTTGCCTGTAGAAGCAGCTCAATGTTATCCTATGTGTCCATGTACATTAGGATGAATAGAGGCATATTTTGAGATCAGCATGTAGAGGCAGAAAAAAAACTCACTCTGGTTTGCATTTTTGAAAGGAGTTTACTGGCAGAAAAAAAAAGCGAAATGCTCCTAAACATCTGTACAAAAACGATCAGAAAACAAAATAGAAACGTTTATCACTTCTATGGCTAGCCATACCTTTAGAAAAAATAAAATGGCATTTTTAGATTTGGCTAATCCACCCAGCCCCACCTGTGTTAATCTGAGCTTAACGATCTAATAATTAGTATTAGCGCTATTTTTGTAATCTACTGATGTGATTATTGGTGCACTTGGGTAAAATTTCTACAGCTATCAGGTCCACTTTAAATAAATAGGTACTTTGGACCATATGCTATTGAAATTCCATCAGAATCTAGTCTTTCTAGAATATATTGCATAATTCTTATAGAATTAATGACTTATAAATGCGCAGTAAACACATCTTGTGCAAAGTCATATGGGTACCCATCAGTGCCTTGATCCACAGGAAAATCCTTCTACTTTATGCAGGTAATTTACTATGTATTTTGTGTACTGTATATATTTCTGCTGTAAAAAAATAAAGTTTATATACTGTATAAAAGTTTGTCATGTGATTTTTTGAAAACCATGTTTTTTACTGTAAGTATTGTTAGATGTCAAATTTAGGATGCAGATGGAAAGATTACTGACACAGGCTGGTGTGGATCCTGGTGTGTCATGAGTTGTAGACATAAAGCAAAAGTCTAAGCAAAAGTCTAAAGGGAGTTTTCTTGTCCCTAGGAACCTCTAGCATTGGAATTAATGCAAAGCTGTTTGGCACTGCCAAGTTGCAGCTCTGATGTCTGCCCCACTGGATAGAGTTGAAGAACTTACAGGGAACCGGGCATAGTCCTCATGCAAGCCAAGGTCATGGTTGAGGCATAGTCATAGTATATAGACAATGGGCAGACATAGAAAATGAACCAGAAAAAGCAAAAAACTTTATTATGGTATAAGATCAAGGTATCAGAAACCAAAACGCAGGATTAGTCCATACCAGGATAACATATAAAGATATGAGATGCAGTACATAGGTTGTATGACCAAACTCAGACATTATAAAACTGGAACCTTTGCTAAGGTAGGGTGCAAGTTCACTGAACTGACAGATGATATCTGCCATACAGCATTTGTGCCAGGATCAGGTGTAAGCGTACATAAAGAGCATACAGTACCTGAAATCACAAAAAAAGACACACAGAGAAGGAGTTGAGTTGCCACACAAGATGTCAGCACTTTTTTTGCAGTACTTTTTGAAAACTACAAGTTATTTTTTCTTAAACTCTAAGTGCTATTCAGGACAGCCAAGCACTTTTTCATTTAAAATGGCAAATAGCATTTCCCCATGATAACAAAAAAAAAAATGAGAAAAGAAAACATACTGCTTCTGTTTTTTCCTGATTTACAAGAACTGGAGAAAGTAAAATGAGCAACAACTCCACTTTTGTTCCAGCTTTGTCTTCTCTCAGTTTGTGAGGGTGTCGACTGTTGAAGAGCTGTTCTGCTTTTCCACTGAAAGAAAAGGATGCAAATGCAATACATTGTATTTAGTGTTTTCAGAGGCTCCTTGTCTCATAACATCCTGTTTTTGATGAGATCAGTGGTCATCAGCAATAATAAGAAAAAAAATCATACGTAAATAGCACATGAGTTGGGCAAAATTAATGAGGTCTTTGTTACATGTCCTATAAGTGTAAATTACAACTTGGTTTGGTAACGATTAAAAACATTTTCACGAGTAACCCACTGGGTGCTGTGATTTTCCTTCCAGCCTCTACATTAGGGGTCTTGCTGGCCACATCTGGCATGTTAGAAGGTTTTACCCATCCCCCAGCTAGGTTCAGTGGTGTATCCTCAATGTTCACTGATTGAAAATTAAGGTCAGCAGGGAATTTCTACGATCTCTGCTTCTAATCTAGGGGTGGACTCTGATTGGGAACCTAATGTAAAGAAGGACTCTGATGGGGACTCTGATATAAGGGGGGCTCTAATGGGGAACTTGATGTTAGGGGGGTCGATAATGAGATACCTGATGTGCAGGGGCTCTGATGGGAACAATGATGTAAGGGCGGACTCAGATAGGGCACCTGATGTAAGGGGGACTCTGACAGGAATTTTTTTGATCTGTAAATCTATTAAATATATAATGTGGCCTTCATAGTAAAAATTTTGGAGACCCCTGCTCTACATCATTGCAGGATGCAGGGGTCAGTGGAAGAGACCATTTTTTTTTTTTTTTGGAAGTTCGCAGTGTTTTTTTTCCTAAACTTTGATTGGCACTTTCCAAACTAACGTAACTGTAGTGTAATGGCAGAAAACAAAAACCTACAACGTTGTATTGAAACAAGAACTGTTCATTGAGTCCACATTCCCTTTAATAGTTATACACACGTTGAAAGCAAGAATAAATAGTAGACGTATGTGGCTAATTCTTCAAAGCATGGCATATCTGTCCATTTTAAAAGCAGGCACAGACATAGTATAGTTTCCAATTATAATAAAGTAGGTAGGACACCAGCAATTTAACCTAATCGTAGCGTACAGGACACAGGCTGGATATTCATAGATTTTGGATTATAGGCTGCTACTTTCAAGTGATTGGACACTGACAAAGCTTTTGGACATGCCCCCTTTGGGCATAACCCTATAACCATACCCCACTTAATGAGACCCCAATTTTTCTGCTAGTGTCCTTAGGTGATGGACCTCCTCTCCCCTCTCCCTTCTCCCTGGTCTTCCTGGTAGTATGATTATGTCAGATTTTTAATCTCAAAGCGGTACATCGTTTTGCATAGAAATTTGGTGTTTTATATTGTTGGCCTGTAATTCTCAGTAATAACACATTTAAATCTCTCCAAACAAGAGTCTAGTAGATATCCCGGGTATGATAAAGTTTGAAACATGAAATCATAAATTATAATATAATAAATAACTATAAATAATTATAAAAAATAATAATATAATAATAATAAAATTAATTTCCCCATGAATCACTATCGCTCAATTCTGCAAGTGTTCTAATTTACTATCGCTGTTTTCAAGCTGGTCTAAAACCACTTTTGATGTAAAGGGACACTTTTTGGTTGCCATAGACAATCTCAAGTTTCCAGGCAGAAAGAACAGTATATATAATATAAAACTGCATGCAGGGCACTGGACAAAGCAATATGGACAAAAGGGAGGTGAAATGATTTGATGCAGTAATGTAATCTGTAAGATTATAGTGTACTGTATGTGTTATGGTTTTAGTTATTTTTTAATTTGCCATCAGGCTCTGCCCCCATGCATTGTGACACTAGCAGGGAACGGAGCCCGGCACACAGAGCATCCGGCAGGGGACATCACAGGATCCTGGTGACAAGGTAAGTAACCTGGACCAGTATTCTGCAATGCAATCCCGAGTGTGGCTTGGGGTTACTGCTAATGGTAGTGAAATTTAACCCCGAGCCACACTCGGGAATACCGCCAGGAAGGGTTAATCAACTCTTCACTGCGTTCTACCATAACAATAGAAGCAATACATCCAGATCAGTGCAACACATAAGTTTGCGCAGCCTACTGAATTAGGGTGTGCACCCCAAAGTTGAAACACATTTGTGTGTGTATATATTTATATATAGATATATAGATCTATATATGGATATATATAGATCTATATATCTATATATACAGTATCTCACAAAAGTGAGTACACCCCTCACATTTTTGTAAAATGTAAATGGACGACAGCCATGCAGACTAATTTGATGCAGTCTACCGCATATGGTCTGAGCACTGACAGGCTGACCCCCCACCCCTTCAACCTCTGCAGCAATGCTGGCAGCACTCATACTTCTATTTCCCAAAGACAACCTCTGGATATGACGCTGAGCACATGCACTCAACTTCTTTGGTCGACCATGGTGAGGCCTGTTCTAAATGGAACCTGTCCTGTTAAACTACTGTATGGTCTTGGCCACCGTGCTGCAGCTCAGTTTCAGGGTCTTGGCAATCTTCTTATAGCCTAGACCAGGGGTCTCAAACTGGTGGCCCTGGAGCTGTTGTGAAACTACAAGTCCCATGAGGCATTGCAAGGCTGACAGTTACAAGCAGGACTCCCACAGGCAGAGGCATGATGGAAATTGTAATTTCGCAACAGCTGGAGGGCCACCAGTTTGAGACCCCTGGCATAGACCATCTTTGTGTAGAGCAACAATTCTTTTTTTCAGATCTTCAGAGAGTTCTTTGCTATGAGGTTCCATGTTGAACTTCCAGTGACCAGTATGAGAGAGTGAGAGCGATAACACCAAATTTAACACACCTGTTCCCCATTCACACCTGAGACCTTGTAACAGTAACGAGTCACATGATACCGGGAAGATAAAATGGATAATTGGGCCCAATTTGGACATTTTTACTTAGGGGTGTACTTACTTTTGTTACCAGTGGTTTAGACATTAATGGCTGCATGTTGAGTAATTTTGAGGGGACAGCAAATCTACTTTACATTGTAACAAAGTGTAATTTCTTTAGTGTTGTCACATAAAAAGATATAAAAAAAATTTACAAAAATGTAAGGGGTGTACTCACTTTTGTGAGATACTGTATTTATATATCTATATATAGATATATGAATACAATATATTACAGAAACACAGTCTTACGGGTGATTAGAGTGTGCCAGGGACACCCGGTACACCCCATGCGCCGCCTATGGTGAAACCTCAATAATAACTTGGGAACTGGACCGGAACCCCATGCTATGAGGATGGTGTGTAATGTTGCTTCAGGCACTGGCTTCTGCTTGGGTGCTCACCTCGGCACTGAGTGCATCAGGAAAGTTAGCCATTTGTAAAGTAGTACATCTCCCAGCTGCACTGTGATTCTGTCTACACCTAAAGTACACAGTATTGACATAGGGTTCAGTGAGAGGAACCACAGTGCACAGTGGTGGACCAAGATTTCGACACACCTGGAAGTGTCAAATGCCAAGATGCCAAGATTCTGTTGAAGGCCATAGCTCATGATGATGGAACCAAGGACTTGCTGCCCACCAAAGAGGTAAGTAATAAGAGTCTTCTTCTGCTAGCTGTTTGCTTTCCCATTTTAATGTAGGATGACAAACAGGGATTGTCCTGGAAATCAGGGACAACTGGCTACAAATCTTTACTTCTTATAAAGCTTGCAGCATCAATGTTAGAACAAAGTTTTGCAACGGTCGTGGGTTTGTGGGGTGCAGCCACCCTACCAGTTGAAGGAGTCTGTGCCTTTTCTACATAAACAGTTAAAGGTCGGAAAAGTCACACCACGTTCTTTCATGCAGCTGTCTTCTACCACAGCTGTGTAAACATCTGCAGACATGAATGAAAAGGTTATGGTGAGAGGAGACATATAAACAAACTGAGTTTAGCCAAGGTGCAGAATAGATGTATTACTCATTCTTCCTATTCTTCCTGCATTCATCAGTTTGGTTGCAGGATGTGCACCAAGTAATGTGCATCACATTTACAGGATTACTGTTAAATGGGTGGGCAATCCTTCTTTAACCACTTCATGACCACCCAAAGTAGATTTACATCACTCTTTGTTAAGTAGGCTGCCATTTTTAAAGCTGGACTCCAGCCAAACAGCTAAATACCCATATAAAGTACATACAAGGTTGCTGTTTTACATGCCAAATTATTTGTTTTACTGTTCATAAAGTGCTGAGATTAACACAGCTCTGCCTCACAGCATAGCCCTGTAGGGCAGGGCAGGAGTCCTGATTTTTCTTTGCTGAAGTTAGGCAGCATTTACAGGTCTAGTCCCTCCCTCAGCAGGTGACTGGACAGTGAAAGGAGAAGCAGCAGACTGATTAGCTAGTTATTCTGTCACTCTGCTTTCTAATCCTATCAGCATGTCCCTTGTTAGCACATAAACACTGCAGTACAACCAATTGGCTCCTTGTACTGCTTCTTCTGCCCCCAGTCTGAGCTCTGCTATACATGAACTGCAGGAGGATGATACCAGGTCAAATTTAGGTGCGTACAATGCTTGCATTAAAAATATATTTTAGTTTTGTGTTAATGGTCACAGAGCTGCATTATGTAACTTTTATATCTGGCAGGTATTTAGCTTTATTAGCCAAAACTTCCTTAAAGAGGAACTGCAGTCTGCTCACATAATTTGTAATAAAAACATGTTTGCCATTCTGAAGCTTCCCTCCAACCACTTTGCATATTATTTTATATATACTGTGATTCTGTACTTGCCAAATATGCTGCAGAAATCTCCCTCCACTGAGTCTGGCTGCAATCATTTTAACTGTGGGCAGCTGAAGCTGCTGCCTGTTCACTTCCTGGATCTACACAGACACACAGAGGCACACCTCCTTGTTCTTTTTTTCCCGTGATCGTTTAATCCTTAAATATCTAAGTGTAGGGGTGTGGTTCGGACATGTTCAGGTGAAGACGTATAGCACCTGAGCTCCCGGACTTCCAGCAGCCTCACTAACCACATCAAACAGCACCAGTATGTCGGCTAAACGCCGGACAAGAAATTCTCGTAAGACCCCTAAGAGCGGTGGATCTAGGAACGAGATCCAGCATTTTTTTCCCACTACACAGAGGCATAATCCCGGGACTAAGATGGCAAAAGTACGCTGTCAAGCATCTGGGGTAAGCCGGTACCTCAGATGTCTTCGCTTTTCTCAGTCAGCTCAGATGGAGCTTTGGATGTCCCCCGGACACCGGGGACAGAAGGGGAGTCCCCTGCCTGGTATACAGGTGGGCTACCATCACGGCCGGTTGAAGAAGACACTCATACAGGCACTCCCTATGAGGGAAGATATAGAAACACTTATTAATCGAGTGGAGGATGCCCATCGTAGGGAGTTTCAGCGGATTCAAACAAAGGTGCAGGTATTGACAGAATGTCTCACAGCAGATGAGACGGTAACCAAAGCTCTGGGCAGCGGGTAGCAGCCCTGGAAAGAGATTGAGACTTTCAAGAGATACGGCTATAATGTTGCAGTTGCATTTGGAGGACTTGGAGGACCGGAGCCGTCAGAGTAACTTGCGGCTCCAAGGCCTCCCTGAAACCACAGGACAGGAGAATTCATGGGATATAGCTACAGCTATTCTGGGTAAGGTCCTGGGTGACATCACAATGGCCAGCTTGTAACTAGATAGAGCTCACAAAGTGCTGGGACCTAAATCTTTGGATCCAAAACGCCCCCAGGATGTGGTTTGTTGCTTTCTTTATTATAAACATAAAGAGGCTATTCTTTGGAAGGCTTGGGAGGCAGGCATGGTGTACTTTGAAGGAACATAGATTAAAATACTACCAGATGTCTCCTGAGCCACTCTGCAGCACAGAGCTTTTCTTCGCCCAATATTGGAGTGAATACATCAGTTGGGACATACCTATAGATGGGGATTTCCTATATCGGTTACGGTATGGAAAGGATCTTCCTTATTTACACTTCACTCGCACCGACCTACAGGATTTTTTTTTCTTTTTGGAGACTGAAACTTCCCTGGTTACTAAATGGCTTCAAATATTCCCCTTTGGATGCCGGGCCGTACAGGAGCCAGATTCCCTCAGTATGATCTACATACATGTCCACTTAGAGCTCGATGTTGGTCAGGAACAACGGTTCCGGAGGGGCTGCGGGAGTCTGGACTACCTACAGGTCTGTAGTTCTATGAAATCATCTAGACTATATATGGACCATGTTGTTTAAATACTAAATACCCTATAGTCACATTGTGTGGGAATGCTTAATCCCAATAGACTGTTACTGGAGCTTGTATCATCATCATTTAGGAAACAATATCTAGGAATTAACCACTTCAGCCCTGGAAGGAATTGCCCCCTTCCTGACCAGGCCATTTTTTATGATACAGCACTGCGTTGCTTTAACTGACAATTGCGCGGTCGTGTGATGTGGTACCCAAACAAAATTGATGTCCTTTTTTCCCCACAAATAGAGCTCGCTTTTGGTGGTGCTTGATCACCTCTGTGGTTTTTATTTTTTGCGCTATAAACAAAAGAAGAGCGACAATTTGAAAAAATATATATATATATTTTTTGCTATAATAAATATTTCCCATTTTTTTTTAAAAGCAAATTTCTTCATCAATAAATAAAGAAGCTGCGCTAAAAAAGATAAAAATAAGTCCAAAAAATATGAATATCCAATAGAAGCACTTAGAGTCTTGTAATCACCATAGTGTACACACACAAACAAGGTAAAGTGCCTGGCCACCGTAGCTGTAGATTAAGCTTACCAGACAGCAAGCTTTAAAGGCGGATGGCTTTTAGCCCAGCCCAGGCCTCTAAGCTTGCAGATGATCACAATAGGAATGATGACTCGGATGATGGAAATCACTCACTTATTCCGGCTATGGTATCCATTCTCTCAGTATATATCCCAGAAGACAAAAGAACTGGCCATAGTGTAATACATTCAAGATAGCTTTAATAAAATATAGTATTACACTTACAGTTAAGAAGTAGTAATATCACATATATAAAAAAGCTGGCCGGCATAAAAACAAACGGAGCCCGTCCTCCTCATCCAAACGCGTGGTAGCGGCACTACGTGCCTTCCTCCAGACGTGTTTCGTCATCAGCAGACGTCAATGGAGAACCATTAACAACGTCTGTTGATGATGAAACGCGTTTCGTCATCAGCAGACGTTGTCAATGGGGAGCCATTAACAACATCTGGATAGGACATCTGGATATCCTTTCAGTGGATCCCTGATCCAACAAGCGCTTTGTGACCCCCCTGAATAAGGGTGGTCGCTGACTTTCTGGTAAGCCTTTTTACCTCACCCCTATTTTATCCTTTTTTCCCTTTCTTCCCTTATCCTTTGGCCCCCCCTTTTTTTTGTATCTTGTTTTTTTGAATAAAGAGAAAGGTTGGGCAGTCAGTTTTATGCTTTACTTAGTTACATAGTTAGTCAGGTTGAAAAAAGACACAAGTCCATCTAGTTCAACCATAAAAATAAATAAATAAATAAATAAAATAAAAAATATCATACAATCCCATATACTGTTCCCAATCCTATACCCACAGTTGATCCAGAGGAAGGCGAAAAACCCCCCAGAAAAGCAGGATCCAATTTGCTACAGCAGGGGAAAAAATTCCTTCCTGCTCCCAGAGAGGCAATCAGATTTTCCCTGGATCAGCTTTACCTATAAATGTTAGTACTCATTTATATTATGTACATTTAGGAAAGAATCCAGGCCTTTCATAAAGCAATCTACTGAGCTGGCCAGAACCACCTCTGGAGGGAGTCTATCCCACTTTTTCACAGCTCCTATGCCCCGTACACACGATCGGATCTTCCAACGGAAAATGTTCAATGGGAGCTTGTTGTCGGAAATTCCGACCGGGTGTAGGCTCCATCGGACATTTTCCATCAGAATTTCCATCACACAAAATTTGAGATCTGGAAGCCTTTGTACCCCAGGGCAGGCATCAATTATTTTACAGTCAAAAATGGTGGCCTGAGGAGTCCTTATAATAATGAGCACAATCCGGTCCAGGACTACAAGAGATCAGGAACAGCAGCAGATGACATATATGTCCCCAGGCTGTGGTCTTACAACAGCCTGCGTCTTTTGTCAGACCAGACTGAACTTAGGCCATCACTTTCTTGTCTTCCTTCCATGCTTCCTTCCACGTGTGCTTCCAGGCTGTGGCTCTGGTGTTAAAGTTGTGACAGGAGGTGGAGGAGGAGGACCATGGTTGAACTCACAAAATGACTTTGGCTTGTGAGTTCGCCTCAACCCCTTGTTTAGGGCTTATAAGCTAACTTCCTCATATAAGAGGAGTTGACCCTCCTCCATTTCCTGCATTTTGCAGGCTGCCATGTAGGCATAGTCCTCTTGAATATTGGGGGGGGGGGTTCTGAGGGCCGCAGTAGCCTTCCGAAATAGGCCAAGTGTTGCCTCCTCCAGGTTACTCCCCTTCCTGGGCCTTTTTTTTTGGAAGGCGGAGGAGAGGGACCTGGGATTCGGGCAGGCTACTGGGCCCGGACACCTCCTGGCTGCCACTTACTCCCGCCACCTCCTGGTTGCCACTTTCCACAGTGTCCTCCTGGCTGAGACTTTCCTGTGTATGAAAAAGGGACATAGTTTTAGTTTTTGGTTCATCAATTACACACAATTTTCAGCTCATGACTGTTGCAAATTGAATGTTAATAAATAGAAAAGACTATCATTCTGACCCCAGCAGTTTTCATTCTTATCCCAATCATTTGTGGCCACTACTGTCTATTGATATGTAAAACACTTTGTAAAATCAGAAATTACTGATCAATAATAACATCTAGTTAACATCATTAATTATTTGACAAGAAATATGTTGAACAATGCTATACCTGGCTCAAGCTGGGCTCCTTCACATCTTCCTGGCTGAAAGGCCCAGGTTGGACGTCGGAAGCCTCAACTGAGGTGGAAGGAAGCCTTGAAGGAAGACTGGAGAGTGCTGGCCTGGGTTAAGTCTGGTCTGCCAGAAAATGCAGTCTGTCATAGTACCATAGCCTGGGTACATAAATGTCATCTGCTGCAGCTCCTGATCTCTGGGAATCCTGGACCTTCTCGCACTCCCTATTATAAGTGCTCCTCATGCCACCAATTAGGGCCTTCAAATAGGGGATGTCTGCTGTGGGGATCACTGGCTTCCCAAATTCCAGCAATTGATCCAGCGCTGCCTTCCTCTTTGTTTGATTGTTAGAAAAGGGGTGGTTTACCTGCCGCACACAGGGCAGCTCCCTGTACATATCAATGAATATGGGGATAAAGTCCTGATCATTTAATAGATCCATTTTCTCTGCAAGACACAACACAAGAGAAACCCTAATGTCAGGCTAAACTCTCCTAATCTTGTCCCAATATAGGCCTCAATCTATAAGTAGTATAGGCCACTGATGCACCAATTTAAAATTGTACTTTCGTTCTACGATCGGCGATTCCTATACTCCTTCCTCTTCTCACAGATCGTACGTACAACGCACGCCCCTTGTCTATCGGCGCAGTGGGAAAGCACATGGTGGAGAAAGAGCAAGTGCATGCAGAGGAGAGCAGCAACAATGAAAGCCTGGAGCCTCGAATGTCCCGATACCCGGAGGAGATTTAAGGCCTCAAAAATGCCCTTTATAGAGATGGTGAAGATGGTGGACATCTTGAAGAGGGCCGACTATGATGGGTAGCATGGACCCTCCCCAAACCCAAATGTCAGAAAGGCCAAGATCATGGCTAAAGTTGTGAAAAGTCTGCACAGGAATTTTGGGGTACAACGATCCAAGGATCAGTTGAGGAAATGCTGGTCAGACCTGAAATTGAGTACAATAAGACCTGTGTTCCTATTATTATTATTACTTGCATGCTGCTCCATGTGCTTTTCTTTACTGTTGTACAGGTTAAAATGGCAACTTTCAGGTTCGTGGGCACAGTAATCGTTCGTAGTAAACATTGTTCGTTCGCCCACTAATACAATGTTTTTGGCAGCTACAGGTTAACTACATTTGTTCAGGCCTATTTCTATTAAAAGAAGTTTATGACATTGCTGTCTAGATGGGTTTGTACTAGAATGAAATGCAAACTTGATTCAGTGTAAGGAGAGGACACTCAGCAGCTGTTTACACATCTGGACTCAGGAGCACTAGTGTGGGACAGCAGAACAAACTTTTCAGGGTGTCCCACACAGGTGCTCCAGTGAATACTAGGGGTGTCTTCATGTGTGAAAATTGTACAAAAAAGGTAAGTATTCCAGCTTTAGAAAGGGAAAAAAAATGTCTTCAGCTTGGAACTCTGCCAAAAAAGACAATTTTAGGACACTTCCAAGCAATGTTTCATATTACTATTTCTGTCCTCAAATATCTGTGTGCTAAGTATACATTTTTTTATTCACATAGGGGAGAAAAGACTCAGGACATCTGAGGACACCAGGGACCCCCCACCTCCGAAAGAAAAGCAAATCCCCACACCACAACGAGAAGATGTGGAGGAATGAGAGGTTTATGAAGTGGGTGAAATAGTGACCACAACAGGTGAGTGTCTGAGACCACAGCTTCAGGTAATAGATGGATGCCTGCATATTTATAATACATGGCGTGTTTTTTAATTTTAGGTGAAGTGAATGTTGTGGAAGAAGATTCACATTTCACAAGTGCTAGTGCACTTGTCCTCATCGGGGAGATCATGGTGTGCAATCGTAATTTACAAAAGATCAAGGAAGACATCAATGATATTGAAAAAAGACTCAAAAACATCATTGATGTTTTAGGGCAAATCTAAAAAACACCTAAAGTCTTCATTTTTTTATATTTTTCACCAATTTTTTAAGTATCTTGAAAGCCAAATTTTGAAGATGCACACAATGTGTCAACATGTGCTATCTGCCATCACGGGATATCAATGTACGCGTTTGGTGGGCGCAACCCCTTGCTCGCAACTAAAGTAGCTGAGAGGAAGGGGTTGCACCACCGAAACATGTCCATTGATCTCCCATGATGGGAGCTAGCACATGTTGACATTAGGCATAGGATCAGGAGGGAAATCCCCATTTTGACTCTCAATATGTGTGCATCTTCAAACTTTGGCTTTTTACAGAGGTGACATCACCTCATCTAATGAAGGCAAGATCAACACAGTTTGGACATACTAATGTCTGATCTTGCCTTCATTTTTTCAAAGTTGAACTTTGTAAGTTCCTGAGTTGGGTATTGTTTTATGGTTTTAAACATGCCTATTTAACACAAAAAAGGCTATTTGTACTGTCTATACCAAAAATGTTATTCCTAAAATGTGTTGGTTTGTTCAAAAACCCTTTTCTAATGCACATGTGAATGTGCAGAGTAAAAATTTTAAGACTTAACAGTGTGTGGCTTCTTCTTTCAATGCTCAATAGCCGTTTTTGGAGTAAGTTGTTGTTTACAGTGACAATGGGGGTTATTTCCTAAAGTCAAATTCATTTTGCACTACAAGTGCACTTTTGCAGTGCACTTGTAGTGCAAAGTAGATTTCCTTTATTAAATAACTTCCACAGTGCTTTAAAATTTGCCACAATCATGCCATTTTCGTGACTCTGCAATATGCATTCATGGTGCTGAAAATTATGTATATTTTTAACAGTAATGCATTACATACATTAACAACAAAAACAAGGTGTGTGTGTGTAGCAGACCCACAACATAATAATAGTTCACTGAAGAAGAGATTGTCTCCACATGTATCAAATAAATTACATTTGCACTATTGAATAAAGTGTCAAAAAATAAAAGCCCATTAGAGAACCTAGGAGACAGCTAAAAGAAACACAAGCAGTAAATAAAAGGAATATTATTTCAGTTTTAAATAAAAAAAATATCTTAAAAATGTTTATTAACATTTTCTGGCATATCAATGGTCCCCCTACCCGCAAAATACTCCATATATTTCATACGGACCTCGTGTGCACTTTGGGGGGGCAAGCACTGAAAACCAGATACAAACCCACAAGCACAAACTGAAGAGCAGTAATGATTGGAAAAGCACGAGGCTGAAAAAACGCGAATCGTCTCTCACCAAACTTCTACTAACATGGGATTAGCAGAAGGAGCCCAAAGGGTGGCGCACTTGGTATTGAACTTACCTTTTCTAGTGCAGTTGTACGTGTTGTACGTCACCGCGTTCTTGACGTTCGGAATTTCCGACAAGATTTGTGAGACCGTGTGTATGCAAGACAAGTTTGAGCCAACATCCGTCGGAAAAAAAACATGGATTTTGTTGTCGGAATGTCCGAACGTGTGTACGCGGCTTTACTGTGAAGAAACCTTTCCGTATTTGCAGACGAAATCTCTTTTCCTCTAGATGTAAAGAGTGCCCCCTTGTCCTCAGTAAAGTGAATAACTCAACACCAAGTTCACCGTATGGACCTCTTATATATTTATACATGGTGATCATATCCCCCTTAACCTCCTCTTCTCAAGAGTGAATAAATTCAGTTCATCTAATCTTTCCTCATAGCTGAGCTCCTCCATGCCTCTTATCAGTTTGGTTGCCCTTCTCTGCACTTTCTCCAGCACTTTCTCCAGTCCCCAAAAGTCCAGTACTGGTGACTAGTTGAAAAGGGGAATTTCCCTTTCTCAAGTCACTGGAAGGAAGGGTCATATATGCACTTGAATGTATACTTGGAAGCTTAGTTGATGTTTGTATAGATTCAGAATTCAGTTACTAGCTGAGTAATGATTGTACTTTATATACTGGTGTACTGTCATTTCTGCATTAGTGTTTTATAGATATGAATTTGTCTGACTAAAATAAAATAAATATTTGAAAAAAAATTAAAAAATCTCGGTGTAATTTATTTTATAATTTTCCAACCACCTATGGGTCAAACTTCTGTTTCCAACATAGCAAACCTAAAGCATACAGTATATACCAATACTTAAATCATTGTTGAATATTTAATATTGTTGAGCTATGACAAAGACACAGGGCAAAGTAATTGCAGTGTATATGAAGGAGGCAAAGTCTGATCTAAAGCTTTATTCTATATAAACAGTACTGTGCAAAAGTTTTAAGCAAGTGTGAAAAAAATGCAGAAATGAAGAATGCTTTCAGAAATAGTAGTTAATGCTTTCAGTAATTGAAATAGAAGTTTTAATAGTTTATTTTTATCAACTAACAAAATAAGTAAAAAAAAAAGTAAATGGACAAATAAGAAATCCAAATCAATATTTGGTGAGACCACCCTTCAAAACATCATCAATTTTTCTAGGTATACTTTCACACAGTTTTTGCAGGAACTTGTCAGGTAGGGTGTTCCAAACATTTTGGATTACTAACCACAGAACTTCTGTGGTTGTAAAACAATGGAAATGCTAGCGCTCAGCGTAATTGTATAAGTAGCAGACAATAATGGATGATTAATCTAACAAGTCCAGAGCAAGGGGAAGGGAATTAAAAAGTCCATGATGAAGATGGATGACAATTCTTAAATGGTGAATCTTGAGAGGAAGACACATACTGAGGGCACAGCTTTTCTCTGGAGTGACGCCAGCTCTGAGATGCAACATAAAGAAAAAAATGAAAAGTGCCTCTGAGTGCAATGTTTAATGTGCAATAGCAGGTAATTATCAAACACTTACATAAAGGTAAGGGAAGGTAAGCTCATCTGGGACAGAACCCCACGGAGAACAGTCTGTAGCACCTCCGGTATGAGAGTATAACCGCCGAGATGGCCGTGGTAAATTTAGGAAGAAGCCGGCAAGTCCTGTGTTGTTCCGGGCTTAAGCCTGATTGAATCAGCTTGGAGCGCAGCGCCAGTAGGCATGTGTCGTCACCAGGGTGAGGGGAGAACCACAACGCGTTTCAGCGCATGCTCGAAGCTCGTACAGAGCATGCGTGCTCCTTTCACTAGACCTTGGCCTTGGGAAAGGAGCGCGTATGTTCTGTACGAGCTTTGCTCCATGTTTTTGTGCATAGGACGTGGAAACAATTCTAAGCGACTCAACATAGAGTTATTTGCAGTTTCATAAGAAGGGAGTATAGCACTTCTCTTACTAGGAGGCTGGCTGATAGCTCAGGTATCTGGCTACAGGGATTTCCAGAAAGGCTCCAACAAGGGGCAAGGTTGAAGGTTGTTTTCCTAATAACTCATTTGGCACCAAGTTTGGGTCACATGAGAGGACTACCCCCAGGTGGGTTCTTCTGGGCTGCGCTAGGCACTTGGGATAGGGTCAATGCATTACACATGGGGTACCTTTACTCTTTATGATTTTCATCAGTGCCCTGGAACAAGGCTGAGGCTGCCGGGGGGAATACTTGACCTTAAGGCGGGCTTCTACTTTTAGAGATTAACGTACACCGTGTACCCTTGCACTGTAACTGCTCTCCAGTTAACTCTCAGGTCCCCATGACAATGTACACCTTTTCTGTAACTTGCATTTAGGAGGGACATGCTGAGCCTTGTCCACATCCACCTGTCCGGCGCATTACCACTACCTCACTCACAGTAACAGTACGGGGTTCCACTGTGCACCTAGCATGGGCTCCATGTGTGCACTTTACTTCCTTTAACTCTTCTGTACCTGTTACAGGCTTGGGACCTCTGTGGCGCGAGTCTGCTCTAGTTGCTATTGGACACAGACTGCTCATGAAGAGAGTGCCAACAACAATTCCCTCCTGCATGAGGCTATCCCACCTGCCACATGCACACACTTCACGACAGGCTGCTTAGTATATATCACTCATGTAACCACTTGTATCTGCACACTACATCCACTTTAGTACTGAATATCTTCATATCCCAAAGTACCTCAGTGTCCCAAACTGTAAAAAGGTGTCAGTTACTTGCATTACAGCCCTTGAATAACTTCAGTCCAGGCTGTAACAAGGTTTCAAAGTCCAACATGAAAGAACAATATTTCTCCTACATCCCTAATTCTAACTAAGGCTTTGTGCTGCCCTGGCATACCTGCAAAAAGGTAGAGTCCATGTACGATCAAGAGATCCAAAAATGGCATTTTCCAGTGTTGGTTTCTTCGCGGATGAATCCCAGGGTCTAATGACCTTCTACATCATGGCAGTAGCAAGCAACACTCTTCCACTCCTCCTGGGTGCAGTTCCTCGATCCTCTCCCTCATTTGTCTATTACGGATTCTGTGCTCAGGGGGGACCTTCTGCTCCAGATCACTGTCCCTATGTTATATAACAGGACCAGTGGGTCAGACATAACCCACCAAAACCCGTCAAAACGAAAGAACCGGGAAAGGCATTAACCTTTATCCTCCTGCAGGACAGCACCCAATTGACATAATTTTAACCCGCTTACAAGGGTATGATTGGAGGAATCTTTGGTCTGGAGATTCATGTGGCTGAAGACAATGCCACCCCACTGGAAGTGCACTACAGGGCTGGCACAATGTCCACCACAGTAACTAGGGCTTGAGCAGCAGCAGCTGGATGCTCTTGCTGGATGCTCTACTGGCTGGCACAACAGACATAGCAATGAAAGACCCAGTGACCCATTGTATGTGGTCTCTCTGAGCAAAGAATGGCAGGAGGGGCTGGAAATTATATCCCCTGGGTGTGTCCAGTGTGTCCGGATGTTTGGGGAATGATGTGAGCCCAGAGATTGTGTTTAATGGAGATAAAGGAGCCTACGCTCAGCACTGAGGAAGGTGAGTAAAGGGGAACTCTACTACAGTGTCATCCTCTATAAAGTAGATGGCAAAACATAGGGTCATAATTAGGATCTAACCAAGTGGAGTGAGAGAAGGAGAGGAGAAAGTTTACCTCATCCATGTGTTGCTACACCTTCCAGTCACAAGCTGGGACTGTTCATGACCAAGCTCTATTGCTTTAACTTTAGTATAGAAAAGTGACGCCAGATTCTGACAGTGCCGTCTGGCAGGGATATCTGGATTTAAAAACACATATTTGGCAGGCTATAGTTCACACTTACACATTTTGACTATGAATGAAGTGATTTGTCTTCTCTTACAATTTTGGGCTACTTTATATGATGATATTTATGATGTTAAAAGCAAAGGTGGGAGCAAACATTCCTGACCTTCGGAATACAGATACAACTGTCCTTTAATATATTGCATAATACCCTTACAAAATGCTATAATTTAGTTGTCTGTTTTATGTTTCGTAATATTGAATTATCTCTCTGAAAAGCTCTTAACCTTAAATTGGAAGTTGCATACAGAGTTATTCAAAACTCCTGCTGGGAATATTTATGTATGTCAACACTAGAGCTGATTATCCGTAGAATGTTTACAGAAATTAGATAAAACCTATTGAATTTAATTGAATTTTACATGGTCAAGAAACATTCTTTTTTTTATAAATATTGAAAAACTGATAATACTATTTTTGTTTTAAAATATCTTCTTCTCATGCTATTTCTGTTGGATGTGAAATAGTATGATAAAATATGACAGTTAAGCTGGCTAGAGATCGGCCTTTTTTTGTTGGTCAGCCAGAGGGCCAATAAAAAAAAGCAAAAAGATTCCCCCATCCACACAAGCTAGGTGGATAGAGGAATTCTCTACCCTGTGTTATTGTATTCTGACAGTGGGGACTCCTCCTGCAGCTGATTGGCTTCTGCTGCTGACTGAATGAAAATTTTCAGCAAAAGTTCTTGTGTCAAGTGGGAAAAGCCATAGTCCATGCTGAACTGGCCAAATTTCGATCCACGGCCAACTTTAGGCTTCAAGCACACTGGCTGTTTTTACCACTAATACTAGGGGCATATAACAATATTTTTTTTCAGCCTCTAAACACTGTGTTCATGCACATATGAGCATTTAGAGGAGTTTAGAGGCAGAAAAAAAATAAGACTACCAGCGTGTCTAGTAGCAACAGCGTTTTGGCAGAAAAAATGCTTGACACATGTAAATATGTGTAAACGCATTTAAGCGCACGTTAATGATAGGCACATTTAGTACTTGAGCATTAATTCATTTCAATGGGCAGAATAAATTATTTATCTGGGCAAAAATTAACACCCAAGCTTTTGAGATGACAAAAAGCGTACACATGTGTACAAACATGTGTTTTTTTCTACCAAAATGCCTCTGCCAGGAGAATAGACATCTAGGAGAGCTCGTCAAACGACTTGTGTGCATGAGACCTTAGATTTATACACATGGCCTTGAATGCGAACATGGCTTTTTCCCACCGTCAAATGGTAGATGTGATTACCTGCTTGTCATTATAAATCATGCCACTGTGCTGTTTTTCAAGGGTTACTTGAGGGTAAAAATATTGAGAAAGGCTGCATTGTATTGTAAGTTCCTACACAACAAATGTGAATGATCCTAGATCAGTGATGGCGAACCTTGGCACCCCAGATGTTTTGGTACTACATTTCCCATGATACTCATCCACTCTGCAGTGTAGTAGAGCATAATAAATGAATGAATGAATGAATGAAAGATTTGTATAGCGCTAACAAATGCGAACTGAATCGCCTCAAGGCGCTTTCCGTCCTATGTTGTCCAGCACCTTAGAAGAGGTAGGTCATTGGAAATGTAGTTCCAAATCATCTGGGGTGCCAAGGTTCGCCATCACTGTTCTAGGTACTCAGTAAAACACTGCCTAGAACATTTTAGACTTAAGGAGCATGTGAACGTAAGAACACACCACCATCTATACACAGTTACATAGTACATAGTAGGTGAGGTTGAAAAAAGACACAAGTCCATCAAATGTGTGTGATTATATGTCAGTATTTTATTGTATATCCCTGTATGTTGCGGTCATTCAGGTGCTTATCTAATAGTTTCTTGAAGCTATCGATGCTCTCCGCTGAGAGCACCGCCTGCGGAAGGGAATTCCACATCCTTGCCGCTCTTACAGTAAAGAACCCTCTACGTAGTTTAAGGTTAAACCTCTTTTCTTCTAATTTAGTTCCGCACCTTTGGAAGGACTGCACCAATACATCTGGTCGGGTCTCCTTTATCTCCAAACTGTGGCCTACGGTCCAAATGCAGTCCTTTATCTGGCCCTTGAGGTACTATTTCTCTAATACAGGGCTCTATTCCTCTCACTAACACCAACGATGAAGCACTGTTCCCTCCACCGATGCCAATGATGTGGAACTATTCCTCCCACTAATACCAATGATGGGGAACTATTCCTCCAACTAATACCAATGATGGGGCATTGTTTATTCCCACTAACCATGGACCATTTTCTACTTCCAATGGTCAGAGTCTGGCCCCAATAAAGTCTGAAGGACAGTAAACTTACACTTTGTTTGGAAAGAATGGCCTGAAAATGTGTCTCTCTGCTGCCGTACACATGAGCAGAATTTTCGAGCCGAGAAAATGAAGTTCAATGCTTCTGAGCATGCGTCAAATTGTTTCCGAGCATGCGTGATTTTTTGCGCATCCGAATTGCATACAGACAAACCCATTTTCGAATAGGAACTTTTTCTGACCGAAAAATAGAGAACCTGCTCACAATCTTTTGCTGGCTGGAATTCTGCCAGCAAAAGTCGGATAGAGCATATACACGGTCGGAATTTCTGGCCAAAAGCTCATATCCGACTTTTGCTGGCAGAATTTCTGATCGTGTGTATGGGGCATTCAACGGTATTACTTCATTATGTGTACATTGAGAACTTATCATAAAAAATACCAGTTTAAAGCTGAATTCTAGGCAGAAATAAAACACAGAAATTGATGAAGCACTGTCATCATGAATATATCATTACATGTATTTTTAAATGCAAGCAGTGTAAGTACCTGACTTTGACCTGATGCAAGCATGCTTATAGGAAAAAAGAAGCATGACAGAGAGAGAGATGAACTCCCCACTGTGTTGCCTCTCCTTTTACTGTCCAGTCACAGGCTGGTGTAGGTCCAAGATAATCTTGGCTCAGAGGAAGTGGGCTGAAGGATGCTGGTCATCAGACTGGGGACATTTGGTGACAGAAAAAAATGTACTGCAGAGAATATTTCTGGATTTAAGTTGAATATTGGTATTGTATCTTTTAATAAGTTATTTATTTTTCATCTTGTTATCTTTTGAGTTCTGATTTAAATCACTAGTTTATAAACAGTGAAAAATTTTACTCTGTAATGCAGAAATTGTTACGCAAATAAAGTTGTCAGAAAATTATAGATGAGTTATGTTTTTCCATTGATTTGGTCATCAACATGCTTGAATCCATCCACTGTTATCACTCTTGAATCCATCCACTATTAGCAACTCACGAGATCAGAAATATATAATTAGTTTTGGAATGTGAGTGATAACATAATTCGTTGTGAGTTATTTTTCCTGGTAATCTCATTGGAATGAAGGCAGATGCTTTTCATCTTGAGCTGTCTGCCCAACAACATGCAGAACAAAAGTACTAAATATTAAATTATAATATATGAAAAGGCAAGGCTACCCTCAAATACCATGACTTTGAAAAAGAGCATTTTCCCAATCATAGAAGGACTAGACAGGGATGTCCCATGTCCCTCATATTGTTCATACTCCTTCTAAAGCCTCTAGTAATATGCATTTGTCAAAGGCCTGG
The DNA here is from genome assembly GCA_037952925.1 of Lithobates clamitans. Taxonomy (NCBI): domain Eukaryota; kingdom Metazoa; phylum Chordata; class Amphibia; order Anura; family Ranidae; genus Lithobates; species Lithobates clamitans. The sequence goes on from JBBGZY010000210.1 coordinate 245,523, forward strand.
AGCACGGAGGCATCACACATAAATTTTGCTATGTTTTACACAACCCCATGTTTTGTTGCTTAATCTTATGGCCATTCCTTCCTTAATGCAATTAAGATTAATTTTTTGCCAAAGTAGCTTTACAAGTACTCCTTATACTGATTCCAACTAACATCCTGAGATGTATGCAAAAGATAAGTTATTTTGTATACATAGGCACTATTAAGCCTAGAATCAACAAAAACATTCTATATAGAAACAAGAATTTAGGGTTCTTCTTGTCCCCAATATACATAAGTATATATACATAAATATTACTTGGTAGCTCAGATTGACCCTTTAGCCTTCTTACATGCTACTGAGAACATCTCATGGATCTTTCTTGATATTGTAGCCATCGGCATGACCTTCATAACTTTGCTATTGTGGCTTCAATTGCTACACTCCAAAACACTAAATCCAACCCTTTTGCATTCTCTGAAACTTTAGTATTCTGTTCATTATTTCAGCCATTTCATTTCTCCGCACCAAACCCTATAAACTTAGTGGGATGTCTTCCCTTCTTTCAAGCATACATAGACCCCATGGCTTTTTTGATGGTGGGATGCCAAGAGCCTCAACAAAAATTCCTTCATGTTATCCAGAGACTCAGTTCTTTCCTTTTAGGTATTACAAGATCTTGAGAACTCCTATAAAGTGCAATGTTACATAGATCCATAGTAGGTGAGGTTGAAAAAAGACACAAGTCCAAACTATGTGTGTAATTATATATCAGTATTACATTGTATATCCATCTATGTTGCAGTTATTCAGGTGCTTATCTAATAGTATCTTAAACTATCGATGCCCCCTGCTGAGACCACCACCTGTGGAAGGGAATTCCACATCCTTACCACTCTTACAGTAAAGAACCCTCTACGTAGTTTAAGGTTAAACCTCTTTTCTTCAAATTTTAATGATTGGCCACGTGTCTTGTTAAACTTCCGTGAAAATTTTTTATCCCTATTGTGGGGTCACCTGTATGGTATTTGTAAATTGAAATCATATCCCCTCTCAAGCATCTCTTCTCCAGAGAGAATAAGTTCAGTGCTCGCAACCTTTCCTCATAACTAATGTCCTCCAGATCCTTCATTAGCTTTGTTGCCCTTCTTTGTACTCACTCCATTTCCAGAACATCCTTCCTGAGGACTGGTGCTCAGAACTGGACAGCATACTCCAGGTACGGCCGGACCAAGGTCTTGTAGAGTGGGAGTTTTATCTCTGGAGTTGATCCCTTTTTTAATGCATACCAATATTCGATTTGCTTTGTTAGCAGCAGCTTGGCATTGCGTGCCATTGCTGAGCCTATCATCTACTAGGACCCCCAGGTCCTTTTCCATCTCTAGAGTCCCCCATAGGTTCTCCCCCTAGTGTATAGATTGCATTCATATTTTTGCCACCCAAATGCATTATTTTACATTTTTCTACTTTAAACCTCATTTGCCATGTAGTTGCCCACCCCATTAATTTGTTCAGATCTTCTTGCAAGGTTTCCACATCCTGCGGAGAAGTTATTGCCCTGCTTAGCCAATGTAGGTGGTCACTCACACCCGCAGGAAAAGAAAAGTTTCATCCCATAACTCAATGTATTTTAGGTGTTGCACCACAAAAGACACAATGTACTATATTTGGTAGACCTGTCCCATAGTGCAAAAACTATAGATACATGTGTACCACCTTATTAGAACACTATTGGACCGAAGTCTGCACAAAGAAACTTGGGAAGACTTTCTACACAAACCCATTACCATTCTCTCCCAGCCCAAACATAAGCTGATTTTCTTCATCTTTTGTAGATGAAGGAATTTGCCCACCCTTAGATATAATGATGTTTTACAAAGACTTACGATGGGTACCATGTTATATGAAAACATGTCAGGACTCTCATGACAATTGTTTGAAAATTTGATCTCCCTGGATAGCTTACTCTTGACCAGCTGATGGGTATGGGTCCCCCTTCTAGCTCCCCACCATCCTATCCATCCTTAAAGTGCAGAAAGATGGAATACAGTTCTCCTTTCACATACTGCACTGCCCCCCCCCCCCTTTTTTTTTTTTGCTCATAATACCTCTCCTCTCTTTATTCTTTTTCTCTTTCTCTATTTTTTCTTTTTTCTGTTTTATATAATGTTAGCTATGCAACTTGCCATTAACTACTCTTTACTCCCACACTGTTCAGATCTTCGTCTATATCTAAACCTAATGCATTAATAGATCTGCATATGGAGGTTGGAAACATAGTACCCCACCCCTATATTTTTTATGCAAAACGGGATAGGCATTAAAATGTAGACCTGTCACATTTAATTATCAAGTGGTTCAATATTTCATTACATGAATCTAAAAGTGATGTAGGATACCCCTTTATATTTTCAAGAGTAAAAAATGTATTAAATTAATCATGCTAAATCTTGAACAGACCTCCTATATTTGTGACTCAGAGCACTGTATCAAATCTTCTTCAAGATTCAATAGTGACATTAATGAAACCACAGATTTTGACATTATCTGATGATCTGGCACCTGGCTAATGTTTATGGCTGAGTCGTACAGTCCCGCTGTGCTCACTGGTACAAAGCAGTACAGAGAGTATTCATTCCTTCATGATTCAGTATCTGGACTCAGTCCAGCTGTCAAACATCAGCACAGAGATTGAAACACACTGATGACAAATGATCCGCAGTAATTGTGCAGTCACTCAACATTATTGGGCTGATTCAAAGGTACACAATTCAAAATTCAAAAGTAACCATGAAATGCATACAAAGCCAGGGCTTCTGCTATTCAGCAAGAAATTTCTATAGTGGAACAGACCTCTACGCTGCTTAAAGTGAAATCAAACCCTTATATATTTTTTAGCCAAGGAAGCTGCCATCTTGGCCTCTGATCTTCAACTGCCATGATGGTGCACATGTGATCAGTTATGACACCAGCCATTGGATGGTTTGACAGTTTGGTTGAAAGCCCAAAGAAATGTGACAGTTACATTTCTGGCATGTGCCGGGATGTAACTGTTTTTTGAAACTGTTAAATGGATGGGTTTAGTTCTGCTTAAGACCCCTTTCACACTGGAGCGGTGGGTGCGTCGGCGGTAAAGCGCCGCTATTTTTAGCGGCACTTTACCGTCAATTTTGCGGCGCTGTGGCGGCTGGTCAGCAAGTGGTTAAAGTAATGCAGTGCCGTATCTCAAAAAATGGGCTGATCAGAAAGGTAGTAAATCTTCCAGAGGTCAAGTGGTTAACGGGGGAACAGAGCACAATAAAAGCTGACAGGTGTTCTAATCCCTTTCCATTCCATTCAAAACTAAAAAAAAGTTTTGCACTTAGTTATATTTTAAGATGAGACTGTGTAGGGTGGCCATTTACAATAGTGAGGACAGGTAATCTCATTGGAATGAAGGCAGATGCTGTTCATCTTGAGCTGTCTGCCCACCAACAAGCAGGACAAAAGAAAGTGCTGGAGCAAGAATCAGTAACAGTCATTCTGAATGGTCATTCTGCGCTGTGCTGCCTAAACATTGTTGATGTTACATTTCCCCTTGGTCCTGAATGAGTCATGGTCTAGGCAGTGGCGATGGTGCATACGGCCATGTCCATGTCCATTTACATGCTACATGTGTAAACATTTGCACACACATTCTCATGAGCACCGCATAAAAAACAGTCAAAATCGGACTGTGGACGCAGAATTTTTTGCTTTAGTTTCATGCGGCTCATCAGCCAGGGGCGGACTGACCATTGAGCCACTCGGGCACTGCCCGAGGGCCCTGGGCCACTAGGGGGCCCCATCAGGGTTGCCAGCCTCAGTAAAACCAGGGACAGTATGTATAAATCTGTGTTTTTTTACATCTGTCTGTGTATACTGTATGTACATGTATGTGTATACTCTGTGATTGTATACTGTGTGGCCCCATAATCTCGGATTGCCTGGGGGGCCCCATAATCTCCTATTGCCCGGGGGCCCCATGAGTTATCAGTCCGCTCCTGCTCATCGCTATACATACTGTTTATAATGCAGCTGTGTGAATGGGATAATAGCATACAAAAAATGCTGTGTTCTTATACATATAAAACTGTACATAGTACAGAACACAGCATTTTTTATGCCTGCTGTGTACAATTGGGAAGGCATGTCTGCTCATTATATATGCATGCAGTAATGAAAATATTAGCCAGCATATGAAAACTGTCCATTCAAATATAAATGGCTCTTTCTGGGGATCCTGTCACTTTATAGAAAGCAATACTTGGAAACCAATCTGTGAGTGAATCAGATGCGTTCCCATAGAAGAATATGTGCCTGCAATTCCCACCGCATTGCCTAGAAAACGCACAGGTTTTTTGGGCAATGCGGAGTGCGAATGCAACGCACATATGTGAACCACACTGTTTGAAAGTAATAGATTTTAAAATGTTATGCGAATTGGATGCGGTGTGAACCCAACCTCAAAGCAGGTATGAATCTGCCTGTTATCGTTTTTCATATCACACTTTCTGTATGTGGGAGACAGCAAGTAGCCTGCAGTGAAGGTGGGAGAATCACAAGGAGAAGTTTTCAGTTAACCATATTCCAAACAAAAGGGAGTAGGGTGGACAGGAACTGTACAGGAATGCCTATGAGAGCAAGCGAAAGATTCCTGGTACAGGTCAGATGTTCTCCCTCTATGCAAACCAAGGGTTAACACGCAACGTGACTCCAATATCCCCTAAAGCAGTGGTTCTCAACCTGGGGGTCGGGACCCCCTGGGGGGTCAAATGATGATTTGCCAGGGGTCACCAAATCCTTGGCTGTTTGTGAAACCCGCACCGCTCTCCCAGCCTTTTTGTGGCCACCCAGCAGGGCTGTCCCTGGAGCCTGCAGCCACCCGCTGTCTGGAGGAGACCCTAGGTGTCACTGCTACGAGACACCACAAAGTCGGAGACACAGTGAGTAACCCTACCTGTGATTATAGTTGCCATTAAAAGTCCCCACTACAGTCCCCCCACAGCCCCACCAAGGAGTAAGAGAAGGAATAAAAATAGAGAATACATGGAAGGGAGAGAAAAAGAGGGGGAGGAACAAAGAAAAAGAGGGAGAAAGAATAAGAGAAAGAACAAGAAAGACGGCCAGAAAGACGGATGGGGAAAAAAAAAAAAATAGGATAGAGAGAGATAAAAGGAAAAGAAAGGGGAACAAAGAGAAAGAGCGGTACATCCTAAAATGTACAATAAGGGGTTTTAATACTGTACGAGTGGAAGGGACTCAGGGAGCACTAAATGTCCATGGGTTAGGGGCGCAAATTACTTGTCTTGCCTTGGGTGCTGACAACCGATGTTATGAAAATAGTTTTACGTTTAGGGGTCTCCACAACTTGGGAAATTTTATTAAGGGGTCACGGCACTAGAGAGGTTGAGAACCACTGCCCTAAAGGTTAACCAAACCCAAAAACCAAAATGTAATATATTGCAGGCCACCTGTCCCTAGATGTGGTGGCTGCAGTAGTTTTCCTTTTTCAGGCCAATAACATTTTTAACGCCTACAGAAAATTCTTAGCTGGCTAGAAATGCGGTGTCCATTTACCGTCCTACAAATTGAACTGAAAACATAAACAATGTTATCTTACCTCTGTAAACCACTAATCTGCTCATCCCGGACATAATAGACATGAACAAAGACAGACTGTACAAGGTGTACGAGGGTTTCGGAGAAGTTCACGGTCCGACATTAAAGAAGTGACCACACAGACATGAAACTGGGGCTGAAAATGGCGCATGCGTGCTATACGGTTTTTATCCGGTCTTTGCAAACAGTTGGCACCCTCTGTAGTCAAGTTGAAAATGGAGAAAGTGGAAGAAGGCGGCTCAAAGTGTTCCATCAGTGGTCAAAGTGATGGCAACAGTCTTCTGGGATTCCTAAGGTTTGCAGCATAAGTGCAGAAGACTGATGCCATCACTTTGCCCACTGATGACACACTTAGAGCCTTCTTCGTCCACTTTCTCCATTTTCAACTAAACTACAGGAAGTGCCAACTGTCTGCATAGAGCTCATGAAAAACCGTATAGCGTGCATGCGCCATTTTCACAGCTGAACATCTGGAAGAGTGGCTTGGTGCAGTGATAAAGTTTCATGTCTGTGTGGTCACTCCTTTTTATGTCGGGCCCTGAACTTTTTAGAATACCTTCGAAATCTAGCCTTCGAAAGAACCATGGCTCCCTCTAAGGATACAGTGGAATGGATGAGAGTTGTCACTCTAGCACAGGATGTGTGTTATTTGCAGGATTACCAGGTGAAAACCAAGGGAAAAAAATAAAAATAAAACAAATGGAGGAACTTCATCTAGGGAAAGGTAAGATGAAATCTATTACAGTTTTATGTTAGGTTTAGATGTACTTTAATGCAAACACAATTCACATTTATTAGAAATATATTTTATTAACAAATTAGGTAAGAATAGAAGACTTGGTGTATTCCACAACAAAAAAAGCACATTTCACTGTTTTATTGGTTATATTTTAATGTTCTCTTGGAAGATAAAACAGGGCTTTGGTACTTCCAGCAGTCTGGCTCAGTTTTAGGGACATTTACACACAGTTGAGTTGTCTTCATATATGGAAAATGCAAGGATAGAATTTCTGAAACAACCAACCAGATTTTAACTGACATTTTCTGTGGTCCAAGTGAACTTTTGACCAGAGGGATCCTTGGAAACAGCAGAAACACAGCACGATGCAATGTATCCTATGAAAACCGGTTAAAGTATATTACATTGCACATGACGTAATGCATACATTCGCTTTTAAATGCCTAGGTAGGACCTGGTCCAAGTGTATTATGTAATAGTTTGCTTACAAATGCAGTAAAGATCTCTAAACAAAGGAGTAATAAAAGCAAACACACACAAACCATTTTATTGTAAATTATAAAGATTTATTATGGAATGGACTATAATTATGGACAGAATTAGAAATCACATTTGTTTCCTAAACATACATTATGCACAATAAGTAGACTGACAACTCTTAACTGTTCAATGTGGTTTTCAGGATGGAGTTAGGTATAGGAATGCAGCCTGAAGAATGAGGTCACATGACGTAGTCCTAAAACACATTTTTGGGGCCCCCACATTGCTTTACACTATATGCATTCAATAATGCAATTACCATACATTCAATAATGTTCCACTGAGAAATGAAAAATAGTAATCTGAAAGTGCAATAAATTGATAAACTGATATCAAAGATTTCAACATATAAAAAGTTGTGTACATCTGGTTTACTGAATAGAACCGTAAATTCAAATCCCACTACATGCATGAAGTTTGTCTTGTCTACGTGAATTTCTTGCCCATGTACAGTTGTTTGGTTTCCTCCCACAAATCAAAAATGTCAGTAGCTTAACTGGTTTCTGCGTGTGCCTGTGTGATTGAGTCATTGGACTGAGAGATCTTCTGGGGTGGGACTAATGTAATTCGTTTCCATGTGCTTTAGAATATGCTGGTGTTATTTCTCTATTTTTAAATAGAATAAAAGTTCTGTTGAACGCCCGTCCATTTTTTTTTAGATTATGGATAAAGTGGGGAAAGGTCGGAACCTCTGTTGTATTTTTTGTTTGTCTCTCCACTCCACTTATCCAGGTAAACACAAAGAAAATACACATAAATGCCCCTCTAATCTCCAACAGAAACAAATAAAAAACCCCTGTGAGGTTCTAAACCTTCCAACCTTTTTAATGATTTTTGTGTTTCTGTTTGAAAGTTTTCATACCAAATCTTAGCAATGGGAATAGAGAAAGCATCAAGTACCAAGCTGAGAATCTGACCCTTCCACACTCTGACCAAAACAAAAAAAAAATAAATGTTGTCCGGAGTTCATTTTCAAAGGGAATATTTCAGTTCCATTAGTAATTTGCCTAGTTGGCCAAATATGAAGTAGATGTATTGTACAACACTGAATCATTTCCCATTCATACCCCACCCAGTGTAAAAATTTAAACAGCAGTCAATTGTTACTTATTAGCATAATATGTAATGGCTTGAATGTTGGCAGTGAGCTGCATGGAACCATTCATAGCCAATCAGTAGTCAGTACTTCCAGCAGGCTGTATCTCAGAAGCACAGTGAGCAATCTATCTGTCATTTTACAGTGCACAATGTTTTACCGTACCAAGGAGCAATAATTCTGATCAAATAATTAGATTCACAAATCCGCCATACGGAATTTATGACCAATGGTTTATAACCATAGGAATTGCACTTGTCTTTGTTATATAAGCCCTCATGCTAAACATACTGAAAGTGTATTTAGATGTCTAGAAGATGTTATGGCTGCATTTGTTTTCTTTTTTAAACTACCGTACATACTCGAGTATAAGCTGACTTTTACAGCTCATTTTTTATGCTGAAAAAGCCCCCTCGGCTTATAGACGAGTGAGGGTCTCCCGCTGTGTCATGCAGTCTTAACTGTTCGGTGGCCGGCCACTGTAACAAAGCCCCGCCTCCTCCTTGTCTGTGATAGATGGAACACTGATACAATGCTGAAAAACTGAATCAGTGTTCCCTCTATCACGGACCAGGAGGCGGGGCTTTGTTACAGTGGACGGCCGCCGAACTAAGACAGCAGTTGCGTGACACAGCGGGAGACACCTGCTGTTTGTAATCAAAGGTACAGGTGGGCATAGTGAGGCTGCAGATGGGCACAGTGAGGCGGCAGATGGGCACAGTGAGGCGGCAGATGGGCACAGTGAGGCTGCAGATGGGCACTGATGATACAGGTGGGCAGAGTGAGGCTGCAGATGGGCACAGTGAGGCTACAAATGGGCACAGTGAGGCTGCAGATGGGCACAGTGAGGCTGCAGATGGACATTGATTACCAGTAGCTGCTGCATTTCCCACCCTAGGCTTATATTCGAGTCAATACATTTTCCCAGTTTTTTGTGGTAAAATTAGGTGCCTCCGCTTATATTTGGGTCAGCTTATACTCGAGTATATACAGTATTTGTTTTTTATTTTTACCTGGTGATCATACCAATAACATACTTTCTCTCCTAGGATGACAATGTTACTATGGGGGGAGCAGCATTTTCTTCCTAGTTCTCCTGATTTGTACTGCAGACACCTTCTCCACTTCTCATCTCCATTATATAGGATGGGGAGATGTTCTGTAGTTCCACAGAACACAACCGGGAAGGTTGATAATATAATTTTTTGGGTTTTCAGCTTAGTGGACAGTAAAGCTGGCCATGAATTATGCAATTTTCTTACCATCAACCACCAGCTCAAGGAAAGAAAATTGTTTGATTCCTTCATCAGCACAGTCAGTGTTGTTGGGGGAATCCCTCTCGTTGCGCTATTGTAATCTGATAGCGAGAGGTTTCACCATCATTGGGATAAAATGATCACTGCTGGCGGCTATAGCTGCCAGCAGTGATTGTACCAAAATAAAAAAAAGCCAGCAGGCTTGTTGTACTGAAGTCAATCGAAAGACTGACTTCAGTAAAACCAGCCTGTCCATAGATGGAACGAAATTCAGCTGGTTCCTGCTGAACCAGCAAAATTTCGCTCGTCTGCGGCCAGCTTAAGTGACAAGGGCACTGCATTTCTGGCAGGATCAGAAAGAGTACATAGCCTGAAACCAATGCCGCCATCTCATTTAAGGACTGGAAAGCTGCAATATGGTACATGTACAGTATGTCCTTGGGTTCACATATACTTGAAGTTTGCAATAGTAGACTTTCCCTTTAAACAGAATAGGTCACAGCAACTTGTATTGCTTATAACAAAATGAAACAAGCAGTTTATCCCTGAGACCATCTTACTAGAATAAGTGTTTCAGGAGAACAATGTACCGTCTGTTCTAAGATTACGATAGTACTGATTCATGGCAATCTTATCTCTGCACTAAGTCATACTCTGTGCTTTTTAAAAAGATATTTGTGTTCCTACATCAAACCATTTGATAAATAATATTATCAATATTTGTTCAAGAACACAGAGATGCTGAGACAAAAACTTCCAACTATCCTATTCATTTGCCCTATAAAACCAGCTTTTTTGTCTTTGGCACATATAAGTAAGGTTAACCATATACTGCCTTTTAAAAGAAAATTGACTGATTCCTCCACTGGCCGTCTATTGTATTCAGACAGCAGCAGCACCTGCAGCTGCCTGAATACCTGAACAGTGACTGCATCTGATTGGATACAGTCAATGTTTGGTTGACAATTTCCTACCCAAATCATTTGATTTTCAATCGAGTTCTGTCTAGCCAGGTGATGTGTAAAGGGCCAAGAAAACAAACAACAGAGGGCACACCAGCCTAGTGCATTATCCCAGGGGGACTTAAATAAATAAATAAAGGTCAAAAACATCCTCACAAACAGTGGAGTACAGCATATCAAGCCACCATCTCGTGGCATGGTGGATAGTGGGACCCAAAATAGTCCAACGCCAAGAAGACGAAGTCTGGGATCCAAACATGGCCTAAGGATTTTGAAGGTAAACCCTCTTCATCAGAGCCCACAGCTCAAATTTCAGCAGGAATGAGTGAAAATTTGAGCTCAGCTTAAAGTGTTACTAAACCCACAACAGTAAAATCAGTCTTTATATGCAGTAAAGCATGCTTGTTATACTTACCGTGGAACCTAAGGGGTTAATCCTCTACAATGTGTAAAAAGGCTGTTTGATCCTGTCTTCTCTGATTCTCCCCCTTCTTGCATTGCCCCTAAAACATGTCCGAATAAGACAGAGCTACTGGAGTCAGGCTGCACATGCTCAGTTGGGTGTGTATTGCTAGAGTTTTTTTTTTTTTTTTCGGGAGAGTGCATGTGATCCGCTCAGGGCCAATCAGCACTGTCCAGACAGAAAGTCAGGGGTCCTGCATCCTGATAGGCAAGCCAGTGCAGTATGAAAACTCCTCCTGCAAGATTTAACTAGGCACTCATAGAATTCACAAGACTGATATATACTGCTGATGAGAAAAGGTATTTAGCAGTTTATATTTACCAAAATAATTACATTTCCATGTTCTGTGTACTGTGAAAAGCCTGATATAGTGAATGCAGGGTCCTGGGTTTAGTAACACTTTAAATCAGTGGTTTTCTGAAGTTTGCATTTGCCACTGTGTATTTGAGCTTTGTATTTATACTGCCAGTAGACAGCAGGGATCCCACGGTAATGCCCACAAACCAAACACTATCTCCTAGTCACGTGATCACTCAGACTCTGGCGTGGTTGCCAGCAAAAATGGGGTTAAAATAGGTGGGGAGGAAGCTCCTCACCATCTGTCAGTAGCCTCCGAACAAGGAAAGGGAAGCATGCTGATGGGAGGAGAAGGCAGAGTGATAGAGAGATGATCTCATCACTGTGCTGCTTCTCTTTTCACAGTCCAGGACAACCTGGGCTCAGAAGAAGTGATTTGAATGATGTCAACGATTAGACTGAGGACATCTAGCCGCAGAGAAAACTACCATGGGGGAAATCAATGGATTGAAGATGAATATTACAGCAAAATCTGGTTTTGTTATTTTTTCTTTAATGGCCGATTTATTTTATCTTGTTATTTTTGGTTGGACGTCTGCTTTAAACTTACAGAAGGGATACTATGATCACTTACATACTGTATGTACTTAGCTTGTATGCATGTAACATGGGAAATATAACTAAAATTATGTGAGCATGAGATTTCTTAAAAAAAAAGTTCCTGGCAGTCAAGGTGTTACCCCTGTGATGTTCACGTTGTGACATTCCATGTACACAGCTCCTTGCTGCAGTGTAGTTGTACTAGATCGAGTATATTATGAGGCGTAAGACACATGCAGTTACATTCATTTTTACAGATTCTTGTACTGAAACAATCTGAAGTTCAGCACATTTTGTGACTGTGATTCATCAGATAATAAGTCAAGCATGAAACAAAAGTACCTGCCAGTAAAGTAATTAAAAGCTGGCATTGATACTGAGTGGATATGGATAAACAGACAAAATGTAATGTTTCTTTTTCCAAGGTAATTCCCAATAAAATATCTTTAAAGGAGAAGTACAGTCGAAGCTTGTTTGGTTGTACTTTTGTGGATCACAGAAGTGCTGCACTCCTGTGACCAGTTTTCAGCCAACAGTGGGCTAAAGCCCCCTTGCATCTGATGTCACAGAGGCAATCCAGGCTGGGGAAAGATTGTACCATATGGTCAGGAACCCACCAGGAGCCTTGACTGGTACCTAGATCAACCTCTCAGTGAGCCCCTGAGAGGCTGAGCTAGTTGCTCCTGCCCCCTTTACAGCCCAGCACCCCAGTAAGTGCTGGAGGGGAAGAACAGAGAGTGGTGACTGGCATTGCATTTTAGTGTAAATATGAGATCTGAGGTCTTTTTGACCCCAGATCTCATATCTAAGAGGTCCTGTCATGCTTTTTTTTTATTACAAGAGATGTTTACATTCCTTGTAATAGGAAAAAATGTGACTTTTTTTTTTTAAAGAGCTGTGTAAAAAAATAAAAAATAAAAAGCATCGCATGCAGAAGTGAACGCATGAGTGAGTAGTGCCCGCATATGAAAACAGTGTTCAAACAACACATGTGAGGTATCGCCGCGATCGTTAGAGTGAGAGCAATAATTCTAGCCCTAGACCTCCTCTGTAACTCAAAACATGCAACCTGTAATGTTTTTAAACGTCGCATATGGAGATTTTTAAGGATAAAAGTTTGTCGCCATTCCACGAGCGGGTGCAGTTTTGAAGGGTGAGTAATTTTCTAGCAAAAAAAAAAAATATGATTTTAACTTGTAAACAAGTTTGAAAAATAGGCCCGGTCTTAAAGTGGTTAAAGCACCACTCGTCCAAGCTGTCCAATAAAAACGCTGCAGTGGAGGCACTCCTCTCACTGCACTGTCATAGAAGGGGGCACGTGTTTAAAAGACAAAATTCTCCCTTCCAGCCCAGCCCTATTAACTACATGGAAAAAAACATGGGTTTATGGGTATGAGGTTTACCTATAATCCCATGTTTTTCTCACACAGTTAAGAGGGAGAATCTGCTGCTGCTGAAAATGTACTTTTTAAATCAAGCTAAATAACATATTATTATGCTATATGTTATAACATTATAATTTAATATGTATCTATTTACTGTGAAATTACTGATTTGAAGTTATAACTTCAAACGTCGGTAATTTGTCCGTTAAGCCCCCTGCTTGAGTACAGTTTTTGAAAATATAGTAAATTATCTTAAAAACAATATATAATAATTATTTGTATATTATTTACTTATGGTATATGCCAATTCTGACACTTCTCTCCTACATGTAAAAATCATCATTTTTTTTGCTAGAAAATTACTCAGAACCCCCAATCATTATATATATATATATATATATTTGGCTGACACCCTAGGGAATAAAATGGTGGTCACTGCAACTTTTTATGTCACACGGTATTTGCGCAGCAATTTTTCAAAGCGTTTTTTTTGGAAAAAAAGCGGTTTCAGAAATAAAAAAAAAATATGGTTTCCAACATCAACAAAAAGGGTGACTGAAAAACATCTAAAAAACGACAGCGTTTGTAAATATTTTTGTTTATTGAGTATAACTAGTAGAACTGCAATCGCCTACATAATGAGAACCGAATACGTAACTTGTGAATCTGTAACCTGTGTGTATCTGGCTCTGACACTAGCCAGTGGTTCACCAGCCACTGACCTCACCACACGTCCCTCCTGCTATTTCATTTATTCCCTGACCCATCCTATTCTATGCCTCCAATTTTTCATTGAGGGACAATGCAGTAGGCAGAATTCCACTCTCACATGCTTCTTTTTCCCTTGCTTCTGCCTTTGATGCTGTGCTGGTCTTTTATTTCCTTCCCGACCCCTCCACACATTATATCTCTGAAGATCATTACAGCAGGTACACTTCCTGTCTGTGGATGCTCAGCCCCTCCATGGACTATTCTAAACACTAGGATAACTCCTGGAATAAAAAGTGTGTCACCCACAACTGCTGTGTTCTATGTGGTACACACAACTTCCACAAGGCCATTTTCATCTGTATGTGAAAGCGTTACAACAAAGTCAGCCCCCCCCCCCATGCGCAATGAATACTAACTAGAACTTGTAATGTAAATTGTTGTGTTGCTCTTTATGTGTAATTGTGGAGAGGTTTCTCAGTGAGTACAACTGACTTGCAATGCCCTTTGCTGTATTGGACGATAATGTGTGCTGCATTATTCACCTCTACAAGATCAGTAAGAACTACGGATGGGGGCTCAGACTATGTCTTATGCTGTGCAATGTAATCTGGACTGCAAACACATGTAGCACAAAGAGTCCAGCTTACTGTCTTGCACTGTTTACATTTAGGCAGGGTTCATATTTTTACATTTCAGGAACACGCATTCCATTTTGCAGGGCATTCCAATGCACCCTGCTAAAGCGTTTTGTGTCCCAAAACACATGGTACCAAGGTATTATCCATTTTGGTGCAGCACACTTTTTAAAAAAAAAGGGTCATACACTTTTTTGTGCACCTTTTTGAGCGTAGAGAAACCCACCATCACACCTGCATACAAGTGATTGGAGCCTTAGGGAAAGCTCTGTGTATTAGTTTAGATAAGCATGATGTCTGCTAAACGTCAACCACTGTTGAACAAGAAGAAAAGAACAAGAATGGCATGTGACCTCGTTTATAAGGTAGAAACCCATGGATAAATGTTAAAATAAGGGAAGAATCTGCAATGCATGCATGGGGAAATCATAGACAGTAATTGTATTTTTTTAAATATAGTGAGAAGAAAAGTCAGGATGGGCAGGAAGGTTATTTTAATAAAGATAATATGAAAAATCCTTCTCCTTCTATTATTCTGTCCCCTTTATATTTATGGGCAAATACATGGAGACCATGCCTGAAATGACTTATTCCTCCACCCCAGGCTTGTCACATTCTCTTTGCTTTTAGGCCATACCAATGTCTGCTGCATCATGAAAAAAATATTATACTTCAGAGACGAAGAATTTTCATACCTTGGAGCTCTGTGGGAAGATAAAGGAAGAGAGCGCTACAAAGGATTTACATGTAGTGATCAGCACTTCTAAAAACTTAGACTTGACAACTGCAGCGGGGGAATGGAAATATATGTCCATTTAAAATAAAGATATAAATTATGTTCTGACATTTCTAGAACTTAAAACATTTAAAAGAAATCTACAGAAATAAGAAAAAAAAATCTCAGGCCGATTTGTAACATATTGTATGAATTAAATAGTAGTTATTTTTAGTCTTTTACTTTTTATGACAGTGGCAGTTGGTGAGTCATATGGCACATTCACCTACCAACTGCTACAGGATGGCACATGGGAGGGGTGAGGCACACAAAGCCAGGAGGACAGAATTAGCAGAGTAGTAATTGAAATCATTCTGCATTGTCTGTAGCCCCTAGTCACATTCTAATAGTCTTATCTCTAGTGCAATTTATACAAATGGACATCCTCTGATTAATATGGACAGAATCAATCTAATAATTTAATCTAATTAGAATCAATCTAATGCCCACTAAGCAGTAGGATATTCAAATGGTGCTGCTAAATACAGATAAAATGTCACTCCTCTTGTATTATAGAGTATTGTTATAGCTCCAACAGTTTTCACAGCACTTTAAAATATAAATGGCGACAGTATAGTTACAATCCAATATAAGACCAGAGCGTTAGGAGGGCCCTGCTCATGAGAGCTTACAATCTAACGGGAGGGGTAAGTGATACAAAAGGTATACTGTGAGGGGATAAGTTGATGGAGAAAGTAAACTTCAATTATTAGGTCGGTGTGGGATAGGCTGCCCTAAAGGGTTTTGTTTTCAGGGACTGCCTAAAGTATGTAGGAGATAGGTAGATAAATTGTTGTAGGGAGTTCAAAAAGATGGGAGAGGCTCGGGAGAAGTCCGGGAGGGAAGCGTGGGATGAGATGAAGAGGGAGCTAGAGAGCAGGAGTTCTTAGGAGGAGAAAAGAGGTTGGTTTGGTGATATTTTGAGACCAGAGTTCTGGATGGGTTTGTATGTGGTTTTCTATTTGCTAGGCAAAAAGGACCCAGTTGAGGGATTGGCAGAGAGGGGTGGTGGAAACTGAGCAGCTGGTAAAGTGGATGAGTCTGGCAGCAGCGTTCATTATGGGGGATAGGCTGTGTAGAGGCAGGTTGATGTGGAGGGAGTTACAATAGTTGAGACAGAATCAAGGGGTTAAAACTTTACAGTGCACAGAAGGCATATTCAATAAACAAAGCTTTAGGAGCAAAATGCAGAACAACCAATCAGAATCCATCTTGCACTGATCTGTTTTCAGTTAGGTGTACTCTGATTGGTTGGTGTGAAATCCATCTTGCTCTTGATTTCTTGCCCTGTTTATTAAAGCCCATAGTTTGTGCATGACGGACTATTTTAGATATTATCATTTTGACACATTGTACCCTTATTGGATGCAACATTCCTTG
This sequence comes from Lithobates clamitans, assembly GCA_037952925.1. Taxonomy (NCBI): domain Eukaryota; kingdom Metazoa; phylum Chordata; class Amphibia; order Anura; family Ranidae; genus Lithobates; species Lithobates clamitans. Next base: position 261,981 of record JBBGZY010000210.1, read on the forward strand.
GCATACACACACATCAGCTCACAGCTGAGATCTCAGTCTGCCAATCACAGGTTTATCAGCGCAAAAATCTGTCCACCAAGATGGCCGCTCCAGCACTTTCTCTCCCTGCAGAACTGCGGACCAGAGGTTCTTGTACAGCTGCAAAACATCACCAGAGTTAGACTGTAAACAGATGTCATACAAGCAAAGCCACAGCTCAAGTGATACCTTTTACTGTCTGTCCAGCAGTTTATGGAGAGATTGCTCAATATGCACAGTCCAGATGAAGTATAAGTTTATTTTAAAAAAGATCATTTAAGATGCTCATATAATTAGGTATCATGGTTAATGTCATCTAAATAGCTATAAATAGGTATATTTTGTATTTGTCAACAGTGTATTGTCCTGGAAAATAATCATTTTGCTCGTTAGTAGTCAGGAATTAACCCCCACAAAGTCTGACTGTTTACAAACATGCTGAAAATAGTTGGTCTAATTGTAAATAATACAAACACAAAGTGCATAAAACCCAAAAGGGCCGGTTCACACTGGAACATGTGCGTTCAAACGTTTACATTCCTGTGCGGTCCAGCTTTGACAGCCCATTCATTTGAAAAGGGGCTGCAAAACAACTGGAATGCAGAAAAAGCACTACTTTATCAGATTGCACTGCACCAAACTGCATGGTACTGCAGTACCATGTGATTTGGTGTCTGGAAACATGCTGCAATTGCGAGATGCATTTGGTGTGCCATTAATAATGATGTCACAGTCAGGCTCGGAGACTAGTAGCTATAGCAGTAGAGAGGCTCCCACCGACCAGCTGAAAAAGTACACAACCAGGTCGCAATGGCAGATGACATGAGTCCACACTAGGTGCCGAGTCTAAGCACTAACCAGTATTCACCAGAGCTCCTGATGGTGGAGATGGGTTTTGCTGTGTGTTAATACCAGGTTGCGGTCCTCTGGATCCCCCCCACCAGGAGGTGAGCAAGTCAGGGTCCAGCAGCAGATACAGAAGGTAGGGTTCAAACATACAGAAAAAACACAGGGGATAGTGGCACTGTTACTTGGTATTAGATAATAATAAATGCCCATCAAACATGTCCTTGTAATAAAATTCTCAGTGCAGGATGAAAAGGGTAAAAACTAAAAGGGAAGGGTTCAAACATAGTCAGTGTAGATATTAAATAAGCCAAAGGCTGGTAACAAGTGTTTGTAGGCTGGGATCGAACAGAAGCATAGTCGCGGAACAAGCCAGAAGGTCAGCAACGAGTAGTAGTGGAGATAAGGACAACTGCGGGTGTGCAAAGGAGCAAGCTATCGGCTGGAGAGAGCAAAATAATTTGGCAAACAGGAAGTGCAAAAACATGGCTTGGGAGGAGCAAAGTGTTCAAAGTTCAAGAGAAAAAAGACACAAGGCAAGGTTGTCTAAGGCAGGGGTCTCCAAACTTTCTAAACAAAGGGCCAGTTTACTGTCCTTCAGACTTTGAGGGAGCCGGACTGTGGCCAGTGTAAGTAGAAATGCCCTGGTTTTATTAGGAGTAAGCAATGCCCCATCATTAGCATTGGTGGGAAGAATAATGCCCCATTGTTGGTATCAGGGGAAAGAATAATGTTCCATCATTGGAACCATTCCAAATCCATTGGAAGTAGTAGTGCACTATCATTGGTGTCAGTGGAAGGAAAATTTCCCCAAGGGCCAGATAAAAGCAAGCAAAGGGCCGCAGTTTGGAGCCCACTGGTCTAAGGAATCAGGCAGGGAGCTGCCCAGCATACCTGTTGGCACAGCAAGAAGAGCTACTGCTGGACACAGCAGAGGTCGTGGGTTCAGATCTTGGTCCATACAAATTAATTGGCACCTGCGCACAGCTTGCAAAGGCAGTGTGTTCACTTGTGGTGCAGGAAACATGCATGAAACCTGCCTTACCTGTACCATGTTGGTGTGAATGGGCCCTTATGATTCAGATTCAAGCATTCTTTGCCCAGTTGTGATATTCTAGTGTACATTGGAATCTGATTTATTGGTATGGGTTGTCTGAAACAGCTCTTCCCACCAACAGTTAGGATTAATTAGGGCTTGGGCTATGCTTGTGACTTTGGCTGTGCTCAGGATCTTATTAGGACATCATCCTACTGAAATACACAGCGTGCAGCAAAACAGCCAAACATATGTGTACACAGTGGAATTGCTGCTCACTGGGTTTAGTGGACCTTACAAGTGGTAGGTGGGGTTCTCTGGTTCCATACTGAGCGCAGCCTGATGCAGGCGAGATTCTGACACCCTCCTTAAAAGCTGTCTATCCCAACCTTGTGAATATAGCCCATATTCACAACTATTTTTTTCACCTTTGTAGAAAAGAAGCACATATTCTACCAAATTCTGTGTAATAAATATACCTCTCCATCCGCTCTGGCAATCGGTACATTTAAAATGAAGTCTGGAGGTGCGATGGCATCCACTAGAGACACTGCATCATCTTTCAACTGTGTGAGAAGGACAAAAAAGTTGGCAGGGGATTCTACTTTCCATAGTAACAAAGACATAACATAGCAGGAGTAAACGGTTGCTACAAATGGAACATAAATTGTAATGTGAGCGCTCACACTTGCAGAGCTCTATTAGGGGGATCACAGAATTCTGTTTTATTGTCTCAATGCCAATCATCTGCCTTTTAAACACAGATTTTCCATATGTCATCCCTTGTTATGGGAGAGAACTATCCTCACCACTTGTTAGCTGTAAAACCATAGGTAGCAGTATAATTATACAAGAGGACTGTCTTATTAGTGTGTGTGCATGGTATTTCATGCTGTTGTTTATTGCAACATCTCTATCTCTTTTACATGTATTTATTTTATTTATTACAGGTACTTACATAGTGCCGTCAATTTACACAGCGCTCTACATATACATTGTACATTCACATCAGTTTCACCCTCAAGGAGCTTACAACCCAAGGTCCCTAACACACATCCATACATATACTAGGGCCAATTTTAGACAGGATCCGATTAACCTACCAGCATGTCTTTGGAGTGTGGAAGGAAACTGAAGTACCCAGAGGAAACCCACGCAGGCACAGGGTGAACATGCAAACTCTATGCAGATGCTGTCATAGTTCGGATTCTAACCAGCGATCCTTTTTGCTGCTAAGTGAAAGTGCTAACTACTACACCACTGTGCTGCCCACATTCAGTAAACGGTTTCTCACACGGTTTCTCTGCACACTGGGATAAGTGGTAATTCAGAGTGAATCTGGCAATTTAAAATAATCTGTTTTTGGTTATATGTAATATCCTGAACTCGTCAGCAGTGTAGTGTTTACGTATGTAGAATCAATTCAGAATAAAAGGTTAATCTGCAGCAAGCTGGAGGAATAAACTGTACATATACTGTAAAGGTTGTTGAACTGTAGATGAAAGGACAATGCATGATGAAGGTTTAATAGCACTAACAACAGTTTTTGTTTTTCTAAACCCCCCTGCAACATGGATTTATTACCTGTCAGGGTTTATTCACTTGGGTGCAAAGACTTGTACCTCGGTGCAGAGAGCTGTGTTCATGCACTAGGGGAATGGCAGGTGCTCCAGGAAGCCGCATGCAGTCAAAATCAATAACAACTTGACAAAGCATCTGTAGGGATCTTCCCGCACATGCCAGTGTTTACATCTGTACAGGGACAGACACACAGCTTTGGATGCAGTAAACCCTGTATAGATGTACACACTTGTGTTTGTGGGAAGATCCATACAGCTGTTGCATCTCTCAGGCTGTCATTGATTTTGACAGTCTGGCTGTACGGAACACATGTCATTTCCTGGGTGTATAACATGACCATTTGCACAGGGGTATGGGTCCAGTCCCCACTGCTAGGCTGTTCCCTGCAGCCTCTTCTCCCCTGCACAACCCCGTGCATAGGCTCTAAGGTTCTCTGACATAATCAAAACTGATGCAGAGCTCGGAGCCCTGCATTTGACGTGAGGATGCTGAAGGACAGACCACTGCTGGACCTCAGGGAAGAGCAGTTTGTGGAGGATCAGGTAAATAAAAGTGCTTTTTGCGTCCCCCAAACTAAATGACCAGTTAACCCTTCCAGTGTAGGTGCAGCTCCACTGCAAAGGAGGACTTTTTAGTTCTCCAGAGTTTAGTTTTAATACTAGTGACAGGCTGCATCATGATGACATATTTTATTTTCCCATTGCTACACTAGAACATCTGGCTTTTATCAGCAGATAGAACTGTATTCTTTGTGCACCACTAGACTAAAGTATAACTAAAGGCAAAACTTTTTTTTAGTTTTGGCCAGAGTGGAGATGGATTAGAACACCTATTAGGTTTTTATTGCTGTCTGTGTCACAGTAGGGAGATTCACCATTTATATGTGTCCTGGTTACCATTATCGTTAAAAGTAAAAGAAAATCTCAAATGTTGGGTTGTCCCTAGAAAAGTGATAGAGGGGAAATCTTCCAATGGGGACACTAGTTCTAGTGATCTGGGGGTCCCCAAGAAATTCCCTTAATTTTCAGGGATTTGCTATTACTTCCTGTTTGGCTATAGAACAGGAAGCGAAGGAAAATCTCCTCAATGAGGCAAAGATGGCAAAAAAAAACCCTTACAGGGGTTTTAACCCTCTCTCCAATATGAAAAAAAAATGACTAAAGTTCTACTTTTAGTTAGCTATATATGGCTCGAATTTTGGATTCGGCAGGACGATCAATAGAAAAGACTCTGAGGAGGACACAGATTAACCTAGCTTGAAGTTACTGACTAGGTATTTTCAATTTTCATTGTCTGATATGACTGGCCATCATACTAATTAAAAGTAGTAAACAAGGTCCATAAAAAAAATAAAAATAAAAAGTAGTAAACAAGGAAAATCCTGTAGATGGGACAATTTCATGGGAATGGTAGCTGCTATGAGGGACAATGCTGGCAAGTAGAAACTACGGATAGGATAATTTTTCACAATAAATTGGTTGCAAGATACTGTATATGATAATATGCTAAGTGTAGTAACTCATACCAACCAATCATCTTTTACTGTTCTGATTCAAAACAAAATGTGGCTACTATACGTTACTGAGTTTTTTTGGTCATTGCTGCTCTTTGCACAGTATAACTGAATTACTCTAATCCCTAATGATATTATTTAATTTGTACCTCTGCGCACAGCTCCAGGACAGCATCTTGTATGATTTTCCCTGGCCGTTCACCAGCACAGTATCCTCCTGTAAGAAAGGCATCATTTAACCATTATGAAAACCATTTATCCATTATGAAAAGCCAAGCTAATACTAGAAACAGTTATCATGAACAGCTCCTTAACCAGTTCCAGACCAGCCGCCGCAGTCATCCTGTGGCAGGATGGCTCGGCTGGGCGAAGCGTCGTAGCTGTACGGTGGCTGCAACAATCGGATTTGCTTCAGAACCGATCAGTCCCCAGGCCCAGGCCAATGGTTTCTGGCCTGGACCTGGTGATCGGTTCTGGCGAATGAAATCCTCCCCTGCCTGTATAAGTGTAAACACAGTTAGGGGAAGTGATGTCATCTCCCCTCGTGGAACCCTTTTCTGTTCCAGAGAGAGGAGAGAAGACATCTCACAGTAAGTTGCACCAACACTACACTGACACAATACACATAGGCACACTTGTCACCCCCGGATCACCCCTTGTCACTGTGTCACCCAGTGCAGTGTTCATATTTTTTTTTTGATCACTGTACTGGTGTTATTTGTGACAATAATCGGCGTTAGGGTACTTGGTGGTAGGCCCAGATAGGTCTAGGGACCCCCCCTAAACCCCACTAATAAAGGTTTAACCCCTTGATCACCCTCTGTCACCAGTGATCACCGTACTAGTGTCACGGGTGACGCTGGTTAGCTAATTATTTTTTTATAGCGTCAGGGCACCCGCCGTATATTACCTAAATAAGGGTTTAACCCCCTAATCACCGGCGGGTGATATCAGTTAGGTTTTAGCGTCAGACAGGGTCTGCGTCACCCCAGGCAGTATCAGATTAGTGCCAGTAGCAGTAACACCCACGCACACACCATACACCTCCCTTAGTAGTATAGTATCTGAACGGATCAATATCTGATCAGATCTATACTAGCGTCCCCAGTAGTTTAGGGTTCCCAAAAACGCAGCGTTAGCGGGATCAGCCCAGATACCTGCTAGTACCCACGTTTAGCCCCTCCACCCAGCCCAGCCCACCCAAGTGCAGTATCAATCGATCACTGTCACTTACAAAACACATAACTGCAGCATTCGCAGAGTCAGGCCTGATCCCTGTGAATGCTAACAGTTTTTTTGGTAGCGTTTGAATCAGTCGCTGACAGTCAGGTGCTTTTTTTTCCTGTGAGTCTCACTAGTGTACCAGTAAATTTAGAGGCCACAATGTCCAATCAAAGGTACACTAGTGAAGAGGCCTACACGTTTCTGAACCTGACGGATGAGAGTGAAGAGGAAGTCACCCATCTGTCCGATTCTGGTTCAGAATACGAACCAGTAGACAGCAGTGGCACCCAGACAGATAGCTCTGACGACAGAGTAGCGGTCCCTGCCAAGGTCAGGTGTACCCAACCCCGTTCTTCTGCTGTTGTTGAGGTGCAAGAACCGCAGGGCTCTCGTATGGAGCAGAGAGGCAGTACTAGCACCGCTCATCCTTCTGGTGAACTGGCAAGCACCAGCGGCCTAGTACATCCTGGTCGTACATCCAGCACTGCAGTAACACTTGGTGGCGTGGCGAGTCCCATAAGTGCAGTTCAAGCTGGTGAGGTGGCTTGCACAAGTAGTGTCCCGCAACCACCAAGAAGAAAAAAAACACAAGCCCATTGAGCCCATAGTGCCCTTCCTGCTGCATTTGCCAATTTGAATTAGGAGCCCACCACTTCTGCAGTACCTGTACTTCCACCATTCACTGGCTAAACTGGAATTCAGGTGGAAACAGTTGATTCTACGTCACTTGATTTTTATTCGCTGTTTTTCAAGGAAGAGCTCTATAGATCTATTGTGGACCAAAGCAATTTGTATGCTGGTCAATTCATCGCCTCTAATCCCCAGTTGACCCTTGCCAGAGATTGGAAGCCGAATTTAAGACATTCCTGGGCCTATCCCTCCTCATGGGCATAGTTAGAAAAAGTGAGTTGCAGTCATATTGGTCCACTGACCCAAAAATAGGATTTTTATAACAACTTACCTGTAAAATCCTTTTCTTGGAGTACATCATGGGAAACAGAGCCTAAGTAATAACTTAATGGGTATATGGGCACCTTCAGGTGATGGACACTGGTATACCCAATACAGGAAGTTCACTCCCCTATATAACCCCCCCTCCTTCCAGGAGTACCTCAGTTTTTGTAGTAAAGCAATATACTTATACCCAAAAAGAGGGGCGGGACCTCTGTGTCCCATGATTTACTCCAAGAAAAGGATTTTACAGGTAAGCTGTTATAAAAATCCTATTTTCTTTATTGTACATCATGGGACACAGAGCCTAAGTAATAACTTAATGGGACGTCCCATAGAAATGCTATTTGAGGGGAGGGAGACACAGGCGATATCTTCATACCTCCTTACATCCACTTGATAAAACTTGGTGAATGTATGTACTGAAGACCAAGTTGCGGCCTTTAAAATCTGAGCCATGGAGGCCTGGTGACGTACTGCCCAAGAAGCACTAACCGACCTGGTAGAGTGCGCTTTGACTTGAAAAGGGGGAATCTTACCCCTTAAATTATAAGTCTGAATTATAACTTGCCGAATCCACTTAGCGACAGTGGATTTCCATGCTGTCTGTCCTTTCTTAGGACCCTCTGGCAGAATAAATAAGACATCAGTCTTCCGAATCTGAGCAATCGTCTTTAAATAGACTTTGACTGCTCTCACCACATCAAGACAATATAGTGACTTTTCTTCCCTGGAACAAGGTTTTGGAAAAAACGATGGCAGGATAATGTCTTGTTCAGGTGGAAACCGGAGACCACTTTTGGTATAAAACCTGGACGAGGGCGCAACACCACTCTGTTCTCATGAGTAATCAAATATGGCTGTTTACAAGAAAGAGCAGCCAATTCCGAAACCCTCCTTGATGTGGATATAGCAACCAAAAATACCAACTCCCTTGTCAGAAGAACTATTGCCGCATACACACGCCCAGACTTTTCAGTATCAAAGGTCAGACGGAACTAATCCGATCCTAGTTTGATTGTGTGTGGGCTTCATCTGACCTTTTCTGTCGAAAAATCTGATGGACTTTAGAAAAAGAACATTTCAAAACATTCCGATGGACTTGAGTCCTATCGAAAAAAACGTTCGTCTGTATGCTAGTCAGACGGACCCAAAACGACGCAAGGGCAGCTACTGGCTACTGGCTATGAACTTCCTCACTCTAGTCCGGTCGTACGTCATCACGTTCGAAATGATCGGTAATTTGGTGGGATCGTGTGTAGGCAAGTCCGTTTCGTCGGAACTCCGTCGAAAAGTCCTTCGGAGTTCAGTCCGACAAGAAGACCGCTCGTGTGTACACAGCATTAGGGAATATGTTGTATTGGTTCAAATGGCTGTTTTTTTAACACTGACAAAACTAAGTTCAAGTCCCAAGGGTTCAAAGGAGGTTTGACTGGCGGATTAAGCCGCATCACCCATCACCCACGCATAAAAACCCTGGACTAAAGAATGTGTAGCAAGCGGTCTTTGAAATAAGACCCATAAAGCTGAGACTTGGCCTTTAATAGTACTCAAGGCAAACTTCATCTCTACCCCTAATTATAGAAAGGCAAGAATTCTGCCTATGATATACTTCCGAGGGTGCCAACCCTTGGATTCACACCAGGAAACATAAGCCCTCCAGACTCTATAATATATAGTTCTGGAAGCTGGCTTCCTTGCATTAATCAAGGTAGAGTTAACTGACCCGGAAAGCCCAAGTTTCTTCAGAATGTGGGTTTTAATAGCCAAGCCGTTAAATTTAGCGTTCGTAAGGTAGGATGGAATATCGGCCCCTGTGAGAGTAGGTCTGGCCGTAGTGGAATGGAACATGGATCTTCCACTGCCATCTTTACGATTTCTGCATACCATGACCTTCTGGGCCATGCTGATGTTACCAGAATTACCGGCTTTCTTTCCAGCTTGATCCTGCAAAGAAGTCGAGGCAGCAACTGAATAGGGGGAAATGCAGAGGTAAGTGAGAACTGATCCCATGGGGTCACCAATGTATCTGTTCCGCATGCGAGTGGATCCCTTGTCTTGGACACAAAGTTGACTAACTTCATGTTGAATCTGGACGCTAGAAGATCTACGTCCAGAATCCCCCATCTTTGGAAAACAGCCCGAAAAATGTCGGGGTGAAGAGACCATTCCCCCTGGAATAACTGCTGGCGACTCAAGTAGTCCGCCTGCCAATTCTCTACTTCTAGAATGAAGACTGCCGATAGTCACGGAACATTCCTTTCTGCCCAAGTTAGAATATGGTTCACCTCTCTCTGCGCTGAAAGACTCTTGGTGCCCCCTTGGTGATTGATATAGGCCACAGCTGTGGCATTCTCGGATTGGATCCTGACCGGACAATCCCGTAACCTGGAAATGCAGGCCTTCAGAGCGAGACACACTGCCCGAATCTCTAGGATATTGATGGGCAAGGTTCTTTCAGCTCTTGACCACTGTCCCTGGACAGTTGTCCTCTCTAGTACTGCTCCCCAGCCTGAAAGGCTGGCATCTGTCATTACCACTTTCCAGATAACAGGTCTGAATGATTTTCCTTTCAGCAGATTCTGGGTCAGTAATTGTTTTGTTCCAAGTAGACAGGATACTGTTTTGCAACAGTCTTAAATGGAACTGGGCATAGGGAACCATTTAGAATGAAGTCACCATCTTTCCTAGTAAACCTCATGCAAAGGTAAATGGAGGGATCGCCTTTTGACCTGACCATCCGTACCAGCTCTCTTACGGAGTTGATCTTTGCCTGAGGCAAGAACACTTTTTGTGGGCTGTGTCTATGATCAGACCCAAGTACTCCAGCCTTTTTATCGGTTTTAAGGAAGATTTTTCTGGGTTGAGAATCCAACCCAAACTTTCCAGGTAACTGGTTGTAATGCGCACGCTTTGCTCTAAACGAGCCACCGACTGGACCATTAGCAATAAATCATCTAAGTACACCAAGACTGTTATGGCCTGTGCCCTTAACCTGGCTAGAGTTGGGGCCAGGACTTTTGTAAACACCCGGGGTGCAGTAGCTAGCCCGAAGAGCAAGGCTACAAACTGGAAATGCAGAAACCTTTGGTGAGCGGGAAATATAGGAACCTGCAGATATGCATCCCTGATGTCGATAGACGCCAGTAGCTCTCCTCCTAGTAGGATAGAAACTACTGACCTGACTGTCTCCATGCAAAAGGAGCAGATCTTCAGGAACCGATTTAGATTCTTTAGATCTAGAATGGGTCTGACATCTCCATTTGGTATTGGTACTGTGAAGAGGTTTGAATAAAAACCCAAACCTTGCTCTTCTGTGGGGATTTGCATGATCATACCTGAGCCATTAATTGCTCTAGTGCCCGAAACAGAGATTGCCTCTTCCCTGGATCTTTGGGAACGTTTGACCTCAGGAAAGGATATGGTGGAAAGTCCCGAAATTCCAGTTTGTAACCCAGAGTTTCCGTGGAGATGACCCATCTGTTCTGAATTTCCTCTTGCCAGACTTCTGAAAACTGCAGAAGTCTTCCACCCACCCTGGTTGGGGGGGGGCGCCTCTTCATGATGAGGCTTTAGAATTCTGCTTTGCAGGTTTCTGGCCACAGGACTTCTTTTGTGCCTGGGCCTGACCCTGAGGTTTTCCTCTAGAGTCTGACGGCGGAGGCCGTCGCCACTGCCAAGATGCAGAAGCCCCTGGTGCAGGAGAAAGAGCCCGTTTGAATGAAGGGCGTTTATACTTTCTTTTGACTGGCAAAAGAGTACTTTTCCCACTAGAAATTGTTTAGATGTATTTGTCCAAATCAAACCCAAATAGCCGATCCCCATGAAAAGGAAACCCAGTCAGGAGCTTTTTACATGGTGCTTCGGCTAAACAATTTTTTAACCACAGGATTCTACGCATGTGTACTAGCATAAGCGTAAGGCGGGACGCCTGGTGAATAGAATCTTTAATGGCATCTATGGCAAAGCATAATGCTTTTGGTAGTTCGGCCAAATCCTGGGCTTGTTGTGCAGGAACCTCTTTAAGGGCCTGTCTAAATTGGTCTTTTAGGGATTGACAGATGCCTATTGCAGTGACTGCAGGCTGAGTAATGGCACCCGCCAAGGAAAAAGCGTATTTTAACAGGAACTCCAACCTCTAATCTGTTGGATCCTTAAGCATTTGTGCATTGTCTACTGGACAAGTTAGACTTTTATTCATGCCGGAAATTGCAGCGTCAACTGCTGGTACGTTCCATTTTTTGGTGAATTTCTCCTCCATGGGATAGAGAACTGAAAATCTCTTTGGAGGAAGAAAATGCCTATCCGGGTGATCCGATTCAGCATAAATAAGCTGTTCTAGTAATGCATGGACAGGAAATGCATGCAAAGGCTGCAAAGGTTTTAAGGAACCCAAGGAAAAAACCGAGCATTGAGCAGACTCCGTTAAGGTTAGCATGAAAGTAGAACGAACTATCTCCGTAAGAGATTGTATCAGCAACTTGTGTATCAGATTGTGAGGCTGAAAAAGGTTCATCTACCGTTGTTTCCTCCACAGAGGAGTCATCGGTTTGTCTTTCCTTCTGATCGCCTGAGAGTAACACCTCATCCTGTGCCCATTGTTCCCCTTGCAAAGGGTCTAAGGTGGGAGAGGGGGATCTAGCACGCTTCTTATCCTTTGTTTTTTTGGTCTTTTTTTGGTATGCATAGTCCTAAGCACAAAAGCAGAGGCACTAATTGCTGAACATAGTCAAGAAAGAATGATGCCGCTATTAAGTTCAGCCTAGTGCTGGTAAAAAATGTCCTTCCCGTATTAGGAATTCCACTTGCAGCCCTTACATGCCCCACCGCTCCTGTGTCCCGTGTGCAGCCTGCTTGCTCCTCCTCGCTATCAGCCGAGGAGAGAGTGCTCCAAGTGATTTTTAAGTGTGCTGTTTTTCCGTGCGTCCTCATGGACGTTACACAGCGCTGTGCCTAGGCCCCGCCCCCTTCATAAACCCGCCCCCCTCCTTTAATTTGAAAAATATTCCCACGCTCGCGCGCGGGCGGCTTTAGGGTCTGCAGACCCAACACGAGGAGGGGGGAAGAGGCAGAGCCCATGACACCAGCCAGCAGAAGAAAACAACAGTTGAAGCAAAATTCGGGACCTACACACCCCCCACGGCAGGGGGATATTACAAGGGGGGTACACCGCTGATGTTTCCATAACCCTCTGGTCCCTTCAGGGGGGAGAAAAAAGCATCGGCAGATCTCTTACCTGAGAGGAATCCCCCTGTGCAAGCTGCTGCAGCCACACACAGACTGACACTGAGCTTTACAGTGAAGACAACAGATTAAGCTATGTGCATAGACTCATTCTAGTGGAGAATTAAGGCATGACAACATTTTTTCCCTTAAAGAAGAAATCATAGGTGGACTTTTTAGTTCCTAAGTTTCTTCCCTTACCTTATCCCCGCCGCAAGGATTTGCTGTTTTAACAGTCAATCCAACCTTCACCCATCACAGCGGGCTGCGTTTAGCAAACCTTCAAGGACCGGGTCCCTTTTTATCGGGGTTCCACTCCCTTGGACCTATAAAAGCACGCCGCCAGGAAAAGCTTTTAGTTAATGTAGCATGACCAAAGCCCTGGGTTCCGGGGTCCAGCCCTGCAAAGAGAGGCGTTACAGGCAAAACCTTGTGCTTCATTTACAAGGCCCGTGTACCATCCACTTTGGCCTCAATGGCACTTTGGATGGATCCGGTCTTTGGAGGCTATTTAAATCCAGCAAGAATCCCTCCTGGAGCTCTTCAGAGCACATCTTCACTCGTGACCAACACCTTAGACACTGGCAAAAAAACTGGGGTACACCTGGAAGGAGGAGGGGTTATATAGGGTAGTGAACTTCCTGTATTGGGTATACCAGTATCCATCACCTGAAGGTGCCTATATACCCATTAAGTTATTACTTAGGCTCTGTGTCCCATGATGTATGATAAAGAAATGGTGATTTCACTTCCTCACTACCTATCACAGTTACAGAGGCCCTGAAATGTCAAGATAGCACAAACCCCCCACAAATTACCCCATTTAGGAAAGTGGACACCCCAAGGTATTTGCTAAGAGGCATGGTGAGTATTTTACAGCTCTCATTTGTTTTTGAAAATGAAGTAAATAAAATTGTATTTTTTTTTCTTTTTTTATTTTTTCTAAATATTTGTGACAAAAAGCGAGATCTGCAAAATACTTAACATGCCTCTCAGCAAATAGCTTGGGGTGTCTACATTCCAAAATAGGGTAATTTGGGGGGGGGGGGGGGTGGTTGTGCTATCTGGGCATTTCATGGACTCCCAAACTGTGATAGGCAGTAAGGAGTGAAATCAAAAATTTACGCCCTTAAAAAGCCTGAAGACGGTGAGTGGTTTTCTGGGTTCTGTATGCAGTTAGACTGCCAAAAAGTCTCACATATGTGATATCCCTATACTCAGGAGAAGCAGCAGAATGTATTTTGGGGTGTAATTCCACATATAACCATGCCATGTTTGAACACTATATCATTTAGTGACAACTTTGTGTAAAAAGACATTTTTTTTAAATTTTCCCGAAACTTGTGGAGAAATATAAAATATTCCATGGACTCAAGATGCCTCTCAGCAAATAGCTTGAAGTGTCTTCTTTCCAAAATAGGGTCATTTGGGGGGAGGGGGTTGTGCTATCTTGACATTTCATGGCCTCCAAAACTGTGATAGGTAGTAAGGAAGTGAAATCATCATTTTACACCTTTAGAAACCCTGAAGGTGGTGCTTGGGTTTTGGGGTCCTGTACACAGCTAGGCTCCCAAAAAGTCTTACACATGTGGTATCCCCATACTCAGGAGAAGCAGCAGAATTTATTTTGGGGTGTAATTCCACATATGCCCATGGCATGTTTGAGCAATATATATTTTAGTGACAACTTTGCAAAAAAAAAAAGTTTGTAATTTTCCCGCAACTTGTGACAAAATATAAATATTCCATGGACTCAACATGCCTCCCAACAAATAGCTTGGGAGTCTACTTTCCAAAATAGGGTCATATTGGGAGGGGGGGGGGGGTGTTGTGCTATCTTGGCATTTTATGGTCTTCGAAACTGTGATATCAACTGTGAAATCAAAAATTTACGCCCTTACAAATGTATGACTTTATTGGATTTTTCTTATAGCAAAAAGTAGAAAATATCATTTTTTTTTCAAAATTCTCTGTCTTTTTATGTTTATATCGCAAAAAATAAAAATTGCAGAGGCAATCAAATACCAACAAAAGAAAGCTCTATTTGTGGGAAAAAAGGACACAAATTGTATTTGGGTACAACATTGCATGACCGGGCAATTACCAGTTAAAGCAGCACAATGCCAAATTGTAAAAAGTGCTCTGGTCAGTGAGCAGCCAAATCTTCCGGGGCTGAAGTAGTTAAAGTCTAGCTCTGAGCTTACTTTTACTTTAAATAGCTAGGCCCAACAAATTCATTACTTTACTAATAGATGTGTCCACTGTCAGCAATGTATAAACTGTACGTAGCATCAGCTACATGCAGTATACGGAGGTATTTTTCGGTAGCAGTGCAGGGACATCCTGTCTGCTTCTGGAGCAAGATTTCATCAGGCTGAGTGCTGCTCAGCCATTCACAGTAAGCCTTGTATTTTGTATCAATGAAATTCAAGTCTTCAAGGCTGCAAGACTGAAAGTCCCCACAATGCTGCCGGAACACAGTGCTGCATATTGTATGTGCCTGATGCTACATACAGTTATACAGCACTGACAGTGGGCACCACTATTAGTAAAGGAAATAGTTTGTTTAGGCAGGCTTGGTCCAAATAAACTATTTCATGTAAAAGTAAACCTTAAGTTAGGCTTTAAAGGATACCTTTCATGAGTAAAATATTGGGTCTGCCGATCAGGGAATCCCTGTGAGATGTCTGACGCGTGGGCATTCCCATGGTGTTTTGCATACAATGGTGACCAGGCATGCGCATGCACGCGCACATCCACAGTTACCGCAGGTGCCAGCCGACCTATTTAAGGGATGCTCATGCCCATGCTTAGTGCTGGCCGATCTACAGCTGTTCCTGTGTCCTGCTTGCGTTCTGTGTTTAATCTCTGTTGTTGATTTGGCTTATTACTGACCTGACCCTGGATACGGCTTTCTCTTCTGTCCACCTGTTCCTGACCTCAGTTCTGCTCTTGACTACGTTCCTGCCTATGCTTATGTACCTTGTTGCCCGCTCGCTGCCCTGGCTACCCCTGTGACCACGTTTCTGTTTCCAATTTGGCTCCATGTTGCTTCTGAGTGCCTGCCCTGGCTGTCATCTACATCAGCTGTAATCATTGCAACATGTTCAAGTCCTAAGCTTGCTGGGAGCCCTGTCAAGTCACATGTTCAGAACCTGCGGTGCATACGGACCTCGACTGGCTCATCCTGCACAGCCTCTGTTTCTGATCCGGGGGCCTGCCAGACCATCCAGGCCTGCATTTCCTACTGCAAGTTCTACTATTAACAACTGCCAGAACTTGTGTTCCTCCTGTCCCTCGGTACCATCTGCTCCACCTTCAGTGGGGTCTGAGCTGGGGATACAAGAGGCCAACCTCATCATTTCAGTCTCCTACCAAATATGTGACACTGCCATTGTTAACCTCTTCTGAAAATGCCAATTCCTTGCCTGTCATGGTGAACACATGGCTTCACCAACCATCTGAGCCACTGACCTGAAAGAACTGCAGTGAGTATGCTCAGAGCAATGTCAGGACATCCTTCATCTGCATAGTTGCTCCACATCATCGACTCAGAAAGTCCTGAAGCCATCTTTTCAGCACGGCAGCAAAGCAAAAAGAAAATAGCAGGAGCCAACCATAGCAAAGGCAGCCTATATAATCCTCTCATGACAGATTTCCTTCAATGATTGGTTGCTGTGGGATAGTGCACACCACAAATCTTTAGCCCTAATTTAGCTTGTAAAAAAAATTATCACTTTACTAATCTGTTCTGACAAATGTTTATATATTTCAGAATATCTTAAATAAACCAAAGATAACAGCTTAAGTAATTTGAACAAAAACTTCAGTCTCCAGCTCAGAGAATGTAAGGGTAAGATTTGTCCTATCCTACTAGGGATGTAAAACTATGTAATTGTTTTACACAACACTTTTATAGCACATTAACAAAATTGCTGTAACACAATCTGCCTGAATACTTCCATTCTACTGATTCCTTAGGAACTTCTTCACCCTCTCATATAACATAAATGTATAAAAGTACACTGAAAATTGGGTTTGGGGAAAAGTCATTGGTTTATTAAAAATAAACAAAAAAACTTTGACTAAACTAACAACATCATGCGACTTAATAATCAAAAAATTCTAATTCACTTTATATTGTTCTATGCAAGAAAACGTATTTATTAATTTTAAAGAGCACAACCCACTGAGATTTACTCATCTAAAGAGGCTTAATGGTGACCTTATATCCAAATTCAAAATAGTATACAATAGTAGGGCTTATCTCCAAAACTTTTATTGGAATTGCCAACCCCGGATACATGCACTTGATAATGCCATGGCACTTGGCAGGCTAATGTTGGGAATTCTTTATCCCCCCCTCCATCAGGAATTTGTGCACCTGTAATGTGGCATACGTTTAAGATATACAGTATATCCTTATGGTCGACTACCTAGGCGCAGATGTGCATGGGTGTGTGTATATGGTATTGTTTTTGTTAGCACACCTACGAGTACACAATGAACCAGTTGGCATTTACTGCATATGTAAAAACGCATATGTAAACAAGCCCAGCCACATCATAAACAATAGCAGTGTGTTAATTACCTTGTCTTTTTAAACATTTTGGATATAATATGATGAATATCATGTTCCTGGCAATTGCAGTAGGGTAGTGGAGCAGTATGTCTAGTAGCATATCTTATATAAAGTAGCTCAGAGCAGTACTAGGGCATTACAGTGGATCCATGAACTACAGACCTCACCAAATTACATACGAAAAAGAGGCTGAAGCAATGTAGGATAATATGTAAAAATCATATGTCTTATTCACCCAGCATTGTGAAGTTTTAGACCTTTACAAACTTCCCCAACCCACAAGACATGGGGATAGAGATACCGGCCAGACTGGATCCTATAGTCAATAATTATCATTCCCAACAATATCATACTGGCACAAAGGATGTCTGCTGAATCCACAGGCTAACATGTTCATTATAACAGTTCAATTAAACTCTTCGATAAAAGGATTCAAGTACTGATATGGTCATTCATAGCACCTAGACCAGTGGAGGTCAATGTATGATGCATAGGGAGCCTCAACTGCAATCCCTGACATCACCACGGGGTCGCACATAATATTTGGCGTATATAATGCTAAAGAAAACTGTAAACTACAGAATGTATTGTATAAGAGATGGTCAGAAAGAGGGGACATGCTATAGAAGTGAATAGAGACTGGGAGTATACTGCAGTGTATAGTCAGAGATTGGGGACATGTTAATGAAACTGCAAGAGTTTCTTGTCTTTACAGCCCCTTTACAAATTAGGGTTTCCACTCCTGACTGTTGGGTTTCAAGGGCCACACAACAAGTAACCAAGGGCTGCATGCAGTTCCTTGATTGCAGGTTGGGCAACAGGAACCCAGAAGCTCCTTCAAAAGATTATTTTCCAGGGGTGGGTAATGGTGGCTGCGCAACTACTCACCATGGTGATGTAAACATTGATCTATAGTTCTCAGTATCTGTTTGAAGGATGCCACGGTGAAGGCTGTTCTAGGGGTTTGGTTTGGGGTGAGAGGGTAGTGTAATATTCCCCTTCTATTACCCAGGCTCAGCCTCACAGCAGCGTGAAGATGAGCAGGGATTAGCCTGTTAAAATGGTAGCCAAACTGAGCATATATCATTTTAAGTACAGCTAGTGTGAGGGTCTAATCTTATTTTAGGGATGATTCAGTTACAAAGACATAGTCATTGCTGCACTGGATGTGTCCAACCACAGGCCCCAAACTTTCAGAAATTTATTAGGGTGGCCTCACTCTCACAAGTGGCTGGCTGCCAAGAGATGGTGTGGGGGTACAGTTTTTTTCCCCAATCCTTGGCTATAGCTTTTCTGGCATAAAAGTATAGGTCAAAATGAGTGCACTCTCCATTAGTCGGAGCAAGGTCTGTTACCAAACCCAGTAGGCAGAATTTACATTATATTATTCTTACCTTGATAGAGTACCCTTACCACTTTACTCTTACACTGATAGAGTACCTCAACATTTCACTCTTACTCCAATAGAGTACCTCTACCATTTAACTCTTACCCTGATAGAGGACTGCCATGTGTTTGCTTAGGGACCACAGGCCATACAGAGTGCACAGCTTCCTCAGGACAGGCTGCAGGGAGATGGGAGTGCTGGAGTCATGGGTGTAATCATAGTATCTCTGTAGTACTGTGTGTTCGATGAATGCCAGGGCCAATGATCGACAGTAATAGACCTAAAAGAAAAAAAAAAACAACATCAGTTTGAATGGTCTTGATGTAATTGGTGAGAACATTCTAAATCACAAGTCGTGTAAAAAGCGGAGTACAACTATTTGCATAGGACATCTAAAAAGACAAATTAATATCAACCTTGGGTGTAATCTTTGAGATGTACTGTATAAAATGGGAAATGAAACATGCAAGGCCAATATAGTTTATATGGAAGTGCAGTTATTGTAACTTGTGTAACATGTGTCATGAATGGAAATGCTCTGATTAAAGTTAGAAGTCTTAAATAATTTGGTTCAAGAAATGATACAGCTGAAAATATTTTGCAATAAGATTAAGACACAAACAGTGCAAAGTAAATGCCAGTAGGACATCCACACTGCCTGCACAGCCTGTCTTGCTTTACAAAGAACCCAAATGGATATGAAGGAGCAGCCACATATCGGGCTGTAAGGATAGACAACCCACTTTCCAATCCTGATCAGGAGGTGCCTCTTTATAAGGACCAGGTTCCCAAAAGAATTAAATGTTTAAAGCTATACTCTAGTCTGAGATGAAAATGTTGTAGTTCAACTGACTTAGTAAGGAAAACCTACCTTCTGAACAGGCTAATCCCGAAGCAGAGGAATTTGGGTAACCCCTGAAATTTAACTAAAAAGAAAGAATGGATATTACTATATCTGATCGTCTTTCTGATCCATCCCTTTGGCAAACTTTTATCTATTGCCCTTAAAATAGAACATGCTGCAAGTATAATATATATGCAGGAATTTTTTTTGACAGATTCTCGATCAAATGCAGGGAATGTTCAAATAAGCTCACTCACTTGGTGAAGCAGCTTCCAGAACAAACAAGTCTCCCTCAAAAGGTACCAGAAAATAACTAAAATTTTGAACAGACTGGAATGAGGTAAAAAATTCCAAAATTATTTAAAAAAAAATTGACAAATCAACTATAAAAATGTATTTTGGGGGTGACCACACTTCTGTTTCATCAGAGCTTGGAACAAAGGAATGAAGTCTTGAAAGGACTCAAACAATAACTTTAGGAACTGCGGCCTGACCACAGTGTATGCCCGGGGTTTAAATAGACTATCAGAGTGAATGTGGTTACTTACACTAGATCCCTCTAGTTCTAATTTGACGTTTGGGTCCTTTCAGCTTTTCATTTCTATGTCCCAAGCTCTAATGAAGATGGAGTGCTGTTGCTCTCCAAAACACGTTGGCTGTCTTTTATGGCTGAATTGTAAACTATTAAAACCTTTGTGGACTCTTTCACCATATGGAGTGGCACTCTTGTGTATATTTACATTTTGTGGCATTTGGACATGGCAATAAAGCAGGAGACGGCACAACATAGGTAGGTAAATATGTGGTGTCATCACGTACATGTTGCAGTAGAGAAGGATCCCAAGGGACCAATACAAGAATTATGAAGGAGAATATGAGAGGGTAGTATCTGTAATGTAATTACAACGTTTGCGATAGCAGAGGGTAGTCAATAGTGTCAAATCCTGAAGAAAAAAAAAAGAAAAAACCAGGACAAGGAGGGATAAGAATATTTACACTAGCTACTACCTGACTATTGTTTCTTGCATCAAAATCATTGGTGGTTTTCTGCTTCTCTTGCTGGAGTTTATGATAACTCTCCCGAAGAAGGTAGCACACCAGCCACCTGTAAGCTGCCAAAGGAACTAGAAAATAAGAACACAAATCGTTATAATCAACAAATAATATGTAAATTTATAGGAAAAAACTGTAATCTTTGATAATGCTACACAAAACCTTTAGGGTTCCTTCACATGCTGATCGCACTGCCACTGGTGTACACTGGGAGCAAATCTCCTGCTTTCTTACCCTGCCCCATGTACCCCTGGTGGAGACTACAAGTGACTATGTCAACAAACATTGTGCATTGTGCAGACACAGTCCACTGTTGACATTATTGGGAAGCCACTTCAGAACAGAGCAATAATGCATAGCTGACACTGGAGCAAGTGCATGTAGACAGGAAGGGCCTAAAAGAGGCTGCTGGAGATCAGCAACATGAAAACTGATAAAAGTATAATATGAAAAAAAAAACTGTTTGTGATACAGTATTTTAGCAAACTAAATTTCATCCAGGTAAAGGTTTAGCTCTATATTAAAGACAAATTCCAGCCTAAACAGAACATTCTGTTGCTTGGACACTTCTAGGGTGAGTGTCAACTATGGATTCTTTGTTTCTCGCAAATGAAGATGGCAAGGTCACCCCTATATAGTTGTGTTTCTGTTCTGTATACAATCCCAAAGGTGTCAATCTCTGTGAGCTGGTGTGTCGCTCAGCCTGATGCATAGGTCAGGAACTATAGCTGGTGAGTGTTTTTTTCTACCTTTAGTAGCCCCTATTTCCTTAAGGCAAGCGCAGGTCTTTGGGTTGCTGTCAAGTCTTAGTATACAATGCGAAGGGCTGAAACTGGTTGCATAATGCAGAGATGGTTCGGAGGGCAGGGCAGGAGAGGGACAAGTATGATCCAGTAAACAGTTCTGAGGTCAGGGCAGGTAGCAGGCAAGTGTAATCCAGTAAACAAATCTGAAGTCTGGGCAGGTAGCCAGCAATCATAATCTAGTAAGCGGTCCAAGTCAAGGCATTTTTATTGATAGGGCAAGTGTAGTCCAGTAAACCGCCTGAGGTCAACGCTGGCAGCAATCTGAAAGAGTAATCCAAGTTCAAGGCAGAGGTTCCCAACAAGGAAATCCATGACAGATTGACAGGCAGGGACACACAAGGTACAACTGGTAGGGAACCGGGAATCAAGAAGCTATCACAAGCCCAGAACCTTGGGTCTCTGATGCTCAAATAGAGGGCTGCAGCACTCCAGCCAGTCAGTCTAGAGAGGTAGGCACCAGGACGCTGTGGAGGAGGTGCAGCGCCACCGGCCAATGAAGAGGGAGGAAATGACGCCCACAGATCTGGACCCACTGCACCGCAACAGAGATGCCAGCCAGCCAGAGAGAAGACTACTTCTAACTCCTCTCATAAAAAATAGAGGAGGCTAAGGCTGGGCCCAGGCAGCAGGCAACAGAGCAGGGTCATGAGCCTGACTCATGCTCCTGACAGCTGCACATTCCGATTATATGTTAATTCTGTAAAATAAAGGATTTATTGCAGAATGTAAATATCCTTTTTGTTTCACGACAACCACACTTGGGCCACAATTGGGAATTCTTGTATTTTACCCCTGAAAAAAAAAGAAATCAGAAGCAACCAGCCAGACTAAAAGTCCCTAGATTGAGGCTGAATATTGCAGCAAAAGCAGTTTTTTTTGTATTTTGTGCAAAAATCTGGTACAGCTCTGCATAGAAACCAATCAGCTTCCAGTTATTTTTGTCAAAGCTTATCTGAACAAGCTGAAGTTAGAAGCTGATTGGCTACCATGCACAGCTACACCAGATTTTCCATTCTCAATGTTTATTTATATTGCTAGTAAGCATAAGCAGGCTTTGTCAGATATGGTTGACTACAAACTATAGACCCTTTACATTCTCCGATAAAGTCATACACATACAATTTACATGGTAGCCAGAGACCATGTTATTTTTGCTTAGAATGTAAGTGACATTAATGGAGTTTAGAGTAATGTTTTTATTCATGGCACAAAAGGGCGCCTGCTTTTTACTTAAAATAGCAGTGTTATTTGGTAATGCTGATGTGTGCCCTTTTGATTTATTAGAAGAGTGATTTTTTATGATGGGCCCCATTAAAGTTTGCCTTGTGTAGACACAATGAGTGAGTCACATGCAATGTTTACATCTTGACTCCTTTGACTACAGCTCTGAACTTTGTTTTTCTAAGTATAATCGGTTTTCAGGATTAAATCTGTAGCGTGGAATGACTTGTTAACATCTGTGATTCCTTAAATAAATGTTAGAGAAAATGATAGTCACAGCGTATGCCGATCTCCTATATGTGAACTAGCACTTCAAGGAACACCGAACTGTTCATATTATAGAGGTATTTAATCATCATTAATTGAAAAATGGAAAAGTATGGAAAAATAGTTCTGTCCTACTGAGGTACTATTTGTGAAAGAGCATATTCTATTAATAAGTAGAACTGTAAATAGTAATTTGATCATTTATACAGTGCAAACATATTCTTTATAAGTTCAAAGAAACAGTGGAAGGTTTACAACAATCCCTGCTGAGTTTGCAGTTTTATGCCTCTAATGGAAAAGCAACACAAGGTCTCATTGATTTTGGCTGCCCATGCTATCTGGCAGGTGTGCCTGGATCACAAGACTTACTGAACAGAATAATACAGCTTACATCAGGTAAGACACATATTTATTTCACTGAGTATGTAACAGTTTGCCAGGAGTTATGATTGCTTGTGAATATTTCTGAACTATCCTCAATGCATAAATCTACTGATACCAGGTTTTTTTGGGTCCCAGAGAGGGGAAAATAGGTGGGGGGTTGATTCACGGATTCGTTTATAACTGTTTATAACTGTTTCCCCTTTACCCCTTTATTGGGTTATTGCACATTTTGTGAACAAGAATGAGAAGAACTGTGACTCTCTTACAACCTCTAACCTCATGGGAGATCGGTACACAAAAGATATTTTATACAGAGCAAAACATTATTTCCCATCTGCATAATACACTAATCAAACACGGATAAACTGTAGATGTATAACTGAAAAAACCTTAGTGTGTCATTAAACCAGTCTATGAAAAACTCTCATGACAGGTTACATAACAGAGTGTGCATACTCACAAAGCCACTAATGCATTCATTTTGTGTAGAGTGAAATATACCTGGTTGATCCTGCCTTCAGCTGTCCCTCCCATCTTTTTTGTGTCTCCACTGCAGGCTGAGATCACTGTATTAGTGTCACAAGTGAAGCCAGATGGTGTTAGCATCAGTTAGCATCAATCCCTGACAGCGTCAGATTGCCCACCACATATTCACTAATACATTTTAATCCTTTGATTGTCAGTAACACTACCACACACACACTATACGCATTGGTGTATTTAGAATTTGTGCTGCCCTAGGCCTGACTAAACTTGTGCACCATCTAATTTAAATATGACCCACCCCTTCCTGTTAATGCCACACCTCTTCCTGTTTAGAATCTACCCTGTCATCTTTGAGGGAGGAGGACAGAGAGGGACGCCGTGGGAGAAGGACAGAGGGAGGCCTTGGGATGAGGGCAGAGGGATGCCGTGGGAGGAGGACAAAGGGACGCCATGAAAGGAGGACAGAGGGACGCCGTGGGAGGAGGACAGAGAGGGACGCCGTGGGAGGAGGACAGAGAGGGACGCCGTGGGAGGAGGACAGAGAGGGACGCCGTGGGAGGACAGCGAGGGACGCCATGGGAGGAGGACAGGGAGGGACGCCATGGGAGGAGGACAGGGAGGGACGCCGTGGGAGGAGGACAGCGAGGGACGCCGTGGGAGGAGGACAGCGAGGGACGCCGTGGGAGGAGGACAGCGAGGGACGCCATGGGAGGAGGACAGAGAGGGACGCCGTGGGAGGAGGACAGAGAGGGACGCAGTGGGAGGAGGACAGAGAGGGATGCCGTGGAAGGAGGACAGAGAGGGATGCCGTGGGAGGACAGAAAGGGACGCCATGGGATAATGCGAGAGGGATGCTGTGGGAGGAGGACAGAGAGGGATGCCGTGGGAGGAGGACAGAGAGGGATGCCGTGGAAGGAGGACAGAGAGGGGAGCCATGGGAGGAGGACAGAAAGGGACGCCATGGGAGGAGGCCAGAAAAGGGATGCCGTGGGATAAGGACAGAGGGACGCCGTGGGATAAGGACAGAGGGACGCCGTGGGATAAGGACAGAGGGACGCCGTGGGATAAGGACAGAGGGACGCCGTGGGATAAGGACAGAGGGACGCCGTGGGATAAGGACAGAGAAGCGCCATGGGATAAGGACAGAGGGACGCCATGGGAGGAGAACAGAGGGATGCCATGGGAGGAGGACAGACAGATGCCATGGGAGGAGGACAGAGAGGGACGCCAGGGGAGAAGGACAGTGGGAGGCCGTGGGAGGAGGACAAAGGGACGCCATGAAAGGAGAATAGAGGGACACCATGGGAGGAGGACAGAGGGACGCCGTGGGAGGAGGACAGAGAGGTATGCTGTGGGATGAGGACAGAGGGACGCTGTGGGAGGAGGACAGAGAAGTACGCCGTGGGATGAGGACAGAGGGACGCTGTGGGAGGAGGACAGAGGCGCCGTGGGATGAGGACAGAGAGGAGCTGTGGGACGAAGACAGAGAGGCGCCGTGGGACGAGGACAGAGAGAGACGCCGTGAGGTGGACAGAGAGGGACGCCGTGGGAGAAGGACAGTGGGAGGCCGTGGGATGAGGGCAGAGGGACGCCGGGGGAGGAGGACAAAGGGACGCCATGAAAGGAGGACAGAAGGACGCCGTGGGAGGAGGACAGAGGGATGCTGTGGGAGGAGGACAGAGAGGGACGCTGTGGGATAAGGACAGAGGGACGCCGTTGGAGGAGGCCAGAGGGATGCCATGGGAGGAGGACAGAGGGACGCCGTCATCTTTGACTCACTTACATCATATTAGTGCACATAAAATACACATTTTATGTTCAATAAAGAATATTGGGAGCTATAAAACTGTTATTTGATATTTATAATTCGATTTGAATTGCTCTTCTGAAACTGGTTTTCTTTAGTCATGTGACCAGGACAGCACCAATCAGGACTGTGCAGACACTCATACCGCAAAGATCATGCACCAGCAGAGTAATATAAGCCCTTCCCAAGCATCTTTCCCTGCAGATGCCAAACAACAATGAAAGATCATGTGACCACACAACATTGCTGCAGAAATAAGGTACTTTGAGGATTTAAAAAACAAATAAACACAAAATACTGTGCCATGATATATATGATTTATGTGAATGAACTATGGCAATTGACACTTATCTGTTTAGTATAACTTTAAACTTCAGTGGCAAAGTTTCGCGGTAGAATGGACTGTGCCTAAAAGCTTATTTATTGGCAATGCGGCACGTTCACAGGGAAGTGCTTCTTCAGCAAGTATGTTTGGAAAATTTCTGCCCTCCTATAGCTTCTTTGCTAGTTTGCCGAAATGGACATTGAAGACTTTGACTGACCTCCAGCCAAATGGGTATGAACACTGACTGTGAGAAAGACCTACTCAACCAAAATAAAGGTTAACTTCACTAATTCTCTTGTGGCTATATGAGAGCAATATCTACCAGCAATATTTGAACATCGGGAAGGCCTTCAGGGAAGAGTAATGGTTAATATGAAGTTACCCAAATGACCAACTTCATCCCAGTTCCCTGGGTTTCTAATGAGTTACTGGATAGGTTGAGATCTCACATGTTGGGTCTATGTGTCAGGGAAATTGTAGATATAGGATATTTGAAGTGAAGTAAAGTAAATCAAATTACAAAACTGACCACCATCACTAGGACACAGAATGATTGGAAATCCAAAATTTCACATCTGTCAGTGGAATAAGGAATCATCCCATTGAGGATACCTGTGACAACTGTCTATGAGGAAATGTCATCTCAAAGTGCATATATGTAAACTCATCTCCTATTGTGTTTCTGTACTGAAAATGAAGTGCAATCACACAAACAATACATAGACAGCAAAAGAAAAAGGTTTTGGCTTAAATGTATTTTAACATTACGGCCTGAGGTTATTTTTTTAAAAGATATGTATATAGATAAAAAGCAGAAATATGTCAGAAGCTGCCATGATTATTTTCCTGGAGTGTAGAGGTGAAATATCACTTTTAATAAAGTAAAATAAAAAAAAGCAACTCCAAAGATAAAATACAGTTATTCATAAGACTTGTTATTTTGCCTCTTTAAAACTCATGAATTGAACAGTCTGAGAGGCTAGGAAAAATCATCAAAATTATTCTGGCAAAGAAGGTCACAGAATGAAAAACCATCAGCACATAACAGGTTATAGGAAATAATAGAAAAAAAAATACAAAAGGAAAAAAGTATTTAAAAAAATATCTAAGATATTGGTAAGTGCAGCTCCCCAGCTGACGGCCAACTAGCTATGGCTGGTTCATAGATTAGTGTTAGAACTGTAGCAAGTAATGTGCTAATGGAGAATTTTACATAATTACATATGATTATATAAAGCACATAATAAAATAAAAACATTCCACAGGCTTTACTAACTGCAGAAAACTGAATAAAATGGCAACTAAGTTTGTGAAAGAAACCTGAAGAGGTTGGATAGCTTCATCAATTTTTATAACCCTGTTGAAATAAAAACATATAAAGAATTTATAAAAAAGTCAGAGCTTATTCAGTCCAAGTTTTTTTTTTTTATTGTCAGCACTGCCTGTGCAAGCGTTCCAGTGATGTCATTGCAGAAGTCAACGAACTAAGTGCTATACAATATGGTCACTAGAATGTAATGAAATTAGGCTCCCAGAGTTTCCATCAAAACAAAATAATAAGGATGCACAGAAGTTGCAGTGTTAACCGTGAAAATGTGACGTGATTTAATATGACTTGACATGAGCCTTTATATGTATAAAACACGCCTATAAAGTTTAGTGTGGGGTGCTGTCATCTCTGCTTTGTACATTATGTAATCCCAATGTTTTCTCGAGAGCAAATACAGGTTCTTTGTTTAAGCTGTGTGGTAAGAGCTGTGAGTTACTAAGTATATGGATTAAAATATTTCCTTTATGAAATTATTTGGGGTAACCTTAGATTTATACTAGGGATTTGTTTAAGTACAAAATGGAATAATTATATAAAAAGTTCAGCAGACCATAGCGACCAGCACACATAATTATGATTGCGTTGCATGGGTTACAGTTCACTAGCTTTTGCCACATTACATATAAAGCCAAATACAGATGTATGACTGCTATGATTAATGTACATATTTACATTTAATATATACCTTTTTTTATTTACCTCTTTAATCTAGTCCAGTGATGTTATCCTTCTCCTCTGGCATTGATAATGGGTGGATGTTAGGTTCTGCAGAAAGAGGCACCGCGTAATGACGTGGTACTACTCTCTGCAGCATTTTCTTGTGGACCCATGGTGGCTGGATGATGTAATCCCAGGGGGGTGGCCCCTTGATGCCCTGGGCTTACAGAAAGTGTGCTAAATGACACTAGGCATCATTCAACCCAGATTAGAAACAATATCTATTAGTGGTGGAAAACACCTACTTCAGAGGACGGTCCAGAGGTAGGGTTAGTATTGCATTGTGAGTGGCATTTTTTTTTTTTTTGCCATCTTTGTTACATTTTGGAATTTTCCTTTACTGTGCATTACTATCCCAAACAGATAAGGGAAATGAGGGATATGCCCTCTTAGACAGCAGCCTCTAGATGAAGAGTTTGCATTGGGCGATTTCATCTCATTTAGTGTTGTTCTGGTGACAACTCTGAATTTTGAAATTTCCATCACTGTTCGTACCAGTGAAAATGGTGACCAGGACAAAAATAAAAAAGGTGACAGTAATTAAAACTTGCACCAAATTAAAGAAGCACCAGACCAACTGATAAGAATGAATGCATTTATTGGTTTGCTTTCCTATATGAATCTATCTAGGGGCGTTAATTGCTCAACTAGGAGAGTTGCTAGCCAGCAGCATCTGTGTGAGTAATGAAGATAATGCCTTACATTGATTGCTCACACGTTAGATTGCCTATGTGGACCCCAATATGCACTGGATGTTTTTTAGTTCAAACCAATAAATTTATTTGAACTGGCGCTCCTTCTGTTGGTGCATGTTTTTTTCTGGTAACCTGCTGGGTACCCACTGGAGGGTAGCCCTGTTTGTTGTGAACAGCCTAACCTGAGGCAGTGAGCTCTTTGAATGTTTTTGTCCTCTCACTACTTTCTATGAACTCACATCAAAGTCCCAGCATCTCTTAGATGCTTTTTTTTCTCAGTGGCGCAACCTAACTTGACAAGGGTACAAACCCTTCCATACTCTATCCGGAAAAAAAAAAAAAAAAAAAAAAAGGTTGGGTTCTAGATGCACGTTATTGTTAACTGAACTCTTTTTAGCTTTCTCTCCATCTGTCTTAGGAGGACACAACAGCAATAAATATGCTTTTTCTTTATAATTTGGGGTAAAAATAGAACAGCTGATATGTGTCCCTTTTGGAGATGTGCCTTCACGTCCTGTTCTAGTGACAATGTTTTCATTATAAAAAAAATGAGGATATTTCTCCCCAACAAAGCTACAGACAGCAAGCTGATAGAGGTAGAAGCTGTAATAGATGATAACTGAATTCAAAATAATGTCCTAACAGAAGGGCACAATCCTATACATATGGTGGGACTGTCTGATACTGCAACCTTTTTGGTCATCGGTCAGTAAACATGTCTCTGATGGTCTCGGTGTAGACCTCCCTGATTCCCCGAAGCAGTTCTTGCTCCACATCCCCCCATGCCTGTATCTTGCTATAAACACAGTGCTCTACCCCACCTTTTCAACACAGCTAAACACCTTATACCAATGTACTGGAAAAGCTCACGCATTCCAAATGAGACAGAGTGGATTGTGAAGTTGGGGGAGATCATAGCGGCAGAGGAGTGGCTCGCCACCTGTAGTGGTACTCGGAAAAGGTTTGACGCCACCTGGGCATCCTGCAGAGACCACATCTCGTACACAGCCTCAGCCTCTTTTAGCTTGGATATTGCCTTGCCAGCTCTGGTTGACCCCCAAATTTAACAACTGGTCCTGGCGAACCAAAACTCCACGAAAACAACCATGGTTGCTGTTAATAATTAAGTGCTGGGATCCCCTACTCTATTCCTGTAGGAGGAGTGGTTATGTCCACAGGGACCAATTGTCCAGGACTTAGGGGAACCCTTATAGATCTTACAGTTTTGATATTGCTCACTGTCTTCATTAATATTTTTCTGTATGTAAAATGATGACTATTTTTCATGGTTTTATTTCATATTTTATAATTTTACATATGTTTTGTATAGCTGAAAACTTTAAATACAGGTTATTACTAAAAAAATTATAATTTCCTAACAGAAAAATATATTTTTAGTCTAATATACAGTATATTGCAGACCACCGTGTTACCCATGGTCTTACTACAAAATTGTACAGGTGGTAGTGGCGCAAAATAGGAAGAGACTGATGCTGCCAGCCAGAACGGAGACTGATGTTTCACTGGACCACACAATGCCCCTATAAAGAAACCTCCATGTGAGTCTTTGAATGCATCTTGTTCATTAAAATTATACAGTTTTACTTAAGTGACGCCTTTTTTCTCTGTTTCCTTTTTTACTACAAAATTGTATCTGTCACTGCTTGTATGTAAAACTTAGACTATAGTTTAAAAAAAAAAAACCATGCATTTATAAAGAGTAACCAAAGGTACAAGGCCTTCTGTCGAACATAAAATTCAGATCTCTACAAGAGTACTGTCTTATCCAAAGATCCCAGCAGTCATGGATTTTTTTGTTTAACCAATACTGTATATATGCCATATTCTGCTTACTTGGGTATGAGGCATCTACATGTCTGATAACATCTAAAATTGTTAACCTGGCTGTAAATAAAATATGCATGACAACGGTTCTCAACAACAGAGAGAAGCATTTAGAGGACGTAGGAGTGTGGGCAGGCACCAAGACTTTATAGGCATCAATAGGTTGTCTGTATCCCTTATTGATCCAATAGCTTTGTTGTCTCTTGATTTATTTTGTATGGAGCGCATATTCTGTAAAGGATGTTTACTACATTAGGTTTTATCCTGTCTTTGTCTTTCCCCGCTTTTAATACACCATTTTTTGAAATAAAATTAGATTTTTAATGATACAAGTATCTTTATTGTGCCTATAAAGTCTTGGTGCCTGCCCACACTCCTACGTCCTCTAAACAATTCATATTAGACGTGGCACACATACTTACCCTGTATCCGCATGACCACTGTGCGATGATACATCCCCTATTTATGTAACAGAGAGAAGCACTCTACATCCATGCTAAGAATTACCATTTTCAGAGAGAGTTTAATAATGTGGCTTGTTTTTCCAGAAATGAGTCAAAACACGATATTCCAAAAGCTCAGATGGGGACAGGTCCAAATCATATGTTGTAGGGTACCCATTTGATGGGTATTTATTTAAAATTTATATTTTAAATAATACATTATACTTACTGATATGAGCTTTGTACAAATATAAAATGTGGGGAAGTGTGTTACTATAAATGTATTCATAAGGCAGTAGAACCCCGTGAATCTGTCAGAAGTACCCCTTGGGGTACAGAATCCATTGTTTGAAAAACTGCACTCTTAAATATCACAAGATCCAAAAAACAGTCAGTAACTACATCACACAATGCTACTGAGCTCACTTCAAACATTACAATATTACACTCCACCCTTCCATGTATATTTGACTGCTATGACAGATCCTTCAGCTTTGCCAAATATTTATTCTACCTCACAGCACGTCAATTATTTTTACAACTAAAAAGTGTAATCCAACTCTTTAAATGTTATTAAAATCATTGGACATACATGCTCTAGAATGAAAGCTGGATTAAACACAAAATGTATTCTTTCTTAGGCCTTCCATGTGTTTTGCATTGAGAGAATCAGTTGCGATCCTTGGCACAAGCTTATGCATTTGGTTTACAGAACTGAACATAAAAAACTGGGCCATTTTCCCATTCTAGTAGAGACAGCAAAGGCATATTTTGACCCAACATTAACTTTGAAGAAAACTATGAAGAACACTATACGATACAAATGGACTGTGCTTGAAAAAGCACCTTGATAGTCATATACCTGTACACTCCCTGGCCACTTTATTAGGTACACCTGTTCAATTGCTTGGTAACACAATATGCTAATCACCCAACCACATGGCAGCAACTCAATGTATTTAGGCATCTAGACATAGTAAATACGACTTGCTGAAGTTCAAACCGAGCATCAGACTGGGGAAGAAAAGGGGATTTAAGTGACTTTGAATGTGGCATGGTTGTTGGTGCCAGACTGGCTGGCCTGAGTATTTCAAAAACTGCTCATCTATTTTTCCACGCACAACCATATCTAGGATTTACAGAGAATGGTCCAAAAAAGAGAAAATATCCAGTGAGAAACAGTAGTGTGGAGGAAAATGCCTTGTTGATGTCAGAGGAGAATGGGCAGACTGGTTTGAGATGATAGAAAGACAACAGTAACTCTAATAACCACTTGTTACAAATAAAAGTATGCAGAATACTATATCTCTGAATGCACAAAACATCGAACCTTGAAGCAGATGGGCTATAGGGGCAGAAGACCACACCAGGTGCCACTCCTCTCAGCTAAGAACAGGAAACTAAGGCTACAATTTGCACAGGCTCACCGAAATTGGACAACAGAAGATTGGAAACATGTTGCCTAGTCTGATGAGTCTTGATTTCAGCTGCGACATTCAGATGGTAGGGTCAGAATTTGGCGTAAACAATATGAAAGCGTGGATCCATCCTGCCTTGTATCAGTGGTTCAGACCGGTGGTATAATGGTGTGGGGGATATTTTCTTGGCACACTTTGGGACCCTTAGTACCAGTTGAGCATCGTTTGAATGCCACGGCCTACCTGAGTATTGTGGCTGACCATGTCCATCTCTTTATGACTACAGTGTACCCATCTTCTGTTGGCTCCTTCCAGCAGGATAATGTACCATGTCACAAAGCTCAAATCATCTCACCACTGGACAATGAGGTCACTGTACTCCAATGGCTTCCACAGTCACCAGATCTCAATCCAATAGAGCACCTTTGGGATGTGGTGCAACAGGAGAGTCAAATCATGAAAGTGCAGCTGACAAATCTGCAGCAACTATGAGTAATGCTATCATGCCAATATGAACCAAAATCTCTGAGGAATGTTTCCAACACCTTCTTGAATATATGCCAAGAAGAATTAAGGAGGTTCTGAAGGCAAAAGGGGGTCCAACCCGGTACTAGCAAGGTGTGCCTAATAAAGGTGGTAGGTGAGTGTGTATACAGTGCCTTGAAAAAGTATTGATAACCCTTGAAATTTTCCACATTTTGTCATGTTACAACCAAAAACATAAATGTATTTTATTGGGATTTCATGTGATAGACCAACACAAAGTGGCACATAATTGTGAAGTGGAAGAAAAATGATAAATGGTTTTCAAACATTTTTAGAAACAAATATCTGAAAAGTTTGAGGTGCATTTGTATTCAGTCCCCTTTACTCTGATACCCCTAACTAAAATCTAGTGAAACCAATTGCCTTCAGAGGTCACCTAATTAGTAAATAGAGTCCACCTGTGTGTAATTTAATCTCAGTATAAAAACAGCTGTTACGTGAAGCCTTCAGAGGTTTGTTAGAGAACCTTAGTGAACAAACAGCATCATGAAGGTCAAGGAACACGCCAAACAGGTCAGGGATAAAGCTGTGGAGAAGTTTAAAGCAGGGTTAGGATATAAAAAAATATCCCAAGCTTTGAACATCTCACAGAGCACTGTTCAATCCATCATCTGAAAATGGAAAGAGTATGGCACAACTGCAAACCTACCAAGACATGGCCATCCACCTAAACTGACAGGCCGGGCAAGGAGCACATTAATCAGAGAAGCAGCCAAGAGGCCCATGGTAACTCTGGAGGAGCTGCAGAGGTCCACAGCTCAGGTGGTAGAATCTGTCCACAGGACAACTATTAGTCGTCCACTCGACAAATCTGGCCTTTATGGAAGAGTGACGAGAAGAAAGCCATTGTTGAAAGAAAACCATAAGAAGTCCCGTTTGCAGTTTGTGAGAAGCCATGTGGGGGACACAGCAAACATGTGGAAGAAGGTGCTCTGGTCAGATGAGACCAAAATTGAACTTTTTGGCCCTAAAGCAAAATGTTATGTGTGGCGGAAAACTAACACTGCACATCACCCTGAACACACCATCCCCACAGTGAAATATGGTGGTGGCACCATCATGTTGTAGGGATGCTTTGCTTCAGCAGGAACAGGGAAGATGGAGGGAGCCAAACAGAGGGCAACCTTAGAAGAAAACCTGTCGGAGTCTGCAAAAGACTTGAGACTGGGGTGGAGGTTCACCTTTCAGCAGGACAACGACCCTAAACATACAGCCAGAGCTACAACGGAATGGTTTAGCTCAAAGTATATTCATGTTAGAATGGCTCAGTCAAAATCCTGACCTAAATCCAACTGAGAATTGGTAGCAAGACTTGAAAATGGCTGTTCACAGACACTCTGCATCCAATCTGACAGAGATGGAGCTATTTTGCAAAGAAGAATGGGCAAAAATGTCACTCTCTAGATGTGCAAAGCTGGTAGAGACATCCCCAAAAAGACTTGCAGCTGTAATTGCAGTGAAAGGTGGTTCTACAAAGTATTGACTCAGGGGGGCTGAATACAAATGCACGCCACACTTTTCATACATTTATTCGTAAAAAAAAAAAAAAATGCAAATAATTTATCATTTTCCATCCAATTCACATTTATGTGCCACTTTGTGTTGGTCTATCACATAAACTCCCAAAAAAATACATTTACATTTTTGGTTGTAACATGACAAAATGTGGAAAATTTCAAGGCGTGTGAATACTTTTTCAAGGCACTGTGTATATATATATATATATATATATATATATATATATATATTTGAAGGGCTAGGCCTATGGGACCTCTGTTTTTTGTCCTGTAGAAACTAGATTTAAATGACAATTCCTTTTGCTATTAAATTGCCTTTTCCTCTTATGCTGTGCTTTTTGGCTGGGTATAAGTTAATGAGCTGCTTCCCACTTGTTCCCTTGATAAAGAAAGTGTAGCTGCTTGTTGATTTACAACTATCAGCTCATTAAAGCCCAAATCCACTCAAAATTATATTTTGGCTTTTGCTTGTTTTCTGTCAAGGCTGTTTTTTTTTCTCTCTTAATCTAACAGTAAGATATCCCTGCCAAAATTCACAATTTTTGCCAAACTGCCATGGCAATTACAAGGCTGATGGTTTCTCCATAAGATATTACAAACAATTGTGAAACCCAGAATCCAACATTCAAACTTGATGCTGCAAACACTGCAAATAAGTAATTCTAGCAAATAATACTTATTAGCTTTTTTGCTTGCTTATGGGTTTGTCAGCTTTTTACAAGCTTACAAGTTTACCTTAGGAACATGTTAAAAGTTCCATCCCTATTTAGAGTGGAATATGTAATATTCCCGATACCCCATTCCCCATGACAGCGGTTGGGCGTTTTCCTCCCTGCACCCACTGTCACTTTTTAAAAAGAGCGTGGCTGTGCGGGGCTCCGCCACACAGCTACATCATTCATTCACAGATTCCTGTGAATTAATAGACTTCAAGTACTGTCTGCCACCACGGGGGTAAAGAGTGCTCTTGTAGTCCACTGAAATGTCCTCCAGCTTTCAAGCAGAAAGCCCATGCAGAGGTACAGGCTGAAAGCTGGAGGACATGTCTGCAGGAGCCCAAATTGCACCCGTGATTTACTGACCATCTACTGATCGCGGGTGCAATGCTTTCCAGGCTCCAGCAGGAAAAAATAATAAATGCACATTTTTATTTCCTGCAAAATATAAGCACTTGTTTTTTCTTCTGTAAAGGTGAACTTCTCCTTTGAGTATTATTTGTGCCAATAGAAAAAGACAGAATCAGGTTCCATATTTGAACAATGAAAAATAAAGTTTGGTTAGTGGCTGTGGACTGCACCTTATGTACAATCCTGTTTTAATAGACCGCTATTATTGAGATGTTTGGTATCACTTCAGCTAGGTCAAAAGATGTCAGAATGTTGCTTTCATAGTGAAGAGTATATTGTAAAGACATTCAAAACAAACACCTTCGGAGGTGGATGATGCACTCACGCTGCGCTCTTGGCTGCCATAAGTCTCCACTTTAGTGTAGGCTGACACTAAAGTGGAGACTTATGGCAGCCAAAAGCGCAGCGTGAGTGCATCATCCACCTCTTCGGAGGTGGATGATGCACTCACGCTGCGCTCTTGGCTGCCATAAGTCTCCAATTTAGTGTCAGCCTGGTAGCCAGCATGGTGTTCTGTGAGCCCCCCTCCTCCCCCCTACGTTATACCTTGTAGGCGTCTCCTTTGGCTCTAGGTTCCAGGTCCGAAGATCCTTTTGGACCCCAGCCCACGCACAGGCGCTGCGCCTAAACTTGGACGTAGCGTCTTTTTCAGCATCTAGGGGGACGGCACTTCTTACATGAACCCTCTTCAGTACTCTACCTACCCATAATTGGATCTTTGGGATATGCACACGGCCTGGGATACCAC
This sequence comes from Lithobates clamitans, assembly GCA_037952925.1. Taxonomy (NCBI): domain Eukaryota; kingdom Metazoa; phylum Chordata; class Amphibia; order Anura; family Ranidae; genus Lithobates; species Lithobates clamitans. The sequence goes on from JBBGZY010000210.1 coordinate 297,921, forward strand.
AGCATTTGCATTGGATGATAACTCTCACTTGTCAAAACCTTGACGAAGGACTTTCCGAAACGCGACGGTTTAGTGAGACCTACCTCATCCTATATTATTGGTCTGTTTTTGTTGCCTTGTATGATATTCTGTCACATACATGTTATCCCTGATGCAATTGTTTGTATCATTTATATTTGTTAACAATTTTACTTTGGTATATTTTGTGTTATGTTCTTGCACTTTGTAATAAAAATATCTTTTTTATTATTCATGCATTTTTTGTGGTAATGCCTTCAAAATCCCACCCCAGGGGAACCTATTGTTCTTTTTACAAAGTTGGGAGCATGAAATTTTCCAAAATGTCTTGGTTTGCTGATGCCTTAAGAGTTCCCTTCACTGGAACTAAGGGGCCAAGCCCAACCCCTGAAAAACAACCCCACATCATATCCCCCCACCCCTTCCACTAAACTTTACACTTTGCACAATGCAGTCTGGCAAGTACCATTCACCTGGCAACTGCCAAACCCAGACATATCCATCGGATTGCCAGACAGAGAAGCGTGATTTGTCACTCCAGAGAACACATCTCTGCTCTAGAGTCCAGTGGCGGCGTTCTTTACACCACTGCATTTGACGCTCTGCATTGTACTTGGTGATGTAAGGCTTGGAAACCCATTCCATGAAACTCTCTACACAATGTTGTTGTGCTTATCTGAAGGCCACATGAAGTTTGGAGGTCTGTAGCTGTTGACTCTGCAGACAGTTGGTGACTTCTGCGTACTGTGAGCTTCAGCACACGCTGACCCCGCTCTATCATTTTATGTGGCTGAGTTGCTGTTTTTCCCAGTTGCTTCCACTTTGTTATAATACCACTGTCAACAGTTGACAGTGGAATGTTTAGTAGGAAGGAAATTGCACAGATGGACTTATTGTACAGTTGGCAACCTATCACGGTATCACACTTGAATTCACACTTGAGCTCCTAAAGAGCGACCAATTCTTTTACAAATGGTTGTAGAAGCAGTCGGCTTGCTTGGGTGCTTGATATTATACACCAGTGGCTATGGAGGTGATTAGAACACACGGAGCCAATGATTTGGAGGGGTGTCCCAATACTTTTGGCAATTATATATATATATATATATATATACACACACACACACACACACACATACAGTACACCCCTCACATATTTGTAAATATTTTATTATATCTTTTCATGTGACAAAACTGAAGAAATTTGCTACAATGTAAAGTAGTGAGTGTACAGCTTGTATAACAGTGTAAACTTTCTGTCCCCTCAAACTAACTCAACACGCAGCCATTAATGTCTAAACTGCTGGCAACAAAAGTGAGTACACCCCTAAGTGAATTTGTCCAAATTGGGCCCAAAGTGTCAATATTTTCCAGCACTGCCTTAACCATCTTGGATATGGAGTTCACCAGAGGTTCACAGGTTGCCACTGGAGTCCTCTTCCACTCCTCCATGACGACATCACGGAGCTGGTGGATGTTAGAGATCTTGTGCTCCTCCACCTTCCAGTTGAGGATGCCCCAAAGATGCCACATAGGGTTTAGGTCTGGAGACATGCTTGGCCAGTCCATCACCTTTAGCCTCAGCTTCTTTAGCAAGGCAGTGGTCGTCTTGGAGGTGTGTTTGGGGTCCTTATGTTGGAATACTGGTCTGGGGCCCAGTCTCTGAAGGTAGGTGATCATGCTCTGCTTCAGTATGTCACAGTACATGTTGGAATTCATGGTTCCCTCAATGAACTGTAGCTCCCCGGTGCTGGCAGCACTCATGCAGCCCCAGACCATGACACTCCCACCACCATGCTTGACTGTAGGCAAGACACACTTGTCTTTGAACTCCTCACCTGGTTGCTGCCACACACGCTTGACACCATATGAATCAAATAAGTTTATCTTGGTCTCATCAGACCACAGGACATGGTTCCAGTAATCCATGTCCTTAGTCTGCTAGTCAGCAAACTGTTTGCAGGCTTTCTTGTGCATCATCTTTAGAAGAGGCTTTCTTCTGGGACGACAGCCATGCAGACATATTTGATGCAGTGTGCGGCGTATGGTCTGAGCACTGACAGGCTGACCCCCCCACCCCTTCAACCTCTGCAGCAATGCTGACAGCACTCATACGTCTATTTCCCAAAGACAACCTCATGATATGATGCTGAACATGTGCACTCAACTCCTTTGGTCGACCATGGCGAGGCCTGTTCTGATTGGAACCTGTCCTGTTAAACCGCTGTATGGTCTTGGCCACTGTGCTGCAGCTCCGTTTCAGGGTCTTGGCAATCTTCTTATAGCCTAGGCCATCTTTATGTAGAGCAACAATTCTTTTTTTCAGATCCTTTACAATCACTTTAAAGAGGAACTGAACTCAGCAAGTTGTGCCCAAAAAAAGACAAAATGCAATGGACTGATCTTTTCTCTTTACTGACATTACTGCGGTCCATTCTCTACTAATATGGTATGGTAGGGATCGGCCTAAATAAATCTGGTACTATCTAAGCTGTTTTATCCATTTGAAGCTTAATTACATAATCAACATTACAATAAACATGTCTGAAGACGTGATCTTTCATATTGCAAAAATTTAAACAAAGTATTTTAATTAAACTTTCTTGGGGTCCTCTATCAAAATGACCGAAAAATTAAGAAAAAGGGTCAATCCAAATTTACCAGGTTGTTCATGGGCATACATTGATTTGATAAATGTAATATACACATTGGAGATGACTGCAAACCTACAATTAACTTCCAACAAGAGAAAGAAAAATATTGGAGCCTTTTTTTTTTTTAAGGGGGGTGGGGGAGATAAAGAACATCTGGTGTTAATTCATCGCAGTTGTTCCCATGACTCACAGCTGTGCCCTGCCTCACTTACATTGTTTGCAAATAAACTTTGATTGCTTGAAAAAGAAATGTTGTGTAATTTTCCCAAGTACTGTACAAAAAAAAGAAAAAGCGTTTGTCGTTCTATGTCTGATGTGCACAAAGCTGTAAAATGCATGGATTCAAAGCACCGTGTACAAATCACTGACTTCATTTAAGTTAGCTAGGGGGATACAAGGAGGGCCAGTTATAATATTATGGAAAGCGGACAGATTTGGGTAAGCAGCTCCAGACATTGCTTAGTGTCTTCTGGCGTTTAAAATATCATTATGGTTTCTGCAAGAGAGTCTGACTGTCTTATAACATTTTTGAGACTTCGTATATAAAAATCCAAAATTGTCTTTTGATAACTGGCACAGAATAACTTGAATGAAGATATAAATTTTATACCCATAAATTGTCAAAACCTGATTTTCATTTCAGATGGAGTAGTACAAACATGCTATAACCACGACAGAGAACCTTAGGCCATTGCAATCAGAGGAAGCTCAATCCAGTAGTATCAATTTTTGAGAGTCTTAAAGCTTAACGTGACTGTGCACGTTTCTGGCTTCATTTTTTGTGTTTCTTCAGCAGTTGGGATCTTTCAGCATACACCTGCTATTGAAGATTTAACCACTTGCCAACCTCACTATAGAAGTTTTACTGCTACAGGGCGACCACACTGTGCAGGATCATATATATATATATATATATATATATATATATATATATATATATATATATATATATATATATATATATATATATATATATAGTGGGGATAAAAAGTATTTAGTCAGCCACCACTTGTGCAAGTTCTCCCACTTAAAAAGATGAGAGAGGCCAGTAATTGTCGTCATAGGTATACCTCAACTATGAGAGACAAAATGTGGAAACAAATCCAGACAATCACATTGTCTGATTTTTGAAAGAATTTATTTGCAAATTAAGGTGGAAAATAAGTATTTGGTCACCTACAAACAAGCAAGATTTCTGGCTCTCACAGACCTGTATCTTCTTCTTTAAGAGGCTCCTCTGTCCTCCACTCATTACCTGTATTAATGACACCTGTTTGAACTTGTTATCAGTATAAGTATAAGACACCTGTCCACAACCTCAAACAGTCACACTCCAATCTCCACTATGGTGAAGACCAAAGAGCTGTCGAAGGACACCAGAAACAAAATTGTAGACCTGCACCAGGCTGGGAAGACTGAATCTGCAATAGGCAAGCAGCTTGGTGTGAAGAAATCAACTGTGGGAACAATGATTAGAAAATGGAAGACATACAAGTCCACTGATGACCTCCCTCGATCTGGGGCTCCACACAAGATCTCACCCTGTGGGGTCAAAATGATCACAAGAATGGTGAGCAAAAATCCCAGAACCACACGGGGGATCTAGTGAATGACCTGCAGAGAGCTGGGACCAACGTAACAAAGGCTACCATCAGTAACACACTACGCCGCCAGGGACTCAGATCCTGCAGTGCCAGACGTGTCCCCCTGCTTAAGCCAGTACATGTCCGGGCCGGTCTGAGGTTTGCTAGAGAGCATTTGGATGATCCAGAAGAGGATTGGGAGAATGTCATATGGTCAGATGAAACCAAAGTAGAACTGTTTGGTAGAAACTCGTCGTGTTTGGAGGAGAGAGAATGCTGAGTTGCAACCAAAGAACACCATACCTACTGTGAAGCATGGGGGGTGGCAACATCATGCTTTGGGGCTGTTTCTCTGCAAAGGGAACAGGACGACTGATCCGTGTACATGAAAGAATGAATGGGGCCATGTATTGTGAGCTTTTGAGTGCAAACCTCCTCCCATCAGCAAGGGCACTGAAGATGAAACGTGGCTGAGTCTTTCAGCATGACAATGATCCCAAACACACCGCCCGGGCAACGAAGGAGTGGCTTAGCCAGAAGCATTTCAAGGTCCTGGAGTGGCCTAGCCAGTCTCCAGATCTCAACCCCATAGAAAACCTTTGGAGGGTGTTGAAAGTCCGTGTAGCCCAGCGACAGCCCCAAAACATCACTGCTCTAGAGGAGATCTGCATGGAGGAATGGGTCAACATACCAGCAACAGTGTGTGACAACCTTGTGAAAACTTACAGAAAACTTTTGACCTCTGTCATAGCCAACAAAGGATATATAACAAAGTATTGAGATGAACTTTTGATATTGACAAAATACTTATTTTCCACCATAATTTGCAAATAAATTCTTTCCAAATCAGACAATGCAATTGTCTGGATTTGTTTCCACATTTTGCCTCTCATAGTTGAGGTATACCTATAATGACAATTACAGGCCTCTCTCATCTTTTTAAGTGGGAGAACTTGCACAATTGGTGGCTGACAAAATACTTTTTTTGCCCCACTGTATATATACACACACACACACACAAACATACATACGCACATGTGACCCTGCACTTTCGGGTATCAGTCGCAAGTGCGCACCGCCGGCAGCTCGCTCCCGCTGTGATCCTACACAGCGGGAGTTGATCGGCGGGTCCCGCAGACCTAATGTCTGCCGGCACCCATTGATTGTTCGGTACACAGGCAGAATGGCAATCTGCCTATGTAAACAAGGCAGATCGCTGTTCTGTCAGAAGGGAAGGTATGGATCACGTGTTACAGGAACATAGATCAATGCCTTCCCCTAGTAAAAGCACCTCCCCCTTGTTAGAAAACACTGGTTAGGTACACATTTAACCCTTTGATTGCCCCTGATGTTAACCCCTTCCCAGCCAGTGTCATTAGCACAGTGACAGTGCATAGGTATAGCACTGATCACTGTGTCACTGGTCCCCAAAAAGTCTCAAAAGTGTCAGTTAGGTGTCCGCAGTCTCGCTATAAGTCGCTGATCGCCACCATTACTAGTAAAAAAAATAAAATTAAATAAAAATTCCATAAATATATCCCATAGTTTGTAGACGCTATAACTTTAGCGCAAACCAATCAATATACGCTTATTGGGTTTTTTTATACCAAAAATATGTAGCAGAATACATGATATGATATGTTTTATAGCAGAAAGTAAAACATATTGTTTTTTTTTTTCAAAATTGTCGGCCTTTTTTTGTTTATAGTGCAAAAAATAAAAACTTCAGTGGTGATCAAATACCACCAAAAAAAGCTCTATTTGTGGGGAAAAAAGGACATACATTTTATTTGGGAACGGTGGCCTGGTCATGAAGGGTGGTATATCTTCCAGAGGTCAAGTGGTTAAAGTGCCCATTTTTCAGGAAAAAAAATTAGACTAATTTCTGTAACTGTTGGAGTGTTGAGGTTATCCATGAAAACTGATAAATCTTCAGTATCCAGGTGTCTTTCTGATGGCATTTAGTTTCCTCAAAGTTTAGAGCCTGCCTTCCGAAACCTTTCATTGGGATGACGGCACATGTGCAGTAACTCCCGGTAGACTGAAAGTGGTTGTAAACCTATACATATACCCCGTGAAGTGACTGGGATCAGGTGATACACAAAGAATGAAAAAAAAACAACCCTACATAAGGTGTACCTGTTTATCTACAGCCATATTCCCCTTACATCCATTCAAAGTGCAGAATTTATACAGGATCTCTCAGTTCTGAAAAGCAGGGGGCAGACAGCTGAAGCTACATCAGTGAGGAGAGCTCTGAGAGTTGATTTCAGGAAAGGGACATGCCCCCCTTCACACAGCACACATGAACAGAGCAGAGGCTGTCAATCAGCTAAAGCTCCCTCCCTTGTCACCTTTTTTCTCTTGGTGTCAGGAAAACTGGTCAGAAGTAACTTATGCTTATAGCAGAGGAATGAGGAAGCAGACAGGAATGACACTTAGTGTTCTGGATTGAGAGAAATACACACTATAAAGGGATATGCTTTGTTCGTATATTCACATCTAAGATTTACAACCACTTTAAAGCAGAAATAAACCCTCCTATCCTTTTGGGCCAAGGAGGCTGCCATATTAGCCCCTGGTTGATCTGCAACTGCCATGGTATTACACATGTGATCAGTTATGACTCCAGTCATTTGATGGTTTGACAATTTGGTTAAAAGCACAAGCAAATGTGACAGCTAGCATTCCTGGCATACTGGGCATGTAACTATGTTTTTAAAATGGTTAAAGGGGTTGTAAACCCTCGTGTTTTTTCACATTAATGCATCCTTCTCTGCCCAGGGTTCTCGGCTCTTGATTGGATAGATTGATAGTGCAGCCATTGGCTCCCGCTGCTGTCAATCAAATTCAATGATGCGGGCGCCGGGGGCAGGGCCGAGTTCGGCATTCTGTGTCTATAAACGCAAATGCTGGACTCGGGAGCACACCCGCAAGGCAATCCCCAGGGAGAGCGCTTCTCCCAGGGGGTTTACCAATGCGAGGAGGAGCCCCGAGCAACGCCGGGGGACCCCAGAAGACGAGGTGCGGGGCCACACTGTGCTGCACAGTGGAGGCAAGTATAATATATTTGTTATTTAAAAAAAAAAAAAAAACAAAAAAAAACAAAGCTTTAGTGTCACTTTAAATTGATGGGTTTAGTTCTGCTTTAAATGGGGCCATACCCTTCCTGCTCAGAACTGGCCAATGCAGGGGAAGATTTAGAGTATTGAGGCAGTATCTACCAAAGAAGGCAGAACACAGATGATGCAATTTTCTCCAGTCTGTGTGTGTGTGTGTGTGTGGGGGGGGGGGGTGCTGTCCCTGCCTGGAGAACACAGTCACTATTGCTAGCAGCTATAACTGCTAGCAAAAATCGCATGCTGAAATGCTAAAAATCTGACATGCTGGTTATACCCAAGTCAACTGATGGATCGACTTGGTACAATCAGCCTGCCCATAGATGGATCGAATCCTAGCCGCTCCCTGCTGAACTGGCCGTGATTTGATCCATAAATGGATGGCTTAAAGTGTATAAGCCATTTTATACCTGATTTCAGAGCGCTGCTTGGCACTTATGTGACCGGCTGCCTCTCTGCTCTCCCCATCTGACAGCTGCAACAGGCGGGGCAGAGAAACCCCTGCTGATGTCAGTCAGGAGGGGAGGAGAAGAGAGGCGGCCAGTCACGTGAGTGCCGAGTATGAGTATGAAACGTTTAATGTAACTGCAGCAGCAGGAGGGGAGGGGAGGGGTGGGCACTTGCACAGAGCTGACAGGCAGGGAGGGAGGGAGGACAGAGGAGAGACAGGAACGCTGTGGATGATGGAGGCACGTAAACTGACCACGGTGTCAGGGCTCAGCAGCTATGATAAACTGTGGTCAGTTTACAGGGGGGAGGGTATAGTCAGGCAGGATCAGCCAGGTATTTCAGGTGACACAAGGGGCCTTTAACCACTTTATCCCCGGAAGATTTTACCCCCTTCCTGACCAGAGCACTTTTTGCCATTCGGCACTGCGTTGCTTTAACCACTTCAATACCAGGCACTTAGACACCTTCCCGCCAAGGCCAATTTTCAGCTTTCAGGGCTGTTGCAATTTAAATGACAATTGCGCGGTCATACAACACTGTACCCAAACAAATTTTTTATCATTTTGTTCCCACAAATAGAGCTTTCTTTTGGTGGTATTTGATCACCTCTGCGGTTTTTATTTTTTGCGCAATAAAAAAATACCGAAAATTTTGAAAAAAAAAAAAGTTTTTCTTTGTTTCTGTTAAAATTTTTTGTAAATAAGTAAGTTTTCTTCTTTAATGACGGGCATTGATATGGCTGCACTGACGGCACTGATACGGTGGCACTGATGGGCACCGATAAGGTGGCACCAATGAGGTGGCACTGATGATGGGTACTTATAGGTGGCACTGATGGGCACTGATAGGTGGCACTGGTATGCAGCACTGATGGGCACTCATGGGTGGCACCGATGGGCACTCATAGGCGGCACTGATGGGCACTCGTAGGTGGCATTGATTGGTACTTATTGGTGGCACTGATAGGTGGCACTGATGACACTGATTGGTGGCACTGATAAAACTGATTGGTGGCATTGCTGGGCAGAACTGAAACAGAATGGTGCCAATCTGTGCCCATTTGTGGGCACTGATTGGCACAGATTGGGCACATGTGGATGGCCATGGGGTACATACCTGGCCATCCACATGTTGCCCCTTCCCTGGTGGTCCTAGTGGTGATCCCTGGTGGTCCAGTGGGGTGATCTGAGGGGGGCTGCGCTGATAAACAATCAGCGCAGACCCCCCCTGTCAGGAGAGCCACCGATCGGCTCTCCTCTACTCGCGTCTGTCTACTCGCGTCTGTCAGACGCGAGTGAGGAAAAGCCGATCAACGGCTCTTCCTATTGACATCGTGATCAGCCGTGATTGGACACGGCTGATCATGTGGTAAAGAGCCTCCGCTGGAGGCTCTTTACCAAGATCGGTGGAGCGGTGTGTCAGGCTTGACACATCGCTCCACTGATTGCCGCGATGCGTGCCCCCGCGGGAGCGCGGCAGCATGTTATCCTGCTGGACGTCATATGACGCCCAGTCAGGATAACTGAACCACCGCCCGGCCGTCATCTGCTATGGGCCGGGTGGGAAGTGGTTAACTGACAATTGCGCTGTCGTGCGACGTTGCATCCAAAAAAAATAGATGTCCTTTTTTCTCACAAATAGATCTTTCTTTTGGTGGTATTTGATCATCTCTGCGGTTTTTATTTTTTGCGCTATAAACAAAAAAAGACCGACAATTTTGAAAAAAAAAAACCACAATATTTTGTTCTTCTTGCTATAATAAATATCCACATTTTTTTTAAAAAAAGCTAATTTTTTCTCAGTTTAGGTCGATATGTATTCTTCTACATATTTTGGGTTAAAAAAAAAAAAAAAAAAATCGCAGTAAGTATATATTTATTCGTTTGCGCAAAAGTTATAGCGTCTACAAAATAGGGGATAGATTTATAGCATTTTTCTAATTTTTTTTTTACTAGTGATGGCAACGATCTGCGATTTTTATAGTGACTGCGACATTATGGCAGACACATCAGAGAATTTTGACACATTTTTGGGACCACTGGCATTAATACAGCGATCAGTGTTATAAAAATGCATTGATTACTGTAAAAATGTCCCTGGCAGTGAAGGGGTTAACACTAGGGGGCGATCTAGGTGTTAACTGTGTTCCCTGGGAGGTGATTCTAACTGTACGGGGAGGGGACTGACTAGAGGAAGTGACTGATCATGGTTCCTAGCTAATAGGAACACACGATCTGTCACTCCTGTCAGAACAGAACAGGAAAGTGTGTGTTTACGCACACTCGTCCCTGTTCTGTGTTTCCTGCTCACGATTGTTCGTGGCCGGCGGTCATCGCGACCGTCGGCCACGAGCATCGGCACCTCCGCCGTGCAGCGCGCGCGTGTGCCTGCTATCCGGACCCCGCGAGCCGACATAGCTATGACGGCTCTCGCAGGGGAGCCAGCCTGCTGCAGTATAACTGCGGCGGCTGGTCGGGAAGCGGTTAAAGGGCAGACTTTAAATTTTTTTCTTTTTTTTTTAGGTTAACAAACACTTTAAGATAGTGTTCAAATCTAGTACAACTGATGAGATGATATCTGCTCTCCAAAGTACAGACAGCATTAATTATGGTAAGTACAGCTTCCCAGCCCCCTCATAATATCGAAAACTAGAACTTTTCTCTGCTGGATGTTCCAGAAGAGTAAATCCTAAAAAAGTAAAACAGCAATTTTTATCTTTATTTTTTTAAGTTCTGCTATGTTAATGTGGACATGCTGCAAGTTATTATCCCAATCTGTCTGCAAAAGTGGAAATTCCCTTTAGGGATGGGCTCCAGGATAAGCATGTATGTGTTCAGATAAGCTAATCCGGTCTTTCTACTTTGTGTGTATACTTTATTTATTTTGTTAATATGTTTTAATAAAACACATTAGCACAGCAGTATGAAATATCTAAATAATACAACTTAATATTGACACCCATGTGTGTAAAGAATATGAACTGCATATGGCAGATTTCCAGTATAAATAAATCTTTTTTGCAGCTTTAAACTATTTAATATCTGAAAATATAAACAAATTAAGTGAAATTCATCATCATCCTAAAGTTAAACGTTTGTTTATAATGCCTAGCAACGTATGACAGGCATGAGACGGAAACGCAAGCCGTGGCATCGGATACGGTGCCGAAGAGTATGAGACCAGACAGTCAGGGTGTGGAGCGAACAGTTGCTCCTCAAGAGTCACCGGGGAATTGTTTACTTTGACTTTTCCATAGTATATCAGACTGACCTACATTCTAGACATACTTATGTTAATGGTCACATTGTTCGGGAACTGTGGAGGTACAAGATGTAGTGTATCCACCCAGAAAACACAGCTGGATACAGGCACGTTTTTACTTGTCAGTGGTCCCTTGTGTCCTCGACAGATTGTTCATTACTTAATATTTGAGCAATATTTGGGGCAAACTACTGTGTAGAGGAGAAAGAATGCCCTAGATCCGGTACAAAAGATGGACAGTAATCTATGGAAGGTGTGCATAGCAGTTCATGTAAAGCAATGTGAGATTAGCTAACTAGGACCAATTTACATGCACTATTCTATTCCTAGCCCCCCCCCCCCCAGCATATATGTATCATTTGACAACATAAAACATAAAAAATATCACTTAGTTAATTTATGCATCTTTTTAAAAACGCCATACTATTATTATTCAGTTCAGCTAGAGGTATAGTAATTGCTTGAACTTTTTTTGCAATATGATCTTAAAATAAAAAAAAACTTACCACGGAGCTCCACCCATAAGGGGAAGCTCTGCTTGTTCGCACGCCCCACCCCCTCCACTGACACATTTGCCACTTTTTTTTTTCAGAAAGCGAAGCGCGATTCGCACATGCGTAGTAGGAAACTGGCTGGGAAGCCTGAAGGCTTCCTTGCCGGTTTCCCTTAGTGAAGAGGCCGGCGCCTGCACCTGAAGCCGACTTAAAAATTGGCTTGGGGTGCCGACATTGCTGGATCCCTGGACAGGTAAGTGTCCTTTTGTAGCTGCAGTATTTGTAGCTGCTGACTTAACTTTTTTTTGCCCAGACTGGAGCTCCTCTTTAACTACTTCCCGACCAGTTGGCTCTCCTGTGCAAATGGCCGTCATTGTACGTCGGGCGCATGCATGGTGATCTGTGGGCATGTGCGCGTGCCCATTCGCTAGCGAGGAGCCAATCAGCGCGTTGCTCCACAGAGAGGCAGAATAGGGATCTTCCAGTGTAAACAAACAGATCCCCGTTCTGTCAGGGGAGTAGAGTGAGATTGTCTGTTCCTAGTGATTAGGAATAGCGATCTCTCTATACTCCCTGTCAGTCCCCTCCCCCCACAGTTAGAAAGCACCTCCCTAGGGAACATTTAACCCTTTGATCGCCCCTGGCGTTAACCCCGTCCCAGCCAGTGTCATTTATACAGTAATCAGTGCATTTTTATAGCACTGATTGCTGTATAATTGTGACTGGTCCCAAAAAAGTGTGAAAGTGTCCAATCTGTCCACCACAATGTCGCAGTCCTGCTAAAAATCACAGATCACTGCCATTACTAGTAAAAAAATAAATAAATAATAAAAATGCCATAAATCTATCCCCTATTTTGTAGACGTAACTTTTGCGCAAACCAATCAATATATGCTAATTGGGATTTTTGTTTACCAAAAATATGAAGAAGAATACATATTGGCCTAAACTAATGAAGAAATTTGTATTTTTTAATTTTTTTTGGATATTTATTATAGCAAAAAGTAAAAAATTGTCGCTCTTTCTTTTGTTTATAGCACAAAAAATAAAAACCACAGAGGTGATCAAATACCACCAAAAGAAAATACCACCAAAAGAAAGCTCTATTTGGATAGGGATGGCTGAGTATGGATGGGGATGACTGAGCATGTATGGGATGGCCAAGTATGAATGGGGATGACTGAACATGAATGAGGATGGCTGAGTATGGATGGATGGATGGATGGATGGATGAGGCAGGAATGGGCACAGAGCAGCACTGTGGGCACTACAGATCCAGCCCACAGTGCTGTTGCACCTGATCTCTTCCCCTCTCACACTGTACCAATCGGTACAGAGAGGGGAGAGCTAAGCCGGGCATTCGCCGGGTTGTTTACAACCGATCGCTCCGTTATTTGATGGAGCGATCTCGTTGTAAATGGCCGCTGTCATCAGCCATTTACTGTGATCCGTGATGTGGACCCGGCGATCACGGATATTCCCGGGTGCGTGCATGAGCGCGATTCTGGGAGGAGGTCATAGTACGCCTTCCCAGTGTTATCGAGATGCACTATAGCCGTAATTCGGCTATGGTGCAGTTGTTAACTGGTTAAAGCTTAAGTGCAGCCAAAATCACTAACAGAAAAATTGGCATAAGGTATATAACTTACATCAGTAGGATGTGTCCCTTGTGAAGATTCCTCTTTTGTTAGTGAAAATTATCCTTCATCTTGTCCCCCCTTCCCTAGTTCGGCCGCTGTAATTCTCCACTGTGGCAGGGCTTAATACAACTATTGGGGTGTCACAGGCTCTCACTGAGACACCCTGGCTTTGCTCGATCATTCCACCCAGTTGCTCCATTCAAAGAAGCCATATTACTTATGATCCAAGAGGACAAGTGAATGATTAATAGCATCACCCCCTCCATTAATAGATCCTGTTTCAGGGGAAGGGCACATGAAGAGAAATCAGCACAAGGGACACATCCTAATGTCCCTTGTGCTGATTTTTCTGTTTGTAGTTTTGGCTGCACTTAGGATTTTCCATGTTTTTTTTCCGACTGATGTTGGCTCAAACTTGTCTTGCATACACACGGTAACACAAACCTTCTCGGAAATTCCGAACGTCAAGAATGCGGTGACGTACAACACATACAACGAGCCGAGAAAAATGAAGTTCAATAGCCAGTGCGGCTCTTCTGCTTGATTCTGAGCATGCGTGGAACTTTGTGCGTCGGAATTGTGTACACACAATCAAAATTTACGACAACGGATTTTGTTGTCGGAAATTTTGAGAACCAGTTCTCAAACTTTGTGTTACGGAAATTCCGAAGGAAAATATCAGATGGCGCCTACACACGGTCGGAACAAGCTCCCATAGAACATTTTCCGTCGGAAAATTCTATCGTGTATATGGGGCATAAGGCCAACTTTTTTTAGTTAAGGTGTTTCCTGTGAATGTGAAGGGTACTTTTTATGCTACCTGTTAGAAAATTACACATTTCTAACCTTCTGGCAAAAGTTTGTGGAAGTCAGTTTTCTGTTCCCCTGTGCAGTTTTCCATGCCACTGTGCACAAAGCCAGCTCCATAAAGACATGGTTTAATGAGTCTGGTGTGGAGGAACCTGAGTGGCCTGCACAGAGCCCTGATTTCACTCTACTGAACACCTTTGGAATTAATTGGAATGCCAATTATGAGCCAGAACTTCCCATCCAATATCAGCACAGGACCCAACATAAATTCTTTAATCTGAATCAGCACAAATTTCACATATACACTCCAAAATCTTGTAGAAAGTCTCCCAGAAGTGTGGAGGCTGTTATAGCAGCAAAGGGGGCTGGGGCAATTCCATATCGATACCCACGGGTTTGGAATGGGAAATCCAACTATCCACAAACATTTGGCTATATACTGTAATAGGCCTCATAGGTGAGAAAAGGGAGGTACTTAAGTTAGTATTGCCAGTAGGTAATTTTTACCTCTAGTCTAAAGACAAAGCAGGAGATTAGTTAGTTGAAGTGCTAAATGCTCTGCAATGCACTGTCACCCTCCTGATACAATGCAGCCATAAAAGCAAAACAGGTCTAGGTGGATCAAAATGCATTACACAGACCAGATACAATTGCAGGTCTAGTTCTGTAAATGTTTAGGCGTGCTGGCCTAAATTGAATCCATATCGAGACAATTTTGTTTTTATTTCCAAATTTTATACAACTGATGTTTTATATATACATTGTCAGGTATAGAGGGGATACAGGCATCCGCAAAAGTTTATCATATTAAAGTCCGCTTTATTGCTCTGAAAACAAAAAACAAACACAGGCTTTTCATTTGGCTTCAATGCAAACACAGGTAGCAGCTTCTAGTCTGTGCAAGACACAGTGTTTAAACAGAGGTAGACACGTGCGCAACACAAATTAAAAATATAACAGAGCAGCCTCACCAACTAAAAAAGTCCAAGACACACACATCTTTCAGTGAGCCCAGTCAGTTTATACCGGGATCCAGTCTTCATATAGCTCTATGCAATTTACGCAACAGGAGCTCATCTGTTTAATAGGTAGGGTTGCAGGGGATGTATATGCTCTCCACAATTAACCAACATATATTTATATTTATTTATAATATACAGCTTTGAAAAGAATTTATAAAAAAGAGAAAATGACAGAAGCAGTTTGCTTTCAGACTATCTCTCACTAAATGAAAATACGTGGAGAGCCATACAGAGCAAAGCAGGGGTGGAGAAAGTCACTTTTCTGACTTTTTTAGTTGCGTGTATATAGTATGAGCTTGGTCAAATGTGCTCTGCAATCAACATGTGTTTTTTCTAGTAAAGCATTAAAGTTAGCCTGGTACACATCTAAAATAGAGCACAGAACTCTTCCTGCTGGCTGGAAACAAAAGAATTTTAGAACTCATCCTAAAATTCTGTTCTCTAAGTTCACAGAGTTACACAACTGGATTGATTATGTGTGTGGGTTTATACTAGCACACACCCAATGAATCCAGCTGTTCTCTAAACAAGAAAAGTAAATACGAAATATTTATAGGCATTATTTTTTTATGTACCCGAATAAAAAATGAAAGCATGTTTTTAACAAATGTTTTTTTAGTACTGAGCATAAAGAAGAAATACTGTATACACAAAGACACTATACATTAGCTTTAATCCTTTCCAGTTGTTGGGAGCTGACCCTTCAAAGTTTGCAACATTGAAGGCGTCAGTCAAAATGATCAGGAGCCCAACCCATCCGCTCCCTATTGTAAATAATGACCAGGAACTATCTGTGACATCGCGGTCACTGTGCAGAGTGAGCATGTACCCAGCACAAACAGGTGGTGCCGTCTGTATACATGTATATCCACTATATTGTCAAAAGTATTGGGTTGTTTGCCTTTATATGCACATGAACTTTAATGGCATCCCAGTCTTAGTCCGTAGGGTTCAATATTGAGTTGGCCCACCCTTTGCAGCTATACCAGCTTCAACTCTTCTGAGAAGGCTGTCCACAAGGTTTAGGAATGTGTCTATGAGAATGTTTGACTATTCTTCCAGAAGCGCATTTGTGGGAGATGTAGGGGAAACCGAGGTGGTCGGCGTCCATCTTCAGCTCCAGTCGGCCACGCCCCCCCCAGAAGCGCATTTGTGAGGTCAGGCACTGATGTTGGACAAGAAGGCCTGGCTCGCAGTCTCCACTCTAATTCATCCCAAAAGTGTTCTATCGTGTTGAGTTTGTGACTCTGTGCTGGCCAGTCAAGTTCCTCCACCCCAAACTTGCTCATCCACACTATATTGCAAAAAGTATTGGGCCACACCTCCAAATAATTTGGTGGACGGGAGATTATGGTGTTGGGTTGTTTTTCAGGGATTGGACTTAGCCCTTTAGTTCCAGTGAAGGGAACTGTAAAGGTGTCAGCATAGCAAGATATTTTGGACAATTTCATGCTCCCAACTTTGTGTGAACAGTTTGGGGATGGCCCCTTCCTGTTCCAACATGACTGCACACAAGTGTACAAAAGCAAGGTCCATAAAGACATGGATGAGCGAATTCAGGTTGGAGGAACTTGACTGATCTGCACAGAGTCCTGACCTCAACCCAATAGAACACCTTTAGAGTGGAGACTGTGAGCCAGGCCTTCTTGTCCAACATTAGTGCTTGACCTCACAAATGTGCTTCTGAAAGAATGGTCGAACATTCTCATAGACCCACTCCTAAACCTTGTGGACAGCCTTCCCAGAAGAGTTGAAGCCGTTATATCAGCAAAGGGTGGGCCAACTCAATATTGAAGCCTACGGACTAAGACTGGGATGCCATTAACCAGTTACCAACCGGCCCATAGCCGAATGACGGCTACAGGGTGGTTGGATAACTCTGGGAGGGCGTACACTGACCTCCTCCCAGAAAACTACTCCCGCGTTCCCCCCCAGGGGGCGCGCACACGGGAACATCCATGTTTGCCAGTTTCACGGGACCCGGCGCAGCATGGATCGCTGTACAGGGCCAATGACAGCGGCCCTTTACCATGTGATCGCTCTGTCCAATGACGGAGAGATCACAAATGTAAACAATGCTGGGTCATCAGGAGTTCATTACTCTCCTCTTCTCACACCGATGAAGCGTGAGAGGAGAGGAGAGCTATACGGTGCCAATCTGTGAGTTTTTTATATATATCCATGCCCAGCAGTGCCCAACAGTGCCACAGCAGTGCCCAACAGTGCCACAACAGTGTCATCTGTGCCACCAGAGCCACACCAGTGCCACTACAGTGCACACCAGTGCCACCTGGGCCGACCAGTGCTCATCTGTGCCACCTGTGCCCATCAGAGCTCACCTATGCCCATCAGTGCTCATCTGTGCCACTGCAGTGCCACATCAGTTCCAGCCTGTACCCACCAGTGCCACCTCTGTGCCACCAGAGCCACACCAGTGCAACCAGAGCCACACCAGTGCCACTACAGTGCACACCAGTGCCACCTGTGCCCTTCAGTGCTCATCTGCACCACTGCAGTGTCACATCAGTGCCGCCTGTGTCCACCAGTGCCACTACAGTGCACACCACTGCTCATCTGCGCCACATCAGCCTCACCAGCCACCAAAAAATGGCAAAAAAATATTTTATGACCGAGGAGGCCTACCAGCGTCTAAGCATGACTGATGAGAGCAGCGGGGAGCTCTCTGAGTCTCAGTCCCATTCGGATTCAGCCTATGAACCCGTGACAAGCAGTGGGTCTGATACAGAATCGGAAGAGGAACGTGTGCCCGTGAAAAGAAGGCGTTCTGGCGTGGAGCAGCAGCCTACTACCAGCAGCAGCGCAGGGTCATCCACCTCGAGCGCAGTGCTGTCCACCTCAAGAGCAGTGCCGTCCACCTCAAGAGCAGTATCGTCCACCTCAAGCGCAGTGCCACTGCAACAAAGGCCAGGCACCTGTAGGGTGTCATCTCAGCCCCAAAGGGATAGGGGCCATGCCAGCCTTCCCTATGCCCTTCAAAACCCCCTGTTGCTTCCCCCTAATTACGGAGCAGCAAATATCCCCCCTTTTATCACCCAGCCAGGTGTCTAGGTGAACACCAATGATTTTGTCATGCTTGATTTTTTTCATTTGATTTTCACCGAAGACATACTATAGTCCACTGTGGCCCAGTGCAACCTCTATGCACAGCAGTACATAGTAAGCAACCCTGCTGGCTCTAGATATGCCCGTCCCTTTGAGTGGAGAGAGCTTAGCATAGAGGAATTAAAAATTTTCTTAAGCCTAACTTTTAATATGGGACTCACAAAAAAAAAAAAAAAAAAAGAAATGTACTCATACTGGTCAACCAACCCCATCTACCACATGCCACTCTTCTCATCGATTATGCCAAGATCAAGATACCTTATGATTTTGCACTTCCTCCACTACAATGACAACACCCAGTGCCCTCCCCGAAATGACCCAGCTTTTGACAAATTATTTAAAATTCGGCCACTCCTAAATTATTTCTCTGAAAAATTTCCCCAGTTATAAACCCCCGAACAGAATATCTCCGTTGATGAGTCCCTTGTAAAATTCTCAGGCAGGCTTGGTATCAAACAGTTTATGCCCAGCAAAAGGGCCCAATATGGGGTTAAAATGTGTAAACTTTGTGACCGAGCCACAGGGTACATTTACGCCTTCCGGGTGTACGAAGGGAAGGACTCCCAACTGCATCCCCCTGAATGTCCAGAGTATATTGGAGCCAGCGGCAAAGTTGTCTGGGAGCTTGTTTATCCACTCCTTGGAAAGGGGTACCACCTTTATGTGGATAATTTTTATACAAGTTTGCCCCTCTTCCGCAATCTTCACCGGAGGGACATCCCAGCACGTGGTACCGTAAGAGACAATAGAAAGGGCTCCCCGCAAAAACTGGTTAATGAAAGGCTATGACGAGGGGAGAATACGTCTTTGCGGAACCAGGAGCTATTTGCTGTCAAGTGGAGGGACAAATGAAACGTTCACATGCTCATGACAATTCATAATGACACCTACGTGGAAGTCTCCAGAAGAAACGGCCCAGTCCAGAAACCAGCTTGTATCTATGACTATTATTTGTTTATGGGGGAGTGGACTTCAATGATCAGATGATTGAACCCTACCTTTCCACAAGAAAATCCCGTCATTGGTATAAAAAAAGTGTCCATTTATTTTTTCAGTTTGGCCATGTATAACACTTGTTATTTACCAAAAATCTACTGAGACCCCCATATCTCCCCCCTTTTGTACCCTGAAAGCCCACCAGAAAATATTCGCTCTGATTCCGTGAGCAGACTCCACGAACGCTACTTTCCTGACAAAATCCCCCTCCCCCCGTGAATCAGGTCACAGACGTCAGAAGAAATGCCAGGTGTGCTCCAGAGGAGGAGTTAGAAGAGACACCACGTATTATTGTCCCCAATGTCCTTCCCAACCAGGCCTCTGTATAGGTGAATGTTTCCGCCGTTACCATACTTCTCTACATTATTAGGGAAGTACGGTAAACGTAATTCTCATTTCCTGTCATTTTCCTCCACACCCCTTATACCACTGCACTAAACTGTACATACCTCTGCCTTGTCTGGAACCGACCCTGGCCTGTTATACAACCAAGCTTCTGCCTAACGCTAAACTGTACCTACCTCTGCCTTCTCCAGGACTGACCCTGGCCTGTTATACGACCAAGCTTCTGCCTAACGCTAAATTGTACCTACCTCTGCCTGCTCTGGAACTGACTCTGGATTGTTTGACCACGTTTTTTGCCTGCCTCTTGGACTGATCATTTACCCTGCTATGCTAGTGGGAACACAGGGGTCTCACATATGTGAGGTGCTCCAGAAATGTTTTTCTGGATGAAGAAAACTAATGTTTTACTTTTCTCATTCCCATATTAAGGGTCTGGAGACTGGGAGGCTTCAAAGAGATTTGGGTGGGAGAAGCCTCTACCCCTGTCCTCATACTTTCCTGACCTGCTACTTGGACCATGTTCCTGCTTACTACCAGGACCAATATTTTGGCACTGCTGGCAATGTCTCTACTTGCACTGACCCTGGACTGTATATGGACAGTATCCCTGCCTGTACTGACTATGGACAGTATTCCTGCCTGCTGCCTGGACAATTCCATTCACTGTCGCTGACCCCGTCCCTGCCTGCTGCCAGGATCAGGGCTCTCCTCCCGTGGACAACTGCACATTCCCAAACCACAGGTAATCTTTTGTTTACCCTTTGCTCAGCAGAATGTATTTTAGGGTGTAATTCTTGGTATGTTCATGCTATGTGTTAGAAATATGAAGGGCCTTCAAAAATGTGATAGATTGTAAGGAAATTAGATGTGTAATTTATGCTCCTAGAACGCCTGAATGTGCTACTTCAATGTTGGGCCTCTGTATGTGGCCAGGCTGTGTAAAAGTCTCACACATGTAGTATTGCCATACTCAGGAGGAGTAGCAGAATATATTTTGGGGTGTCATTTTTGCTATGTACATTCTATGTGTTGGAAATATCTTAGAAATTGACAACTTTGTGTAAAAAAAATGTGTTTTAAATTTTTTTCCACATTTTCCAAAAACTTCTGGAAAAAAATGAACCGTTCAAAATACTCATTATGCCTCATAGATTATACGTTGGGGTGTTTGCTTTCCAAAATAGGGGCACTTTGTGGGCCTTTCCATTGTCCTGGTGCTCCAGGGCCTTCAAAAGTGTAATAGGTGGTTGAGAGATTAGATGTGTAATTTATGCTCCTAGAACGCCTGAATGTGCTACTTCAATGTTGGGCCTCTGTATGTGGCCAGGTTGTGTAAAAGTCTCACACATGTGGTATCGCTATACTCAGGAGTAGCAGAATATATTTTGGGGTGTCATTTTTGCTATGTACATGCTATGTGTTGGAAATATCTCAGAAATGGACAACTTTGTGTAAAAAAAATGCGTCTTCTGGCCCAAAGTTGTGAAGAAAAATTACTTATTTGCAAAATTTTATAATAGAAATGAAGAAAAATTAATTTTTTACAAAATTTTCGGTCTTTTTTCATGTATAGCACAGAAAAGAAAAAACCCAGAGGTGATCAAATACCACCAAAAGAAAGCTCTATTTGTGTGAAAAAAAGGACAAAAATTTCATATGGGTACAATGTTGCATGACTAATTGTCATTCAAAATGTGAGAGCACCGAAAGCTGAAAATTGGTCTGGTTAGGAAGGGGGTTTAAGTGCCCAGTGGTTCAAGTTCATGTGTATGTAAAGGCAGGTGTCCCAATACTTTTGACCATATAGTGTATACAGTATATGGCAGCTCAACGTTAAAGCTCACCACCATGCTGCAATGTATGTGTATGGCTGGCATAAGGGGTTAAAAGCTGGAAAAAGCAGAGACTCAGAGCTTTGTTTTTGTTAATAAACCACAGGATTGTTTTCTGCCAATGGATTGTCTCTGATGTATAATCTATAAGACTACATTTCACTTCTGATTTTCCTTTCATACAGCACGGCTCATTTTTCAGAATATGCAACATGACCATATGCATAAATGACAGTTACAGAAGCAAAACAATATCGGATGTGAAGATTTCTAATTGGTAATAGGCAGCATAGTCTGTGAGACATCAGGGTTGATTTATCAAAAGCAGACTGTTCAAATTGCACGGGAACTTGCCCCAGAGCTTAGTGAATGAGATGGAGCTGTGCTGACATCCAATCAAGTGCAAACAAAATTGCTGTTTTTTTTTCCATTTTGCTTGCAGGTGATTAGGTATCCCTTCCAAAGTGAAGCTTTGTCACATTCACTAAGCTCTGGGGCAATTGCAAAGTACAACTTCCCATGCAGAGTGAACAGACTGTTTGCCTTTAGTAAACCAACTCCACAATATGAGAAAAGGTAGGCAAGTGCTTGCAAATGGCCATGAGAAGAAAATTTACAAGTGTAAGAGGCAGAATACAGAAAATAAGGTCAAATTTGGATTTTAAATTTGCCATGTGTTATATTGAACATGCAGCCAAAACACTGCAAACATAACTTGGATCAGTAACTGTTTTCATCAGCGCTATGTGAAAATAGATGGAACACCTTCAAAGTATTCCGGAGCTCTCAGGCTGACTATAGAAAACTGTAAAAGAGAATGCATTTCACTCCACACATTATTCTGCAATGTAAAAGCAGCTGCTCTGGCAGCAATGCCCTTTCAAGTGCAAAAAAGAAACAATACTAGATGTAGGTTTGTTTTAACTTGAAAGAATTTTACTATTTGAGAAAACTTCTGTAGTCCAGAAACCACCCAAACGTACCATATGAAGAAGATATTTTGGCCAAGTATCTGAAGAAGCGAAATTCAACCATCTTTTTAAAATTAGGGCCAACGTGGCAGTGTCTAGATACTAAGCTACATATTTTCCAAAACGTCATCGCCTATATATTCATTTTTATATCTCTAAGAAATTATAAAACATAAATAGACAGGAAAAAGAGTGTTTTCATACAAGTTATTGTAATGGCAGAATACTATCATTTACCACCTCCTGGCAGCTGGAAATACCAGTTTCTCCTGCAGCATGCTGTGGTTCCTCCTACTTAATAGTACATCCTGCAGTGATTTACAAACCAGCGGGATTAAGCACAGCATGTGGCAGGGAAACAGGTATTCTACATACCCAAAATTGTAAAATACTTAAAGTAGTCAGAGAGCAGCAAAGACATGACCACCGGAGAGATAAGTATAGTCACGCTTTTTTTTTTTTTAGCAGGTATACTTTTATACACAAGTGACCCTGTGTTGGCATTGAAACTGTGTAAACAATATACGTTGATGTCAGAGGATGCTATCAACGGTATACTAAATACTTTATTGCTGCAGGCACTTGATGAGGGTGAAGTTTATATAATTATAACTTATATCGATTAAACCATTTGTTTTCTAAAAATTATTTTTTTCATGGAAAAGTATATGTATACCTGAAACATGTTACAGAAACAAGCTATGCATGTTTATCTAATACCCACTAGGACAAAGCCCCAGGAAAAATCTCATATACTGATCAACCATAACTTTATGACCACCAAACTAATATTGGTCCCACTTTTGCCACCAAAACAGCCCTGACATGTCAAGGCATGGACTCCACTAGACCTCTGAAGGTATGCTGTGGTATCTGGCACCAAGCCCTCAATAGAAGATCCTTTAAGTCCAGCAAGTTTCGAGGTGGGACATCCATGAATCAAACTTGTTTTTTCCAGCACATTACATAGATGCTTGATTGGATTGAGATCTGGAGAATTTGAAGTCGTCACCTCCAACTCTTTGTTGTGTTCCTCAAACCATTCTTGAACAATTTTTGTAATGTGGCAGGGTGCATAATTCTGCTAAAAGAGGCTGCTGCCGTCAGGAAATACAGTTTCCAAGGTAAACAACAATGTTTAGGTAGGTAGTACGTGTCAAGGTAATATCCACATGAATTGAAGGAGCCAAGGTTTCCCAACAGAACATTGCCCAAAGTATCATACTGCCTCCACCGGCTTGTCTTCTTTCCATATAGTGCATCCTGGTGCTATCTCTAGCACAGGTAAATGTTGCACATGCAAGACAAAGACAATTCCATAGCTCAACTCACCAACCAGTCTGCTGACCAACCAAATTAGCCTGTCTAACCCGTCTGTTAAAAGCAGGGGTTTAGTTAGCACACATTTGCAAACGCATGTGAAAGCTTCAAGGCCTCGTCAAGGCACCCTGTATTACTTGCAGTCCTAACACTACTAAATTTAAAAGTGTCTCCACAGTGGAAGCACATGCATTGAATGGATAGGTGTGAGACAGGTGAGCCTGGAGGTGGCCCTAGCCCCCTTAAAGGGACAGGAGCACACTGGACACCCAGCAAGAGCACAATGGCAGCAAAGGTGTCCAGTGTGTCCCCGGCCAGTGTGTCCCTGGCCATCCACATGTTGTAAAAGTAATTCATCAGACCAGGACACCTTCTTTCTTTGCTCCATGGTCCATTTATAATGCCCCCCGTTAAATGCTTTTGGCTGTAGACAAAGGTCAACATGGGCACCCTGGCTAGTCTATGGCTACGCAGTCCCACATACAACAAACTGCAATGCCCATTTTTTTCTGCTTCCAACACATCGACTTTGGGGACAACATATTTACTTGCTGACTAATATATTCCAACTTTCTGATGCCATTGTAAAAAGATAATGTTATTCACTTTATCAGTCAGTGGTCATAAAATTAAGGCTGATCGGTGTAATCATTTAATCTCACACACTCATAAAATGCCAAAGGACAAACAATGTATGTGGATTGTGGTATTTATATAGCTTCCACACCTCTGAAATTTAGACCACTAATAATAAGTATAACAATCACAATGACACACAACTACAGCCCTAAAATAATCTATGAGTGGTCCAGTGAGTTTTGTAAATGAGATGTAAAATCTCAGTTCAGGTCACATTGAAGGTTAGTACATAAATGCATTAGTAGCATGTGCCTTCTAAGTTTTGTCTTTGCTTATATTTCCACGATAATTTTTTAATCGAAGCATGATCGTATAATTATCAATTAACTTTATTTACTGGCAAAACTGGGAGCACCCCTAAAGAAGCATGGCTACCTGCACAAACCAGGGGAATTAAACATGGCAACTTTGGTTCAATTTTGGAAACATTAAACAGATTTCGATTAAAAGCTTGGCTACATGGAATTAAAGACTCCACTGCTAACTGCCACTGCCCAATCCCAATAACTGCTGTGCACCAAATGCTATTCTCATGCATACAAAAAAATCAATTATGATCCAAAACAGTACAGTACTTTATCTATATAAATACTTAAAATTCAATATAAACACATTTAATCAATTATGATGATCTCTCCAATCGTGGCAAATCATTTCACACCAAATTAAAGTTTGTATTTCACTTTACTCCGTGTTATGTTTCCACCATCAGAACTGTGCCACCGCCCACCTTCATTCCAATTGAATTTTGAGTATTTATATAGAATAAGCATTGCACTGTTTTGGATTATAATTACACTTTCAGTTTATATTGTTTACATTGGTTTTATGAGGCCAAATGATAAAAACCAATTGAAAATGCCATTTGACTGGAATTGTGATGTCTGATTGATTTCCCCTCCAATTCTCCAGTAGGCTGTAGAGTGTAGAGATGTAAAGTTGATGGAAATCTTCCAAAATTACCAACAAAAAATGGTGGACATTAGGGTGTCTGCGAATGTGATTGAATTCTTATGATGTGATCATGGCTGAAATAATTAATTCATACCTTTACCTTGAAAAAAAAACAAAAAAAATCTGTGCACATAAACTAAAGTCTTTGCAAAGACTGGATTTTGCAAATGAGATCTAAGGGTGGCCATAGCCTCCTGGGATCAGATGAAAAATTATTCAGCCAAACAGTGACTGCAACCTATCAGATGCAGTCACAGTTTGGGCATTCAGGCAGCCACAGGTGCTGCAGCTGCTGAATACAAAAGCTAGCAGTAGAGTTTCCTCGTCCATGGTGTTTAGCATGGATTGATGAATCCATCCATGGTCTGAACAAAAGAAAAATCAAGACTACTTAAGTAATAAACAACTAGTAAGCAATTACCTGTACATTCCAGACATTCCCTAGCTGTGCGTGCTGTGAACTTGTTAGATAGAATGGTCTTAAACTCATTGAGGAAGTGTATAGATCCAAGAGGGGATTCACAGGGAATGTTACCTGTTAACAAAGGATAAATACTGAGTACTACCGATGCAATGATCTAACATAGCTCATAATAAATTCGATTCAATTTTTGGATTTATAGTCTCTGGCAAGGTGCAGACTTTTCTTGGTCTACCTCTTGAAATGGGTGCAACACTTCTCTTTAAAGAGGATCTTAAACTTAGAAAAAAAATGTTAAAGACAATTTTAATAATAGGACACTTACCTATCTAGGTATCCAGCTCTCCTCATCAGGGTCAGTTCCTTACCAGTCTTTGGGTCCCCCAGCGCCAGCATGTTTGCTAATGGAAGCCGGCTGTGAATCCTTCCAGCCGGCTTCCCACTGCAAATGCGCAAGTACTGTGTGAATAGTCCAGCAGCCTTTTCAGACCTGTGATGTGTCACAGAAGGCTGCTGGCAAAGAGAGAGAGAGGGACAAACTTCTGCTCAGATCGTGTAGGTGGGAGCAGGTACCTTTCAAAACTAGGTCCCCCCTTCAAAAAATGAAGATGTGCAAAATGTGTCGTGGGGGGGGGGCAGGTGAGAGGACATAAAGCGCAACCTTCCCTTTAGGCTGCAGTTACGCTTTAAGTGACTTTGTAGTTTACAGTAATAGCAAATATAATACTATAAGAAAAGCTGAAAATGTAGGCGCCATAATTGATACATCTGATTATGAAACATTCTGGGTATTTTCATTACTGTTAAAAGGGAAAGATAGATTAAGAAAGTGGTGCAAGTATTTTCACACGGCTTTAAAACTAATTTCTTCTTCCACTTTATTGAATTCTGTTCTTGCCTTTTTGCCTCTCCAAAATAATAAAAGTTACAGATAAAGTGTATGTCAGAGAAAAATACAAACAAAACGTAGTACATCTGTCCAATACTTTCGGCTTTTCGCTTAAAGACATAAAAAAAATACAGAAAAATATCTGTTGATGTGGCAGAAATCCAGTGTGCTCTGAATTCCCCATATAAGCTGTAAACACAATGTGGGAGATTTACTAAAACTGATCAGTACATTAGTTGATCCTTTTCTTAGCAAAACAATGCTGCCGCAGTCAAGACTCCAAGGAGCCCACCTACACGCTCTGTAGGAAACAGGGCTCTTGGAAGATGTAGCTCTGGGGTCATGCCTATGTCCATAGGAACTGAGATATCAGCAGAAGCCCGTGCAAGACATTTTCAAGCTTAAAGGTGATATCACGGTGAGTAAAAGAATCTGTTTCTTGCTACGGGTAATAATTAATAAATTGCTGGGACATGCTAGAGGGGTTGAAAGATGTTTGGGGGTTAGTTTGTTAATGCCTGGACATACACTTTAACTCTACTACAATGCAGCCTCCCAGAAATGCCATGCTGGAGACCACACACAAAAGTAACAGGGCTTTCCATAATACTCTAAAACAAACCTTCTGATTGCATTGAATGGAAACCAATTATTTCAGCATGAACATTACAGATACCTACCTTCATGTATGGAGTGGACAATGCTCAGTAAATAATTGCTGGTTTGTTGAAGTAGGACATTGTTGTCCCCTTCATATGTGCAGTTTGGATCATTGTCATTGCGGATGTCACCTAATCGGTTCACTGTAATAAAACAAATTTATGAAAGTAAAAACATTTATCATGAGAAAGGTTTCCAAAATTCTCCTGGCTATATGTATAAGGGAGGATCATGTTCACTAGGCTAATAGTAAACTCTGGCATCAGCAATTTTCCAGGATTCAGTACTTTCCAACAGCTCTAAAAAATCCATCACTACAATAGCGAGTCTGTCACTTCTGAATTATCTTATTCATAAATTATTTTAATGCAAGTTAAGATCAAAAGAAAGAAAAATAGTACCGTGTCAATAATAAATGCATAAGTAAAGAAGGTAAGAACTACTGTCTAAGACTTTAAATGATATGTATCAGTGGCCAAATAAAACATATAAAAGCTGAAATTGCAGAATATAAATTTACCGTATATTTGAAAAAAAGAGCATAGAAAAGGTCTGGTATGTGACAGTACCACCGGACTTCAGTGTGAAAATGTGTGTGAGCCTCCCATCTTCTGTTTGTACATTAAAAGTGTTAGTTTGTTAGAACTGCTTGTGGATGATATTTTTGGTTTAGGAAGGAATTCAATAATGAATGAAGCTCTCCACATCTGTCCCCCAGGACTGAATAGACATCCACCAGCTGTATATACTGATTTTCTATGTGCTTTGGATAAAAAATGGTTATGTCAATTCAAAAAGTTAGATGTCAACTCAAAAATTAAAAATTTGCCACGTTTAAGGGAACGACTAGTAATAACTGCTTAAAGGATAAGTGCGCTTTTGCAAAAATAAATAAATAAATAAATAAATAAATAAAATGCACATTTTTTGCAGGTAAAAAAACATGCATTTGTTATTTGTTTTTGTTAGGGATCTGTAAAGAATTGCACCCGCGATCAGTAGGTGTAAATTATAGGTGTAATGCCACGGTCCTGCAGGTTGTCTGTGTAGCTGCCCGTCCCTCTAATACGGGCAGGCAGTTACACTCTGACAAGAAGCTCAATGAACTTCCAAGAGCGATCAACAGTGCCATGGTAGTTCTTTAAGAACTAGAAGCCGGCAGCCACAAAGGCTGACAGAACTTGTAGTTTTTCCTTTCACAGAATACTGTGCATGAATGACACGGCCAGATGGGCGGAGCCCCACATGGCCAAGTTTTTTTAGTTTGTGACAGCTAGTGTGTGTGTGTGTTTGTGGGGGGAGGTGATGGCCGATGCATTTGTTACATGTTGTAATATGGGTGTAACATGTTACAAAAGGTGAACTTATCTTTTAAACAAGAAGTATAACCAAAGCTTTTTTGACCCTTCTTCTCCAATGGATCACAGGAGTGCAGTTCATCCTTTTCCTCCAATAGTGGGCTAAAGTCCACTGTCGGCTGACGTCACTCAACCAGTCCAGGCTCTGGACCGGCAGCTGGCTCATTCTCTCAGCGAGTTGCTGGGGGACTGAGCCAGCTGCTCCTGCACAGCCTGGCACGCCAGTGAGCGCTGGAGTGGGCAGAGCAGAGAGTGGTGACTGACAGTGATACCTCTCTGCTCAGAATGGAGGGGAGAACTGAGAGATCAGCAGTGTTTGATTGCTCAGCTCTCACTACAGGGGGACAGATTTTTTTTTTTTACACGTATCGAGATTTTTTTGTTAAATTTGTTTGTTCATTTAGGAGGTGGTTGCATTATGTTTCTTTACTGACGATAGCGCCCATCCTCTTAATATATTATGTTAGATAATAATTTTTGAATCTTTCATTCCTCTTCTTCAGTATCTTGAGGGTCCACTACTTGAGTGTGTTTTTTTGGATTCTGCATTTACCTAGATAAATATATATATATATATATATATATATATATATATATATATATATATATATATATATATATATATATATATATATATATATATATATATATATATATATTTTTTTTTTCTCTTTTAACCACTTCAGCCCTGGAAGATTTGGCTGCTCAATGACCAGGCCATTTTTTGCGATACGGTAGTGCGTCGCTTTAACTGACAATTGTGCGGTCATGCAACGCTGTAACCAAATAAAATTGACTTCCTTTTTTCCCCCACAAATAGAGCTTTTTTTTAGTGGCATTTGATCATGTCTGCAGTTTTTATTTTTTGCACTATAAAACAAAAAAAACAAAAAACGACAATTTTGAAAAAAAAAAAAAAAAAAAATAATACACAATATTTTGTACTTTTTGCTATAATAAATATCCCCAAAGCTATTTTTTTCTCAGTTTCGGCCAATATGTATTCTTCTACATAGTTTTGGTAATAAAAATCGCACTAACCGTATATTGGTTGGTTTGCACAAAAGTTATAGCGTCTACAAAATAGGTGATAGATTTATGTAATTTTTATTATTATATTTTTTTTACTAGTAATAGCGGCGATCTGCGAATTTTATTGTGACTGCGACATTATGGCGGACAGATTGGACACATTTTTGGGACGATTGACAATTATACAGCGATCAGTGCTATAAAAATGCACTTACTGTATAAATGTCACTGGCAGGGAAGGGGTTAACACTAGAGGCGATCAAGGGGTTAACTGTGTTCACTGACTGTGTGTTCTAACTGTAGGGGGAGGGGACTGAATATAGGAGATGACAGATCGTGGTTCCTAGCTATTAGGAACTCACAATCTGCATCTATCCTCACAGAACAGGGATGTGTGTGTGTTTACACACACACATCCCTGTCCTGCCTCTCGTGCCCGCGATTGGTCGCGACTGCCAGTCACGAGCATCGGCACCTACGCAGTGCAGCGCGCATGCGCCTGCTATCCCGCTTAAAGGAGCCGACCTACAGCTACGATAGTTCGTGGGATCATGCCAACCTGCCGCAGTATAATGATAAAGGCTGGTCGGCAAGTGGTTAAAATGTACCCCTAAAGGTCAAGGACCTGACTGCACGGTCTGGCAGGGTCCCTAAATTCTAAGACCCCATACAACCTTTGTTGTCCGATTTCCTGTTGTCTAGATTTACCAAAACCATATAGTGCAAGGGCCTCGCTGATTGCATACAAATTGATGTACGTCGGCAGAATGGCACGGCTGGGCAAATGGGCTTACAGGTAAGTCCCATTGAATTTCCCGCCGTGCCATTGCCTGCGCGCCGCTGGTGGCGCGCGCTGGCCAGAGGCTCCGTGAGTCGGGTCGCGGGACTTGATCGCCGTGGGGATAACCGCGATCGCCTCACGGAGAGGACGAACGGGGAGATGCTGATGTAAACAGCATCTCCCCGTTCTGCCTAGTGGCAGTGTCACTGATCTCTGCTTCCTGTCATCGGGAGCAGAGATCAGTGACGTGTCACAGCTATCCCATCCCCCTTCAGTTAGAAAACACTCCCTAGCACTGACTTAACCCCTCCCCACCCCCTAGTGGTTAACCTCTTCACTGCCAGT
Source organism: Lithobates clamitans (assembly GCA_037952925.1). Lineage (NCBI taxonomy): Eukaryota > Metazoa > Chordata > Amphibia > Anura > Ranidae > Lithobates > Lithobates clamitans. Next base: position 328,638 of record JBBGZY010000210.1, read on the forward strand.
GTCATTTGCACATGTGTCAAAAATGTCCGATGTGTCTGCCATAATGTCGCAGTCACAATAAAAATCGCTGCCATTACTAGTAAAAAAAAAAATATTAATAAAAATGCCATAAAACTATCCCCTATTTTGTAAACGCTATAACTTTTACGCAAACCAATCAATAAATGCTTATTGCGATTTTTTTTACCAAAATTATGTAGAAGAATACAATTGGCCTAAACTGAGGAAAAAAAAAATTTTAAATTATTTTTTGGGGATATTTATTATAGCAAAAATTAAAAAATAATGCGTTTTTTTCAAAATGTTTGCTATTTTTTTGTTTGTAGCCCAAAAAAAATAAAACCGCAGAGGTGATCAAATACCACCAAAAGAAAGCTCTACTTGTGGGAAAAAAAGGATGTCAAGTTTGTTTGGGAGCCCCACCGCAAGACCGCGCAATTGCCAGTTAAAGCGATGCAGTGCCGAATCGCAAAAAACGCACTGGTCAGGAAGGGGGTAAATTCTTCCGGGGCTGAAGTGGTTAAGGTTTGACCTCATATTCTATGGTTTTGGTAAATCTGAAGGAAAACATCTACAGAAAATTGTATAGTGTGTGTCCAGCTTTAGATTGGCTGAAAAGAAACAGGTTACGATTTTTTTAATATATGAACTTCAACCATGTATTTAGCCTGAAATTCCCAGCACAAACTCATCTGATGAATACAAACTAAAATAGAGATTTCAAATTATTTCAATGACAGATGTTTCCACTTTCCATATCCCCTGCAGCAATAGTCGGTAACTAAATATTGTTTGTTATGAAAAAAAAAAACATTTGTCTTATCAGTCAGCTATCAAGTGAACCTGACTTTCTGGAAACAGGTTTCTTAATCCCTAATAAATGCCTGGAATTTTTCTAGACTGAGTGATTATTGGGTGGATTTAAAACAGTGGTGTGATATCTAAGCATCATTTTTTTGACAGTAATCCTCTTTCTGGTCACTTACTAGCTAGAAAGCCATGACCTCCACATGCTTCTCGGCATTCCTGTGCCCCCTGCTGTGCAGTCCATGAGGCCAGGGGCTTACCGGCACAGGACAGAGCATGGATCTCCTTGCCAAGTTCAGCCTGAAATCAACAATACACATGATAAAATCACAGAAAACATTCTGTCCTTCATTTAAACCATAACTTTAAACAATGCTGTCCAAGGTCGTAGATCATTTTTTTTCTTAAGGGGGGGGGGATAGTTAGGCAGCGCACACAGCGAGCTGTGGTGAACTGTGGGTATGGCAAAATTGTGCCGACAGTGGAAGGGCTTAAAACTTGAGCGTACTCGCTCTGCATATGGTAACATTTGCAACTGTACCCAAAAAAACATCCTTCAATTATTATGCCACAAAATGTATCATTATTGGAAATTTCATCTGTGGAGGTGTATTGCCCCAGGCTCTCCTCAGATTGAACTTTGTTTTTATTTGCTACTGCACTCACCAAACATCTTAGAAACACTCATGTCCTGTCAGTTTGGCTTTTCTTTGTTTTTATTTCTCTTTGATTTTTATTTATGCTTGTTATATAATTTGTTGATTTTTAACGAAACGTGCGCACTCTGACTGTCATGCACCCAGCATTAAAGACAACTCTGTATTACCATTGGGCATAGTTGAAAAAGGAGGTGGGGCCTCTGAAACGTGTTGTACATGCCCCTCCACTCCCCCGATGCTTGCTACCTTGGTTCAGGGAACCTGTAGACACTGTTGCCTTTCCATCTCTCTGGCGGGTCCTGAACTTCGTGCATGACAGCTACTTGCCGTTTGCACTGCACAGCTCTCCTATTGTTCCAATGTTGTTTACCTAGATGAAAGTGTATACCTGTGCTTTGCAATAAATGGATACATGCTTTTATTAATATGTGCACTGTGTACAATACAGCAGTGGTAAGAGCGTAGTGGTCAGGAGGACGAACTACACAACATAATGTACGAGGGTTCTTCAAAAAGTTTTTGCATTTTTTTAACTCTATTAAACAAAGTGCAGAAACTTTTTGAAGACCCCTTGGATGTAGACTGCACAGGATTGATGTATTATGTTTTTTTTTTTTTTTCTTAATGAGTTTTGACTGTTGTATTGTTTTGCTGCTGTTATGCTGCCCTTCGGAGCTGGTACCTCCTGAGAGTTAAGGGTTAACTCTTCTGGTCAGGTTTTCCCGTGCTTTTTGGGTGCTACTGCCCTCTACTGGAGCCACTGTATTGGTAGAGGGAACTGCCTCTAGAGATAGGTTGCTCCATGCATGGGAAGGGAACAGGAGCTGTGCTAAGTATGTGATTGCCACCTTGCATGATATACCTTGGCAGGAACCCAGTTAGTGTTCCAAGGACATGGTCTTGTCTTATCCATCTAAGGACTGAAAGGACTCTAAGGACTTTCTTCGATTTACAAGGTATGACTACCTCAATGGGCAGGGGCACCAAAGAACACTGAAAAGGCACTTTGTGGAATGGATATGAAGAAGCTCTAATTGTTTATATATACCTCAACAACTTGAGAAACTTCAAGCTCAAGAAACATTGTCTTTGACTTTGTCTCATCTGAAGTTACTAAAGGATACAAATAAACGGGTACATGCATGCATGGAGTATCACACATATGGTTCACACCAGGGGACAAAACAATACAAGAGAAGATGCAGTACACAGGACTAACAGGCAGTGGAGATATTTATGTAAGGCTCTATTGCCATTGCCAATGACTACAGTACTGGTGTCTAGGTGCATAAAGCAGCCAGCCAGTCGGAAAACGGAAGTGACCTGGCATAGGTGACTGAAGGTCCTGGTGGTGAAGGAGCTTGTGTGTTAAGGCTTCTTCCCTAGTGACTGGTACCCCAGCCTTGGGTCTTATTTGCGGTACGGGGCATTCTAGGGACCCAGCCTGTATGTCACAGAAGGTGGAGTAAGGCCTCAAGGAAAATAAGCATTGGTTATGTAGAGAGTCAAGCTTCCCGGGATTGAAATTTAACAGCTGTGCTAGTTGGGTCCAGTACCTGCTCCGTGGCACCGGCTCAGAAATACTGCATGAAAGAGAGAAGTGTAATAGTAACTGTTATTCATAGTGTACAGAGTATAAAAAGTTAAGGAACTATGCCACAGCTTACAAGGAGTTAACCAAAGTCTGTGTGGAGAAGTGCCTCTTCGATGGACAGTGATACCTTAACAGCATATCAGTACGTGGACTGTCAGCCTCTAGGAGCACTAGCGAGCATTCCTCCCTATCCCCAGTCTGGACATCGCTCCCACACACAGCATTCAATAGTACGAAATGTACAGAGCGAAGGGGTACCTAACACACAGAGCGCATTGGTCAGGAGTGCATAACCAGTACAGATCTTCCCCTTAGTTTAGCTTCCCCTCTGTACAGTTCAACCCTTCCCATAGTACAGCTCTCCCCAATATGGATATCCTCTAGAATCCCCGCACGATACAGCTCCCCCTAGTACAGATAACACACCCCTCCCCATACAGATTACCCATCCCTAGTACTGTTCCCATAAGTACAAATCTCCCTTCCCCATTTGTACAGATGTTGTTTTTCAGCAGAACAAGCTCTCCTTCAAGTTTATCAATTTAGAGTCTTGAAACAAACCATTTGCCACTGACAGAGGTGCTTACAATGATCAGTTTTTATTCATTAAGGTAAAACCCTTATCCCAAAAGAAAAAAAAAAACTATTGATGTAACTGCTTGTGTAAATGAAGTGTGAGCAGGAGTTTGGCTTCAATTTGTTAGTGTGTTTAAATCTGCTAGTATATCTAACCCTCTCCTCCCCCCCAGACTGACAATACTGCTGTTTGCTGTGCCCCCTGTGCTCCTTCATTCCAGAGCGTAGGCACTATAATACAAAAAGGTGGGTTACTGGTCAGATCACCAGGTGAAAACAGATGTGATAAAAGCCTTAAAAAAAGAAAACTGATGCAGCCACCACATCTAAGTATTGGTAAGCTGCAACATATTACATGTTTGGTTTTAGGTTTAATACCTCTTTAAGCTTCTAAAGTTAACATAATTTATGTCGCTGTGTAAAAATAGATTTGAGTTTATTTTTAAATTCTCTTTAAAAGCAAAAATTCCACAGCAACATAGCCAAGTGCAAACAATTTGTAAACTAAATTGAAACATTTTAAGACAAAAGTAATGTGGAAGAAGACTCAAAAGGAAAATTGGATTTAGAATTCAGACAGCTAAAAACAGACTTTGGCACATTCTGGAGAAGAACAAATTCAGACGCTTTTTAACAGAAACAGTCTATGAACCTGATAGTGTCCTGAATATGCTGTGTTTAGAGGGCATTGCCAACATCGGGACATGGGGCCAGTGATACTGTTGTTTTTTTAAAGAAGTTAGTGTTACTAAACCCAGGACCCTGCAATCACTATATCTGGTCTCCCACAGTACACAGAACATGGAAATGCAATTATTTTAGTAAATATAAACTGCTAAATAACTTTTCTCATCAGCAGTATATAGATGTCTTGTGACTTTTCTTAGTGTCTGGTAAAGCTTGTCCTATAAAGTCTGCAGGGCCCCTGACCCACTCTTAGCTTTAAGAGTGGGTCATTCATTATAGATAATGTATAGTCTTTTTTATTTAATTTTAGCCCCTGCTTATAAATGAGGTCAGTTTGATGTAAATATTTGTAGTGCTAACCCCCCCGCTAGCTGCTCCTGGTTACTGGTTTGCCCTATTCCTGCACGGCAGGAAACATGCATTTCCAACTTGCATCCAGACATAAGAAATCAGTCTATGGGATTGTTTTATTAGGGAAACAACTTGGATAGGGTATAGGGATTATGGGATGCCCAACCTGACTTGAAGAACAGATGAGGACAAATTTCTTTTCCTATGTACAAGAATGAAGATCCTGGACTGTACTCCCTCCGGAATAAATGCAGTCTCTATGGATCAGTGATAGGATCTTTGATGGATCAGGAGCTCTCGATTCCCTTTGGAAAAATAGCACAAAGTTGCAAACTGTATGCAGAGGTATCCTGTCTCCTTTGCAGAACTTCACCTAGTCTGATGCTTGTGGATACTACCAGCTCACCTGGCTGCTGAAGAACTCCCCAAGACAAGGGATCAGGATTTAATACAACACTGTCCTTGGAAAGTATGCTACCTCTGGCAGTCTTTCCCCTTGTATGCCCAAGGTACTCACACTGTCTTTTGATCCCTGCTGCACTGGGCAAGACTCCTGTTCAGGCCTCCAACTGATCAGATCTTCCCATCTTAGCCCAGATGTCCAAAGGTAATGGAGACTCCTCTTTTAGGCTTCCTCTCCTTCCTTTCCTCAGATACTGTCTGAAGGCCACTCAGGCCACACGACAGCAACCTCAGCATTCCATCTTCCACCCAAATCTCTGCTGCTCAGGCTCCACTATATTTATGGACTGGTTCAGCCATCTGCCAGGCCTCCTGCCCGGGGATTGGCCCAAACTCCCATCAACATTCAGACCCAACCTCCGCCCACTAGCTTCTAGAAGTTTCCAGTTACCTCCAGAACCAGGAGGAGGTGATAGAGGACTGGTCTGCAGGGCTTCCAGCCTGACCTGAATCTGAACCCTGACCCAATAAACAGACTCACAAAATGTATTTGTAAAAAATGTGTAGCGCCAAAACAAGATTTTAGTGACAATAAACAATGAGCGAACAAAAAACAAGTCCAAAATAGTTAAAATAAAGTCCTCACAGCTGTAAATGAAGAGAACTCATGCACAAGATTTACTTTTAGATGCTACCTCAGGCGTTTCCTAAGGACAGAAGCAAGTTAGGCCTCACGATATCTGCTTTCTGAGAGAGCCTTGGCCTGGGCAAACCCTCTGTGGGAGATGCAAAAACCCACTATCCAGAGTTAACCAGAGTTTGTGGCTTCCTTTCTGATGTCTGCCAAACAGGGTAAGAGAACAGTTGCTGATTACGCCACTGAGTTTGGTACTCTGGGAGCAGAGGTTGCTTGGCATAATGAGGCCCTCATGGCTGCTTTTTCTCATGGTCTGTTTAATCACATCAAAGATGAGATAGCAGCCCGAGACATACCCACGGAGCTGGAGAAGTTGATCAAATTTTCCATCCTCATTGACTCCAGACTCAAAGATAGACCCTCTTAAGTAGCGCTTGCGGAAGCCTCCGTACGTTTGGCTCCGAGCTTTGGAGTCTCACCCTTGCCTCCCATATCTCCTGGTACCGAGTCTGCCAGTGAGGTAGAACCCATGCAGTTGGGCTTCACACATCTCTCTGCGGATGAGAGGGTATTTAATAGGAGGGAGAGATTGTGCTTTTATTGCGGCCAGGCACTTTTTGAAGTCCTGTCCTACCCATCTTAAAAACGCCCGCACCTTGATGTCCTGTAGGGGACAGACCTTAGGTGGCTTGTTTTGTCTCCAGTTATCCAGAAGGATAAGCCCCTGGTACCGGTTTCCCTTTCTTGGTCTGAGTCGTCTATCGTAATACTGGCTCTACACGACTCTGGGGCTACAGGGCTATTCATAGATGGTGCCTTTGTGTCCAAGCACTTGATTCCGCTTCAGCTTCATGCCACTCCACTTGTCATTGAGGCTATTGATGGGAGACCTCTACAGCCTGCCCATGTGACTCATGAGACTGTTCGGTTGACCATGGTCGTAGGGGCTCTTCACCATGAGATAATCCCATTCCAAGTCCTTTCCTGACCTCATTTTCTGGTGGTTTTTGGTTATCCCTGGTTACAGAAGCACAACCCTTTGATTGGCCTCATGCTGAGGTTCTTTCCTGGTTGCCATAATGCAGGGAGACATGTTTTCTTAAAGTGGCTAAGGTCTTGTGCACCCCTTCTCTCTCAGCCCTGCCGGAGGAGTATCACAAATTTTGCGATGTCTTTGACAAAAGGTCAAGCCGGTAGTTTGCCTCCGCACCGGTGGTCTGATTGCGCAACTGAACTTCAACCTGTTGCCATACCCCCTCGTGGTCGGGTCTGTCTTGGAGGACAAAGCCATGGAGAAGTATGTGGCCGATGCACTTTCTCGAGAAATTATCCGCTGATCCTCATCTTCTGCTGGTGCTGGTTCTTTGTGAAAAAGAAGAATGGTGAACTGAGACCTTGTATTGATTATAGGGGTCTTAATCGCTTAATGATTAAGAACGCGTATCCGATTCCTTTGATTACGGAGCTCTTTGACGGCCTCAAGGGAGCAAAGGTTTTTATGAAGCTTGATTTGCAAGGGGAATACAATCTCGTGAGGATCAAGGAGTGAGACAAATGGAAAACTGCGTTTAATACCAGAACAGGCCATTATGAATACCTGGTTATGCCGTTTGGTCTTTGCATCGCTCTGGCAGTCTTCCAGGAATTTATCAGTCATGTCCTCAGAGATTTGTTGCAGCTATGTGTGGTGGTTTATCTCGACGATATTCTCATATTTTCCAAGTCCCTAGAGAGCCATCACACATATGTCCGCCGTGTGCTGCAGAGGTTGAGAGAAAATAACCTGTATTGCAAATTGGAGAAGTGCGAGTTTCTTTGTGAACAGGTTAAATTCCTGAGTTATGTCATGTCCACTGCTGGTTTTTCTATGGACCCAGAGAAACTTTCGGCAGTACTACAGTGGCCCTGACCTGTAGGTTTACGACCATTGCAGCGTTTTCTTGGCTTGGCCAATTATTATCGGAAGTTTATCTGTAACTTCTTGTCTCTTGTCAAACCCACAGAATTGGTCTCCAGACTCCATTAATGCCTTTGAGAGACTCAAGGCTGCTTTTGCTTCTGCTCCTGTTTTGGTACATCCTGATCCTATGGTACCTTTCATCCTTGAGGTTGATGCATTTGAGACTGGAGTTGGTGCCCTGCTGTCTCAACTGTTGTTGCTACTTTTCCAGGAAATTATCTCCTGCGGAATGCAATTTTGAGATTGGGGACAGAGAGTTGTTAGTGATCATTTTAGCCCTTAAAGAATGGAGGCATTTCCTCGAAGGTACTACTATGCTAAACGCCTCTCTCCCAGAAGGGTGCGATGAGCTCTTTTCTTGTCAAGTTTCAATTACATAGTCTTATTCTTACAGGGTACTAAATATGTAAGGGCTGATGCTTTGTCGCAACAGTTTTCCTCCACTTCCAAGATGGAGTTGGTTCCTGTGATTCCTCCCGATCGTATTCTGCCTACGGTTCACACCAGTCTCACTTCCTCTTTTGGGTGACAAAATTCTTTCTATCCATCCTCCTCCTGATAAACCTTGTGACCGCTGCTTTGTCCATGAGAGTTTCTGTACTGCCATGCTCCAGACTTACTATTCTCCCAAGACTGCTGTCCACCAAAGGAAGAATCAACTCTTTTGGGCCATTTCCCAACAATTCTGGTGGCCTAGTCTACGTGCTGATGTAGCCGCCTTCATAGCTGCTTGTTCCGTGTGTGCTCAGAGTAAGACACCACGACACCTTCCAGTGGGCCTCTTACAACCCATATGGAGGGAGGTCTTGGACCCATCTGTCAATGGATTTAATTGTGGAGTTACCCAACTCTCAGAGCAACACAGTTATCCTTATGGTGCTTGACCGGTTCTCGAAGATGTCTCATTGTATTCCACTTAAGAATTTGCCTACATCTAAAGAACTGGATTCCATTTTTGCTCGAGAGATCTTTTGCTTACATGGGCTCTCCAAAGCGATCATCTTGGACGGGGTAGCCAGTTTGTGTCCAGGTTTTGGCCAGCCTTTTGTGCACAGTTGGGAATTCAGCTTTCTCCTCTGTGTATCACCCTCAGTCCAATGGGGCCGCAGAAGGAGCCAACCAGTCTTACAGACTCCATTCTGACCACAGACGCCTACCTGCGCCTTCCTACCAAGTTGGGGACAGGGTCTGGCTGTCACCTCGCAACCTCCGACTCCATGTTCCCTCATTAAAACTGGCACCACGGCCTTTCCGTAGTCTCCGTAGGATTAACCCAGTGGCTTACGCTTTAGACTTTCCTTCTAATATGCGGATTTCAAATGTATTTCATGTCTCCCTATTAAAATCTTTGGTATGCAACCTTTCACCACTTTGGTACCATGTCCCCACCTAGTTCAGGTTGAGAACCATGGGGAATATGAGATACAATCTATCATTGATTCCTGTAGCTACCGTGGGCGCATACAGTACCTGGTTCATTGGAAGGGGTACACTCTTGGGTCTCATCCTCTGATGTACATGCTCCTGTCCTCCTCCGTGCCTTTCGTGGACATTTTCCCCTCAAACCTGATGGTCCTCCGAGGGAGAAGGGTCGTTGAGGAGGGGGTACTGTCAGGGCTGGGCTCAGCCCTTCCTTCTCAGAGCTCTGTGCTCAGCTGACAGTTAATTGCCAAAGACTCTTCCTTCCACAGTGACTCACCTGGCCTTCATTTCCTGCTCGTCAACTAGAGCTGCTAGTTATATAAACTCCTTGGATCAGATCTTCTGTGCCTTTGCCTTGGTCAACATATCCGAACTCTCTCTGCTGTGCTGTGTTTTCCTGTGAAAGACTTTTGCTTGGCTTACTTCCCTTCTGGTTCCTGATCCTGTTTGCTGCACCCGACTTTGCTTATTTTTTTTACTCCTGTTTCTCTAGCTTGTTCTTACTACCCGTCCTGGTTACCGAACTCTGGCTATGTTTTGATTACGCTTGCTCTGTTTATACCATTTTACCATTTTATTAAATAATGTGATTTTTACTGCGCTTCTGTCTCAGTCTGATTCATGGTTCCTGAAAACAAGTCATGCTAGCGTTCAGAATAAATTAGGCTCCTTTTTCAGACATCTGAAAAACATTCATGTTGCTGACAACTAATGTCATTTTACAGCTGATATTTTCATATCACTGGGATTAGAGTAAGTGATCCACATTTTTCCAAACATTATCAGCTATTACCAAGTTCACTGGAATATCTCGAGACATATAGATAGTTAAGTCTTGTCTACCTTGTTTTTCTCTCTGCTAAGGCATGTTGACTAAAATTATACAGTAATGCAAACTGTGGTTAAATCTAATTGCACACTTGGGTTGATGGATCATTTTCTAAATGTATCTATTCAAGAAAAACTGCAACCTTATTTGGTAGTCATCGAGTTACTTTGACATGTTTATTAAAACCACACGCTAAAGAGAAAGCTTGCAGAATTCATTGTATCTCATAGAAATACTATTCTCTCAATATGATCATTTACGTGCATAATGTATACAAAGAACACTGGAATACAGGGCCACAACTGATAAATCTATGTTTTAATCTGAAAGGTTGAATGAGTCATTGGGCACCAAATAAGATTTCACTTACTTTAAAACAAATGTGCAGACCTAGGAACTTAAGAGCAGATATCTCATTAATAGAATCTGGATACAAGGGTATGTGGGGGTTGGGCAGTGAGCAAGGAACTTACACCCGCTCCCCTTCTGAACCATTGCAGGCCATATGACTTCAACACTGGGAGGCCACCTCAATCTACTATCACAAATAAATTATTAAACGAGGGACCATTGGTGGCACCATGGGCACTCGTTACCCCTAATAATACAACAATGCCATAACTGGATACTAATATTTCTAGGTAAAGTTGATCCAGGTAATATCCGATTGCTTCTTGGTGGATTGGGAAGGATTTTTTTTTTCTACCGGTGGAGCAAATTGGATCATGCTTTACTGAGGTTTTTTGCCTTCCTCTGGAACAACTGTTATTGGATAGTGTATATGGAAGTTTTGGTTTTAGAGTGTGTTGGTTTCCTTTTTTTTCCTCTGTTGGTTGAACTGGATGGACTTATTGGCACCATCTGACGTTGATATTTAAAAAAAATACAAAACTATTGTAGCAAGGTCCCAGGCCTGCTTTAGTCTAACGAGAACCTCTAGAGTTAGGGATAGCTAACATCCTTCTTTGTAGAGTGGGTTACAAGGCAAGGTGGGTGTAGTGCAAGATAGATTCATGGGCGCCAGACACTTTTTGAATGCAAAGAGATTTATTGTCTCTTAAAGCGGGGTTCCCATTTAGAAAAAAAAAAAGTCAGCAGCTACAAATACTGCCGTTTGCAGACTTTTAATAATCGGACACTTACCTGTCCCAGGGTCCAGCGATGCGGGGGATCAAAGCCCCGCTCTTCCCCCTTCGCTCGGCGGCATCAGCATTTTAACTGTGGGCGCCTGGCTGGGGCTTCATAGCCAGGCACCCACTGCGCATGCGCGAGTCGGGCCGTGCGCCGTCACTGGCCGCGCAATTATCTGGGACCGGTCACGTGTCCCAGATGATTGACAAGAGGGAGGGGGGAGAGGCGATCTCCCTTCCTGCGCCAAGTGAAGTGACGTCAGGAGCCCAGGCACCGAAGGAGGCAGACTACGAGGGACCCCCTAGCAACAAGCATTTAGAGGTAAGTAAAAAAAAAAATTTCTCCAAATATTTTTTTTTTATTTTTTTTAAGCACATTTTTTTTGGAGGGGTGGAACTCCACTTTAAACAGAACTGTGGGAGAGAGGGTTCGGGGCCAGGACACCCTTTAGTATTTGCAATGTTTATTAGCAGACTCCGAGACTTCTATAGGTAGAATGCCATGCAGGGAAAGGCACCCAGCCGGACACCACATCTGCATGTGTAGACACGATGTCTCCTATGGCAACAATCTTGAACAGTTTCTAACAAAAGGTTGCAATGAACACTTTCACTCCTCCTACAATAACTTCTTGTAGGTTCTCAACCCACTGAGCTCCCAGTCTCTCTCACTAGACTTGCTGGCTCACGGCCACTGAACCCCGAGAGCTCTTCCAGTCATCTTAGTATCTTCCTCAAGCGGCACCCCCGCTTCCCTGCTAGGTCCCTGGCTTGGCACTCCAGATACTCCTCAACATCACCCCACTGGCTGGGTCCCTGGCTTGGCACCTGCTGAAGTTTCCTGATGCTTCACCGTCACCAGTTGGTGAGAACACTGCTCCAGTACTTGCTTCAGCTACTCACTGTGGTCCATGGCAATAAGGTGGTTGGTCCCTTAGTGGCGATAGCTTTCCCTCTACCTCCGACCACGACTCCTCTCCAGCTAACAGAACCGTCACTTCTGGTTGGACTGCAAGCCGCAGTCCCAACCCTATGCTGCTCTCTTGCTTCTGGATAGGCCCTCAGACAGCCTAGCAGCCAGATGTACCCGGGATAGGCCCAAACTCCGGCCTAGCAGCCCGGGCAGCCAACAACACGTCCACCCAGACAGCCATCCAGGTGGCACAGAACCCTGATCACCTGACTCCACCCAAATATATAGGTTCTCCCAGCAGGCCAAGGGGCCAAGAAAACCCCTGCCCATTGGCTGAGACACCCCATATACTCCTAATCTGTCCTTGCATCGCCCTGGTCTTATCTAATGTCACCAGGTACCCAGCCACCCAGCGACAGAAGAGAGAAGTGCAGCAATTCCAGACTTAGGGTAAGATCAATTGATCCCTAACAATTGGCCAAGACAACTATACCTGGCAGGTAAATTTACTAGCAGCTCTGCCTAACCATCAGGGTGCTACACAATATTTATGCACAATAATATATTAAGGCCATAACATATTAAAACATAGCAGCATTCTGCACCCTATGTGGATGAGGGTGGTGGCCAGGTACACATGTAACAATGTGATAATTGCACACTGATTGGCTACCATGCACAGCTGCACCAGATTTTGCACGCTCCAGTTTTATTAAAACAACCCCACTGCTGCCTTCTCTTAATACCTTCATTTTTATACTACACTGCAGTAGAAAATGTTCTGTTTGTTGCGCCTTTGATGTGGTTTGATGTGATAGGGTCTGGGATTAAAAGTACCATTTCAGTGTTTGCAGATGACATCAAGATATGCAGTGGAATAATGGCAAATGGGGTTTAATATTGATAAATGTAAAGATATACACTTGGGGGCTAAGACTATTCATGTATCATACATACTAGGGAAGTACAACTGGGGGGATCCATAGTGGAGAAGGATCTGGGGATTTTGGTAGATCATAAGCTTAATAATAGCATGTAATGCCAAGCTGCATGGTATGGTATGGACTCCAGAGAGAGAAAGATATCATTTTGCCCCTGTACAAATCATTGGTAAGACCTCATCTGGAATATGCAGTTCAGTTTTGGGCAACAGTTCATAAAAAGGATATGGGGGAACTGGAGAAAGTGTGGAGAAGGGCAACCAAACTGATAAGAGGCATGGAGGAGCTCCGCTATGAGGAAAGATTAGAGGAACTGATTTTATTCTCTCTTGAAAAGAGGGGATTAAGGAGGAATATGATCAACATGTACAAATACATAAATGGTCCATATAGTGAACTTGGTGTTGAGTTATTCACTTTAAGGTCATTACAGAGGACAAGGGGCACTCTTTACATCTAGAGAAAAAAAAAGATTTAAATATGGAAAGGTTTCTTCACAGTATGAGCTGTGAATACAGTGCCTTGAAAAAGTATTTATGCCCCTTGAAATTTTGTCATGTTACAACCAAAAATGTAAATGTATTTTATTAGGACTTTATGTGATAGACCAACACAAAGTGGCACAAAATTGGGAAGTGGAAGGAAAATGATAAATGGTATTCAACATTTTTTACAAATAAATATGTGAAAAGTGTGGTGTGCATTTGTATTCAGCCCCATGTACTCTGATACCCCTAACTAAAATCTAGCGGAACCAATTGCTTTCAGAAGTCACCTAATTAGTAAAAAGAGTCCACCTGTGTGTAATGTAATCTCAGTATAAATACAGCTGTTCTGTGAATTTTTTTCCCCCGCTGTAGCAAATTGGATCATGCTTTGCTGGGGTTTTTCACCTTCCTCTGGATCAACTGTGGGTGAAGAATTGTGTATTTGGGATTGTATGATTTTTATTTTTTTATTGGTTGAATTAGATGGAATTTCTTCAACCTGACTAACTATGTAACTATGTTTCCAGTAAAAAGTGCACTAAATAAAGTGTATTGGGAAAGCATGTAAAACTTTTCACAGATTATCCTTCCAGTTGCAGCCTTTCACCTTGCCACAAAGTGTCTTGACTTGTTGCAAGTTACAATGCCAAAGTCTAATCACTGGGGGAGAGGAGACTAAGGAAATGCTTGCCCTTGCCAGCAGCAGACTGATGATATTATTCTCTCAGGTTGCCCCTCTAAGCTTTTTGCTTATTAGTAAATACAGATGTGCGCTGAGACCTGTCTTCTGCGCTGAACCACTTTTTGCTGCATGTGCATCCACCTCGGAACTGTGTGCAGACAGTCAATAGAAGTGGGTCGCATGTCAAAACATGACATTTGGGCATGAGCGGGTGCACAGATCCAACCGCAGACACTGTGGGGTTAAAACTAGAGGTTGCAAAATCTGGTGCAGCTATGCATGGTAGCCAATCAGCTTCTAACTTCAGATTGTTCTATTAAACTTTGACAACGAAACCTGGAAGCTGATTAATTAATTAATATGCAGAGCTGCACCAGATTTTGCATTCTCCAGTTTTAGTAAATCAACCCCTGTGCTCGGATCCAAGCACCCACTTCTTTCCGCATGTCAAATTTTGACACGTGACTGTGTCCGTGCTGCTGCATCTGCATCCACATCTATGGGCTGCCTGAACACAGGAACAAGGTGGATGCACACGCAGTGAAAAGCGGCTCAGCATGGGAGCTCTAAGTTGTTAAAGGTACAACTCTTCCCAAAAGCATACGGTTTGTGTATCTAGTAACATGCCAGCAATTCATTTACTCAGCCGTCAGGTCCAGGTTATTAGTACTTCTCAATGAACCTGTGATTGCAGTATGACTAAATTATTTTTCCAGGGATATACACTGACATTCCCCAGCTTAAAATTGTTACCATTTAAGTATATACAGTAGTTGTGGTTACTCTGACAACACACTCAGGAGTATTCACCGCTGATTACTGGGATTTAGATTTAATCTCACTTGATAAAGAACCTGAGAATGATCCAAAAACCTGTCAATGTACTGTATGCACCACACTAACCATTTACTGCACTAGAAGGTTCCTGCTTTCCAGGTATAGGACACCAAGAGGAGGGCAGAGAACATGATAGTGTCACACACATAGGTATCATCACCGGACGTTTCCAAATGAAATGATAGCGAATACACATCTAGATCATTTCACAAGAACAAGCAGATACCAATTCACCAACAGGATTATAGGACACTAAAAAAGACAAAGAGAAGGACAGCTGAAGACAGACAAGGACTAAAGCAGCCCATAGATTATGCCATTTTTTTTTCCTTCCAATTGCTCCATTCTGACTGTGTTGATGGAGGAATTCCTCCTGCAGCGCTATTGTGTTCTGATGGCGGGGAGCCTTCCCTGTCGGCAGAACACAATGATCACTTCTGGCAGGTATACCTGCCAGCAGTGGTTGCATGAAAAAAATTTGACAAGCTGGTTGTACAGAAGGTGATTGATGGATCGACTTCAATACAACTAGCCTGCCCATAGATGGATTCAATCTCGGGCGAACCCTGCTGAACCAGCCGAGATGCGATCCATCTATGGCTGGCTTTACATGTTATCAAGAAAGGCTGTTTTGGGCCTCATTTACAAGGGAGTTCTGTCCATACACCCATGCAAAGAGCCATCTTTACCTGTATGGGAGCCAGGGCTGCTATTAGAAATGGGGCCCCATACTGCCTACCTGACAGGGCCCTGCTCAGAGAATCAAATTATGTTTTCGCTAAAAATACACTAAAATCATTATTATATGAAATGTTTAACGGCCCCCCCTCTTCCACTGTCCATCCTGAAACATCCCCTTGTGTGCCCGCAGCAGCTGCCAGCAGGAGAGGAGGGAAGACAGCCGAATTGTATGAAAGAGGGGTGTCCGGAAAGCAAAGGGATGGGGGCACGGATGCTAGAACTGATCGCCCTGCAGCACAGCTGGAGGGAGGGAGCCGAAGAAAAGCTGGCAGCGCTGCAGGGGAAGACAGACGAGGATTGGGGTCTACAGTAAGGTAGCACAACTGGCCCTCCTGCTCAGCAGGTTCCCAGGCCCCCTTTGGAACTGATGGGGCCTGGGCCCAGTACAGGAGGGCTGGCTGTACTGCCTTATCAGCAGCCCTCTCGGGAGACAAAAGTGTTCCGCACAGTCGGGTGCAGAAAGCTTGTTAAAATCAATAAAAAGTGAATGGATGCACAAATGTCCAAGCACATCTCCAAGTGTGCATACATGTGGGACCGATGCACAGATCAGACCACAGACAGACAGTACATCGGTCCTGTGCGGATATCCACTCGGGGATGCTTAGAAATCTGTACAGCTTTCCACTTGTCACTGATATTAACAGGCTTATGTTTGTGTAATGGCCCTTATCTTTGTAGTCAGGAAAATCTAAATATGACAGAATTACAATTCCAACCAGCAGATGATGCTCCAGGTTCATTTTTGAATATTTATTAGACTATCTTTTGTTGCTTTAATAAAAAATACTGCTAACATAACTCAAGGTAATTTTTTTACACACCCCTAAATGAGTCAGGAGTGACTAGTCCCCTCCACTTTCAGATGGGCCATATGGAGTTTTAATTCAAGAGAGACTGTCTGAAGGAAAACAGCTTCTGTTGTACCTTCTCTTTAGAATCCCGTACTGTTCTGAGTATCCTGTGTCATAAGTGCACCTGTATAAAATGGTTATGACACTTCCTGGAACTTCTGGATATAAAGGACCATGGGAAAGTGCCTGAGCCTAGCAACAAAAGCAGCCTAGCAGCTAGGCCCAAGCACTGTCACTGCTTCCCCCTGGTTGATTCTTGTGCTGGCTGCGGCTCAGGAAGCAATGGCGAGGGAGTATAGGCAAAGTGAGTAAAAAGGTTTTGGAAATTGGTGGTGACTTTGCAGAGATAATGTCATTTTGCTTTGCATGGGTAAGGTGATTGTGTCTAAATAATTAAATAACCCAATTTAGGTAAAATCATGCTTTAAAAAGAGAATTAAGGACAGATGATTACATTATAAATGCACACCAGATTGTTTGTTCAAGGGAGTAAGGAATTAGGGTCAGAATACTTTAAGGCATTAACAGTTTATTATATAGTACCTTACCTGTCTGGGGCTCCTGTCTTTCATGAGGACCCCAATCTGAAGCTCGATTAAATTCATGAAGAAGCTCTTCGAGAAATAATCCAGAGCATAGGCAGCTGCCAGGTAAGGGATCAATCTCCATTGCTATAATTAAAAAAAAAAAATACAACAGATATACACCATGACATTAATAGGTATGTGCAATAAATAGGATGTGTGTAGTCCTTAAAGTGTTACTAAATCCAGGACCCTGCATTCACTATATCTGGTCTCCCACAGTACACAGAACATGGAATTGCAATTATTTTAGTAAATATAAACTGCTAGATATGTTTTCTCCTCAGCAGTATATAGCAGTGTGGTGACTTTTAGTCGTGTCTGGTTAAAGCTTGTAGGAGGAGTTTTCATACTGCACTGGCTGTCCTAACAGGATGCAGGGCCCCTGACCCTCTGTCTGGACAGTGCTGATTGGCTCTGTGCTGATCACATGCACTCTCCCAAGAAAAAAAAAAAAAACTCTAGCAATACACACCAAACTGAGCATGTGCAGAGCGACTCCACTAACTCTGTCTTATCCAAACATGTTTTGGGGCAATGCAAGAAGGGGAGGATCTGAGCATATAGGATCAAACAGCCTTTTTACCCAATGCAGGGATTAACCCTTTAGGTTGCACAGTGAGTATAACAAGCATGCTTTACTGCATATACACACTGATTTTACTGTTGTGGGTTTAGTAACACTTTCAAGGGATATTCTATTTTATGTTTGAGACTCTCGATAGTTAAAATATTACAATTCTTTGGCCATAGATGGAATTTCAGCTTATTCAGCCAAGGGTGTCTCTGCAAGTAACACTTGGCTTGACAAAAGTCGATTTAAAAATCACCTGAGCCCTGTGGAAAGTTATCAGATGCAGTCTCTGCTCAAGCATTCAGGCATCTGTGGGTGCCCTGGTTGCCTGAATACAAAAGCCAACAGTGGAGATTCCTCTATCCACACTGTTAGCATGGCTGGGGGAATCGACTGATCTCTTCTCGTTCAGCCTGCCATGTATAAGGCTGGTCATAGAAAACTGGGAGAAGACAGCATAAACAATGTTATCTCTGTTTAATAACTACTAGTCCCATCAATCCATGATGTGATGGAGATGGACAATGGCATACATGTTTAAAGTTGAGCATGTGTGAGAACTATGGTTTCTTCCAGCTCACAGTGGGAAGGTTTCATTAACAAAGGCAGCAATGTCAATCAAGATAGCAGTGGCTAGGACTTGGTCCGGCCAGGTGGTGACTGACAAGCTACAGGCTTGTGAATCAGCAGTGACAATGGTAACAGCCATGCTTCTTGCACCTTTTTTCATTCCACTATAATACAGGCCTGGGCAGCCTAGATAAGAGTGGCAACTCTACTCTGAATTTAGGAGTAGTGCAGCATTGTTGTCACCCCATCACAGAAGAGCTCAGACTGGGAGAGAAAGAATCAGAACTAGGCGTCAGTTATGCTGCGGTGTAATGAGCAGGTTGAACAGACCGCAGAGTGATAAATAAGCTCACCAGTGTGCTGCTTCATTACCCAATCACAGGCTGGGGCAGGGAGAAGACATATAAATGTTAATGAACTGAAAAAGAAAAAAAAAGGTCTTCTATCCCACCAGACAGGGCTGTGCTATGTGGCAGAGCTGTGTTAGAAGTGGAGAAGTGGATGAACAGAACTACAAATCCTTTGCCAGTTAAAACAGCCTGCCTAAATGTATTTCCTTTGTGTATTTACTGTAGTTGTTTGCCTGTAGCTCAGATTTAAAACAATAAGATTCTATCTACAAAGAAAATCATCCTGTAAAAATCTTTTTCTCTACACAGTATGAGACAAATGCATGTTTGCCCGTATCGACCTATTACATTGTATATGTTATTTTAGTTTATCTGTTGTGAATGGATGTTATTGACTGCCATAGTAATAGACACATAGCTGGAAAATTCTGTAAAAGAATAAAGAGAGGGCGCACCAACCTTGCGCATTGCCCAAGTAATATTTATTAAAATCAAAAGGAAGCAAACATACTCACAAGCAAGTGGAATATAAAGGCATATCAGAGTCCACAATGGACAAACAGCAACCAGGTCACCAGGACTATGTCCAACTATGTCTAGGAGGACCTTCCAGATGGCTGACGCATTCTTGGCTTTGAGGAAGAGGGGATCCCCCCTCGAAACCCGTCAACCATCTGGAAGGTCCTCCGGGCGTGTTGGACACAGTCCTGGTGACCTTGATGCTTTTTGTCCATTGTGGACTCTGATATGCCTTTATAATCCACTTGTTTGTGAGTATGTTCCTTTCCTTTTGATTTTAATAAATATTACTTGAGTAATGTGCAAGGTTGGTGCGCGCTCTCTTTATTCTTTTACAGTGTTTCCATTGGGTATTCCCTGACCCTTGGAGGGCAGCAAGGCCTGTGCATCTACTGGGAGCCATAGGAATTCCAGGCTTCTTCCATTGCCATCGCACTACTGTTGAGTGCAGGAGATTTTGTTTCACTGTGATAGCTGGATAATTACCTGTAACTGATACTCAAGAACTGGTATTTCTTCCTTTTCCGTTGGTCCAAACTGACGCCGGGTTGCAGAGAATCGGATAGCGATGGACACAGCGAGTTTTAAATTCACCACTGTCATTCCAATGATTGAGACTCTGCCACTGGAAAGTGTACCGAGAGATGCTCCAAGACGCTGCTTTGGATCCTAAAGGAGGACACACAACAAACAGATGTAGAATGCATAACAATATAGTGAACCTGACATGGCCCAACACATTTTACAGGCTTATTTTACACGGCAGCGATAAAAGTTAGCGGATGAGATGTGGTTTTACCACCCCCAACTGCCCAGCCATAAGTTAATATGGCCATTGGCCATGCTAGTACACAACAGGTTGTGCATGGTGGTCAAGTATCACCTCGTCAATGTATGGTAGCCACTGCTCTACTACTCTCTGAAAAGGATTCCAATGTTGATCACTTTTTAGAGAGCCCTTAGGTAACAACATTGCCAATGTGTAGTCAACATTATCAAAGCTCCACAAAGATCCCAACAAAAACTCTAAATATGGCTTTAAGGCCCGGTTCACACTGATGCGACAATCGCTCTGACTTTGGAGCACTTGTCGCATCAGAAGTCTGACCCAATTCTGTGCAACGGAACCATTCTAATCGGTGCGACTTGAGTCACTCTGACTTAGAAAAAGGTTCCTACTACTTTTGGTCTGACTTGCATTGACTTTTGTTACAGAAGTCACATGCCAGCTGTGCCAAAGTCACACGACTTTGGCACAACTGGCATGTGACTTCTGTAACAAAAGGCAATGCAAGACATCCCAAAGTCAGACCAAAAGTAGTGCAGAAACCTTTTACTAAGCCGGTGCAGTGTGAACCTGGCCTCAGTCTGTTTCTGAAAGCTTAGAAACAATGAGTGTTTAGATTAGAAGGCTGGCAGGATCCCAAGATCATGCTATCCAGAGCAAATAGCTGAGATTTCAGTGCATTTGTTGTGAACATTGAATTTGCTGAATTTCATCATAATGCCTTTAGCTACAGAAAACTTGCTTTACCCGCTTTATCAGAACATGTAAATACTTTAATGTGCATATTTGTGCACAGGCTCACTTTAAAGCAGTGTTAATATTTATATTTAGTTTTAGTCATAGTCTTTTGACTAAAATTACATTTTTAGTTTTAGTCGTATTTCAATCATTCAAAACGTTTTACTCGCCTAAAATCTCCAGTACATTTTAGTTGACTGGAATCTAATGGGTTTGATAAAATTGAGATTCATTATTTAAGAATTTCTCTAGAATTGCCAAACTCATTATATGCTAGTAAAAATCTAATAACATGTAATTATTTATGGTATTAAGCTGGGTTCACACATATGCAGCCGCAGTTGCAGTGCGGCAGCCCAGTGCGGTTCTGTTCACCGATTCAGGTGCACATTTTTACTTGAAATCGCACCTGAACCGGACCCAAAAACGCACAGGCCCCTTTTTAAAACCGCAGCCACCCCTGGCTCCATTGAAAGCCGGTCCAATTCACAAGTTATGCGAATTGGAAGCGGTTAAAAACCGCATCCAATTTGCATATTTGTGAACCCAGCCTTAAGGTTTGAACATGCACTAGACTAGAGGACACAGATTTAGCCGTTGTGATATATAATGTCTTTATAATAAAACCAAGTTTCATAAACAAACAAAAATATTGTTTTTTGACAAACAGAAGTGCAACTTTAAAATATAAAAAAATATATCAAAAAACGGTAAACTCCATTGGCTGTAATGCTATTCCAATATTACCTGAATATATTACCAACATTACATTTTAAGAAAAAAAAAAAAAAGAAAAGCCTTTTTCTTCATTTCTTTTTCTTTCAGCAGCTTAGTAGATGCTCCCCACTTCTTATGTGGTAGTGCAAAACATGTTTAAACCTTAAAGAGGAACTGCAGTCTGCTCAAATAATTTGTAATAAAAAACATATTTGCCATTCTGAAGCTTCCCTCCAACCACTTTGCATATTATTTTATATATACTGTGATTCTGTACTTGCCAAATATGCTGCAGAAATCTCCCTCCACTGAGTCTGGCTGCAATCATTTTAACTGTGGGCAGCTGAAGCTGCTCCCTGTTCACTTCCTGGAATTACACAGACACACAGAGGCACACCTCCAGCTCTGCAGCTTTCATTGACCCTCTTATGAGTCCTCCCCCCTCCCTTCCTGGCAAACTCTCAGGAGAGAGAGAGAGCTGTGCATGATGTCATAAGCCTAGGCTAATGACCAGACAAGAAACAGGAAGTGGGCTGTACAAGGTATTTACTGGCAGAAAAAACATGTTTTTACTATTCAAAGTTAAAAGAACAAGAGCAGAAGATTTAATAGATGGAAAGATGAAAAAAATGACTGAAGTTCCGTTATAAGACCCCTTTCACACTGAGGCCGTTTTCAGGCATTTTAGCGCTAGAAATAGCACCTGTAAAGCGCCTGAAAACTGCCTCCCATTCATTGCAATGGGTGCTTTCACACTGGGGCGGTGCGCTTGCGGGGCGTTAGAAAAAGTCCTGCAAGCAGTATCTTTGGGGCGGTTTAGGTGCGGTGTATACTGCGCTTCCAAAATGCCCCTGCCCATTGAAATGAATGGGTAGCGCTTCCTAAGCGCCACAACACAGGAGTTTAACCCCTTCTTTGGGGTTAAAAGTGCCCTGCTAGCGGCCGAAAAGCGGAGCGCAGAAGCGCCGCTTAAACAGTGGTAAAGCGCTGCTAAAGCGAGCAACGATTTACCGCTAATGGTCGGCGCTTTCAGTTTGAAAGCAGCCTAAAAGAGAAGTATGGGTTTGGGGGTTTTTCCTCCATTGTACTTACCTAGGTGGATGCTGCATCTGTCCCCTGTCACCTCTGCACTGAAAAATGAGCGATCGAACATCTCTGATGGCTCGGTTCTCACAGCTCCCCAAGCAGAGAGAAGCTGACTGTCAATCAGCAGCTCTCCGCTCTGCTCCTACGTGCTCATTGGAGCACGGAGCTGTGGAGGGGCGGGGAGTGGCTGTCTCAGGCTCTCAGCGGCTCACTGAGAGGCTGAGACGGGTATCAGTCCAGGCACCTGGCGAATCCAGACTTCCATTGTCGGGATGGACTGATTTCTGTAATTTTCTGCTGAAAACGGGTCACAGGAGTACAAAACAATTTGCACTCCTGTGACCCATAGGAGAAGTCCAGCCAAACGAGCTTTGGCTGGACTTCTCCTTTAATGGCTGTACTTTTCCTTTAATGTGCTATTAATATAGACTGGGGATGGAGTTGTGTTGCTGATTTAGAAAAGGCCCGCAGAGGGTTCCAAAGCAATAGTGTGAATGATTGTAATATGTGGAACTTCATAGGAAAGGGAAAGGATTGATGGGAGCCTACGTCTCTCAGCCAATACAGCTTGCCGATAGAGTCAGGGGGAGCTCTGAACAAAGCGGAAGTTCAGATGGGTAAAAGTCCCTCCCACACATTTTCATCTCTGTTTTGTTCCATGACGAAAAAATGGAATTAGTTTTCCTCAATTGACTTGATTCTAATTTTATTTTCGTTAAGTTTTTGTCACTGAAAACCTGCAGCTGACGAAAACTATACAGAAAATATTTTTGCCGCCAAAACTAACACTGCTTTAACTGCTTGCTGCCCGCCCACCGGCAAATGATGGAGGAGCGGTGCAGCTCTCGTTCTGGGACGTCATATGATGGCGTTCCAGAACTGCCGCTTGGGGCGCGCGGCGATCGCGGCCGCACCGTGTTGCTAGGACACGGCGCAAGCCCGATCTGTGTAAAGAGCCCTCTTTAACCATGTGATCGGCTGTGTCCAATCACAGCCCGCCACATGTAAACAAGGAGATGCTGGTAATCAGCTCTCCTCGCCTCACACTGACAGATTGTGAGGACAGGAGAGCCGATCAGCGGCATCTCCTCACAGGGGGACATCTAGGGATGTAATCAGGGCACTGATCGATTACAATATAGCCATACAGTGTCACAAAACAGTGCCCACCAATGCCAGCATATAGTGCCCACCAGTGGCAGCAATCAGTGCCCACCACTGCCCACAAGTGCCACCAATCAGTGCCCATTAGCGATGCCAGTCAGTGCTGGCAATCAGTGCCGCCTATCTGTGCTGCCCATCAATGCCCATCACTGCTGTCGATCAATGCCCATCAGTGCCACCCATCAATGCCTATCAGTGCCCATCTGTACCACCTATCCGTGCCCACCAGTGCCGAATATCAGTGACCATCAGTGCCACCCAACAGTGCCCATCAGTGCCCATAAGTGCGGAATATTAGTGCCTCCTCATCAGTGCCGCCTCATCAATGCCCACCAGTTCAGCCTATCAGTGCCCAACAGTGCCACCTCATCAGCGCACATCAGTGAAGGCGAAAGATTAATTAGTTACCAAATTTACTGACAGAAAAAAAGTAAAAAAAACTTTTTTTTTTTCAAAATTTTTGGTCTTTTTTTTTGTAAACAATAAAAAAACCCAGCAGTGATTAAATACCACCAAAAGAAAGCTCTATTTGTGTGAAGAAAATGATAAAAAATTAGTATGGGTACAATGAAGCATGACCGCGCAATTGTCATTCAAAGTGCGACAGCACTGAAAGCGGAAAAATGGCCTGGGCAGGATGGGGGTGTAAGTGCCCAGTAGGCAAGTGGTTAAAGAGAGGTGTATTACAAAGGTTTATCATGAGATGGCTGCAAAACCCTGCCACCCTAGTTCCACCCTGGTCCACCCTGAGAACCCTAGAATTGTATGTATATTTTGGGGGATTGGGAATATTATGTAATTTATATACATTAGGAATGTCATGTATATAGTGATCTTGGAATGTCATGTTGTCATTTTGTGTCTTTTTCTAAAAATTCAATAAAAATATTTTAAAACACAAAGTTTTGTCATATGATGCCATTGATAAACTTTACAAACAATAAAAAAGATGGAAAATGGGCAAGGACCTATAAAAATGTAGAACTTTTACCTTATATCTACTTGTGTAGGTCCCGCTAGAAGTAATGTCTCCAGTGCTATTTAGAAGGTTATCCTGTGGGATCCTAACATTGTGAAACATTGCAAACCTGTGGAAAATGAATAGATTACACATAGTTTTGGTCTCATTAGAGGATAACAAATAGTAGGCCCTAAAATATCCAGTTTTATAAAAGCCCTAGGTCAGGGGAGGGTACGGTGATGTACATATTCATTTGTGAACAAGTAGGAAAACCCATTTCATAATTGTTCAGCTATGCAGAAATAATGTTTGGGTCTCTGTGATGAGAATAACAGGTAGAGTTACTACTTAAACTTGTAGAACAACAGACATTTTTTAGGCCATGTTCACACTTGTTTCGACATGAAAGTCGCACGACTTTTGCTTTGACTTTGCTCTATGACTTTGGTCCGACTTCCATGCAACTTTAATGAACATGATCCGATTTTGATCCGACTTAGAGATGAGTGTGAATGGTCCTTTCACCAATCAAAACAATTCCTTTGGTTCCGCAATGGATGAAACCTCACGTCAAATTTATCACAAAAAAAAAAAAAAGGCATGCCCCCCCAAGACCATACTAGACCCTTATGGATTTTAAGGGGAATCCCACGCCAAAATGAAAAAAAAAAATCCATACCAGACCCTTATCCCAGCATGCAGCCTGGCAGGTCAGGAGAGGGGGGACGACGACGAGCGAGCGCCCTCCCCCCTCCTCAACCATACCAGGATACATGCCCTCAACATGGGGGGGGTGCTTTGGGGCAGGGGGGGCTCTGTCCCAAAGCACAAGGACCTCTTCCCCACAACCCTGGGCTGTGGTTGTAGGGGTCTGCGGGCAGGGGGCTTATTGGAAGGGTCTGCTGCGCACACCAGATACAACCAGCCCTTTGAGGGAAATCATACTGCTGATGCAACCTGCGATGAAATTGAGTTTGACACCCCTGGTCTATATGACAAAATATTTACTCTGTGACTTCATTTGGGCTTTAATCTTAAATTTACCGGTACTTAAAAGAAGTTGTCCTTTATTGTCTTCCCCCTCAGTGTGACCCACAGAACGAAAATGCTTACCTTCAACCCTGCTCCGCATTGCAAAACAGTCCCAGCCGTGTCCTGTACCTACTGTACATAAGACCACTTGCCCCATTTATAACTATGACTAGGACTTTACTCCTCTGAACACTCTAGAGATAAATAAAGCCATAGTACATACACAGTAGTTGGAGGTATGCATCTGGGGCTTTTGTTGATCAAATTGTGTGCAGCGATGTGCAGGACCATACAGTGAAAAATCTCTGGATCAAGGCTGTATTCTGCTCTGTGGGTTACACTGAGAGGGAAGCAGAAAAGAATAACTTTCCAAATTGTGAAATTGGGGGGGGGGGGTTAGGGTAGTGGGAAATATGCCATTTACATTGGTGGTCAGCAGGTAAAATGTCCCCTTTACAAAAGTCAAAAAGAGAATTGGCATCTTGCTACTGACTTTGCCAAAAGGTGTTAGTCCTAGAAATATGCAGGAGCCATCAAACGGGAGGTCAATTAGCCACAGCTCAAGGGATTCCTAGCAACCACTGGAGGAACCATGGTTGTAGGAGATTGCTGGTATAGCCTGCTAATATATCATTATATCATATACAGTTGTGCTCATAAAGTTTACATACCCAGAATTTATGATTTCTTGGCCATTTTTCAGAGAATATGAATGATGACACAAAAAGTTTTCTTTCACTCATGGTTAGTGTTTGGCTGAAGCCAATTATTATCAATAAACTGTGTTTACTCATTTAAAATCATAATGACAACAGAAACTAGCCAAATGACCCTGATCAAAAGTTTACATACCCCAGTTCTTAATACCGTGCATTGCCCCCTTTTAACATCAATGACAGCTTGAAGTCTTTTGTGGTATTTGTGGATGAGGCTCTTTATCTTCTCAGATGGTAAAGCTGCCCATTCCTCTTGGCAAAAAGCCTCCAGTTCCTGTAAATTATTGAACTGCACGTTTGACATCTCCCCAGAGTGGCTCAATGATATTGAGGTCAGGAGACTGAGATGGCCACTCCAGAACCTTCACTTTATTCTGCTGTAGCCCATGAAAGGTCGACTTGGCCTTGTGTTTTGGATAATTTTCATATTGGAATGTTCAAGTACGTCCCATGTACAGTTTTCTAGTTGATGAATGCAAATGTTCCTCCAGTATTTTTTGATAACATACTGCATTCATCTTGCCATCAATTTTGACCAAATTTCCTGTGCCTTTGTAGCTCAAACATCCCCAAAACATCAGCGATCCCCACTTTTGGGAATCGCTGGACAGAGAGGAACCTCAGATTCTCAGAGAGTTCTTTGCCATGAGGTGCCATGTTGAACTTCCAGTTCACTCACAAAAGATTTTCTTTTTGTGTATTGAATGCCTGTATGGCGTTTTTAATAAAGGAACCATAAGCTTTATTACACTATCGGAGCATCTCTTTCTTTTCTCCTGGACATCCATTATTGTTGGGAATGGCTTTCCTCCATGGCTGACAATCTGAGAATATCCACCCAGCACTTGACAGCAGAACCCATCCACAGAAGGTACAACATCCTAAGAGGAGATCGGTTCATGCCTTTTTTAAGGGCTATCTGGTAAGCCTTTAATCTCTCTGTGGTGACAGGTTTCACAGCGGTGGAAGTCGGATATCCAATAGCGATATTTTCACAATTCATGGACTTTATATAAATGGATTAGCACGTTTTATTTGTACTTAGTATTCACGGACAATATTTTGGTGAATTAATGTGCACAGTTTTCTACTCATATTTTCATTTTAGGTATTTGCACATAGCACAATATTTTTCATTATTTGTTTATATCCAGCGCTGCGCTTTTTGTTTACATGTTTAGTAGTGCCCCCTATCAGGGTTATAGCGTATAGCTGCAGGATACCTTTTCACAGGTTTATATTTCATTCACAGGTTTATTTTTCATTCACCACATTTGTACACCTAGCGCAAATTTTTTCTTTTAGAATAAGCCCTTGAAAGGTCGACTTGGCCTTGTGTTTTAGATAATTTTCATATTGGAATGTTCAAGTACGTCCCATGTACAGTTTTCTAGTTGATGAATGCAAATGTTCCTCCAGTATTTTTTGATAACATACTGCATTCATCTTGCCATCAATTTTGACCAAATTTCCTGTGCCTTTGTAGCTCACACATCCCCAAAACATCAGCGATCCACCTCCGTGTTTCACAGTAGGACTGGTGTACCTTTCATCATAGGCCTTGTTGACTCCTCTCCAAATGAAGAGTTTATGGCTGTGGCCAAAAAGCTCAATTTTGGTCTCATCACTCCAAATGACTTTGTGCCAGAAGGTTTGAGGCTTGTCTCTTTGGCGTATTGTAAGCGGGATACTTTGTGGCAGTTGTGTAGTAATGGCTTTCTTCTGGCGACTCGACCATGCAGCCCATCTTTCTTCAAGTGTCTCCTTATTGTGTATCTTGAAACAGCCACACCACATGTTTTCAGAGAGTCCTGTATTTCATCTGAAGTCATTTGTGGTTTTTCTTTGCATCCCGAATAATTTTCCAGGCAGTTGTGGCTGAAATTTTAGTTGGTCTACCTGACCGTGGTTTGGTTTCAATGAAATCCCTCATTTTACTTCTTGATTAGAGTTTGAACACTGCTGATTGGCATTCTCAATTCCTTGAATATCTTTTTATATCCCTTTCCTATTTTATACAGTTCAACTACCTTTTGCCACAGATCCTTTGACAATTATTTTGCTTTCCCCATAACTCAGAATCCAGAAACGTCAGTGCAGCACTGGATGAAAGATGCAAGGGTCTGTCAGGAGTCCAGAAACTCATTGACCTTTAATACACATACACTAATTAAAAGCAAACAGATCACAGGTGAGGATGGTTACCTTTAATAGCCATTCAAACCCCTCTGTGTTAACTTGTGTGCATCTTATCAGGCCAAAATCACCAGGGTATGTAAACTTTTGATCAGGGTCATTTGGGTAGTTTCTGTTGTGATTATGATTTAAAAAGAGTAAACACAGTTGATTGATAATAAATGGCTTCAACTAAACACTAACCATGAGTGAAAGAAGTTTGTGTTATCATTTATTTTCTCTGAAAAATTGACAAGAAATCATAAATTCTGCCAGGGTATGTAAACTTATGAGCACAACTGTACATGGCATCTCTTTGATTTCAACCCCACTTCCAAAAGCAGAAAACCTTGGCATTATGCCCCAGCACTTGATGCTCTCTACCCATGAGCTTAACATATCTAGCAGGAGTAGGGCGATGGCTTTCTCCAGTAATGCAAATATTATTTTATAAGTGTAGAAAAGAAATCAAACTGACAAGTGTGTGGGTAACGTTATCTAAAATAAAAACCTTGGCTATACTTCTCATTTCTCGGCTTTCACTTGGAGGAAAAGCTGTCTGTTTGTATTATTTTGGCATCCACGTGTTTCAAAGTTTGTAGAATATTTACTGCAATTATAAATATTTATGCGGCCACCAGAGTGAATTCATCCATGGATACATTATTTCTAACCACCCGAGCAGAGAGCTTTTGTATTAGGAAGCCGATAGCTGAAATCGCCATAAACAGAGTGAAGTTATGTTACACCAGTACATCCCTCTCCGGTAAGTCAGCTGACTTGTGTTCATTTTTGGAACAAGATAAACTGTCAGATCAGACACATGCCAAAATAGTATGTGCTACAAATACTAGCTTTATAGTGGAATTTCAGCCTAATAATAACTATGCTTTAACCGCTTGCCGACCAGCTGCCGCAGTTTTACTGCAGCAAAATGGCACGGCTGGGCGAAACAACGTTACCCTACGTCGCTTCGACTTTTGGCCTCTAGGGGCGCACGTGCCGTCAGAGGCACGCGCCCTCAGCGTGTGCCCGGAGCCGATGCAAGTGCCCGGCCAAGGATGACCCCAGGGCTCCCGCGATCACTCGTGACAGAGAGAGAACCGGAAATCTCTGTGTGTGTGAACACACAGGTCCCGGTTCTTTCAGGGGAGTAGAGACAGATTATGTGTTTCTTTCGAAGTATAAATACTGATCTCTCCCTCTCCTCCTAGACAGCCCCATCCCCCCTACAGTTAGAACACACCTAGGGAACACAGTTAACCCCTTGATCGCCCCCTAGTGTAAACACCTTCCCTGCCATTGACATTTATACAGTAATCAGTGCATTTTTATAGCACGGAACTCTGTATAATTGTCAATGGTCCCAAAATAGTGTCAAAAGTGTCCGATATGTCCGCCGCAATATCGCAGTCCTGATAAAAAAAAAACAAAAAACAAAAAAAACAAAAACGCAGATTGCCGCCATTACTATTAAAAAAAAAAAAATAATAATAATAAAGATGCCAAAAATCTATCCCCTAGTTTGTAGGCGCTATAACTTTTGCACAAACCAATCAATATAAGAATACATTTGGGGATGGGGCCATCCCCAAACTGTTTCCACAAAGTTGGGAGCATGAATTTTTCCAAAATGTCTTGGTATGCCGACTAAGGGGCCAAGCCCAATCTCTGAAAAACAACCCCACACCATAATCCCCCCTCCACCAAATGATTTGGAGGGAGGGGTGGCCCAATACTTTTGGCACTATAGTGTGGATGAGCGAGTTTGGGGTGGCGGAACTTGACTGGCCTGCACAGAGTCCTGACCTCAACCCGATAGAACACCTGTGGGATGAATTAGAGCGGATACTGCGAGCCAGCCCTTCTCGTCCACATCAGTGCCCGACCTCACAAATGCGCTTCTGGAAGAATGGTCAAACACTCCCACAGACACACTCCTAAACCTTGTGGACAGCCTTCCCAGAAGAGTTGAAGCTGTTATAGCTGCAAAGGGTGGGCCAACTCAATATTGAACCCTACAGACTTATAGGGCGTACACACGGTCGGACTTTGTTCGGACATTCCGACAACAAAATCCTAGGATTTTTTCCGACGGATGTTGGCTCAAACTTGTTTTGTCTACACACGGTCGCACAAAGTTGTCGGAAAATCCGATTGTTCTGAACGCGGTGACGTAAAACACGTACGTCGGGACTATAAACGGGGCAGTGGCCAATAGCTTTCATCTCTTTATTTATTCTGAGCATGCGTGGCACTTTGTCCGTCGGATTTGTGTACACACGATCGGAATTTCCGACAACGGATTTTATTGTCGGAAAATTTTATCTCCTGCTCTCCAACTTTGTGTGTCGGAAAATCCGATGGAAAATGTCCGATGGAGCCCACACAGGAATTTCCGACAACACGCTCCGATCGGACATTTTCCATCGGAAAATCCGACCGTGTGTACGGGGCATAAGACCGGGATACCATTAAAGTTCATGTGTGTGTAAAGGCAGGCATCTCAATACTTTTGGTAACATAGTGTAAATGAGATGCCAATATGTGGTTCAACCAGCAAAAACATGAAACAAAATTATTTTTGTAGAATTTGCCCTTTGTTACCCAGGGATGGAACTGCCATTGTTAAAACCAGGCAGCAGCTATTAAACCAATATGCAAAGGACTGGACTGCTGAAACGCATAGTGTAGACTTTTACTGATCCCTATGCAGATATGCGTGCAGAAAAGTGAGATACTTAGCAGACTGGGTGAATAAATAATGTAAGAAACCTGAATGACTGATGATTTTAGAAACAGTAGGTGACACCTGCATTTATCAGTATACAGTAACTGTTTAATATTATTCCCATGCTATATAAAGACCGTTTAAAAGTGTTTTAATGTCAGCTTACTAAGTATATTTCCTGTATATGTTTACTAGAGAAGAGAATACAATTAAAGTGTATATAGAGTATAGCCAAAACTTTTTGCTGTAGTTTTGTATAGAGCAAGGAATGGTTGCAACCCTGGTAAGTTTATCTTTTAGTTGTTTGTGATATTTCCGGGAGATTTCCCCTCAATTCCTGTCCTGGAGACACAACAGGGAGTTGTAGGAAATTTCTACAAGAGAATTTCCTCTCCTAAGCTAGGCATCCATGGGTCGAAATTTGGCCGGTTCAGCAGGGACTGGCTGAATTTTGATCCATGTATGGGCAGGCTGGTTTTGTACACAAGTTGATAACTATCAGTCGATTTGTGTACAACCAGCTGGTCAGATTTTTCCCAAATGATCAGTTCCAGAGGCTATAGCCAGCAACACTGATCATTGTATTCTGACATTGGGTCCCACTGTCAGA
The DNA here is from genome assembly GCA_037952925.1 of Lithobates clamitans. Classification (NCBI taxonomy): domain Eukaryota; kingdom Metazoa; phylum Chordata; class Amphibia; order Anura; family Ranidae; genus Lithobates; species Lithobates clamitans. The sequence goes on from JBBGZY010000210.1 coordinate 360,462, forward strand.
ATAAAATGCCACAGTGGGAGTGATCCCCCCATCCACCTCAAATATGTGGATGGGGAATTGGATCTTTATTTTTCGATCAACATGAATTACTGGAAATGTGTTTCTTCCTTATGAATATAAATGAATGAATGAGTGACTTGTATAGCGCTACCTATGCAAACTGAATCGCCTCAGGGTGCTTTTTGTCGCCGGTGTCCATCTCCGGTATAGCGCGGTCCTTTGCCCCATGGGGTCCCGACGCACTTACAAACACATATTTGGCCAATTTTTTTGAAAGGATCTAATTAACCTACCAGCATGTCTTTGGAGCGTGGGAGGAAACTGGAGTACACGGAGGAAACCCACGCAGGTACAGGGAGAACATGTTCCTTAGACGACGTCTTTCTAAGACGAAACGTACATCGGATGGTTGATGTCATCATTGAGTACCTCGTCCCAAACGGGTGCCTGCAGGCCAGCCGGCTGTTATATTTTATCTTCGTTACGCTTTTTATCTACCTATTCGTGTAAGTGTAACCCTTTTTCTTAATTAAACTACTGATGACTGTTTTACACTATGGAGATTCGTTTTTTCATCTTTTTGGGTCTATGCTGTTGATTGTCCATCTACCCCCTGGACGGAGCCACTTTGCTTGTCTCCCTCTCATGATGAGGTCTGAATAGGACGCCTCCATAGAATGAACAGCTGACTCCATTATAAGCTGAAATACAGCTTACCTTGGTAAGCGTGCAATCTTACTGGTGGTGGATTCACATGGTGTCACTTGATGAACTGTCAACCCCTTTTTCACTTAGTATTGGATACCAGTTTGGGTCTTCTGGACTTTTTATTTATTTTTTCTTTATAGAAAAAATGTTTTTCTGATTACTTCATTGTTATATTTGCTTTAGTCATTTTTATAGCACTCATCTCACTTGTTTTTTAGCGCGGTTCTTAATTTTTATTTATATTGTATTTATTTGTGTATGCCTCACAAATCAGAACTGCAGCTTCTTGGTGTTCCTTATTGTGTGTGAAGCACGGTAATCTGTTTTTTCTGTTATAGGGAGAACATGCAAGCTTCAGGCAGATGATGTCGTGGTCGGGATGAACCAACGACCCTACTGCTGCTAGGTGAGAGTGCTAACCACTGTGCTGCCTGTCCTTACAGTTGAGATGTCACTAAGGCCCTTTTCACATTAATGCTGCGTACACACGACCAGACTTTCTGGCAGAAAAGGTCCGATGGAATCATTCCGTCGGACATTCCGATCATATGTGGGCTTCATCTGACCTTTTCCTTTTCCTTCGAAAATTCTGACGGACCTAGAAATAGAACATGTTTCAAATCTTTCCGACGGACTCAGTTCCCATCGAGAAAATCATTCGTCTGTATGCTAGTCCGACGAACCAAAAACGACGCAAGGGCAGCTATTGGCTACTGGCTATTGAACTTCCTTTTTCTAGTCCCGTCGTACGTCATCGCGTTCTAAACGATCGGACTTTGGTGTGATCGTGTGTAGGCAAGTCCGTTTCAGCAGAACTCCGTCGGAAACACCGTCAGAGTCTACTCTGACGGAAAGTCCGCTCGTGTGTACGCGGCATAAGGCACTTCTAAACTGCCCATAAAACGCTGAGCGCTTTTGGCAGCGCATTTTGAGTTGCTTTTTAGGCGCTTCCCATTCATTTCAATGGAGTTGAGCGTTTTTGAGGGTTTTTTTTTTAGCTCTCTAAACATGCCCCTGAGATGCTGCATGCCCAAATTTTTTCACCGCATTGCCAGTGCACCTCCCCAGTGTGAAAGCATTTATTGATTTTAATGGGAAGCATTTTTCGTGAGCTTTTCAGGCGCTTTTTTTAACGCCAAAGCGCTGGAAAAACTCCTCAGTGTGAAAGGGCTCTAAGGACAGTCCAAGCGGAGATGTGGCCAATATTCAAATGTCTGCAATGAACCGGACAACAAGTTCTAGAAATGTAATAGTCATTTAGATACAAAGAGTGCTTAATGGAAACTCTATATAAGTAAAAATGTTTAAAATGCGGAACACGGCGTATTCCACGTCTACTGTTTTTCATTCCAGGAACATTTATTTTTCTAGATCTTCCTGTATAGGAGAATCAAGAGTTTCAAAAGCAGAACTATGCAGTTCAAGCCCTTGCTGGCTGTGTGAAGGGTTTACGACCCAGTCAAATACGTTCTAATAAAAATAAATGAAATACGTGCTACAGCATGACCCGTAATACCTGCTCTGACCATAAAGAGACAGTAAACAAATAGAAGTCAGACTGGAAATAGATGTTTAGCATGGATGAAAATTATAAGTAAAATGAAAACATAGCAAAGATGCTTTTTAGTACAGATGAGAGGAGTAACTTCAGCTAAATTGCTTTTGCTGCTAAATTATTAATTTCGCCAATGTGAATTTTTCGTGACAAAATTATTCTACACCTTTTTTTATTTAGTGTGTTTTTTTGGGGGGTGTATTTTTTGCTAGACAATTACTTAGAACCCCAAAACATTATATACATTTTTTTAGCAAAGACCCTAGAGAATAAAATGGCAGTCATTGCAATATTTTATGTCACACTGTATTTGCGCAGCGGTCTTTCAAACGCAATTTTTTTTTAGAAAAAATACACTTTCATGAATAAAAAAAAAAAAAAGTAAAGTTAGCCCAATTTTTTTGTATAATGTGAAATGTTACGTTAATGATGTTATGAGTATATAGATACCCAACATGTCATGCTTTAAAATTGCGCACACTCATGGAATGGTGACAAACTACAGTACTTAAAAAAATTTTCTATGAAAATTTTTAACGAGTTACAGATGAGGTCTAGTGGTAGAATTATTACTACCATAGTACTCCATATTACCATCGCACACGTTCCTGGATAAAGCCCTAAAAGATTTGGGTGCTGCAGGGAAAAACCACCAGCTGGAAACTGGTTCAGAAAGTCACAATAAGGATATCTGCCAGCACACCATAAATCGACGAGTAGGATCCAAACTGATTTTTTATTGAAGCATGATCACATCACATATCGGGTAGTGCAACGTTTCAGAGTTACTCAGGACCCCTTGATCAGGCATGTGATTCGTCAACGAAGGCGTCCTGCATGACTCTGAAACATTGCACTACCCGATATGTGAAGTGATCATGCTTCAATAAAAAATCAGTTTGGATGCCACTTGTCGATCCATGGTGTGCTGGCAAATACCCTCATTCTAGAATTATTGCTCTCATTCCAATGATCGTGGCGATACCTCACATGTGTGGTTTGAATACTGTTTACATTTGCGGCCGCGATGTACATATTCATTCACTTCTGCGCGCGAGCACGGAGGGATGGGTCGCTTTAAAAAAAATCTTATTTATTTATTTTTTTTACACGGTCCCTTTACATTTTGATCGCTTTTACTGCTGTCACAAGGAATGTAAACATCCCTTGTGACAGCAATAGTCACGTGTCAGGTATTTTTTTGGAGGGATCTGGGGTCTATAAGACCCCGAATCCCTCTCCTTTGATCGTAAAAGTATTCAAAACGCCAAGTTTGGCTGTTTTGAATACTGACATTTTTTTAAAATCTGGCGCCTTTAAGGGTTACTAGATCTGAGACCTGATCAAAGCCGATTCTGGCTCTGTTGGTGTCTCCGGATGTGATGGCTGGTTGCTCAGACCTCCCGGTGGGACAGGAGAGCCCGGGTGGAGCGGCGGAAGGCAGCGAGGGGGGGGGGGGGGACACACACATCCCCTCCCTCTGTTTGTGAGAACAATCAAGCGGCTGCTTAGCCACATCAGTTGTTATCACAAGCAAGCCAACCGTTGGCTCTAGAAAACGGTACCAGGGTGATGCCTGCAGCTGGACGTGATTTTGCGGCAAGTGGTTAATTTTGCTTTTGGCCTAAAGCACACTGGACATCAGGGGTAAGGTTTACTACAACTGGAGCATGGAAAATCTGGTGCAGCTCTCCATAGAAACCAATTAGCTAATAGGCTTTATTGTCAAAGGTTAATTGAACAAGCTGAAGTTAGAAGCTGATTGGATACCATGGACAGTTGCACCAGGCTTTTCTTTTGTAAGGAAAACGTTTTCAAACATGGTGAGCATTCTGAAAAACTGTTGGCCTACCTAGCCCACTTAGATATCAAACCGCCAGTAGTCGTTCCCTTACTGGATTTAGATGGAAATATTCTTACTGACCCCTCTCAAGTGGCTGCCAAATTTTAAAGTTTTTATAATACTCTGTTTACTGTACATCAGAGTCTACATTCCCCACAAGACATAAGGGACTACCTCCAAACTATACGGTTTCCCCATCTTACGGCTAATCAACTGAAAATGCTAGAAGCACCCATCACAACAGATGACATTACTACTACATTGTCACAATTTGCCAAATCCAAAGCATCAGGTCTCAACGGACTACCCCTAGAATTTTATGCTGCATACTCTGAAATGCTCATTCTCAAATTCAGAGCCCTATATCAATTTATATTTGACAAGGGGATCCTCCCATCTTCTATGCAGAAAGCTCAAATTATAGTTCTCCCCAAACCAGGTAAAGATCCCCACTACCCCGATTCATACCCCCCAATTTCATTGCTGCAAGTTGACATTAAAATCTTGGCCAAAATTCTTGCTTTCCGTTTAAATAAAGTAATAATCTCCCTAGTCCACCATGATCAAACCGGGTTTATGCCCGGGGAAAAATCCCGTTATGAACATTAGGCGTTTGTTCAACATCCAGGCTTCACACAAAAACTCTGGAACTTGGGTCATAATGGCTTTGGATGCAGCCAAAGCCTTTGATTCGGTTGAATAGCAATATCTCTGGGAATGTTTGCAAAGCTTTGGATTCAGACCTAACTTTATTGAATGGGTACAGCTCCTATATCAGTCACCTAAAACCCGGGTATACATTAACGGGTGGTTATCGGATCAATTTCCCCTGGAGAGAGGCACAAGTCAGGGGTGTCCCTTTTCTCCTCTATTATATGCCCTAGTGGCTGAACCGTTGGCTTTTGCCATCAGAGCAGAACCTAAAATATATCGTCTTAAAGTGAGTACTAATGTAGAAAAGATAGGCCTTTATGCTGACGACACCATTCTCTACCTAGCTGACCTGGGACCTTCTTTACAAGCGGCACTGTATTATAGAGAATTTGGGAAACATTTCCGAGTTACGCAATAACTGGGACAAATCCCAAATTCTACCCCTTGATCAATTTCCCCCATCTCCTATACACCCCTGTTTACCTTTATTTAGAGTATTAACAATCAAATATCTCGGAGTGGTGGTTACTAGGCATGTTAGAGACTATATTCATCTTAATATGGAACCCTTATTTACCTTAGTTATCCACTTCAGCCCTGGAAGGTTTTACCCCCTTCCTGACTAGAGCACTTTTTACAAATTTGGCATTGCGCAGTATTGCAATGCTGTACTCAAACAAAATTGCGTCCTTTTTTTACCACAAATAGAGCTTTCTTTTGGTGCTATTTGATCACCTCTGCGGTTTTTATTTTTTGCGCTATACACAAAAAAAAAGAGTGACAATTTTGAAAAAAACAACAATATTTTTTACTTTTTGCTATAATAAATATCTCCAAAAATGTTTTTAAAAAACACATTTCTTCATCAGTTTAGACCAATATATATTCTTCTACATATTTTTGGTATATATAAAAAAAAAATTGCAATAAGCGTATATTGATTGGTTTGCGCAAAAGTTATGAAAGATTTATGGCATTTTTATTATTTTTTTTAAATGTTTTTTTTTTTTTACTAGTAATGGCGGTGATCTGCGATTTTTAGCGGTATTGCGACGGACAGATCGGACATTTTGGACACATTTTTGGGAAAAAATACCCAAAAACACTGCGCTTCCTCAGTACAATAGCAGCTCACACAACAAAAAAGGAAATTTGTAAATAGTGCAGGTGTATACAGTGTAGCGCTAGTTTAGAATACAAGGACTATTAAATTGCAAAAAACAAATATATCAAACAATTGTTCATAACACCATGTGTTCCAAATGGTACTGAGAAAGATTCCAATAAGTATCTATTGCATAAAAAGTCTGAAGACCAATGAAAAGTCCCAAACAGATGGTAGTGTTTATACACCACGTAGATAGCAGATTGAGAGAAGTAATACAAAATAATTGGATCCCCCGTATGGAAGCAATGCAGGCTTACCGGAACCGTTGGACTCATAGAAGCGTATGTCCCCTGAGTCAGTAATGCTTATATTGCCACCGGGCAATGAAGTGGGGTCTCCCAATGAAACGATATGGAATCCAGATGCTGTTCTAGGACTCTCGGCAAAATTCTTCCAAATATAACCCGATCTCGTGGTGGCCCATAGAAGGTAAAAAAAGGGGCCGTATAGTATAAGAGTCCTAGAACAGCATCTGGATTCCATATCGTTTCATTGGGTGACCCCACTTCATTGCCCGGTGGCAATACAAGCATTACTGACTCAGGGGACACATTTTTGGGACCATTGACATTTATACAGAGATCAGTGCTATAAAAATGCACTGATTACTGTGTAAATTACACTGGTAGGGAAGGGGTTAACACTAAGGGGCGATCAAGGGGTAAATGTGTGTTCTAACTGTATGGGGATAGGACTGAGTCGGAGAGGAGATATTTCGCTGTTCCTATATAGTAGGAAGAAACGACATGTCTCCTCTCCTCTGACAGCACAGGGATTTGTGTGTTTACACACACAAATCCCCGTGCTTGTGCTCATGCACGCGATCGCGCATGGCCAGCGGCGATCGTGACCGTCGGCTACGCGCATCGGGTCCCCCGCCATGTAGCGGGCACCCCCACCGGCAGCTCTTAAAGGAACTCCGTAAAAATACGGGGTTTCGCGCAGTGGTGCCATTGTGCCGCAGTACATGTACGCGAGGCGGTCGGGAAGCGGTTAAGGCTAAAACACAAACATGGGCTAGATTACCACTGGGGGTAATGGGACGTACAAGTTTAATCAAGATGATACTCCTCCCTAAGATCTTATATATGATGTGGCATGCTCCTCTTTACATGCCCCTAAAATTCTTTAAGAGGATGGAATCTATTCTAAACTCATTTGTATGGGGGCATAGACACAAATTAGCTTGGCCACTCCTTAAAAACACTACAACCCTAGGAGGAACCGCCCTACCTGACCTACAAGACTATTACCTAGCCTCTCATTTTTACTATTTTAATAAATCAGAGCTACAAAGTTGCCAATTTATGGTTTGCTATGGCTCCAGCCATGCAGCCCGTACTCCTCTTCAAGCCATTCTACATGGGAAAATATATCAACGAAATCCTCGGTATAATGATGGAATGCTTTTGCATCACCAACGTATATGGAAACTAGCCTTAAAAAAGCTTCACATCGGTCAAATTCACTACCACACCCCTCTATGGTTTAACAACCATATGCCGGAACTGCTCACCATTCCGGACCCTATATTATTGGCTGCATATGGCACAGTCTACTTATACCAGGTCATGACTACCTCAGGGCCTAAAACATTCCAGGCACTTAGAGACAAATTTTCCCTTCCCAACCATTTACTTTTCAGATATCTACAGCTCCGCCATGAACTACAGACCCAATTCACAAATTTAAATGTCTCCCTGGTCACCCCCCTCTGTCCTGGTTATTATTCTAGGTAAGGAACCTTCCAAGCTTATTTCTAATCTGTACTCCACTATCCGTCTTCCCACTGTCACGGCATTGGCTTATAAAGCTAAGACCGCATGGGAACTTGATATTGGGGCTATTAGAGATATAGACTGGGAGGAAATTCTGGAGGGTACTAAAATAGCATCCCCCAAAATGTCGGATAGACTAACACAATTATATATTATACATAGAAGGCTCGTTTCCAACCAACATGAAGTCCACTATTTCCACAATGTGCTTCAGCACCTGGCACGTTTTACCACTTGATATGGAACTGCCCAGCTATACAAACATACTGGCTTCAGGTGGTCCATTTCATGACAAGATGGCCTCCCCTGTTGTACTAGACCCGAAACTATGCCTGCTGGGCTTACTGCCAGACGCAGACATAGATACATTTCTTGCTACTTTTATGTATGAAACCCTCTTCTTGGCACGGAAGGCATTGGCCCGGAACTGGATGCAGGCACAACCCCCCACAATCCAGAGATAGAAAAAAGAGCTTAATGACACTCTCCCATTTAAGAAACTGATCTATACTCATAGAGGATGTCCACTTAAATACTCCAGAGTGTGGTATAGGTGGTTAGGTGATGGCGAAACCTGCACTTAAATACCGTACATATGTCGGTTGCGAATATTACCCCCCCAGAGATAATACGCTGGGTAAATATTAGACTTACTCGTTTTGTCTTAAGCTATAACATGATCATTGAAGTCTAAAGCCATGTATTACCATATCTACAAGTTTCTATATTTTTGCTTGATTTTAGAAGGAGGGATTAAACTCTGAATTTATTTTTTTTACCCTTCCCTGCAAAGTAAAGGCATAATGTGCTGGTATGCATCGCATACCAGCACATTATGTGACACTTACCTGCAAACAAAGCCTGCTTCATCCCCGCTGCAGGCCGCATCCATCTTCGTCCGTCTTCCTTCCGTGGCCGTAGACTCCAGCTGTGTGACTGGCCAGAGCCGCGTGACGTCACTCCCGCGCATGCGGCGGGAGCCACCGATAACGGCACACGCTCCTGAAGAAATGGCACGGGCGGCCGTTCCTTCATCGGAGCAGTATACAGTACATATCACCTAAACGTGAGCCGTTTAGGAGATATTTACAGTACCTATAGGTAAGTCTTATTCCAGGCTTACCTATAGGTACAAAGTATACAGGGGGTATACAACCTCTTTAATGTTTTTTTTTCATATTTCACTGTATGCTGTTATAAAAATATATACCATTATATTAAAAAAGCATATTTGCAGTCTAAATTGGTAAATTTCTTAACATAATCGGCAAATGCAACCTGTGCAGGGATGCTTTCTCACCTCCTTGCCAATGTTATGTCTATGTGGAGACTGACTGGGGAGTTAGGAGGAAGTAATGTTTTGCCTGCAGCACCGCTTGTGTGGCATCTAAAAGGCTGGATACCCCTTCTTCATGGATTGGCTGAAGTTTGCAGGAGACGGCTTTGTCTTCAGCTAACATCATCTAGTCTTGCAAGTGGTATGCAGAACGTTGGTGCAGTGTGTGGGGAAGCCAGCAGAGTGTTAGGAAGTCGGCAGAGAGTAGGGAAACCAAAGGCTGTGACTGCACCCTAGGCAGCTGCCTAGTTCGCCTAGCGGTAGCTCTGGCTCCGCCTAGTATTGTATTCCAGTAGAGTGGCATTATAGTTTTCAAAGTAACACCTTGATGGATAAACAGAATAGTGTAGAGTGAGAAGCCAAGATTTGTATCCAGGGAGGCAATACCTTTAGGCCTCTTATACACAAACTAAGGGTCAGTTCACATCGGGAATGTGCAATTCACATGCGGATCAGTAAGGTGTTATTCAAGCCCATAGATTTCATACAGTGAACATGCTCTACTCCTTTACTAGACCGACCAATTTGTTCTATTTACCATTATCATTGAAAGTAAAGAAAATGCCATTTTTGGCTGTGCCCAGAAAAGTAATAAAGAGGAAATCTTCCAATGGGAACATTAGTTCTGGTGACCTGGGGGTGATCAAGAGATCCCCTTAATTTGCAGGGATTTCCTCCCACTTCCTGTTTGGCTATGGGACAGGAAGTGAAGGGAAATCTCCAAAATGAGAGACAGATTGTAAAAAAAAAAAAAAAAAAAATGACAAGGGTCATAGCCCTTCCTTACTCTATCCAAAATAATTTAAAAAAAAATTGCCTATAGTTCTACTTTAACATTGGTTCCGCCCAGCAGAAAGTTAAATATTATGGGAGTTTTTAACATGAGGTAACATTCAGTCCAACTATAATTAAAGCAATACACTGAGATTATAGGTCACATTCCCACACACAGGGGAATGAGAAAACATATGGTATAATAGTTTTCAGACGCTTAGTAACTGGAGCACCTGAGGCAAGCTATGGAGCCCATAAAAACATACACAGAATTCAGAGGGATTCAGTCAGGCTGTCAATATTGTGTATTAAAAATTAACATTAACTCCAATGGATGTTATGTAGCCATATAAACAGCAGTTGTCACATTGAAGAGTTAATATGCCTTAATGTGATAATTTACTAGTGAAAAGGGTACGTAAATTCTGATTTCACAGGCCAATTGCGCTCAGCAGGAATATTTTAGAGCTGATTTCATGGCAAACTGTCTGTAAATGCTACTTTTCTTGTATCATTATAAATCTTGGTTAGGAATGTAAATACTGTGAGATTCACACTAGTGGGTGGTTGTTATGGGCTATGCAATGCATGCCTGCTGGTGGCTGTATATAATATATATATATATATATAAAATATATATATATATATATATATATATATATATATATATATATATATATATATATATATATATATATATATATATATATATATATATATATATTATATATACACACACTCACCAGACACTTTATTAGGTACACCTGTTCAATTAGAATTGCATGGTAACTCAGATTGCTAATCAGCCAATCACATGGCGGCAACGCAATGCATTCAGGCATCTAGACGTTGTGAGGAGAACATGCTGAAGTTCAAACCGAGCATCAGAATGGGGAAGAAAGGATTTAACAGACTTTGAACGTGTCATGGATGTTGTTGCCAGATGGGCTGGTCTGGGTATTTTAAAAGCTGCTGATCTACTGGGATGAGATGATAGAAAAGCAACAGTAAGGGCTCTTTCACACAGGGGATCCGTATGTCCGTTTTTCATCCTTCCGTTTTCGGATGAAAAACGGACATACATGTATCCCTATGGAGCGTTGGATGTCAGCAGTGACATGTCCGCTGACATCCGACCTGCTCCGATCCGAAAAGTGTAACGGAGGAAAACCCTACTTTTCCATCCGTTTTTGGATCGGATCGGGTGACGACGGACTCTACGGTCCGTCATCATCCGATCCCCTATAGGGGAGAGCGGCGCTCTGACAGGTCCGTCGCTGCACACTCATTTTCCTGCTCAGCGGGGATCGGCAAAGCGATCCCCGCTGAGAAAGAGGGTGTTCACGGGGTGGATCATCACCGATCAGTTCGTGTGAAAGAGCCCTAACTCAAATAACAATTCGTTACAACCAAGGTATGCATTCTCTGAACGCACAACACTTTGAAGCTTGAAGCAGATGGGCTTCAGCAGCAGAAGACCACACCGGGTGCCACTCCTATCAGCCAAGAACAGGAAATTGAGGCTACAGTTCGCACAGGCTCACCAAAATTGGACCATAGAAAATTAACATTTTTTTTCTTTAGATAAAGCCTGGTGTCTCTTTCGTAGACTTTGGATAGAAGTAACAAAATTTGGCCTTTGGTTGTTGGTGGTGCCTATACACTGTAACCTTCTAGATCAGTGGTTCTCAACTCCTGTCCTCAGGACCCACTAACAGGCCAGATTTTAAGGCTACTTTCACACTGAGGTGCTCAAAAAATGCCTGTAAAACGTCTAGCGCTATTCTGATGTTTTAGCCGCGTTTTACCGCGATGGAGCTAAAATTAGTGCTAACCCACATGCGTTTTTAGGGTTTTTATCAAACGTTTGATTTAGCTTACAACCACACCCCCCTACATCACATCCTGTGCACTTCCTGGAATTTCGTGGTTGAAGAGAGAGAACACAGAGAAGATGGAGTTTTCTGAGCTGCTGTTGCTGTTCGCGCTAATGTATTGGGAAAATATCCTTAACCACTTTAGCCCAGACGGTTTTACCCCCTTCCTGACCAGAGCGCTTTTTACAATTTGGCACTGCATCGCTTTAAATGGTAATTGGTAAATATCCCCAAAAATGTTTTTAAAAAACAAAATTTCTTCATCAGTTTAGGCCAATATATATTCTTCTACATATTTTTGGTAAAAAGAAAAAAAAGGGGATTAAATGTGTGTTCCCTCAGTGTGGTCTAACTGTATGGAGATAGGACTGAGTACGAGAGGAGACATATCGCTGTTCCTACTTACTAGGAACAAACGACATGTCTCCTCTCCTCTGATAGCGCAGGTATTTGTGTGTTTACAGAAATTAAAAGCAGAAAGTGTAACCGCGCTAAAGCTTCAAAATAATATAAGCTCAAACCTGCACGGATATAACACTTTGCACATACACTATTCTTAGCGCACGTTTTTGTTTATTTCATTTGTGTGTTTACACACACAAATCCCCGTGCTGGCGCTCGTGCACGCGATCGCCGGCCACGCGCTTAGGTTCCCCCGCCGTGCAGCGGGCGTGTGCCCGCTGGCGGCTCTTAAAGGAAACCCGGTACGGGGTTTTGCGCAGGGGTGTCATTCTGCCCCAATAAATGGACGTGAGCCAGTCGGGAACCAGTTGAACAGAGGCAGCAACGTCGATATAGGGTTCATCCCATCCTACAATCCCACGGCTCAAGCAGAAAATTTGTCTTGCTTTATCAAGACTTGAGAGAGCACCCTATGAAGTTCAAAAAATACACACAGATGAGCATCGCAACGCAAGTCAAAACCCCTGTCTACCCAATCATAATCACCAAACCCCAACCCTAATCCCAGCCTATCTAGTCCCAATCGCCCAACCACAACCCTAATCCCAGTTTCTCTAGTCCCAATCCCCTAATCCTAATCCCAGCCTATCTAGTCCAATCGCCCAACCACAACCCTAATCCCAGCCTATCTAGTCCCAATCCCCTAACCCCAGCCTACATAGTCCCAATAACTTAACCCTAACTCTAATCTGTGCCTATCTAGTCCCAATCAGCCAACCCTAACCCCTGCCTTTCTAGTCTCAATCACCCAACCACAATCCTAATTCCAGCCTACCTAGTCCCAATCACCTAACCCTAATCCGTGCCTATCTAGCCCCAATCCCCTAACCCTAATCCCAGCCTATCTAGTCCCAAACCCCTAACCCTAAACCCAGCCTACCTAGTCCAAATCACCCAACCCTAACTCTAATTCCTGCCTATATAGTCTCAATCACCCAACCACAACCCTAATCCCAACCTACCTAGTCCCAATCACCTAACCCTAATCCGTGCCTATCTAGCCCCAATCCCCTAACCCTAATCCCAGCCTATCTAGTCCCAATCCCCTAACCCTAATCCCAGCCTATCTAGTCCCAATTACCCAACCACAACCCTAATTCCAGCCTATCTAGTCCCAATCCCCTAACCCTAATCCCAGCCTACCTAGTCCCAATCACCCAACCCTAATCCGTGCCTATCTAGTCCCAATCCCCTAACCCTAATCACAGCCTACCTAGTCCCAATCCCCTAACCCCAGCCTATCTAGTCCCAATCACCCAACCACAACCCTAAGTATTACCTTGGGGAGATGCAAACTAGAATACTGCAATCAATGAGCAGCAAATTATTTTACCTGTGATGTATTTCAGTTAGCTTGCAAACCTGGCCTATTAGTGGGTCCTGAGGACGGGAGGTGAGAACCACTGTTCTAGAGGTAATCTTGATGAAAGCAAGAATTGTCCTTGCTGTAAAAAAAAATTGAAATTTGACGCCCGTGTCACACAGTTGCGGAAAAATTGGTCTTTGGGAGTTGGTGGTGCCTTCACCCCGTAACATTCTGTAGCGCTCCAGTTGTTCAGGAACTACAATTCCTATCATGCCTAATCATGTCTGTGAATTTCAGAGTTTTACCATGCCTCATGAGATGTGTAGTTCTACAACAGCTGGAGGGCCGTAGTTTGGAGATCCGTGTTCTAGAGGTACTCTTGATGAAAGCAAGAATAGGCCTTGCTGTAAAAAAAAATGTAATTTGATGCACCTGTCAAACAGGTGTGGAAAATTGGTCCTTGGGTGTTAATTGTGCACATGAAACCTATGTCAAAAACGTACTTCAAGATGAAATCAACACCCACAAAGTTAGGCAGTCTAGACAGTCTTGCAGAGATTGGAGTTCCCAATAACACTTAATTAGAGACATCGGCATCAGGGGCTTGATAGCTGCTTCTAATACAGGACTGATTCCTTTTGCCAAATGTCAGATCTTTTATCTGTCACAAAACCTCCGGCAGCACTGCCCGTTCGGAAAGCATGCTGGATGCAGGCAGCCCAGCAGCTCAATTGCATACTGGGCAAGTTCTGGCCAGTTGTCTATTCTCATGAAACCCAGTGGATCAACTACTGGAAAGCTCTCCATGTCTATTTCCACCCCTAGATAATCTGCTACCATATGATGCAGACGCTGCTGATGGGATGTGGAAGCTGACAGCCCTTGGCGCTGAGGACTAAGACAATTTTGAAATGCATCACTGAGGTGACCCACCTCTCAACCGCTCCTCCGTTGACCAACAGAAGCTTGAAAAATAGCTTTTCCATGAGACTGTTACCTACCAGAGTCTGAAAAGGCGTTACATAAAACTCCTCTTTAAGGTGTCCTGGAGTTATTTCATCTTCTGCACCCTCTGTGGGGACGGGATGAGTTCTGAGACTTTCCCCTTGTACCGGTGGTGAAGGAGGGTTGCCCTTCTCCTTGATGCCAGGAAATCTTGGGTCCTTTCACAGGCTTTAAAGAATCATGGAGCCCATGCACCGCAAGAGTCCTCGGGTTCATTGAGGATTACACTATCTGGAACTGCCTCTTCCCAGCCATGTACTTCAAAGGTTTCTGAGGACTGAAAACCATCTCCTAAAGATTGATGTATATCATCCTCTGCTTCAATGCCTCCAAAACTTCCAGAATCCGCCTCCTCTTCCCATTCCTCTTGTGTGTTCTGTGGTGTCGCAAGAATGGTGTCTGCATAAAGCGGGCCTTGAGAGGAAAGGAAGTCCTCCTCTTCCTCCCACTGCTCGGTCTTCAGTGCCCTGCCCATAATGCCACACAGAGTATGCTCCAGCAGGAACACAAGAGGGATTGTGTAACTGATGCATGCACTGTCAAGGCTCACCATCCTTGTTGCCTCCTCAAATGGTGACAGTACAGTGCATGCATCCTTTATCAGCAGCCATTGGCATGGGGAAAAAAAGCCGAGCTGCCCCGAGCCCCTCCTTGAGCCATAGTCACACAGGACTCGTTGATGGCCTTCTGCTACATGTGCAGCCACCACAGCATTGACAAAGTTGAGTTCCACCTGGGGGGCATGTCACAAATCAGGCGGCTTATGGGCAGGTGGAATTCCTACTGAATTTCAGCCAACCAAACACTGGCTGTGTATGACCGCCTGGAATGGCTACAGGCTCTTCTGGCCTGCTTTAGAAGATCTTGCAAACTTGGATACCTGTTTAAGAAATGCTGCACCAAATTCAGGACATGTGCCAGACATGGCACATGTGTCAACTTTCCTTGTCGAAGGGCAGACAGAAGGTTCGTCCCATTATCACACACCACCATTCCTGGCTCAAGCTTCCATGGCGTGAACCAACTCTGGGCCTGGGCCTGCCCCTGGAGAGCTGAAAGAATCCTTGTTAAATAGCCCCTTGAACGCTTAGGGGGTACTGGTGGTTCATAGGACAATTCAGCGGAGGAGTGCATAAAGGTGGAGGTGGAGCTGACAGATCTCACATCATCACATGGCGGCAAAACAAGCTCCAGCATTGAGCCCTGTCCTGCATCCTTCCTAGTTGCAAGCAGAGTTACCCAGTGTGCTGAAAAACAAAAAATATATCCTCCCTGACCATGCTTGCTGGACCATGTTTCATCATCAGTAGGGTGGACCCCGTGGCTGATTGCCTTGCCCAACGATGCCAAAACATTGCCTTCCACGTGATGGTACAGACCTAAAATGGCCTTATGTGCAAAGGAATAAAAACTGGGAACCTGCCATTGTGGTTACAGCACATTATGCAAATTCACAGAAGGGGGCAGAATCCACCAGATGGAAAGGCAGGAGTTATAAAGCCAGCAATTTGGTCAAGCTGGAATTTAGACGCTGGGCATGTGGGTGGCAGGGAGTGAATTTTTTCTTTTTTTGTGCTGCAGCAGCTGGAGCAGAGAAATTTGCCTGTTAAACTCTACATAGAGCCACAGCTTGGCCCCCCTCTCTCTCCACATTGGCTGTAATTGACAATGGCTCCCACTGCTGTCTCAGCCAATGAGGAGGGAGAGTCCCAGGAAAGCCGAGGTTCTCGTGCACATTGCTCGATCACGATGGGGCTCAAATAAGTATTAGGGAGGTTTAGTAAGTATCAAAGGTTTTAAAAACTGAACTGCTGTAAGAAATTCTCACTTTATTAAAGAAACCAAACACTGCTGGTGGATATGTGGGGCTGGTACCTACCTGCAGCAGCTTTCAGTACCTTTTGCTTCTCCCAAATGTTGGCACTTTTGTGACATAATTTCCTGGTAGTATTGAGGCTTGTCTACCCCTCCCTGTCTCCTACACATTCCTATTGGCCTATGAGACAGCCCAGCACATTGATGTTTCATGAACAAGGGTTGGTTGGTGGGAGGGATCTGGTCCAATACTGCCCATAAATGCCTGCACTTCATACCTATCAGCATATTTTGGTTTTCTTAAAGTTAAACTCTAAGGAGAACTAACCCCCCCCCCCCCCCCTCAGTGGGTATGTCCCAGTACTGCAAGGGTTAAAGTGTTACTAAACCCACAACAGTAAAATCAGTCTGTATATGCAGTAAAGTATGCTTGTTATACTCACTGCGGAACCTAAGAGGTTAATCCTCTGCATTTTGTAAAAAGGCTGTTTGATCCTGTATGCACAGATCCTCCTCTTCTTCCACTGACTTCAAAACATGTTCAGATAAGAAAGAGTTACTAGTCAGGCTGCACATGCTCAGTTTGGTGTGTATTGCTAGAGAGTTTTTATTTGCTTGGGATAATGCATGTGATCAGCACAGGGCCAAACAGCACTGTCCAGACAGAGAGTCAGGGGTCCTGAATCTTGATAGGACAGCCAGTGCAGTGTGTAAACTACCCCTACAAGCTTTAACCAGGCACTGGCAGAAGTCACAAGACTGCTATATACTGCCGATGAGAAAAGGTATTTAGCAGTTTATCTTTACTGAAATAATTGCATTTCCATGTTCTGTGTACTGTGATAAACCAGATATGATGAATGCAGGGTCCTGGGTTAGTAACACCTTAAATGCAGTGAAGGGACAGAAACAGAGGGAAAGTGCTTCTTCTCTGTTGCGCTCCAGCAGTCGCAGGTCCTGTCCCTGAGAAAGCTGTGGGGCAGTCTACCGCTGAGGGTGTGGCAGTCCCACTGAAAGCAAGGATTTTTGTTTTCCCAGAAGAAGTGACAGTCACTTCAGCATGAAGCCCAAAAAAAAGGCTGGACAGTAGCCACTATAAAGTGCCAAACAGTACCTTTATTGTGGCATTAATGGCAGCACAGTAGCTTATTGGTTAGCACTGCTTTGCCACACTGGAGTCTCAGGTTTGACTCCAGGACAGGACACTATCTGCATGGAGTTCGCGTGTTCACCTTGTGCTAGGGTGGGTTTCCTCTGTTTTTTCCCCACACTCCAAAGAAGATGCTGGTAGGTTAATTGGTACCTGTCTAAATTAGTTCTAGTATGTATACACATGCATGTTAGATGGGGACTGTAAAGGGTAGATATGTAAACTGCACTATAAAAAAAATAACTGTAAAAATGAAAAAGCCTCCGAAACATACAAAGCCCACAATGGTGACTCCTTCAGACTACACTGTATATTCACTTGAGATAAGGAGTAAAGGAGAAGCTGGTGCTGAAATTAAATATAATGTAATGGCGCCATCTAGCGGTTAAATAAGGATCAGACACAGTAACTAGGAATGGATCAATATTTATAAACAAAAAAACTTACTTGCAGTATATTACCAAATTATAATGGGGAGTATTTATGCTTCATGACAAGTTACTGTATTTAGAATTTAAAGTATTTTAAAATAATGTAAATGATTCAGTTCAGATTCAAGCTAGAAGTATATATGCCTAAGACAATTCCCGGGTTCTAATTAATCTCTACTCTATCCAAAACAAAAGAAAAAGCTTTGCCTTAGCCTGTATACCACTGGGAACAACAGCAACTCAGCCCCGAAGTAGTAGACCATGTAAAATGACAGAGCAGGGTCAGCCCATGTGATGCGCAGAAGTCGCCAACTGTCTGCAAAGTCAAAAGCTATAGACCACCAAACTTCATGTGGCCTTCAGATTAGCACAACAGTGCGTAAAGAGCTTCATGGAAAGGGTTTCCATGGCCGAGCAGCTGCATCCAAGCCTTACATCACCAAGTGCATTGCAAAGCGTCAGATGCAGTGGTGTAAAGTACGCTGCCACTGGATTCTAGAGCAGTAGAGACGTGTTCTCTGGAGTGACGAATCACAGATGGATGAGTTTGGGTTTGGCGGTTGCCAAGAGAATGGTACTTGCCTGAGTGCATTGTGCCAAGTGTAAAATTTGGTGGAAGGGGGATTATGGTGTGGGGTTGTCTTTCAGGGGTTGGGCTTAGCCCCTTAGTTCCAGCGAAGGGAATTCTTAGAGGAAGTAACCCCTGATGGGTTTTTTCTTTCCCTGCAAAGTAAAGGCATAATGTGCTAGTGTGCATCGCATACGAGCACATTATGTGACACTTACCGCGCATCCATCTTTGCCCATCTTCCTTCCAGAGCAGCGGACTCCGGCTGTCACACTAGCTGGAGCCGCGTGACATCACATTTTCTTCATATCTGAAGAAAAACGGCACAGACGGCCGTTCCTTCAGAGCGCATGTGCGATTACATCATCAGCGCAGTATACAGTAAATACCTCCTAAACGGTGCACATTTAGGAGATATTTACAGTACCTAGAGGCAAGTCATTTTCTAGGCTTACCTGTACGTACAAAGTATACAGGAAGGTTTACTTCCTCTTTAAGGCGTCAGCATACCAAGACATTTTCGACAATTTCATGCTCCCAACATTGTGGGAACAGTTTGGGGGTTGGCCCCTTCCCATTCCAACATGACTGTGCACCAGTACACAAAGCAAGGTCCATAAAGACATGAATGAGCGAGTTTGGGGTGGAGGAACATGACTGGCCTGCACAGAGCCCTGACCTCTACTCGATAGAACGCCTTTGGGATGAATTAGAGCAGAGACTGCGAGCCAGGCCTTCTCTCCAACATCAGTGCCTGACCTCACAAATCCACTTCTGGAATAACGGTCAAACATTCCCATAGACACACTCCTAAACCTTGTGGATAGCCTTCCTAGTAGAGTTGAAGCTGTTATAACTGTAAAGGGTGGGCCAACTCAATATTGAGCCCTACGGACTAAGACTGGTATGCCATTAAAGATCATGTGTGTGTGCAGGCGTCCCAATACTTTTGGCAATATATATTATATATACACACACACAAACATAGGGTATATCTGTTTGGGGCCCTTCAAAACCTTTAGCATAGAATTTTCTTTGAGGTAGGTAACCACCCTCAACCCTACTTATTTGCTTGGGCTTGGGACACACATATTAGGGCCAATTCAGGTTAATTTGGTCATGTCTTTGGAGTATGGGTGGAAACCGGTGTGCCCAAAAGAAACCCATGCAAACAGAGGGAGAACATGCAAACTCCAAGCAGATAATGTCCTGACCGAGACTCAAAACAAGGACCCCAGTGCTTGCACAGCCACTGTGCCACCCCACTCAGTGTTGTACCCCATATAGAGCTATGCAGCAGGCCCACTTCTCAGATCTTGTTGACCTCCTATGATTGACTTGATACAACAACATCTGGTGCATAGTTATTTATGAATGGCTATGCAGAGGGAGTATCATGCACTGCAAACATGTTCACGCTGTTGACTGATATACAAAGCAGCAGAGTGATTACTGGCCCTTCCTCTCCCAGTCAGAGCACTACTGCGCAGAGGACTGCAGGGAACTGACATCAAGACAAGTTCACATATTTATGATGGTTATATGTAAAAATACACTACATGTTTTAATAAATGCATACAATAATTGTTTTGTTCCATCAGTCTAGATATAACTTCAGATTTCACTGGCAGGTTTAATTTTTTTCACAGTAAGCGCCTGACTGGTTCTTCTGCCCAATAGGCAGCTCAGCATTCAGACACCTTGATAAATGAGGTTGAGTGCGGAGAATACATATGTCCATTTCTCAATACTCAGGCATTGTCACTCACCCGTTGTCTAATCCATTTTGACCCAGTTTCTTGCCAATGTCACCAACCATCACTCCTGGCATCGGAAGCAGAGTTTTAGGGTCACGTATCTGTTTATGACACGAAAAACAAATTGTCTGCATTTTTAAAAATTGATTGAGGTGCAGGTTTCAGAAATATTACATTTAAAACGAACCTACTAACAAGAGACTGGAAGTGTCATCTCAGTTCTTCTTTATAAAGGTACAACCAAAATTGTAGACTTAGGTCACCACATTGTAAAGTTTATGAGGGCTAAACCACAAAAGCACGTTTCATTTTAAATCAGCTAAATGCATCTAGATGGATTTAAAAAAGGTACACAAAGTCTCAAGCCTCATGCAAGCTGGGAATCAAAAATGGCGGAACAAACGCCAAACACGCATAAATGCGCGTTATTGCTAGATGCTAGGCTTGTCCACACGCATTTTAATGTATTAAATAAATGTATTTTCTGGCCAATAGAATGCATTACAACTAAACGCTCAAAGACACATAAACGCACCTAAACATACATTAACATGCATGCAAAATGCGGCTTTAGGCAGGTTTTTAAGCTGTGTTTTCCTACCCTGGAGCAAAGGCGTCCAGGAAAGAAAAGTAAAATGTCCTGTGTGCATGAGGACTTAAGCAGCCCATAGACCATGGGTGGAAGGAAAAAAAAAATACTTGATTCCTCCATCAACACAGTCAGTGCACAGAGGCCATTGCTTCCAAAGAGAAAGGATTCTTCTTTGAAGCATTCTGGCAGAATCCAGGCTTTTCAAAACAGGCTATGGCTGCTTTCTTAAAGAGGAGTTCCCATTTAAAAAAAAAAAAATGAAAAGTCAGCAGCTACAAATACTGCAGCTGCTAACTTTTAATAAATTGGAAACTTACCTGTCCCACAGTCCAGCGATGCAGGGGATAGAAGCTCAGGTCATCTCCCCCTCCGTTCGGCGG
Organism: Lithobates clamitans; assembly: GCA_037952925.1. Classification (NCBI taxonomy): domain Eukaryota; kingdom Metazoa; phylum Chordata; class Amphibia; order Anura; family Ranidae; genus Lithobates; species Lithobates clamitans. The sequence continues at coordinate 381,621 of JBBGZY010000210.1, forward strand.
TGCCGGCATTGCAACTGTGGGCGCCCGACTGTGGCTTCACAGCTGGGCACCCACTGCGCATGCGTGAGCGGCGCTGCGATTGGCCGCTCAGTCATTTGGGACCTGTAATGTGTCCCAGATGATTGACAAGAGGGAGGGGGCAGAGCTGAGCCCTTCCTACGCTGAGGGGAAGTGATGTCACCAGCCCAGGCACTGAAGAAGGCAGACTACGAGGGACCCCCTAGCAACAACCATTTAGAGTTGAGTAAAAAAAAAAAATTTTTCCAATTTTTTTTTTTTTTAGGAACATTCATGCTTTTTTTTTTCCGGTGGAACACCACTTTAAGAAATCAGACTGTAATGCCCTGTACACATGGTCGGACATTGATCGGAAATTCCTACAACAAAATCCATGGATTTTTTCTGACGGATGTTGGCTCAAACTTGTCTTGCATACACACGGTTACACAAAGTTGTCGGAAAATCCGATCGTTCTGAACGCGGTGACGTACGTCGGGACTATAAACGTGGCAGTAGCCAATAGCGTTCATCTCTTAATTTATTCTGAGCATGCGTGGCACTTTGTGCGTCGGATTTGTGTACACACGATCGGAATGTCCGACAATGGATTTTGTTGTCGGAAAATTTTATATCCTGCTCTCAAACTTTGTGTGTCGGAAATTCCTATGGAAAATGTGTGATGGAGCCCACACACGGTCGTAATTTCCGACAACAATGTCCTTTCACACATTTTCCGTCGGAAAATCCGACCGTGTGTACAGGGCATAAGACTTTGTATAATGTTTTATGCACCTAGAATACATTTATGTAATTTAAACTGAAAGTTCACTTCCGTTTTATTAAACAGGTCCAAACACAAGGTCAAAGCTAAGTAGAACAGAGAGCAATGATGAAGTGCCATCAGAATTCAATTTAGTAGAGTGAAATAAATGGACCATGGCTGTGAGGTTGTGCTGAAGGGTTACTGCACTTATCCTTACTAAAATAAGTCTGAAAAGCTGTGCAATTCTCCCCAATTCTCTGTACTTATTCATTAATCCTTCTTGAAGGACATAACACTATCGGTTAGATCCATGTTTATTATTTATTTCAGGAAGCAATGTGCAAGAGATTTTCCATTTTGTAACTTTGTCATACAGCCTTTCTCTAAGTCGCTGCAACTTCAACAAACGAATAAATAAAATCATACTATAAGGAAGGCCTAAAGCCTAAGTTTAGTCAAAAATCTTTATTTTTAAATCAGGGATTATAGTTAAAATCAATGCACACTGTCCCCTGTGTTGCTGGCTGCTGCTTTAGCTGAAATCCAAAGTCCTCTGATCCCCCTACTCCCGCAGTTGTAATCTTCTGATGCTGCGGGAGTAAATATGAGCCCGGTATGGGGACCGGTCACAGGCACTCGTCAGTAGTGCCTCCATTAAGAGATGCTGTACTATAGCTTCCATGAATGAAAAGCCGTCTGTAAATGGAGACTGCTATAGTACAGCAATACAGCTTATATGAATGGGATACCCCCACAGTACCAGAAGATCATGATTGTGGGAATAGGTAGGAATCAGAGGACTTCAGATTTCAGCAGTCAGCAACACAAGGGACACTTTGCATTAAACGTTAGTACTGCCCCCTGTGCTGATTTTTTTTTCTACATTTTTTAGTAAACTTAGGTGTCCGTTTATGAAGCAGTGATCAGCGGTGATCCCGAGGATCACCGCTGATCACAGTCCATAAACAGTTTATCAAACAGTGATAATCAGGGGAAAACATGTTTGAACTTGTTCTCCCGCCGATTATCTCTACACACGGAGAATCCCCATGAATGACTCAGTAACGGCCAGTTTATGAAGCGGTGATCTCAGCGCTTCACTGGCGATCTGAGTCAGAATTCACACTCCCAGGTTCACCAGCTCAGAGGTGGTGAATCGGGGAGTGAAGAGGAAATCTGGGGGGATCTGAGGGGGAAGGAGGAAGTTTTTTAACTTCCTTATGCCTCGTTCAGACCCCCCAACACTGTAAGCATGTCCCCCTGTCATATTTATGTGTATACATATTTATACATATATACATATAATGTGTATATGTATATATATATCATGTGTGTGTATATAGATGTATATATAATGTGTGTGTGTGTATACATATGTGTATAATGTAGGGGGACACATTATTTTATTAACATTAATCCACGCGCCGTTGAGCGGTGATAATTTATCACTGCTTGATAAACTGACATTTGGTACTATAATCTCGTAAAGTCTCACGAGATTCCAGTATCAGGGGCCGTTCTCCACTATTTGAAGCATTTGTAGATCTCTTCACTCCTCCAAAGGTGAAGCGATCTACACCGCTTCATAAACTGCACACAGAGGAGAAAAATCTTCACTGTGAATGCCGGAGAATGAAGCAGTGAATAGATTTCACTGCTTCATAAACGGACACCTTAGACTTTATTGAACTATGTGAAGTGTGCATTTTTAATAATCAGTCCACAATAAAGTAAATATCAGCATTAACACATTTTTATAAGTAAAATGTGCAGCACTACTAAGCAAGAAGCAGTGTCTATAATAGGCAACTAGAGCTGTCACCCGTTCTCAAATACTCTTTAATTACATAGTTGGTAGTGCTGAATAAAGACATTAGTCCAGCCAGTTCAACCTCTGTGGGTGTGTGCGAGTTCATGTCAATAATCATTTCCCATATCTCTGAATATTGTGTTCACTAAGATGCTTGTCCAATAGTTTTTAAAAAAAAAACAATTAATACTTCTTGCTGACACCACTGATTGTGGAAGGGAGTTCCACATCTTGATGGCCCTGACAGTGAAACCCCCTACGCAGCTTAAAGTGGATGTAAACCCAATGTCATCCTTTCTAAACTACTGCCATAGGGGTTATCTATAAGGATATACATGCCTCCTGCATGTATCTTTATTTGTCAAATGTCTCCCCTCTGTCTGTTATGAGACCCGAAAAACTGCAGATTCTGTGGGCGGGTCTGTTATCTGGAGCTCGGTGGGTGGAGTCGTGATGTCAGTAGACATGCACATTGCAGAGATGCTGAAGAAAGAAGTGGGAGTGCACAAGATATGTAAATCACCTGTCACTCACAGCAAGGGGGAGGATTTGACAAAGTTTTTCTCAGTTTGTCAAGAATTGTCTCACTGAACAATAAAAGAGGATTGCTCAGAGATGGATTAACTCTTTGTGGCAAGACTGGGCTCAAATGATAGGAAATCGTATACTCTACAGTATAATAAAAAAAAATTCGGGTTTAAATCCACTTTAAGCTTAATAGCAAACTACGCATATACGGTGCAAATGTTTAAAGTGTATGTAAAGCCAAATCATTTTCTTTCTTTTTGTCTGAGTCACTTTGAGATTTCCCTTCACTTCCTGTTCCAACCACACAAGATGAAGAGCAGATATTTCAAAAGCAAGGGGAAATCCCTTCTTAAGCTGGCCATAGACTACTAGAATGTCGCTTGAAATGTTTAGTTTTAAAGATGTTCCTTTAATTTTCTAATTGTTTGTGGGGTCAAATTGATGTTTGTTTTAACCACAGTGATGAGAATATTCAGAGGAACAAGACAGAGAATTTTTCTGAAAGGAATTTCTAACAGTGTATTTTTGTTTTCACTTGTGAAAGTCCATTCATTCGAAAATCAAAAGTTAAAAGCAAAAGAAATTTCTTTCAAATGACATTCACCAAGTCATCAAATGTACTGAGAAAAGTCATACTAACATTTGTTTTAAAATCTGTTAGTGTATGGCCAGCTTTAGACAGTTGTGCATTAAAGTTAAAAAAGCTTCAAGGAAAAAAAGGCTCGTTTTTTTCCTATAAAAAAACAAACATGTTTATGCAGGTGGATCCTCCTCTTCTCGAGTCCCTCTTCGGTGCTCCTGGCCCCTCCCTCCTGTTCAGTGCCCCCACAGCAAGCAGTTTCCTATGGGGGTACCTGAGCTGAGTCACAGCTCCCTGTGTCCACTCAAACACGGAGCCCCGACCCGGCGCTTGCTCCTCTCTCCCCTGATTAGCTAGCTGACTTTGATTGACAACAGTGGGAGCCAATAGCGCCGCTGTGTCTCAGCCAATCAGGAAAGAGAATCTCGGAAGGCCGAGACACTCATGGACATCGCTAGACAGACAGGTAAGTGTTGGGGGGGGCTGCTGCACACAGAAGGCTTTTTATCTTAATGCATAAAATGCATTAGGATAAAAAACCTTCTGGCTTTACAACCCCTTTCAGACTTTACAACCACTTTATTATGCAATGCCAGGGTTTGCATTAAAAATAAAACTTTTGGTTTGGCTTTAAAGGCATATTCCACCTTCTGCAAAAATGTAATGAATACACCCACATTAATAATAAAATGTACCGTATATACTCGCGTATAATCCGAGTTTTTCAGCACATTGTTTTGTCCGTTCAGGTCCGCCTAAAAAACTGACAGGCGGACCTGAATGGATCGTTCGTGTGAAAGAGGCCTTAGGCTGCAATAAAATAAAATAAAAAATGGAATGTAACACCAACTGTCAAAAAAATGTAAAAAGGTAACTGACACTGCTAAGGCAATCAGGGGATCAGCTGTCATCTAAAGAGCGACAGATAGTGGCCTTTCCTCTGACTGCACACACACTCTAGCTTCTCATTGTGCTGTGTGTAAGAATATATATTGTACATTTACAGTATCTCACAAAAGTCAGTACACCCCTCACATTAAAAAAAAAATGTTATTCTATCTTTTCATGTGACAATACTGAAGAAATGACACTTTGCTACAATGTAATGTAGTGAGTGTACAACTTGTATAACAATGTAAATTTGCTGTCCCCTCAAAATAACTCAACACACAGCCATTAATGTCTAAACCGCTGGCAACAAAAGTGAGTACACCCCTAAGTGAAAACATTCCAAATTGGGCCCAAAGTATCAATATTTTGTGTGGCCACCATTATTTCCCAGCACTGCCTTAACCTGCTTGGGCATGGAGTTCACTAGAGCAGCGTTTCTCAACTCCAGCCCTCAAGGCGCCCCAACAGTTCATGTTTTCAGGATTTCCCTCAGATGAGACAGCTGTGGTAATTACTAAGGCAGTGAATCTGATCAAATCACCTGTGCAAAATAATGGAGAGCCTGAAAACATGACCTGCTGGGGCGCCTTGAGGGCTGGAGTTGAGAAACACTGCACTAGAGCTTCACAGGTTGCCACTGGAGTCCTCTTCCACTCCTCCATGACAACATTGCAGAGCTGGTGGATGTTAGAGACCTTGCGCTCCTCCATTTTCCATTTGAGGATGCCCCACAGATGCTCAATAGGGTTTATGTCTGGAGGCATGCTTGACCAGTCCATCAACTTTACCCTCAGCTTCTTTAGCAAGGCAATGGTTGTCTTGGAGGTGTGTTTGGGGTTATGTTGGAATACTCACCTGCGGCACAGTCTCCGGGCATCATGCTCTGCTTCAGTATGTCACAGTACATGTTGGCATTCATGGTTCCCTCAATGAACTGTAGCTCCCCAGTGCCGGCAGCACTCATGCAGCCCCAGACCATGACACTCCCACCACCATGCTTAACTGTAGGCAAGACACATTTGTCTTTGTACTCATCACCTGGTTGCCCCCTCCCCCCCTACACCCTTGACACCATCTGAACCAAATAAATTTATCTTGGTCTCAGACCACAGGACATGGTTCCAGTAATCCATGTCCTTAGTCTGCTTGTCTTCAGCAAACTGTTTGCAGGCTTTCTTGTGCATCATCTTTAGAAAAGGCTTCCTTCTGGGACGAAAGCCATGGAGACTAATTTGATGCAGTGTGCAGAGTATGGTCTGAGCACTGACAGGCTGATTCTCCATCCCTTCAACCTCTGCAGCAATGCGTCATACGTCATACGTCCATTTCCCAAAGACAACCTCTGGATATGACGATGAGCACATACACTCAACTTCTTGGGTCGACCATGGCGAGGCCTGTTCTGAGTAGAACCTGTCCCGTTAAACCGCTGTATGGTCTTGGCCACCATGCTGCAGCTCAGTTTTAAGGTCTTGGCAATCTTCTTATAGCCTAGGCCATCTTTATGTAGAGCAACAATTCTTTTTTTCAGATCCTCAGAAAGTTCTTTGCCATGAGTTGCTGTTGAACTTCTAGTGACCAGTATGAGAGAGTGAGAGTGATAACACCAAATTTAACACACCTGCTCCCCATTCAAACCTGAGACCTTGTAACACTAACAAGTCACATGATACAAGGGAGGGAAAAATCGCTAATTGGGCCCAATTTGGACATTTTCCCTTAGGGGTGTACTCACTTTTGTTGCCAGCACTTTAGACATTAATGGCTGTGTGTTGAGGGACAGCAAATTTACACTGTTATACAAGCTGTACACTCACTGCTTTACATTGCAGCAAAGTGTAATTTCTTCAGTGTTGTCACATGAAAAGATATAACATTTTTTTTTTAAATGTGAGGGGTGTACTGACTTTTGTGAGATACTGTACACGAGTGCCTGTCCTCAAGGAGGTAACAATCTATGGTCCCTAAAGCTGGCCATACACCTATAGATTATCTGAAGATTTTCTATGGTAAGATAGAAAAAGTGGGAAATTCCTCCATCCACACAGTTTAAAGAACATGGAGAAATCTGTTGCACATTTTCCATCTAACCATAGAAAATCTGCAGATAATCTATAGGTGTATGGCCAGCTTAACTCACATTCATACATACACATAAGGGCCAATTTAAACAGTAGCCAATTAACCCATCAACATATCTTTGGAATGTGGGAAGAAACCAGAGTACCTGGAGGAAACCCACACAGGCAATGGGAGAACATGCAAACTCCAGGCGGGTAGTTTCTTGGTTGGAGTTTGAACCGGTGATCCTAGTTGCCTATCCTAGATCCTATCCATGTAATGTATTTTATGGATGTTATTTACCTTTAAAAGCCTCCCATCAGACTGCTGATGGGTGCCCCATCTTGGAAAGATTTCAGCAGGCCCAGCAGATTACTCAGAGCTGTCCCTCAAATGAAAATCAATACTATACTCAGCAGCTACATTAAAAGAGGTCATGTAGGGAGGTGAAGGAATGGGTGGAGGAGATGGGCCAGCATAGACAGTAATTAGACACTCCCAAATTTGACAGTAAGCCCAGAGGAAATGTTGCAAGTAAATACAAATCTGTTTATAGAAAAAAAACACTGAAAATAAGCATTTAATGCACTTGATATTTCTGTAGTTTTACCCGCAATTTAAAATGGCGATAGGTTCTCTTTAAATACCTCTCTATTGCAAAGTTGTTGTTTTTTTGCCACAATGTAGTACAACAAGCACTTTACATTATGTCAAGAAAATACATCCAGTAAAAAGAATAGGGTAAAAGATTCACTGCAGCTTGAATCCTATTATAGGCTATACAAGTGTGAGAAGCAGCATGGCGGCAGCATACCTGTGGCTGGGATTTAGAGGAAGGTTAATTGCTGTGACTGCTGTCAGCCAAACAGCACCGGGGACACAAACTGTGCGGCTTAATTAAGCAAATAAACATTTCACAAGCCATTTTCTTTAATTGCTTTCGTAATTAAAAATTTAGGACTAAAATATAAAGCTTATGCTGCATTATAAAAAAAAAAAAAAAAAAAAAAAAAAATCACATTTAAAGAAGGACTCTACTAAAACACAACTTATATCTATACTGCAAACCTAACATAAGCCAGGTGTAATTTTGTTTAAAACATCAGTGACTCTAAAGTTTCATTCACACGGTCATAAAAAAACACATATACAAGTGTTTTTTTAATTACAGATCTGAATACAGCTGCGTTGTTTTCAATGGAGCTATTCACAGAGGTGCATAAACATGAGGTGTTCTCAGATCCTTAAAGTGGATGTAAACCCTCACATATACCCAGTGAAGTGAACAGCTTCAGATGATACACAGAGATTAAACAAATCTCCCTATATAAGTTTTACATGTATATCTTCTGTCTTTCCCTTTCTATATTCTTTAGAATGTGAACATCGTGGTAGAATTTTTACTTCCTCTTTCAGCTGTGGGAGTGGAGTCTTGTTATACACTGTGTGAGAGCTGATTGGAGGAAAGGCACACACACAACCCTCCACATAGGCAGAGCAAGGAAGATACATGCAGAGCTGTGCTGTGAATAGACCAGCTCTCTGCTAATCTATTTATAGCAGCCTTCCTGACACAAATTTCCAGCTGCTTTTATCACCTGTGTCGAGAACTTGTCAGAAGTTATCATGCTGATAACAGAAGAACGGAGCAGCAGAAAGACATGGGACTCAGGGCTTTGGAGAGAGAAAAGTAAATACAGCAGATATACCGTATTTATCGGCGTATAACACACACAGGCGTATAACACGCACATTCATTTTAAGAGGGAAGTTTCAGGAAAAAAACTTAAATTTTAAATAAGGAACTTTGAAGTAAAATAAGGGTCAGTGCCCATCTGCAGCCTCACCATTGCCATCAATGCAGCCTGATCAATGCCCATCTGCAGCCTCACAAGTGCCATCAATGCAGCCTCATCAGTCCACATCAATGCAGCCTCACCATTGCCTTCAATGCAGAAGCCTCACCATTGCCATCAGCGCAGCCTGATCGATGCCCATCTGCAGCCTAGAGGGGACAGGGAGGGGGTGGGACGAGCGCCGACAGATTACATACAGTGAGAATCTCCTATGATAGACAGAACAGTGGTCCAATGGCGGCCCAGGAGACAGGAGTTCCTATTACAGAGACCGCCAAGTAAACAGGAGATTCTCACTGTATGTAATCTGACGGTGCTCATCCTGCCCCCCCCCCTCCCTGTCCCCTCCGAGGCAGCTAAAACTGAAGTATTGGCGTATAACACGCACGCACTATTTGCACCCAATTTTCATGGTGAAAAAGTGAGTGTTATACGCCAATAAATACAGTATGTGCCCAGGTCAGATTTCATGAATCAAGTTTACATCCACTTTAAGGCTGCAAAACGCAGTGCGATTGACAGAATCAACCTATACAATCCCATTCCTGTGTGGGAAAAAAAATGACAAATGAATGGCTCAAATTGCACCACATCGCTTGTGATTTGCACAGTAATGTGGTGCGATTCCTGTGCAAATCACATGTGATGTGTCACACCGCATATATGTGAACCGAGACTAACACAGATTGCAAAAAGAACATGTGCTTACACGTATATACATATGCATACGCGTTTGTAAGTGTGTAAATTAAATTTAAACAAGGGGGGAAAAAAATGATCATAAAAAACAAGTTATGTATTGGTCTTTACGCGTTTAAACTTATGTATACACAAGTATTTTACTGGTCATTACGCAGAAACGTTTCGCTTAGAAAACACGTGTACTAACACCGGTAACTTTATTACAGCTGTGTGAATGAGGCATAAAGCTGGCCATACACTGATTGAATTTGGGCTGGTTCCAAATTAACCAGCAGAAGTTTGCTTAGAGGGTGGTACAATCTGCCCCCTCCTGTCCAATACCCTTCAACTGGAAAACTGAAAGAGCAGATGTCCAGGTGTTCTGACAGCTGCCACCAGTGGCTGTCAGAATTCAATAGCCCAACAGGGAGATCTGTCCATCCACACTATATAGAAGGATAGAGGAATCTTTTTTTTTTTTTGTACTAGCCAGGCAACTAGCATCTTCAGAAGGGGATTGGCAATGGACCCCATGAGTCTCTCAAGAAAGGCTTTTGTTAAAGTAGCACAGGAACAGGCCACAAATTCTGAGTTCTACATACACTCACTGAGCAAATTAATAGCAACACTATACAGTACTAATGCTGGGTAGGTCCTCCCTTTGCTCTTAAAACAGCCTCAGTTCTCCGTGGCATGGATTCCACAACATTCATGAATCATTTTTTGAGATTCTGGTCCATGTTGACATTGCACAATTACAGTTTGTCCGCTGCATATTCATGCTGCAAATCTCCCATTCTAAAACATCCCAAAGGATGACAGGAGTGGAACCCAACATGACCCTCAGCTCTTGTAGCCCATCCACCTCAAAGGTTGAATGTGTTGTACAATCGGAGATGTTTTTCTGCTCACCACAAAGTTAGGAGGGTTATACGAATTACCATAGCCTTTCTAGGCCGTTTTAAGGTGTTTCCATTCACCAAACTGAAGCTCACTTGATGTTTTTTGCTTTGAACACCACTTGGAGTAAACTCTAGAGACTCTTGTGCCAGGATCTGAACCCCGGGTTTACTGCTGTACCTGGCAGTGGCTCTTCCTACTCACTTGAAGCTCTATGTAGCTCCTCGCCTGATCCTTTAGCCCAGGGGTTTCCCAGCCCCTGGGCCACGGACTGGTACAGGTCCGTGGGCAGTTGTTGACCAGGCCGCACAGTGGGAGGTGAGCGTCAACAACGGTCCAGACAGGGCTATCACAGGTTGCGGTCACTGCTCACCTCCTGCTGTGTGGGCATGCCTGTGTCTCCTCTCCCAGCTCTACTGGCGATCAGCATGGAGAGTGAGAGTCTTTTCATATTAACAAGCAGGTAATAACCCCATTTTTAATATGATAAATTTCAGCACCTCCTGCCCCCTGCCATGCTAATAGGGTGACATCATCTGTGGGGCAGGAGACCCTGGAGAAGACACAAAGGTTGAATCCTGCCTCTGACCTGCAAAAGGTAGGAGTAAAAGGGAGCCCTGTGATTGAAGAAAAAAGGAGAGGGGAATGACTGCAAAGGACACTGTGATGGGGGGGGGAGGGGGGGTCGTGATATAAAGGGGAACTTTGATATAAAGGGGACTGCACTGTAAAGGGGTGCTGTAATCTTACAGTACCCCTTTACAGTGCAGTCCCCTTTACAGTGCAGTCCATGTTACATTAATGTTAAGGGGACTGCACCGTAAAGGGGCATTGTGATGTAAAGGGGACTGCAATGTAAAATGGGGACTGAGATGTAGGGAACCGAAGACACTGTGGGACTGCTTTAAAGAGCAGTTGTGGACACTGATTTAAATGAAGGACTGTGCTGTGAAGGGGGTCTGAGTATCCACTCCAAGAATATATAGTCACCAACCACCCCCGCACATGCCCCCCCCCACCGCCTTCTGATCCCTGAAAAAAATTGTCTGTCACCAAACCAGTCCCTGGTACAAAAAAGGTTGAGGACTGCTGCTGCATAACCAGTGAAGTGATACACAGAGATTAATGAAAGAAAACTCCTCCTACAAAAGTTGTACCTGTTTATCTGCAGTCTTCTCTTCATCCGTTCAAAGTCCAGAATTTATAAAGATTATCTGAACTGTCAGAAAAAGGGGACGAAGAGCTGAAATTACACTCTTCAGAGCTCGAGGAGAGCTCTGACAGCTAATTGGAGGGAATAGACACCCCCCCCCATATCACACAGGAACAGAGCTGAGGCTGTCAATTAGCTGGAGGTTCATCTCCCCTGTCACCTTTTTTCTCTTTTGCCGCGTACACACACAAGCGGACTTTCCGAACAAACAGGCTTGCCTACACACGATCACACCAAAGTCCGATGGATTCGTACGTGATGACGTACGACTGGACACAAATAAGGAAGTTGATAGCCAGTAGCCAATAGATGCCCTAGCGTCGGTTTTTGTCCGTCGTACTAGCATACAGGCTAACGGACTTTTCGACCGGACTCGAGTCCATCGGAAAGATTTGAAACATGTTCCAAATCTAAAGTCCGTCAGATTTTCGACTGAAAAAGTCCGCTGCAGGTCCCATGAAGCCCACACACGGTCGACTTGTCCGCCGAACCAGTCCGGTCGAAAAATCCGCTCGTGTGTACGCGGCATTTGTGTCAGGTAAACTTGTCAGAAGTGACTAATGCTGATAGTAGAGGAAAGAAGCAGCAGACAGAAATGCCACTTAGTGCTCTTAATTGAGACAAGTACACACTATAGAGGGATATTCTTTGTTCATAATTCATGTCTGAGGTTTAGAACCACTTTAAGCCATTTCTCTGCACTTTCTATTTGCCAGATTATTGTGCTTTTGCCACCAAGTTACTCTTCTTGCTTCTGCTACACACCACTTATGTACGGGCCCTTGGCTGTCAATGCATTCTTTGTTGCTCTCCACTTCAAACCTGAAACTTTAGACTGCGGATGTTAACCCTTTAATCTCAGACTACGCTTCTGCCTTGCTTCCATACTGCTACCATTATTTGTGCATCAAACTTGGCCTGTTTATAATTACAAATATGTCTGTGGTTTCAGCTACTGTACCCTAAGCTTGATCCTAGATTGTGACCTGTTGGGCATGAAAATTCCTGAAGACTAGCAATTATAAAACTCATACCAGCCAATCTGGCACCAACAATCACTAGGATTAGATTTCCCCCCATTCTGGTGTTTGATGTGAACATTAACTACTTGCCTACTGAGCATTTTTACCCCCTTCCTTGCCAGGCCAATTTTCAGCTTTCGACGCTATTGCACTTTGAATGACAATTGCGCAGTAATGCAACGTTGTACACAAACAACATTTTCTATCATTTTTTGAGACACATAGAGCTTTCTTTTGGTGGTATTTAATCACCACTGGGCTTTTTATTTTTTGCTAAAAAAAAACAAAAAAAAGACCAACAATTTTGAAAAAAAAAAAAAGGTTTTCTTAGTTTCTGTTATAAAATTTTGTAAATAAGTAACTTTTCTCCTTCACTGATGTGTGCTGATGAGGCGGCACTGATGAGGTAGCACTAATATGCAGCACTGATAGGTGGCACTGATAGGCAGGCTCTGATGGGCACTAAAATGCAGCATTGACTGGCATCGTTGATGGGCACTGATTGGCATCACTGCTGGGCACTGTAGGGACGGGACAGGCTTTACCTGCTGCGAGAGGTATACGAGCTCGCCGCTCGTTTGGAGATATGATCGTTTTTATGCTGTTAATGTGAGTACCCTTGATTTATTGAATAAAAGCTGTTGGTTAAAATGATATCACGCTATTGGGACTCCCTATGTTTTCTGTCCCCCTATTCCACTGAGGGAATTACCTTGTGCAATTAAGACTGAGAAGATAACGCTCTACACCCATAGGAGGATCCCCCTAAAGATTTAAGGTCATATGCGTTTTGCCCTATTACCCTAAGGTAAGGGGCCACTTCTTACTTGTGTGTTTAAAACACGAAGATGGGCACTGTGTGATTTTTCGTGAGCACTGCACTGCGACTGTTGCATGCCAGGACGCTGTTGCCACAAGAAAGATTTTTTGTTTTTTTTGCTGAAACACACTGTACTGTTACTACTGCACTGCGACTGTCGCATGTCAGGACGTTGCTGTCACAAGAAAGATTTTTTGTTTTTTTGCTGAAACACATTGTACTGTTACTACTGCTACATGTCAGGATGTTACAGTCACACTACACCTAATAGTTTCATACTATAGCACTTGCTAATTTTTGGATTTTCTAATATTGTTTTAAAAAAAATGTCATTGCACTGTTGCACAATGTCACTTTAAGCGGTGCATGCTTTTATGTACTAAAAGTCACTTTAGATTGTATGTTGTACTGTTTCGACACTTTATATATTTTTGATAGTTTGTTTTTGGGCATGTTGAGATTTATTTATTGATGGATTAATATCTATTGATTAGTGACACTTTTTACATGATTGATATTTTCTTATGGATATAATGAGAGATATGTATTAATTGCCGTCACCACGGGCGATGAACATTCCACCACTCAGGGATATTGCCATATGACTGGAGATTGATACACGCTAGTCGTTATCACTGCTATAGTGTCACCATATCTGTGACCACACACTCCCTATATTTGTCACGCCACCTTAAGTTAATTTAGCTAATTTATCCAGGATTAGCGCGGTACCATTTTTGTTTATTATTACTGTTGGGACTGCACTGATGATCAGTGCCCCGATTCTCTGTGCAGATCTCCCCTGTGAGGAAATGCCGCTGATCGTCGCTGCTCTCCTCACACTCTGTCAGTGTGAGGACAGGAATGCTGTTAACCAGCATTTCCTTGTTTACATGTAATCAGCTGTGATTGGACACAGCTGATCACATGGCTAAAGAGCCTTGTCATCGGTTCTTTACCGAGACCGGTGATGTGCCGTGTCCCAGGGACAGAGTGCACCACCAATCATCGTGCAAACGTCTCTATGGTTGCACAAGCGCAGCGAGAGTGGGACAATGTCATATGACGTCGTCCCAGAACGAGAGAACCACCTTGCGACCCATCATTTCACTATACGGTAGGTGGGAGGTGGTTAAGTGAATCTCCTGACCTGTAACTGTATTGATTCGATTTGTACTGCTGCCAGATGATTGGCTAACTAGATAATTGCATACATAAGTAATAAGATGCAAAAAAAATGCTTAGTGAGTGTATGCTCATTAGTAGGAGCAGAGTAAGGTGAGACTACTGTTTTTAGTAAATTATTAATAGAAGTATATATGGGGAAAATTTGTAGGTCTGTGATAGAAGCACTTTGCCTTAAAAGACGAGCTCTCACACTGTCACAGATGTGTTGGGGATTGGGCGATGTCTTCCCAACAATGTCCTAGACAGCAGAAAACCTGACATTGGTTTCACACATATTCCACTGAACTTAAAAATAAGTAAAAATAACTTTTTTTTTTGTATCTACTTCATTTAGCAATAAAAAAGATGTTATCTATAAAATGGAAAATGTGAAAAGGGAAGTTCCCTCACCTGCACAACAAAGGAGTGTAATCCATGGCACTGTCCATCTGATGTGTACAGCTGAGCATACACCACAGCATGGGTGGCGGTCTTCCCCATATTACCTACCCAGAATTTAGCTGCTTCAAAATCTGGGGAGTTTATAATAAAATCCTGGAAAAGAAAATAGAGGTAAAATACAGGACATAACAACATAACATTATTGTTTGAAAAAAAAAAAACACAATTATTGTATTCAGTTCTCAAAATTGTTATTCAACGCAGAAGAAACCCACCAATTTAAAGCGACACTAAAGCCTATGTTTTTTTATTCTGTAATTTTGGTGTAATACAATATGTAATGCCTCTTGATGGGGTTGATTTACTAAAACTGGGGAGTGCAAAATCTGGTGCAGCTCTGCATGGTAGCCAATCAGCTCCCAGTTTTTTCTTTTTTGTCAAAAAATTGATTTTGTCAACACAAAACAAGCTGAACAAGCTGAAGTTAAAAGCTGATTGGTTTTTATGCAAAACTGCACCAGATTTTGCACTCTCCGGGTTTAGTAAATTAACCCCGATACAAACATATTTCTTCCGCCTGATCCAGGTTGTCCCCTCAGCACTGGTGCTTGGGTGTTTGGTGATTCTTTCTTTCAGTTTTCATGGTGTAACTCTTGCGTCCACACTCCATTCACTACCATTACCTGGAGTGGCTAGCCACTCCTCTTCCCTACTCCTGTGTCCTCCAGTGCGCATACTCCTGCTGTCTCCTGTCTCTAAAAAGCAGCCAGCAGAGAGCAGCGGAGAACATGGAGATTAAGTGTTGGGCACACTCTAGGGGAATTTAAAATGACTGGAGCATGTTTTACTGCTTGTTAGCAATACATTATTTAAAAATAAATGGAGCTTTTGGTATTACATTAAGGGCTCTTTTACATGGGCAATCAGGGGGCGGTTGAGCTGCGGTTTTACCGTCCCCTGTCCACCCACCTGACATTACAAAGGACTGTACATCGCCACAGTCGCAATGCTTTACGGCTGTTGCAGTTTTTATTCAGGCTGCAGAGTTTGACAGATGGTAAATGTTGTGTCCTTGAAACGTCCTGTGCACTGAACTGTCAAACAATATTAATAGGCTTTCCTGTGGTCTCCTGTAAACTACAGGACACTTCACCCATATAGGGTGAATAATGATGAAAAAGGGAGGTATTCTGTGCTAGGGTGACAATGCTGCTCCTCTTTAGATACACAAGAGGGAGTGTAGTCACCCTCCGACAGAAAGTGTGTTATCTGCAGGATTACCAGGCAAAATTAAAGAAAAAAATGCAGCAATCACATATAAAGACTGGTAAGCTGTGATATATATTACAATTCTATTCTTGGGTCTAAAAATGCCTTAAATGGCTAGTGAACAAACTACAACACTGCCAATGCGGCCTGAGCAGCTGCAGCACAGTTTTTCTAAACAAAACTGGTTTGCATCACCGGAATGAAAGATGTATTTTTCTGTGATCCTACAGTTACTCTTTATTGATGTCATACAAAGTACAGGAGAAATGTGAAGAGAGAAGCAAATAAAAGCAATTCTTATAGAATTTGACTATATTCAACTAAAATCTGGTTGTTTTGGTTACTGTACTTTTTAAAACTTAAATTTTTGCACTGCATTATTAAATAGACCCTGTCAGGGAAAAGCAACAATGTCTGTGTAAGCCCCCCAACCTATCCTACTGAAACTTACCTTTCCAGCAACCCCCTGCCACATGCAACCTCTACCTTCACATTAGGGAGGGAGTTCACCACCATTCCTTGGGCAGGACTTAAAAAACAACATTTAGGAAAAAAAAAACGTTTTTTCTTTTGGTTAAGGAATTATGAAATATTGCATATTAATATGCCGTATTCTGTCTTTGATCCCCTTTTCATGTGTTTTCCTCTATCTCCTGATCTGCTTTGATGTAAAAAAAGATTTTATTTACAGAGCTCAGTAACTCAACCTATACAGACACACACACACGAATGACTCCTTGCTGGGACTCATCAGACTGCTCTGTCTGAAAGAAAATTACTGCTTTCTATATTAAAAACCTATAGTGCACTGGGTATTAGTTACATACATAATTTTCTTTCTTGCCCTACAACCCATGAAAAGTCTTTTGCAAAAGAAAAACAAAAAACAACAAAAAAAACAACAAAATAACAAAAAAAAAAAGACAAAAAAAAAACAACACCTTTTCCCCTTATGCTCTAAGCAATTTTGAATTTTCTCATGCACCCTGCTCCAGATATGCAGTAATGCGATAATAGAGCTGGGTGCGGTGGACGATGTATCTCCTGTACACATCCTCCCAATGGAGAGGCACCCAAAGAGGAGCAATGCAAGACGTTAAAGAAGCAGTTGGGAAGTGGCAGTGAGTGAAGCGGTGACTGCACAAGACAATTACTAAAGAACCTGAGCCAAATTATATTTCCTTTTAACGCCAAAGTCAGCAGTTTGTTGAGAATTTCCTGCCGCGTACCTTTGTTGAAGCATCAAAGTTTGCAGTTGTGCGGATAGCCTTTGTATTGCTTCCATGGCTCAATTCTGTGAGTGCAAAGCATCCAAAAATCTAAAGTAAAGCAATCGATTATTAGTGTAAAATCTAAGAAATATCATAAACAACAATTTAAATCCATAGCTTAAGCAGGAAAATTAATAATGAAAATGTAAAAGTTTTTGTGAGCAGGGCCAGGATAACAGGTGGCAGGGAGGGGCGGATACCCTGGGTGCAAAAGTTTACTGTAGAAATAGGGGCACTCTTGTTTTGTTACAAGGCTGACAGGAGTAATGACAACAGCATCACTACTCCTGTCTGCCCAGCGCTGGGAGCAGCAAGGAGAAGAGGAGAGAGCCGAGAGGTGGTGCGGGCTGTATTCTCACTCCTCCTCCTCTCTCCTGCCAGTGCAGTGCTCCTGTATAAACAAGGTGGCGGTGTTCACAGACACACAGGAGCTGCACTAGCAGTAAGGATGAGTGGGAGAGAGAGCACAGCCTGCACCACGGAGCGCAGAAGTCCCCAGGAGAGCTCAGCGAGTGAAGGAGAAAGCCATGAGCGGAGGAGAGAGCCATCAACACAAGCATGCGCTTAATGTTAAAACTGAGCTGCACAGTGATTTTGACAAGCAATTTACTGCTAGGCGTAGGATACCCTAAGCTTGCACATCATGAATGGGGGGGCAATTTAGCATCTTTGCCCCCCTAGATGACCTTGTCCCGGCACTGCTTGTGAGATACGGGTAATGCTCATCTATGACCTGTTAAACACTTTGTAGAGAAGGGAGTTTTACTTGTGAGGGACTATAAAGAGTGATATAGTCTCACAATCTGCAATGCTCTATGCCTGTTCTGCAGTCATTTTTCAGCATTTATCCACAGTCTAGTTCAGTGGTATCCAGACAAAAGGAACAAGAAAAAGGCTATAACAAACTGTCTGCTTTTCAGTGTTGGTAGGGCCTTCCACCCCTTACACGGTTTCCCCAGACACTGGCCAAAACTTGGTCTTCCCAATCATACTAGCATGACCATATTGTGAAGTTTGGTTCAATTCTAACCTTGGAACCTTACATCTTCCTGTGGCTCTGTGCCCAAATGCATACTAGAGCTGCATTAGCCACTAAACAGAGTATTACCAGGGTCTGATATATTAGGCTGCAGTTGGGATTTTTGGACACACACACACCGGGGCCAATTTAGACAAAAGTCAATTAAAAGAGAAGTAAGGGAATTTTTTTTTTGTAGAATCATACTTACCTAGCTGGATGCAGCATTGCTCTGATGCTGCATCTGTCCCCCAAAGGTTTTAAACACAGAGAGCTGGTTACTGTCAGTCACTGGTTCTCTGTCTGCCCCCCTTCCCACCACGCTCACTGGAGTGCTGAACTGTGGAGGGGGCAGGAGCGGTCGGCTCAGGCACTCAGCGGATCACTCATATGGTCGCGATCTTCCCCGAGCCTGGTCCGGCTCTGTGATGACAACAGACAGCGGACTTCAGCCCGCGGTCTGCTGAAAACGGGTGACAGGAGTGCAGAACGAACTGCACTCCTGTGATCCACAGGAGAATCAATGCCAATCAAGCTCTGGCTGTACATCTCCTTTAACCTGCCAGGACTTCTTTGGAGTGTGAGTGGAAACCAGTGTACCCAGAGGAACTCATACAAGTCGAGAGATAACATCCAAACTTTATGCAGATAGTTTCCTTGCTGAGATTAAAACCAAGGATCCCATTGCTGTAGGAATAACCACTAAACCACTGTGCCTCTACACCCACTTTTATAAATTGAAAAAAACTGGTGTGCACCGGAATGGAATGCGTGACTGATGGAAAACCCTTTCCGAGAGATGTTGATTTAACAACTTACAGTCCAAGTTGTCCAACGTGATGCAGATTTACCTATTCCTATTTGTTTAATCACAATTGTGTATATCACTGCTTATCACAAGACAAGATGTAACATTTCTGAGAGATGTTGATTTACCAACTTACAGTTTTAGTTTACTAATTTGATGAGAGATGAGGCAGCTGGCCTTTCTACCACACAACTGACAGGGACATGGGATTTCCTGCCAGCAGCACCTGAAGCGCAACTGGACAGAGGGTCCAAGACCTCTGCCCCACCCCCTGCAGTGAATGGACTCAGGAGCCAAGGAAGTCATCCTCGCTCCAAAGTGGGAGTCCAGGAGTCTGCGAGATGGCACAACCAGCTCATCTCTCCAGCGGAAGATCAACAGTCTCGAAGTGGAGAAAGATATTCTCCCTCCCCAACAGCCAGCCAACGACAGATACTCAGTTCGGGAGAGAAGGTAGTTGTCCTTCCTCCCCAGCAGCAGATCCACAGTCTGGGAGTGGAGGGAGCCAGCTGCCCTCCCCAACAGTTAGCCGGAGGGGATGATGTGGGGTCTCCAGCAGAAGTGCTGGCATCAGGGCAGCGTGCTACCAACCTCTGCCCAGCACCGGCAACAACTCTGGAGTTCAAGGGAGCCGGGCCAGTCGACCCCTCTCCCCAGCAGCAGACCGATACCCGAAACGGTAAAGACGACCCGACTGAAGCTCTGGCAGCCAGGGAGAGATTCCACAACCTCTGACCCACACCTACGGATGACAACTATTCCCCGCAGCCCATAATGGACATCATATGGACCGACCATGTGGGTTCACTTTGCCCGACTAACGCATGTTCAGACTAGGTGGAGGTGTGGGACCTTGTTAGTATACTTTTGATGGGGGGGGAAATGTGAAAGACCCAACCTGGACAGACTATGGGCCCATACTTTCAGGAGAACACTACTCTTTGGGAGATGTGTGCCTGGGGAACCCTTGAAATGGTCTTGCTTTGGATTTAGGTTCATGTTTCCCCAAAACATACAGACTCTGGGAACTGTAGGACCCACATACATATTTGGGGTCTCTAGGCCCAAACCAGCAGTGACTAATTCAGACTGATACTCAAAGCAGATGTTAATAACATCAGCTCAAAGCAACCTGATGCTGGGGGTCTCCTGATTTAATCTGTTTAAGGTGTTGTGTTAATTGTCTACAACAACAATATTGGTCCCACGGGACTTTTAATGAGCCACACCTCAAACATGTATATAAAAAAAAAAATGTAAGAAAATTTATTGACATACATTTAAAAACAACACATAATGCAAGAATTGATAAACACATATACAGATGTAATACTCAATATTGAAACCTTTACATAGAACCTATACAGTCCGTATTAATATCCAACATTATGTGAGCATGTATATGTGTATGTATATGACCATATATGTATATATAATATTGTGCACATTGTACACTGGCTCCCTCCTCTCCTCACATGCTGTACCAATCGGCACGAGGAGCAGAACCGGAGATGCTCCGGTTTGTTTACGAATTATCACGTGGTAAAGGGCCACTGTCAATGGCCCTTTACCCCGATCTGTGACACGCCGGGTCTAGGAGACCCGACAGTCACGGACATTCATGGGTGTGCGATTTTGGGAGGACCTTATAGTACGCCCTCCCAGAGTTATCCGACCGCACTGTAGCCGTTTTTGGGCTATGGCCTGGTCGGCAAGCGGTTAAACAAACACATATAGTCCCATAAATGAAAATGTGACCAAAGAGATCTTCTCTAAATCCAAAGTAATGGACGGGTTATTACTGCAATGCAATGGTGTGAACAAGTCCTTAGCTTTGAAATAATGGAAGAGGCAGTATTCAGATTGTAAAGTCATAATTGTGGCACACAGAGCAGCAATGTCTTGGGAACACTGCTGTATGCCTTGAAGGTGTTAAATGTTATTTAAATGTTTCCATAATGTAGGAGCAGATTTGTATGACATCACAGATGAACCTACCTCCATACGCCTTATTTGATTTAGGAAGGTCTGGTGCTTCTCAGAGCCGCCACTTCCAACAGCACCCGCAAACACCTGAGATACAAACAAAGCAAATCACTGACACTTGTGCAAGAACAACGTTAATTGGGAGACAGGCCTTGGTGGGGTCATAGTATAAAAAGTACCTGAGTATTCAGGAAATATTTAGCAGCAAGGGACCAGTCGTACATGCCCAGGCAGTTTATAAGCACCAGAAGTTTCTGAGGTTTCTCCATGGTCTCCTCGAAGGTCAGGAAATCATACTCGAAGATCTTCCTGCAGCGCAGAAATGTCAGCTCTCTGTACTTCTCCAGACCAAGCTCCTCTCCAGGTTGGCGATGGAAAAGTGGATCATTCTCCAGCGTGGAGAAGATTTTTTTCTGGAAACATAATGCAACATTCATTGTATCACATATACAGAAGTGCAGGATTTAATTTAAACTGAATATATGATTTCCAAATGCAGTGTAAAGCAATGAGGTTCACTTTAGTCCAGACCTCCACAGATACATATACTTACCTTCCTTTTCCTCCCATACTTCTCTGTTCAACCACCATAAGTGAAAGAAAGGTGCACACTACAAGATGCTACAGCTGTAGCTTAATAACTTGAGATCCAGAAGATTTTACTCCCTTTCACGACCAGGCCATTTTTTGCTATTTAGCACTGCACTACTTTAACTGGTAATTGCGCAGTCATGCAACGCTTTACCCAAACAAAATTTATATAATTTTTTTCACACAAATATAGCTTTCTTTTGGTGGTATTTGAGCACCACCCGTTTTTTTTTTTTTTCTCTCAACAAATCGAAAAAAAGACCGAAAATTTGGAAAATAAAATGTTTTTTACTTTCTGCTATAAAACATATCAAAATAAAATTTCTTCATAAAGTTTGGACAAAATGTATTCCGCTACATATCTTTGATAAAAAAAATCCCAATAAGTGTATATTGACTGTTTTGCGTGAAAGTTACAGCTGTACATCTACAAACTATGGCATATACAGTACCTTGAAAAAGTATTCCTACCCCCTTAAAATTTTCCACATTTTGTCATGTACCAACAAAAACATGTATTTATTTATGTATTTTATTGGGATTTTATGTGATAGACCAACACAAAGTGGCACATAATTGTGAAGTGGAAGAAAAATGATAAATGGTTTTCAATTTTTTTTACAAATAAATATGTGAAAAGTGTGTGGCGTGCATTTGTATTCAGCCCCCCTGAGTCAATACTTTGTAGAACCTCCTTTCACTGCAATTACAGCTGCAAGTCTTTTTGGGGATGTCTCTACCAGCTTTGCAGATCTAGAGAGTGACACTTTTGCCAATTCTTCTTTGCAAATTAGCTCAGCCTCTGTCAGATTGGATGGAGAGCATCTGAACAGAAATTTTCAAGTTTTGCCACAGATTCTCAATTTGATTTAGGTCTGGATTTTGACTGGGCCATCTTAACACATGAATATGCTTTGATCTAATCCATTCCATTGTAGCTCTGGCTGTATGTTTAGGGTCATTGTCCTGCTGGAAGGTGAACCTCTTCTCCAGTCTCAAGTGTTTTGGAGACTCTAACAGGCTTTCTTCTAAGATTGCCCTGTATCTGGCTCCATCCATTTCCCACCAACTCTGACCATCTTCCCTGTCCCTACTAAAGAAAAGCATCCCCACAACATGATGCTGCCACCACCATGTTTCATGGTGGGGATGGTGTGTTCAGGGTGATGTGCAGTGTTAGTTTTCTGCCACACATGGCGTTTTGCTTTTAGGCCAAAAAGTTCAATTTTGGTCTTATCTGACCAGAGCACCTTCTTCCACATGTTTGCTGTGTCCCCCACATGGCTTCTCGTAAACTGCAAATGGGACTTCTTATGGCTTTCTTTTCAAAAATAGCTTGCTTCTTGCCACTCTTCCATAAAAGGCCAGATTTGTGGAGTGCACAACGAATAGTTGTCCTGTGGACAGATTCTCCCACCTGAACTGTGGATCTCTGCAGCTCCTCCAGAGTTACCATGGGCCTCTTGGCTGCTTCTCTAATTAATGCTCTCCTTGCCCGGCCTGTCAGTTTAGATGGACGGCCATGTCTTGGTAGGTTTGCAGTTGTGCCATACTCTTTCCATTTTCGGATGATAGATTGAACAGTGCTCCGTGAGATGTTCAAAGCTTGGGATATTTTTTTATAACCTAACCCTGCTTTAAACTTCTCCACGACTTTATCCCTGACCTGTCTGGCGTGTTCCTTGGCTTTCATGATGCTGTTTGTTCACTAAGGTTCTCTAACAAACCTCTGAGGGCTTCACAGAACTGCTGTATTTATACTGAGATTAAATTACACACAGGTGCACTCTATTTACTAATTATGTGACCTCTGAAGGCAATTGGTTCCACTAGACTTTAGTTAGGGGTATCAGAGTAAAGGGGGCTGAATACAAATGCACGCCACACTTTTCAGATATTTATATGTAAAAAATTTGGAAAACCATTTATCATTTTCCTTCCACTTCACAATTATGTGCCAATTTGTGCTGGTCTATCACATAAAATCCCAATAAAATACCTTTAGGTTTTTGGTTGTAAAATGGCAAAATGTGGAAAGGGGTATGTACATCATACATTAAGGGACTGTATACTGTAATAATATATATATATATATATATATATATTATATATATTTATACTTAATATTTAATATACTAATGGTGGTGATCAGTGTCTTATAATGGGACTGCGATAGCGCAGAGGGCAATCTGAGACTGATGCTGGGGGGGGGACTGACTAACTGCAACTGACATCACCAGTGACATTAACATAGTGCTCAGTAATAATATTATACACTGTCACTGTACTAATGACACTGGCTGGGAAGGGGTTAACATCTAGGGTGATCAAGGTGTTAAATGTGTGCCTAAGTATGTGTAATGTGTATAATGTGTGCTGCTTTTACAAATAGAGTTTTTTATCCCTATAAGCTGGGACTTGCTGACAGGTTCCCGCTGTGTATAATCAATCAATTTAGGGCTCACGCATGGGTGCCCCCCCCCGAAGCAGGCAGGAACGTTGCTTTGCCTGTTTTGGGCCACCTGTCAACAGTACACTGCACGCGGGCGGTCCACAAGTGGTTAAAAATGTCAATAGCCTGTTTATAAAGGGGGAGGGATAAAACAGGGAAGGTAAAGTATAAATTGATTAAGCTTCAGCTTTAATTGCGACAAATAAAAGCCATGTGTCAGAAGGTTTGCCCTGAATAATGTGCATGTTGAAATAATAAAGAATACACAGAAAATGAAGTGAGTTAATTCATGCATATTATCTAATATGTCTTTGGGCTTTTGCTAACTTAATGCTACTTAGTATTACAGCCTGGAGCTCTCCTTTAATGTAAGTGCTGAAGTTAACTACCTTTCACTTTTCTCTGCAAATGTAATTGAATGTAATTGACAATACTTAGGACCGCCAGGGAACTCTCTTTAATAACTTACTTTAAAAGCAATAATGTCTTCATCATCCAGAAACATCACCATATCCTTCCAGTTGAAGGAGGCCTTTCTTCTGTATCCCGAGAGTGGTCCATTAGGCAGATCTGGCAACAGGTTTTTAATGGATGTTGCTGGTGGGGCATCACAGTTTTTGGCAGCAATCATTGTAAGTCTGCTTAAGAAAACAGCGTAATGTAATTCTTTTTTTATTACACAGGAAGAAACATACTACAATGCTATACACAAAATGAATCAGTCTTCAAACTGAAAAAAAGAGGGAGGGGTTCTAAGTTTATACCAGTCTGCTTTAAAGCTCATCTCTAGCTAAAATGTTTTATTATGCTTTGAATAGAGCAACAAATAAAGCTGAATTCTGAGCTAGACAGATATTGTCTAAATAAAAGCTTTAAAGCCCACACACTGCACATATGGATGGCTGGGGCCTCTTACAGGGCTGTCATAGACATATCATAGTCTCTAGTCATGATCAGTAACCAGGGGGACCACCATCATGTGACCACCGTGACAGCCAATCACAGTGATCAAAATGTCCATCCTACCCCCCGAGCGTAAAGGCCCAATTAAAAAGGGACGATGGGAAGGGGTTAACCAGCACACAGGTACCACTTTCTATTATGTAAAGTTGATAAGCAAGTGTAATACATGTTTTTAGTGGATATTGATTTACATGAAACTTAGCAATAGCTTTTATGGTATTATGTTAGTGTATAGGTAATCACTTCTGTGTACACTGTATGCACAATTATTTGGAAAGTTGCATTTTTGATGATTCATTTCATTATTGAACAATTACAGTGCTCTTGGTCAATCCGAAATGTTAATAAACTTCAAACCTTCAAATTTAAGGAAGTAAAAGTAAGGTTTTGGCTTTCTTAGGAGAATATCTATGTGCGCACAATTATTGGGCAACGTACACACGGTTGGACATTGATCGGACATTCAGACAACAAAATCCATGGATTTTTTCAGACGGATGTTGGCTCAAACTTGTCTTGCATACACACGGTCGCACAAAGTTGTCGGAAAATCCGATCGTTCTGAACGCGGTGACGTAAAACACGTACGTCGGGACTATAAACGGGGCAGTGGCCAATAGCTTTCATCTCTTTATTTATTCTGAGCATACGTGGCACTTTATCTGTCGGATTTGTGTACACACGATCGGAATTTCCGACAACGGATTTTGTTGTCGGAAAATTTTATCTCCTGCTCTCCAACTTTGTGTGTCGGAAAATCCGATGGAAAATGTCCGATGGAGCCCACACACAGTCGGAATTTCCGACAACACGCTCCGATCGGACATTTTCCATCGGAAAATCCGACCGTGTGTACAGGGCATTAGTGTGCAGAATTATTATGCAACCAAGGCCCCTTTCACAAAGGGCAGATCCATTTTTACGGACTCCGCTTTGCTTAGCGGGGATCGCTCCATTCATCCCCACTGAGCAGGCAGATGACAGGTCCGTTTCCACTCACTGTGCTGAGATGGACCTGCCAGAGTCCCGTTCTATGGGGAGATCAGATGAACACAGACTACCTGTCCATTTTCATCCGATCCGCCAGAAGGACGGTAAAAAGGACCATCATCCGTCTGGATTTGGCGGAAAGGATCGGATATTGGCGGATGTCAGCGGACATGTGTCCACTGACATCATCTGCTCCATAGGGCTCAATGGGTTGTCTGATCAGGTCCGCCAGACGGACGGTAAAAAGGACCATCATCCGTCTGGATTTGGCAGAAAGGATCGGAAATTGGCGGATGTCAGCGGACATGTGTCCACTAACATCCAACGCTCCATAAGGCTCAATGGATTGTCCGATCAGGTCCACCTGAAAAACGCGTGAAAGGGCCCTTAATGAAGAATGAAAATTTCCCATCTCACTTGTTTATTTTCATCTGTTAGAAAGTGAGACTATTAAACAACACAAAATTTACAGATAAACATAAAAAAAAAAAATCAGTGAGAAATATAGCCATCCTTTTTTTCAATAACAGTCATGCGCCTTCCATTCATGGAGTCTGACAGTTTCTTGATTTGATGACAATCAACTTTTTGTGCAGCAGCAACCACAGCCTCCCAGACACTGTCCAGAAAAGTGTACTGTTTTCCTTCACTGTAAATCTCCCATTTAAGAAGGGCCCCCAATTACTCAACAGGGTTTAGGTCAGGTGAGGAAGGGGACCATGTCATTCTTTCATCTTTAAGGCCTTTACTGGCTAGTCACACAGTGGAGTACTTTGATGCATGCGATGGAGCATTGTCCTGCATAAATATCACAGTCTTCTTGAAAGATGCAGACTTTTTCCTGTACCACTGCTTGAAGAAAGTGTCTTCTAAAAACTGGCAGTAGGTTTGGAAGTTAATTTTGAGTCCATCCTCAACCACAAAAAGGTCCAACTAGCTTATCTTTAATAATAACAGAATAATAGCCAGCCCATACCAGTACCCCACCTGCACCTTGCAGGCAATTGAGTGGAAGTGGAGCTCTGTGCCTGTTACTGATCCAGCCACAGGCCCATCTATCTGGTTCGTCAAGAGTCACTCTCATCTCATCAGTCCATAAAACCTTTGAAAAATCTGTCCTCAGATATTCCTTGGCCCAGTCTTGACGTTTCAACTTGTGTGTCTTGTTCAGTGGTGGTCGGGTTTCAGCCCTCCTTACCTTGGCCATGTCTCTTGAGCGCTGAACACCTTGTACTTCTGGGCACTCCAGGTAGGTGGAAGTTCTGGAATATGACAGCACTGGAGGATAATGGGTTCCTAGTAGCTTCACGTTTGATTCTTTCCAAACCTTTGGCAGTTAATTTGAGTCTTTTTCTCAATATGTTTCTTGTGACCCTGCTGACTATTTGCATCAAAATGTTTGATGGTTCTGGGATTACGCCCCAATAACTTAGCAATTTCAAGAGGGCTGCATCCCTCTGTATGACTTTTTATAATTTTTAACTTTTCAGAGTCAGTTAAATCTCTTTTTTGTCCCATTTTGGGAAAAGAAGCCGCCTATTATGCACACCTTGATATAGGTTGATCTGCTTAGGCCACATCCTCCCTCATTACACAAATACACATCACCTGATATGCATTAATACAATAATTTTTTTTTATTGGATGTGTTTTATAGCAGAAAGTAAAAAAAATATTGATTTTCAAAATTGTCAGTCTTTTTGTTGATAGCGCAAAAAAATAAAAAACACAGGAGGTGATCAAATACCACCAAAAGAAAGTGGAAGGAAAATTATAAATGGTTTTCCAAATAAATATATGAAAAGTGTGGCGTGCATTTGTATTCAGCCCCCTTTACTCTGATAGAGAAAAGAGGATGATGGCGCAAAAACCAACTGGGTAATGCATAAAAACGAATAGACAATAATGAAAAATGAATAATCACAATAAATATGGATGGGGATAAAATTCAGTGGAAATAAAAACAGTTACAGTTCCAATTTCAGATACACTGACGGCTGCAACCCTGAGAGTGGAAGCACAACTCTAAAAAACAAAATAGGTTACCATTAACCTGCCTCATTAGTTCAGCCTACAGCCAGCCATTTTTTGCTATTTAAACAGCTTAGCTCATTTCCTCCTTGCCCTTGCTTGGTCTCTGATCTCTAATGCCGCGTACACACGGTCGGACTTTTCGTCTACAAAAGTCCAACGGACGCCGACGGACAAAATACGGCTGACAATCCGATCGTGTGTGGGCTTCCCCGGACTTTCAGCGGATTTTTCCAGCTGCAAATCTGACGGACTTTAGATTTGAAACATGCTTCAAATTTTTACGTCGTAACTACGCCGGACCCAGAAATCCGCTCGTCTGTATGCTAGTCCGACGGGCAAAAACCCACGCTAGGGCAGCTATTGGCTACTGGCTATCAACTTCCTTATTTTAGTCCGGTGTACGTCATCACGTACGAATCCGTCGGACTTTTGTGTGATCGTATGTAGGCAAGTCCGTTCGTTAGAAAGTCTGCCGCGAGTCCGCCGCAAGTCTGCCAAAAGTCAGTCGAAAGTCTGTCGGACTTTTGTAGCCGAAAAGTCCGACCGTGTGTACGCGGCATAAGACCCCTTTCACACTGAAGCGCTGCAAAAACTGCAGATAAAACGCCGGTCGTTTCTGCTGCGCTTTTGCAGCGATTTTGAGGCGCTAGCGGTGCGCTTTTTAATTTCAGTGGGCAGGGGCATTTTTTGAGGCGCTTTTTAACTGTCATTTTTGTCATTTCATTAAAGGTGTGATTTCTGTCTCCGTCTGATTTATGGTTCCTGACAAGGACTAATTATTTGCCTGTTTGTAATTATCGGTAGCCCTGAACCTATCAACAACTTACCCAACACCAACCATAAATAAAAGGTACATATGTAAACCATCAATATTGATTTATTATTAGTATGTGGGTGATGACATCATGATCAGGGTGGGCTGTATTGCTAAAGTCTACAGGCTAAGGCAGCAATGAATTAGGAGTATCAAAACAAAATGTGTGCAAGTCTCATAGCTTGTCTTTCTTAGAAAGCAGCCACAGCCACAGGAGTAGAAAAGTCTGTCTCCTGCCAGCCAGTGTTCATTTCCTCAAAAACAATATTTTTGTCATAGCTTTCGGCAGCTGCATGATTTCAATGACAAAAACTAAACGAAAATAAAATTCAGTTTCAATTCAGGTGACTAAAATATGACTAAAACGGCATTTTAGTCAAAAGACTAATGCTGCGTACACACGATCGGACATTCCGACAACAATCCTGGATTTATTAACGATGGATGTTGGCTCAAACTTGTCTTGCATACACAGTCGCACAAATGTTGTCGGAAATTCCGAACGTCAAGAACGTGGTGACGTACAACACGTACGACGAGCTGAGAAAAATGTTCAATAGCCAGTGCGGCTCTTCTGCTTGATTCCGAGCATGCGTGGAATTTTGTGCGTTGGAATTGTGAACACACGATCTGAATTTTCGACAACAGATTTTGTTATCGGAAAATTTGAGAACCAGCTCTCAAATTTTTGTTGTCGGGATTTCTGACAACAAGCTCACATCGAACATTTGTTGTCGGAAATTCCGTGTATACGTGGCATTAGACTAAAACTGAATCAAAATTTGACGTCAAAATTACCAGTGGTCAAAAAGTAATATTCTTGTTTATTTACGAAATTTGATTTTATTTATAAATATGTTACTTGAAGCTTGTTTTCATTATTAACAGAGAACTTTTAAAGTTTTTATATATAGTTATATATAGTTTTTTTAATAAAGGGTCTGGAGGATCTTAGTTATGAGGAAAGGTTGTGAGCACTGAACTTATTCTCTCTGGAGAAGAGACGCTTGAGAGGGGATATGATTTCAATTTACAAATACTGTACTGGTGACCCCACAATAGGGATAAAACTTTTTCGCAGAAGAGAGTTTAATAAGACTCGTGGCCACTCATTACAATTAGAAGAAAAGAGGTTTAACCTTAAACTACGTAGAGGGTTCTTTATTGTAAGAGCGGCAAGGATGTGGAATTCCCTTCCACAGGCGGTGGTCTCAGCGGGGAGCATTGATAGCTTCAAGAAACTATTAGATAATCACCTGAATGACCGCAATATACAGGGATATAGAATGTAATACTGACACATAATCACACACATAGGTTGGACTTGATGGACTTGTGTCTTTTTTTCAACCTCACCTACTATGTAACTATATGTAACTATATTCAGGTAAAATGTGCAATGGCATTACTGCCAATAGAGTTTACAGTTTGTTTGTTTTTTAATATTTTATAGTTGCATGTCTGTTTGTCAAAAAGCATTATTGTTGTTTGTTTATGTTAGTGGAGATGACTAAAATACGACTAAAACTAAAATGCCATTTAAAGGGCATATTCACACTTGACTAAATTTCTAACACTTAAAGTGATTGCAAAGTCTAATTTTTTTCCTTTAAAAATAACAAACATGTTATACTTACCTGCTCTGTGCAGTGGATTTGTACAGAGTAGCCCGGATCCTCCTCTTCTCGGGTCCCTCTTCTGTGATCCTGGCCCCTCCCTCCCGTTCAGTGCCCCCACAGCAAGCAGCTTGCTATGGGGGCACCCGAGCCGAGCCACAGCTCCCTGTATCCATTCAGACACAGAGCTCCAGAGCGGTGCAAGTTTAGGAGATATTTACAGTATCTACAGGTAAGCCTTATTACAGTGCCTTGAAAAAGTATTCATACCCTGGGTAATGAATAAAAACTAATAGACAATAATAAAAAATGAATAATCACAATAAATATGGATGGGGATAAAAGTCAGTGGAAATAAAAACAGTTCCAGTTCCAATTTCAGATACACTGGCGGCTGCAACCCTGAGAGTGGAAGCACAATGCTAAAAAACAAAATAGGACAAAAACAAGGTGCGCCAGACTCAGTGCAGTATTAAAGTATTCATTTAATAAGGCAACACAAGCCAAATGGCTACTCACAAAAAGGAAATGATATCAGGCACATGAGTAAAGCTTCCGGGGGTCAGGGTCACTTTGCGGTCCGAGCTGCTGTCCGTGTAGTAAGCAGCTGGCTTGGTCACAGTATATATGGATGGTATGCCGCTGGAGGATAAAGTGGCGGTGAGGCCTCTGTGAATGGCAGGGAGCTTGGAAAGCCAGTACACTGCAGTTCTCTATGGAAGGCATGACAACCGGAACCCAGAACTGGAAGTGCATGTCAGCGTGGAACGAGATCTGATGAAACAGTGGAGACTGTGAAACGCGTCAATTGATTGGCCACCGAAAAACGTCACTTCGGGTCCGCGGAGCTTGTGCTCCACACACTTCCGGTTCCGGGTTCCGGTTGTCGTGTTTTCCATCGAGAACTGTGACCAAGCCAGCTTCTTACCACATGGACAGCAGCTCGGACCGCAGAGTGACCCTGACCCCCGGACCCTTTACTCATGTGCCTGATATCATTTCCTTTTTGTGAGTAGCCATTTGGCTTGTGTTGTGTCTTATTAAGTGAATACTTTAATACTACACTGAGTCTGGCGCACCTTGTCTTTGTCCTATTTCCTTTACTCTGATACCCCTAACTAAAATCTAGTGGAACCAATTGCCTTCAGAAGTCACCTAATTAGTAAATAGAGTCCACCTGTGTGTAATTTAATCTTAGTATAAGTACAGCTGTTCTATGAAGCCCTCAGGAGGTTTGTTAGAGAACCTTAGTGAACAAATAGCATCATGAAGGCCAAGGAACCCACCAGATAGGTCAGGGATAAAGCTGAGGAGAAGTTTAAAGCAGGGTTAGGTTATAAAAAAAATCCCAAGCGTTGAATATCTCACGGAGCACTGTTCAATCCATCATCCGAAAATGAAGAGTATGGCACAACGGCAAACCTACCAAAACATGGCCGTCCACCTAAACTGACAGGCTGGGCAAGGAGAGCATTAATCAGAGAGGCAGCCAAGAGGCCCATGGTAACTTTGGAGGAGCTGCAGAGATCCACAGCTCAGGTGGGAGAATCTGTCCACAGGACAACTATTAGTTGTGCACTTCACAAATCTGGCCTTTATGGAAGAGTGGCAAGAAGAAAGCCATTGTTGAAAGAAAGCCATAAGAAGTTCCATTTGCAGTTTGCAAGAAGCCATGTGGGGGACACAGCAAACATGTGGAAGAAGGTGGCCTAAAAGCAAAACACTATCTGTGGCGGTTTAGATCAAAGCATATTCTTATGTTAGAATGGCCCAGTCAAAGTCCAGACTTAAATACAATTGAGGATCTGTGACAAAACTTGAAAATTGCTGTTCACAGACGCTCTCCATGCAATCTGACAGAGCTTGAGCTATTTTGCAAATAAGATTGGGCAAAAACGTTACTCTCTAGATGTGCAAAGCTGGTAGAGACATCCCCAAAAAGACTTGCAGCTGTAATTGCAGTGAAAGGAGGTTCTACAAAGTATTGACTCAGGGGGGCTGAATACAAATGCACGCCACACTTTTCACATATTTATTTGTAAAAAATGTTTAAAACCATTTATCATTTTCCTTCCACTTCGTGTTGGTCTATCACATAAAATCCCAATAAAATACATTTAAATTTTTGGTTGTAACATGACAAAATGTAGAGAATTTCAAGTGGTATGAATTTTTCAAGGCACTGTATAGGCTTACCTATAGATAACAATTTATAGGTATTAATTAATACTTTAATTAATGGGTACAATTAAAGGGGAAGATTTTATTTCCTCTTTAACAAACACTCCTTTAGCAATAGTATGGGCGTTAGACACGTGTTAATAAACTTTAGTATTGGCGATAGACTGTTGTTTTACAAGTGTTAATGAAGAGTTAAAAACACTCCCCAAACGCCCTATGGGCAGTTTTGAAGCGTTTGATGAGCGTTAAGGAGCACTAAAACTGCTCCACAATTGGCTATTCCATTACAGGAAATAAACTAATCTTAACGCCCCACAACCGCACCGCAAACGCCAGCCAGAGCGCTTGCGAAGCGTTACCATAGACTTGAATGGGAGGCTTTGAAAGCCTTAAGACGCCTCCTGACGCGACATGAGGCTTCAATTTTGAAGTGATGCCACGCTAACGTTTCATGTTTCCATAGTCAAGTCAAACTTCATTGTCATTCCACTACACGTGAAGACATACAGCAGAACAAATTATTGTGTCTCACAGGACCACGGTACTACATACTAAATTAAAACAGAATTATAAATATACAAAAATAAAACACAACGAAGAACTTAAAAGTAAGAAATTATTGACCTATACACATCTGGGAACTAAAGAACTGTACATACAGTATCTCACAAAAGTGAGTACACCCCTCACATCTTTATAAATATTTTATTATATCTTTTTTTATGTGACAACACTGAAGAAATGACACTTTGCTACAATGTAAAACTAGTGAGTGTACAGCTTGTATAACAGTGTACATTTTCTCTCCCCCTCAAAATAACTCAACACAGCCATTAATGTCTAAACTGCTTGCAACAAAAGTGAGTACACCCCTAAGTGAAAATGTCCAAAATTGGGCCTTAAGTGTAAATATTTTGTGTGGCCGCCACTATTTTCCAGCACTGCCTTAACCCTCTTGGGCATGGAGTTCACCAGAGCTTCACAGGTTGCCACTGGAGTCCTCTTCCACCCTCCATGATGACATCACAGAGCTGTTGGATGTTAGAGACCTTACACTCCTCCACCTTCCGTTTGAGGATGCCCCACAGATGCTCAATAGGGTTTAGTTTTGGAGACATGCTTGGCCAGTCCATCACCTTTACCCTCAGCTTCTTTAGCAAGGCAGTGGTCATCTTGGAGGTGTATTTGGGGTCATTATCATGTTGGAAAACTGCCCTGCAACCCAGTCTCCAAAGGGGGGATCTTGCTTTGCTTCAGTATGTTACAGTACATGTTGCTATTCATGGTTCCCTCAATGAACTGTAGCTCCCCAGTACCGGCAGCACTCATGCAGCCCCAGATCATGACACTCCCACCACCATGCTTGACTGTAGGCAAGACACACTTCTCTTTGTACTTCTCACCTGGTTGCCACCACACACGCTTGACACCATCTGAACCAAATAAGTTTATCTTGGTCTCATCAGACCACAGGACATGGTTCCAGTAATCCATGTCCTTAGTCTGCTTGTCTTCAGAAAACTGACTTGTGTATCATCTTTAGAAGAGGCTTCCTTCTGGGATGACAGCCATGCAGACCAATTTGATGCATAGTGCAGCGTATGGTCTGAGCACTGACAGGCTGACCCCCCACCCCTTCAACCTCTGGAGAAATGCTGGCAGCACTCATATGTCTATTTCCCAAAGATAACCTCTGAATATGACACTGAGCACATGCACCAACTTATTTGGCTGACCACGGCAAGGCGATCACACCAAATTTAACACACCTGCTCCCCATTCACACCCAAGACCTTGTAACACTAATGAGTCACATGACACCGGGGAGGGAAAATGGCTAATTGGGCCCAATTTGGAAATTTTCACTTAGGGGTGTACTCACTTTTGTTGACAGTGGTTTAGACATTAATGGCTGTGTGTTGAGTTATTTTGAGGGGACAGCAAATTTACACTGTTATACAAGCTGTACACTCACTACTTTGTAGTAAAGTGTCATTTCTTCAGTGTTGTCACATGAAAAGATATAATAAAATATTTACAAACATGTGAGGGGTGTACTCACTTTTGTGAGATACTGTATACTCTGATAGATTTACATAATTACTGTACTTGAGATTGTGCAAGAGGGATATTTCAGGGCAGTCAGTGCAAGATGATTTATAG
Source organism: Lithobates clamitans (assembly GCA_037952925.1). NCBI lineage: Eukaryota > Metazoa > Chordata > Amphibia > Anura > Ranidae > Lithobates > Lithobates clamitans. The sequence goes on from JBBGZY010000210.1 coordinate 416,471, forward strand.
TGTACTGCCTCAAGCACTACATATTTCTTGCTGATTTTTTGTAGCAGCAAGTGTTTGTAAAAGTGTCTAGTGCATATGGAAGAGTAAGTAAAAAAAGGAGGGGAAGTGAGATGTTCCTGGTCACGTTATATGGGTTGTAAAAAGGGTTTCAGAGGGGATTAGAGTTGAGGGCTCTCAAAGCCTGGAGGAAAAAGCTGTTGAGCAGTCTGACAGACCGGGTTTTGATACTCCGGTACCTTCTACCTGATGGGCAGAGCTGAAAGAGACTGTGGGAGGGATGGGTGGGATCCTTCATGATACTAGTAGCTTTGCTGGAGCATTGTGTGATAATGTGAACAGTCCTAACCTTAACCCAGCCCCTCAAACGCCTGCTTTTAATGCCAGTGTGAACTTAGCCTTAGTCAAAAGACTATGACAAAAACTAAATTGAAATGTGACATCTAAATTAACACTGCTGCCAGCATGCTGTAGAGAAGTATACTTGCTCTCTGTGTGGAAGCAGTGGTCTCTCTACAGAGGTCCAACACATTCTCTGCTAAGTCAGACCTAACGCCCTGCAATCGGCAAACACATGCTTCCTTAGGATTAGAAAGCTCTAGCTTGGACCCGGGGGTGTGCTGGACTTGTGCTTCCACATAGAGAGCAAGGGTTTTCCTGCATGAAAATTAATTAGAAGTAGAAATCCCATTCTTCCATTTAAGGGTGCTTTACATCTACTGTATGTGCTGCAGTTTAGAGTGAAAGAGAAACCATAGGGATTCATTCACACCTACTTGTGTACATTGCCACACATGTTTCAAAACACATGGAACAATGCAAATCCAGTTTTAGACCTGGTTTACACTGGTGCGACTTTGAAATCGCGCTACTTCAGTGCGATTTCAAAGCCGCAGACCAGTGCAATTTGCGCCACCGACTTCATTGCGGCTTGTAAATTCATTTAAAGCAGAGCTCCACCCAAAAAGGGGACGTTCGGCTTGAAGGTCTCCTCCCTGACTCCTGTTTGTGAAACAGAGCATGTTCTGTGACTTTGGGACAAGTCACAGAGTACAGCGCCACTCATGCATGTGCAGTGGGCACCCGGCTGTGAAGCCACAAGCTGTCACAGCCCGGTGCCCATAGTAAAGATGCTGGTGCTGCCGAGCGAGGACATGGAGAGGACATGGCAAGGGTGAGTGCACTGCTAGATCATGGGACAGGTGAGTGGCTGTTTAGTAAAAGTCAGCAGCTAAACTTTTTGTAGCTGCTGACTTTTATAAAACACAAAAATGACTGGAACTTTTCTTTAACAGAAGTCTATGCAAGTTGCAATGAAATCAGCAAAAAGTAGTGCAGAAGCCTTTTTCATAAACAGTGCGAGCCGAGTCATATGAACATTTCCATTACCGGCAATGGGGTGCGACTTGTAATGCGATTCGGAACTGTCAAATTGCATGACAAATTGCACTGGTATGTGTTTTAATGTATATTAACACATACTGTATACACAAGGTAGCCATTTCTTTCAACTGGATTGGTTCATAAGGCGCACTGCAGAAAAAAGTTCTAAAAAAGTCTATTTTTTGATACATTGACAAACATCAAGGAACTCATTGATGTAATTTTACACTTATTTTCATGTACTGTCATCACATAACAATGTGATGACAGTCCCCCCTCCCCCAAAGCACCCACCCCCCCATGTTGAGGGCATGCGGCCTGGTACGGTTCAGGAAGGGGGGGGTGCCCCCTTTCCTGACCGGCCAGGCTGCGTGTTCGGATAGGGGTCTGGTATGGATTTTGGGGGGACCCCACGCCGTTTTTTCGGCGTAGGGGGTTCCCCTTAAAATCCATACCAGACCTAAGGGCCTGGTATGCCCCGCGCTTTCCGCAATAGGAAAATTTGTTTTTCCTATTGCAGCAAGCGCGAGATGCAGTACCCTGCCCTTGCGTCGTATCTGGTCCGTCGGACCAGCATGCAGACGAACGGGCTTTCCGTCAGGAACTGAGTCCGGCGGAGTTACGACGTAAAGATTTGAAGCAAGTTTCAAATCTAAAGTCCGTCGGATTTCCGACCGAAATGGTCCTTTGGAAGTCCGATGCAGCCCACACACGGGCGGATTGTCCGCTGGATTCGGTCCATCGGACCAGTCCGGTCGGAGAGTCCGCCTGTGTGTACGCGGCATAATTGTTAGCAATTACTGAAAGCCTATAGGTAGATGTGAAATATGAAGTGAATGCCAGATGATTTAAGTTTATATCTGAATGGGGCATAACACAGGCGTACTACAGAATGCCCTGAATGCACCCACACAAATGTCAAATCGGAAACTGTGCCAGTGTCTCTGTCTGTGTCTGTGCAGCCACTGTATCCCAACAGACATGAATGGGGCTGCCTGCACAGGGATGCATGGAACACCTGTGCATCCCCATGAAGGTAAACACAGCCCTCACATGGGTGTTTGCTGTAGTATGCCTGTGTGAATCACCCCTAAGAAACATATTGCAAGGTAGAAAGCAAAACTGCTTGGAGTCCTAAAAACATTTGCACATGCAATATTATTAATGCTATATTTTCCCCTTAAATTTCAGAGAGAAAAAAAAAATTCTTATGCACTAAATGTACAAAAATCTATCATGTTTGTTCCCTGTAGATCTTGTGTTGACATACGTTAGAGAAGCAGTACGACGTGTCATTGGAGCAAGAACTTTGTCATACAACTTCATATCATATGATTTAATAGAAAAACAAGCAAGAGCCATAAATAACATTATACTTACTAAAAAGGGATTTCTAGAATTGACAGACAGCAGTCCGGCAGGAGCTGAATACACGCAGATATCAGGAGCACAGCACCACAATGATTACTCTTCACCTGAATATTATTTGCTGACAAAGATCATATTGATAAAGCCTGGACTTAGGACTATATCACTGTGCGGGTTAAAAGTCCTTCCCCACTTCTCCAAACTGAGACAGATTGATTCATTTACATAGATTTGCTGAGATAGCTGTGAATATTAATGTGCACATGAAAAAATAAAAGCAGCATAACCTAGCTGCACAGAGAATGCAATGGAGGCATGAATATTTAAATAATAAATATTTTATTATAACCTACATTAAAGCATACTTGTGATTTTCCCATGCAGAAAAAGTAACCCCCCCCCCAATCCAGCGGTGAAGCATGGGTTGTCAGCAAGTAATTTTTGCTCCCTAAACGTGGACTTTTATATACCCCCATCCTGATCACACTACCAGATACACCCCCCTACTCTGATCACACCCCCAAATACCCCCCCACTCGGATCACCCTCAGACATCCTCCCCCACCCTGATCACACCCCCAGATACGCCCCCCACTCTGATCACACCCCCAGATACCCCCCCTATCACACTTACAATTTGCAATAAAATGTATAATGTCATATTATGTTCTCCTGCCATATGCCCAACAATCAGCTCTTCACAGAGGAATCTGCAAGGCCTGCCATTGTAACATCAAACACTTTTGGCATAATCTACTGAAAACTTCTATTTGCAATATACATTAGCAAACAGTGGCATACCTTAGGGCAGTGATGGTAAACCTTGGCACCCCAGATGTTTTGAAACTACATTTTCCATGATGCTCATGCACCCTGCAGTGTGGTTGGGCATCATGGGAAATGTAGTTCCAAAACATCTGTGGTGCCAAGGTTCGCCATCACTGCCTTAGGCTGGGTTCACACTGGTGCAACACGACAGCCGTCCTACTTTGGATCCGACTTTGCCCTGAGACATGAAGCCGGCATGTGTCCGACTTTCAATGAACGGGGATCCGACTTGGATCCCCGCCAAAGCCCGGCATTGTTTGGTATGAATCTTTAGGGGGAACTCCGCGCCAAATTTTAAATAAAAATGCGGCATGGGTTCCCCCTCCAAAAGCATACCAGGCCCTTGGGTCTGGTATGGACCTTGAGGGGAACCCCCTACGCCGAAAAGGCGGCGTGGGGGGGTCCCCCCAATCCATACCAGACCCTTATCCGAGCACGCAGCCCGGCCGGACAGGAATGGGGGTGGGGACGAGCGAGCACCCCCCCCTCCTGAACCGTACCAGGCCGCATGCCCTCAACATGGGGGGGGTTGTTGCCTTGGGGGAGGGGGGCGCGCTGCGGCCCCCCCACCCCAAAGCACCTTGTCCCCATGTTGATGAGGACAAGGGCCTCTTCCCGACAACCCTGGCCGTTGGTTGTTGGGGTCTGCGGGCGGGGGGCTTATCGGAATCCGGGAGCCCCCTTTAATAAGGGGACCCCCAGATCCCGGCCCCCCACCCTATGTGAATGAGTATGGGGTACAGCGTACCCCTACCCATTCACCTAGGGAAAAAGTGTCAATTTAAAAAAAAACACTACACAGATTTTTAAAGCATTTTATTAGACAGCTCCGGGGGTCTTCTTCCGACTTCGGGGGTCTCTCCGGTTCTTCTCCACGCTCTCCGGATCTTCTGCCGGGCTTCTCCGCTCTCTTCTGCTCTTTTGCCGCTCTTTTGCTAAAGCGGAGGAGCCCGGTCTTCGGTCTTCTGCCCTCCTCTCTTCTTCCGATGTTGACACGACGCTCTCTCTGGCTAGAATGCTCTCTGTGCGCTCTGCTCTGACTTATATAGGCGGTGACCCCGCCCCCTTATGCCGTCACAGTCCCTGGGCATGCTGGGACTATGACGGCATAAGGGGGGGGGGGTGGTCATCGGGTGATGACCACGCCCCCTAAAACGTCACAGTCCCAGCATGCCCAGGGACTGTGATGGCATAAGGGGGCGTGGTCACCACCTATATAAGTCAGAGCGGAGCGCTCAGAGTGCATTCCAGCCCCAGAGAGCGTCGTGTCAACATCAGGAGAAGAGGGCAGAAGGCAGAAGATTGAAGACCGGGCTCCTTCGCTATAGCAAAAGAGCAGAAAATAGCGGAGGAGCCCGGCAGAAGACCCGGAGAGCGCGGAGAAGAACCGGAGAGACCCCCGAAGTCGGAAGAAGACCCCCGGAGCTGTCTAATAAATTACTTTAAAAATCTGTGTAGTGTTTTTTTTTTAAATTGACACTTTTTCCCTAGGTGAATGGGTAGGGGTTCGATGTACCCCATACTCATTCACATAGGGTGGGGGGCCGGGATCTGGGGGCCCCCTTATTAAAGGGGGCTCCCGGATTCCGATAAGCCCCCCGCCCGCAGACCCCGACAACCAACGGCCAGGGTTGTCGGGAAGAGGCCCCTGTCCTCATCAACATGGGGACAAGGTGCTTTGGGGTGGGGGGGCCGCAGCGCGCCCCCCTCCCCCAAGGCAACAACCCCCCCATGTTGAGGGCATGTGGCCTGGTACGGTTCGGGGGGGGGGGGGCGCTCGCTCGTCCCCACCCCCATTCCTGTCCGGCCGGGCTGCGTGCTCGGATAAGGGTCTGGTATGGATTGGGGGGACCCCCCACGCCGCTTTTTTGGCGTAGGGGGTTCCCCTCAAGGTCCATACCAGACCCAAGGGCCTGGTATGCTCTTGGAGGGGGAACCCATGCCGGATTTTTATTTAAAATTTGGCGCGGAGTTCCCCCTCAAGATCATCTGAGCACAAGTCGCGTGCCGAAGTCGGATCATGCAAGACGGCAATCCGACTTTGATCCGACTTCAATGATAGTCAATAGGCTGAAGTAGGATCAAAGTCGGACCAAAGTAGTACAGGGAGCATTTCTAAAGTCGGAACGACTTGTGTCGGACCAGTTAGGACGGCTCCCATAGGGAAACATTAAATTTCACACGTCATGCGACATGAGCTCCCAATGTCGGAGCGTTTGTCGGACCAGTGTGAACCCAGCCTTAGGGTGTAGGTAGGACATGAAGAACAGTCAGCCTCGGGTAGAGCAAACTGGGGATGCTCTAAAATCACATTCCAATTCACCTGCATAGACAAGCAGCCCCCTGTGGCAGGAAGGGAGAAGTGCACGTCTAGAGGGAAGCCAGGGGTGCTGTCTATTTGATAACACTGGGAAGGGAAGTGGCAGCGTGTCAGCTCAGTAACATTCCGCCCTTCGGGCTGCTCTGCCTATCTGAGTGACAGGCTCAGCCGGGAGATCGCCCGGTGTCCCTGAGCCAGCATCCAAATGCGGGAGTCTCCCGCGATTTGCGTGAGACTTGAGATGTCTGCGTTCTATTCAGTCACCACAGGTGGCAATTCCCTCAGTACCTCCACCATTCATAAAACATTGTCTATTTATTTCAATGAATACAAGGTGTTCTCTGATTGGACAAGGTTGTGTGTGTGTGGGACTGGGTGATGTCACAACAACATCCATATTGTCCAATTAGAGAATGAATTGTATCCATTGAAAGAAAATACAAGGTATTCCATGAATGGAGGAGGTGTCGAGCGACCCTCTCTGGTCAGTGTGCAGAGGGAAAGCTGTTTGCACAGAACTTGGAAGATAGTGGCTGTCACTGTATGCAGCACCAACTACTAGAGTAATACATAATGTGTGTGCCACCGGCGCAATCCTATATGTGCTTCAATATAAAACTTCAATATACACTTAATAAACAAAATTAAATTACATTAAATTAAATTAAATTAAAAACCCTGGTTTCTGCAGTCAAAAAAACAATTCCTCCAACAAGTGAAAAAAAATATATAAAATGTGTATATACCTAGTGTTGACTGCGCTACCTCCAATAATGCAATATCAAAACCACCACTTTATCTAAGTCAATCATACATCTGCATATACATCAGTGATTGTTCACTAATACTTATGCCCCGTACACACGGTCGGACTTTGTTCGGACATTCCGACAACAAAATCCTCAGATTTTTTCCGACGGATGTTGGCTCAAACTTGTTTTGCCTACACACGGTCGCACAAAGTTGTCGGAATTTCCGATCGCCAAGAACGCGGTGACGTCAAGCACGTACGACGAGACTAGAAAAGGCCAGTTCAGAACTAAGCGAGGCACCCTTTGGGCTCCTTTTGCTAATCTCGTGTTAGTAAAAGTTTGGTGAGAGACGATTCGCGCTTTTTCAGACTCGTGGCTTTCAGATAGTTTTCTGCCGTTCAGTTTGTGCTTGTGGGTTTGTATCTGCTCTTCAGTGCGTGCAGTCAGTTCGTATTGGAGTTTTCTGTGCCATCTTGTTCGTTGCCGTTTTTCAGGTCGCTCTTCACAGGCCTTGCTGTTCTTCAGTGCGTTCTGTTACTTCGTTCTGAGCAGCCGACCGTTTTCTAGCCATGTTTCGTATGCGTACTCCTCGTAGAGTTCGTGCTGTGCGGGGGCTTGGTGTTGGGGTCCTGACCTTGACACAAGTCCAGTCCATGAACAGGGTGGGGAGGAGTTCATGGACCAAGAATTGGTTGCTTCAGCGTGACCAGTTCTGTCATATTCCTTTGTTCTGTGAGATCCGTGAGAATAATCCTGATGATTTCAGGAACTTTCTCAGGATGACGGACCCCGTGTTTCACCGTTTGTTGGCTTCGCTGACCCCCTATATCAGCAGGCAGGATACCTGCATGAGGCAAGCCATCACTCCGGAACAGAGGGTTTTTAATTACCGGCTGGCCAGAGCCCGAAGAGTGGTGGAGAACACATTTGGAATCCTGGCCAGCCGGTTCCGATTATTTCTGACACCCATCCATATGGCGGAGTATAAACTGAACCATATAATACTTGCCTGCTGTGTTCTCCATAATTTTCTACGAAAACATTCAGCCAACTATGCTGGCTCAGTTGGGCCTGAGGCCGGAATCCCAAATACTTCAACAATGACGGCACTTGAAAGCGGCCGTCCTGGCTTGCCCTCCCTGAATGCCCGTGATGTCCGGTTACGATACCTGGAGTTCTTTGCGGGTAGGGGGGCTATCAATATGCCAGACAATATGTGACACCTTTTTCAAATAAAAAACAACCAAAAGAAATTCTTGGTGGACATTTACTGCTTGTGTTTGTTTTAGCTGACCCTGACAGAAATGTGTTGAGTGCAGAAAATGTCGTGATTGGGTAACCTTATAAAAAACAGTGTTGGCTGGTACTTCCTAAATGCAAAAACACATTTCACTACAAGTGCACTTGCAACTGCACTGAACCTGCACTTGTAGTGCAAAGAGGATTTGCCCTTAGGAAATAACCCCCATTTGTGCATAAAACAACAATTACATCATCCCAAAAGTGTTGTAGTGTTGAGACAATAATCCACACATTCTTGAGTAAGGCACTTTTTTATACCTGCACAATCACATGCGCATTTACCAAAGGTTTTTAAAACAAACCAACATGTTTGTTGTATAACAATGTTTGCAGTAGCATTATGAAAAATCAAAATATCCATTTCAGATAAAACAGGCCTGTGTAAAACCAACAAGAAAGCCAAAAAACTTGAACTTACAAAGTTCACATTAGGTAAAACCTGAAGGCTATATCAGACATCAGTATTTAGGAACTGGGTTTGATATAGCGTTCAGATGGGGGGAACTCACCCCTGGAAAAGCCAAATTTGGAAGATGCACACCAATTTAAGAATGTCAACATGTGCTATCTGCCATCAGGGGGGATCAAGGGACGTGTTTGGGGGGAGCAAGCCCTTCCTCAACGCTACTTTATAATTGAGGAAGGGGTTGCCCCCCCAAAACGCGTCCATTGATCTCCCGTGATGGCAGATAGCACATGTTGGCACACTGTGTGCATCCTCCAAATTTGGCTTTTCTAAACATTGAAAAAAGTTTGGTACGATAAAACAGGTGATTTTGTGGGGTTTAAATTCGCCCCAAAACATCAATGATGTTGTTATTTTTTTTAATAACATCAGTGATTTGTTGCTGGATGTTTTGCAATTGGAGATTACACCCCATGATCTCCCCTATCAGTATCTGGGCACTTTCTGATGTAAAGCGTTCTGGATCCCTCACATCACGATCACCTAAAAAGAGATAAAGAACAAAAAAAAAGGTCTCAAAAATCTGCCACCAGCCATCTCTTTTACCTGAGTCTGTGGTCGTAGACACTCACCTGTTGTGGTGCCAATCTCCACCACGTCTTCTTCTTCCTCCTGCTCAACTTCTTGTGTTGGTATTTCCCCTTCTTCCAGAGAGGGGGGGTCTCTGGTCTCCTGGGATGAGGGGTGTCCGAGTCTTTTCTCCCCAATGTAAAACAAAAATGGTATACTTAGCACACAGATATTTGATGGCAGAACTATAGAAATAGGAAACATTGCTTGGAAGTGGGGTACAATTGTCAATTTTAGCCGAGTTCCAAGATGTATATTTTTTATTGCCCTTTGTCAAGCTGCAATACTTTACCTGTTTGGTACAAGCTTCACAGATGGAGACCCCCCTATAGTATACACTGGATCACCTGTGTGGCCCCCTAATAAAAATGGTGTTCTTGTGTCCCACACTAGTGCTCCAGTGTCCAGATGTGAAAACAGCTGCTCAGTGTCCTCTCCTTACACACAATCTAGTTTGCATTTCATTCTTGTAACAAACCTATCTACACAAACAAATATTTGGCATCCAAGTAGGCCCCCAAAAATGTGTGAAAATGCATATGGCCTAAACAATGGTGTTCTAGAGGCCGAAAGAAAAATGTTTGATACGAACGAATAATGTGCCCATGAACATTAAAGTTAACATCTTTAAACGTTACAATTACTAAAAGCATATGGAGCAGAACGAACGGAATAAAGACAGAAAGAATAGGAACACAGCACAACTACTTACTTTTTTGCAGCACTCTCCGGATCTTTCGGTACTGCTCTGGCTCTCTCAACTTCAGGTCCGACCACCGCTTCCTGAGCTGATCTTTTGATCTTCGTACCCCGAAATTCTTCTCCAGACTCCGGACCACTTTACCAATGATTTTGGCCTTTCTGATGTTGGGGTTGGGGTAAGGCCCATATTTTCCGTCATAGTCGGACTTCTTCATGATGTCGACCATCTCCAACATCTCCCCAAACGACATATTTGTGGCCTTAAAACGTCTCCTTCTGGATCGGGACGTGCCTGGATCCGGGCTTTCCTCCTCCTCCTCCTCGTTGTTAGAATTATCACGCACCTGTTGTAACTCCGCCATCATGCTCTTCCCCCACTGCGCCGAACGAAAAGGGGCGGGGAATACACTAGAAAGAACGTCAGGGGCGGGCGGAGTTACACGCATGCGCAGTGTATATAAAGCGTAACACGCGTGCGTATTACGTTTGATCTGTGAGCGGAGGAAGGAGCATTGAACGCGGCGATCGTAAGAACGAAGGTAAGAGACAAACTTGGGCCTATACTGCTTCTATAGATTGAGGCCTATATTGTAACAAGATTAGGAGAGTTTGGTGTGACATTAGGCTTTGTCTTGTGTTGTGTCTTGCAGTGAACATGGATATGGTACTGGAAGATCAGGACTTCATTTCAGTCTTCATAGAGATGCTAAGGGAGCTGCCCTGTCTGTGGGAGATTAAACACCCCCATTACAAGAACCAAGCAAAGAGGAAGGCAGCACTGGAGCAATTGTGTGAAATTGTGAAGCAGGTGATCCCCAGGGCAGACATCACTTTTTTAAAGATTTTAATTGGTGGCCTGAGGAGCACATATCTGAGGGAGCGCAATAAAGTCCTGGATTCACAGAGATCCGGAGCAGCAGATGACATCTATGTCCCCAGGATGTTGTACTACGATAGGCTGCACTTTCTGGCAGGCCAGACTGAACCCAGGCCATCACTCTCCAGTCTTCCTTCCACGCTTCCTTCCCCCCTGGCTGAGGCTTCTGATGCCCAACCTGGGCCTTCCAGGCCACATGTGGAGGAGCCCAGATTGAGCCAGGTATAGCATTCCTCTAAATATTTCTGCTTGTCCAATCAATGATGTTAACTAGATGTTAGTTGGGAGTACTAATTTATGATTGTGATTGATGATGCAAAAACTAAAACCATGTCCCTTTTTCATACACAGGGAAGTCTTAGCCAGGAGGTGGCCAGGCCGAGCCGGCTGGCTGATCTGCAGGTCCCTCCACCCCCCCTGGAAACAGAAAGTGGCAGTAGGAGGAGTACCCTAGAGGAGGCTGCTATCAGATTTTTTTGTAGGGCTACAGAGGTCCTGGGAGCACCACACACCAGGCAGGAGAACCTTGCTGCATTCATAGCCTATAAAATGCAGAGGATGGAGGAGGGCCAAAAAGCCATGTGTGAGGCCCTCATATCAGAGGCTCTGGCGAAAGGTGTGAGGGGCCAAATTACACCTCACACACAGCTTTGGGATGGTCCTCCTCCTCCTCCTGCAGGTCCTACTCCTCCTCCAGGTCCTACTCCTCCTCCTGCCACATCTCCAACTGCACAGCCACAGCCCGGAAGGAAGTGTGAAAGGAAGACCAGACAGTGAGGACCCTGGATCCAGTCTGGTCGGCCAAAAGATGCAGCCTCTTGTGGTACCACAGCCTGGGGACACTGATGTCATCTGCTGCTATCCGGATCTCTGTGAATCCCGGACCAGACTGCCCTCCCTTACATATGGACTCCTCAGGCCACCAATTTTGAGGTTTAAGATTTGATGTCTGCCGTGGGGGTCCCAGGCTTCACTAATTTCTCCTGTTGATCCAGTGTTGCCTTCCTCTTTGTTTGGTTCTGAGCCCTTAATAAAGGATTTTTGTTTTGAATTATACTCTCCTATGTGTTTTACTTCAAAAATAATGGTTTGTTTGTGAGGATTCAGGTACATTTCTAATATACAATGTGAAATGAACAAGGGTCACCAACAACAAAAAATCTCACGGAGATTAAATAATAAAAGATATCAATGGTGTTGGGGTAACTTGCCACACAAAACACACAGAAAAATATTCTGGAGTAAAAATAAAAATAACATTGAACAAAGATCAGCCTTGGAAAAAATCCAAACATTAAAGAAAAAAAAAGGCTTAAAAACCAAAAAAAAAAAAAACATAAAAAATATAAAACTGTCAGATGTGACAACTAATAACAATATATTGAGGGAATCCCACTAAAAAAACACAAATAAAACTTTGTGAGAAGTGTGTGTGAATATGAGCAGCAAAACTACTTAATTCTTGTCACATTATAAAGAAGAAGAGAGTGCGCTGTATTAAACCATTTTTTACATTGCAGCGTGACGAAAGTGCTGTATCCATTGCGAACGCTAAGTTTACCAGAACGAGCTGTCCCGTGTCGGAATTTCTTCTGAGCATGCGTGGCACTTTGCGCGTCGGAACAGGCCACACACGGTCGGAATTGACGCGATCGGATTTTGTTGTCGGAAAATTTTATCTCCTGCTGTCCAACTTTGTGTGTCAGAAAATCCGATGGAAAATGTCCGATGGAGCCCACACACGGTCGGAATTTCCGACAACACGCTCCGATCGGACATTTTCCATCGGAAAATCCGACCGTGTGTACGGGGCATTAGTATCACCACTCAAAACTACCAAGGAACGGTCACACATCCTCCCCGTAGATTTCAGGGTAGGTGGAGGACCCACACCCTTCATCCAGAGTGAAAAATGGAACACAAATAAGTGTAGGTGACATATATGTACAGAGCAAAAAAAAGGAAATATGCAAAATAAGTGCAGGTGCTAGTGCAATGGCTAGGCCTTGCGTCCTGGTCTTACAAGTATACTACCCTAAGAAGCCATATTAGGCCTGATTCACACCTAGGCATTTTTAGTGCATTTTTCAGATTTGCACTACAGAACGTGTTCCATAGGAGACCACGTTAAATGGACTGTAGTGCAAATCTGCAAAATGCACTAAAAGTGCCTAGGTGTGAACCAGGCCTTAAAGTAGACTTTTACAAGACAAGGCGCTTGCTCCGAAAGTACTGCTTAGGCTCTGTTCACACCTATGTATGGTACTTTGTTCGTGCGCACACTGTTCTGTACATGGGGTGCCAATAACGATAAATGGCACCGCTGTGCTTTTACAAAACAGCTGCGTATTTTTGTGCTTTCCAGGAAAGCATGCACATTTGCACACATTCTCACAAAGCACAAATTTGAACCTGGCCTTAGACTGGGCTTCCTATGATAAATGCATCAGACTAGAAAAAGGGATTTCGAGTGGTTCTTAAAGCAGCACTTTACCTATAACAACTTTATAAAAAAAAAATAATGTTCTTTAGCCACTTCAGCCCCGGAAGAATTTACCCCCTTCCTGACCAGAGCACTTTTTGCGATTTGGCACTGCGTCACTTTAACTGACAATTGCGCAGTCGTGCGATGTGGCTCCCAAACAAAATTGACGTCCTTTATTTTCCCACAAATAGAGCTTTCTTTTGGATGTATTTGATCACCTCTGCGTTTTTAATTTTTTGCGCTATAAACAAAAAAAAAGCGACAATTTTGAAAAAAAAAAAAAAAAAAAAAAAAAAAAAAGCATTATTTTTTACTTTTTGCTATAATATATATTACTATAAGGTATAATCTGCATTGTTTTTTTTTGCAGCACAGACACTGGGATAGATAAGGATAGCTAACAGAGAGGATGTTTATAGTACAGTGGCTTAACAACAATGGTTTTGCACAGAGCGGTCCCTTATCTCCACTTCTGAAGTGCCATGCTGGCGCTGTCCACTCCTCCTCTCCTGTGTGCAGGGGGCACTCATGCAGGCTTGCTCTCAAGCTGGGCTGTGTGAGTCCATAGACACACACAGTATGGCTTGGCCCCGTCTCCCACTCCCTCCCTACATAGTTAGTCAGGTTGAAAAAAGACACAAGTCCATCTAGTTCAGGGGTGTCAAACTCAAATTAATCGGGGGCCACATCAGCAGTATGGTTGCCCTCAAAGGGTTGGTTATATCTGTAGGACTATGCATCAACTCTAGGGGTGCGCTGCGTACAGAGTGCCGGGTTCAGGAGCTCGCTGCGTACAGAGTGCCGGCTTCAGGAGCGCGCTGCGTACAGAGTGCCGGCTTCAGGAGCGCGCTGCGTACAGAGTGCCGGCTTCAGGAGCGCGCTGCGTACAGAGTGCCGGCTTCAGGAGCGCGCTGCGTACAGAGTGCCGGCTTCAGGAGCGCGCTGCGTACAGAGTGCCGGCTTCAGGAGCGCGCTGCGTACAGAGTGCCGGATTCAGGAGCGCGCTGCGTACAGAGTGCCGGCTTCAGGAGCGCGCTGCGTACAGAGTGCCGGCTTCAGGAGCGCGCTGCGTACAGAGTGCCGGCTTCAGGAGCGCGCTGCGTACAGAGTGCCGGCTTCAGGAGAGCGCTGCGTACAGAGTGCCGGCTTCAGGAGAGCGCTGCGTACAGAGTGCCGGCTTCAGGAGAGCGCTGCGTACAGAGTGCCGGCTTCAGGAGAGCGCTGCGTACAGAGTGCCGGCTTCAGGAGCGCGCTGCGTACAGAGTGCCGGCTTCAGGAGAGCGCTGCGTACAGAGTGCCGGGTTCAGGAGCGCGCTGCGTACAGAGTGCCGGGTTCAGGAGCGCGCTGCGTACAGAGTGCCGGGTTCAGGAGCGCGCTGCGTACAGAGTGCCGGGTTCAGGAGCGCGCTGCGTACAGAGTGCCGGGTTCAGGAGCGCGATGCGTACAGAGTGCCGGGTTCAGGAGCGCGCTGCGTACAGAGTGCCGAGTTCAGGAGCGCGCTGCGTACAGAGTGCAGAGTTCAGGAGCGCGCTGCGTGCAGAGTGCAGAGTTCAGGAGCGCGCTGCGTACAGAGTGCCGGGTTCAGGAGCGCGCTGCGTACAGAGTGCCGGGTTCAGGAGCGCGCTGCGTACAGAGTGCCGGGTTCAGGAGCGCGCTGCGTACAGAGTGCCGGGTTCAGGAGCGCGCTGCGTACAGAGTGCCGGGTTCAGGAGCGTGCTGCGTACAGAGTGCCGAGTTTTTCTCACAGAAGATTCTGAGAGTAGCAGGAGCCAGATGGACAAAAAAACAATGCAGATTACACCTTATAGTAGAGCATCTCCCTTGGCTCACGTGACTCCTCGGCTCTCCTCTGCCTGGCTGACAGCTATAGTAGTGGGCGGGGCCGAGCGCTGCTTCTGATGTCAGCCGGGGAGGAGAGAGATCTGAGGAGTCACGTGAGCCTCAGGAGACACTCTGCTATAAGGTATAATCTGCATTTTTTTTGCAGCACAGACACTGGAATAGATAATGTTAGCTAACAGAGAGGACGGGCTTTTTGTAGTACAGATATGATAGCAGCAGGAAGGGAAGGGGCGGGGAGCATAGTGGCACAGACTAGCTGACAGGCAGGGAGGGGAGGGGGGGAGATAGGACAGTGGAGAGACAGGAGAGTTGCGGATGATCTAGGCACATAAACTGACCACGGTGTCAGGGCTCAGCAGCCATGATATATTGTGGTCAGTTTACAGGGGGGAGGGTATAGCCAGGCAGGATCAGCCAAGTTTTGTAGGTGATAGAAGGGGCCAAATAACACATCACAAGCACTGTGCTGTTATGCATGCTTTAAGGGAACAGGATCTTATTTTTTTTTTTGGGGGGGGGGGTTACAAACACTTTAAAGAGGGAGTCCACCTAAAAAAAATGGATTAAAAGCTAGCAGCTACAAATACTGCAGCTGCTGACTTTTAATAAATGGACACTTACTTGTCCTGGAATCCAGCGATGTCGGCAGCCAAAGCCGATCAATCGCTCGGCTCTCGGCTGCTGCCGCCGCCATTCTCTGTGAGGGAATCAGGAAGTGAAGCGTTGCGGCTTCACTTCCCGGTTCCCTACTGCGCATGCGCGAGTCGTGCTGTGCGTCCTAAGTGGTCTCCGCTATCTCCTGAGACCTGTGTGTTTCCCAGGAGACAGTGGGGGGGGGAGTGACTCCCGCGGGAGTCTATTCCAGGAAGTGGGTGCAAATACCAGTAGTAGACAGGTAACTGCACCCCCCTCCCCCCTGAAAGGTGCCAATTGTGGCACCTGAGGGGGGGAGGAATCAGATGAGCGGAAGTTCCACTTTTGGATGGAACTCCGCTTTAACTGTAATGTATGCACCGCTAAACTAGAATATGCATAAGACCTAAATTATAAAAAAAATGTCTGCTCTTAATGTGATATCTATCCTGCCAGGAATCAAGTTCAGACTTAATGGCTTTTTTATTTTCTGCTAAGGTTGCAAAGGTTCCAGCTGTGTGATGTGGAACAGTGCACAAAGAAAAGCTGAATTCCAGGGATGGAATTTTGTGCATAGTTACATTGGGCTGGATTTACTAAAGGCAAACAGACTGTGCATTCTCATTCTGCAAGCGCATTTGCTCCAAAGTTTAGTAAATGAGCAGAAGCTCTGCTGACCTCCATCATCCAATCATGTGCAAGCAAGAATGCAGTTTTTTTTTTTTTTAATGAGTATTCTTTGCAAAGTGAAACTTCAAAACTTTTACTAAGCTCTGGTAGAAAATGCTCTTGCAGAGCGCAACTGCACTTGCAAAGTGTACAATCTTTTTGCCTTTAGTAAATCAACTCCGTTGCTCCAGCTTAGACCTGTGTAGGTACACATATTCCACACCCTGCCAATTGCTGTGGAAGCCGCCACTACTACAGTGATCGCCTCTGTCTTCCGAGTCCCATACCAAGCCGCTGCCCTGATGCATAGCAACTGCGGGGGGGGAGGGGGAGGGGGAGTGGTCACGCTGTTGGAATGGGTGCCATTCAGACAATGCCCTGTATATTACTCAATGAATGAAAAGCATTCTCTGATTGGATGAGGTGGAGATTGTGACATTACTGCCCCCTCAATGTGAATCCCAACCTGGACACTACCTGCTTGGAGTTTGCATGTCCTCCCTGTGGCCAGGTGGGTTTCCTCCAGGTGCTCCGATTTCCTCCAACACACCAAAGACATGCTGGTAGGTTAATTAGCTCTAGAGATGGGCTCGGGCATGTTTGAAACCCCACGTGGAAGCTGACATTGCCCGCGGCTAATCACAGGCAGTGAGACATTTCCCGATGTGTGCAGCTGCGTGTTTCGAACACGCCCAAGCCCATCTCAAATTGGCTCCTGTTTAAAAGGGCCCTAGTATGTGTATGATGTGACAAGGTATATGTCAAGTGCTCCATTCATTGTCAGCTCTATATACATCTGTGACTATACGAAAAAGTACCTGTAAATACAAACATTTTTGCAGCAGTGGTGATTTGAGAAGTAGCTTCTGATTGGCTGCTCTGAGTTTTAGCACTTTACCTTTCTGCACCCTCCCCCATACTACTCACCCGTACACAACACAACCTCTGCCAGTACCAGTCAGCTGCTAGGACCTGACTCCACGGATAGTTCCTGTAGGCGGAGCCTACTCCGCCATCTTTTATAAGGGAAACAGTACAATCACCAATCGTTTTTTTTTGCCGGTCTTTAATTATTTATTTCTCATTTGCGTTTCAAACGCTTCTGTACACAATGTTACATAAATTTACAGCGAGTTTATTAAGGACTGTGTGGTTGCGTGATATTACTATGGTAATAGGCATCATCACCATGCGCCTGCTGAGGGAGAATGCGCGGCGGCCATCTTTGTGTAGACCAAATGTTCTTATTCCTAGAGTAAGCTCTGTATTGGAGACTGACAGGCGCACAAGTTACCTCTCAGCGCCGGTGGTGTTCGGCATGCCGGAGTTGAGCCGTGTGTGTGTGCGGGATGCCGGGGGCTCGGTGCTTCCGGGCGGGTTCTGGGCGGCGGTGTCGGTGTGGCTGGAGAAGGCTCAGGTGCTGAATAAGAGGCTGTGCGGATCGTGTATAGAGCGGAGCTGGAAGAAGGAAGGGGACGGGACTCTGCTGGAGCTGCTCCCCCTACTGGCCGGGCTGAGCTGCCCTGGAGGAGATGAGGAGGTGCTGAGAGCCATCAGAGCCAATGAGGAGCCAGGAGAGGGCAGGCTCCTCCTCCTGAGGACCCTCATCCCCAAATCCAACCCCCATTACACCTCCACGGACCCCCAGAGGGAGCTCGTCATCAAAGGTCAGCGGTGTCCCCCGTGTGTAATGGTGTCGCCCACTCTGCCATCCAATCACTGGCAGGCTTGGGGTTCTTTTGGTTGAGATCTTCTCCAACGTTCAGGGCAGTGCGTCACGATGGCCATTGATAGTCAATACAAAAGTCCCCTGCAATGTTCATTATCGTGTCCAGAGGTTTCATTGGTGTGACTTAGAGCTGCATGATTCTGGCTAAAATGAGAATCACGATTTTTTTTTTTTGCTTAGAATAAAGATCACGATTCTCTAACGATTCTCGCGGTGTAACATCTTTCAAATTGTCCAAAAAAATTGTGCTAACTTTACTGTTTACTTTACGAGCGGCAAAGTATTTTACCACATTCTGGTTTTTTGCTTTTTTTTACGCGTTTGTTGCGCATTTTTGTGCGCGGCATTTGCTTCCCATGTGCAGGTTGCCATTAACGCTTAATGGCATCACAAGCGGGACACGTGTTCCAGGAATGCACATGGAAACATGTGTTTCTCCGTGTGTTCCCACAATACACAGATGTGAATGGAGCCTGAGCTGCCGAGATTTGATACCAATATCGTTTTTAAAGTGTTCACCTTTTTAGGCCCCTTTCACACGGGCTGTCCAATCAGGTCCGCCTGTCAGTTTTTCAGGTGGATCTGTTCAGACGCTCCATTCTCCCCTATAGAGCGGCGGGTGTCAGTGGTGACACGTCCGCTGACATCCGCCGCTATGCGACCCGATCCTGTCCACCACATGCAGACGGATGGTGGTCCTATTTACCACCCATCTATCAGATGAAAAGGACAGATGGTACATTTTTCACCCAATTTCCCCATAGAGGACAGTGGGACTATGCCTGTGTCTGCTCCACACAGTGAGCTGAGACGGACCTGTCATCCACTGGTTCAGCGGGGATCAACGGAGCGTTCTCCTGCTGAGCTGGCGGAGTCCGTCCAACGGAGCGATCCCTTCCTGAGCTGGCGGAGTCCGTCCAACGGAGCGATCCCCGGCTGAGCTGGCGGAGTCCGTCCAACGGAGCGATCCCCGGCTGAGCTGGCGGAGTCCGTCCAACGGAGCGATCCCCGGCTGAGCTGGCGGAGTCCGTCCAACGGAGCGATCCCCGGCTGAGCTGGCGGAGTCCGTCCAACGGAGCGATCCCCCGTCTGAGCTGCCGGAGTCTGTCCAACGGAGCGATCCCCCGCTGAGCTGGCGGAGTCTGTCCAACGGAGCGATCCCCCGCTGAGCTGGCGGAGTCCATCCAACGGAGCGATCCCCCCGCTGAGCTGGCGGAGTCCGTCCAACGGAGCGATCCCCGGCTGAGCTGGCGGAGTCCGTCCAACGGAGCGATCCCCCGCTGAGCTGGCGGAGTCCGTCCAACGGAGCGATCCCCGGCTGAGCTGGCGGAGTCCGTCCAACGGAGCGATCCCCGGCTGAGCTGGCGGAGTCCGTCCAACGGAGCGATCCCCGGCTGAGCTGGCGGAGTCCGTCCAACGGAGCGATCCCCGGCTGAGCTGGCGGAGTCCGTCCAACGGAGCGATCCCCCGCTGAGCTGGCGGAGTCCGTCCAACGGAGCGATCCCCCGCTGAGCTGGCGGAGTCCGTCCAACGGAGCGATCCCCCGCTGAGCTGGCGGAGTCCGTCCAACGGAGCGATCCCCCGCTGAGCTGGCGGAGTCCGTCCAACGGAGCGATCCCCGGCTGAGCCGGCGGAGTCCGTCCAACGGAGCGATCCCCGGCTGAGCCGGCGGAGTCCGTCCAACGGAGCGATCCCCGGCTGAGCCGGCGGAGTCCGTCCAACGGAGCGATCCCCGGCTGAGCCGGCGGAGTCCGTCCAACGGAGCGATCCCCGGCTGAGCCGGCGGAGTCCGTCCAACGGAGCGATCCCCGGCTGAGCCGGCGGAGTCCGTCCAACGGAGCGATCCCCGGCTGAGCCGGCGGAGTCCGTCCAACGGAGCGATCCCCGGCTGAGCCGGCGGAGTCCGTCCAACGGAGCGATCCCCCGTCTGAGCTGGCGGAGTCCATCCAATGGAGGCGCTCATGTGAAAGGGGCCTTAGGTTCTATTCACATTTGCACATTCCAGGAATGCACACAGAAATGTGCGCTCATGCGTGCGTCGTGCTTGCCACATTCATTGTTTTATGGCGCCCAAGACACAGCAAGCTGACACGCACAAAATTGCACAACAAATGTGACTGCGCACAGCAACACATGTGCAAAATTGAACTTAGCAAAAGGCTATGTGAGCTACATTGCTGTGTGTAAGGAACCCTACCCATTGTAATGAATGGGCTGCCCTTCTGTATGCCAAACAAAAATGGGTCAGCACGGGCACCCTGACTGCAGGTACACAGCCCCATACACTGTGTACAGTACTGCGTGTTCTGACACCTTTCTATCGGAAACCAGCATTAACTTTTTCAGAAATTTGAGCTACAGCAGCTCTTCTATTGGATCAGACTACGCGGGTCTGCCTTGGCCGCCCATGACCCCATTGCTGGTTTTCCTTCCTTGGAGTACGTTTGGTAGATCTGACTATTGCAGACCAGGAATATCCTACAAGAGCTGCATCTAGCCATTACAATTTGGCCTTTGTCATAGTCTCTCAAATCCTTACGTTTGCCCGTTTTTTTTTGTTTATTTTTGTTTTTTTTCTTTCTGCTTTCAACGTAACTTCGGGGACAACATGTTCACTTGCTGCCTAATGTATCCCACCCATTTTCAGGTGCCATTTGTCACAAGATAATCAATGTAATTCAGTTGAGGCTGGGATCACATTATTGCCGCATGTGGCTCACAGCAGGGGTCCGGTGCGTCACCGTTCCAGGTCCGATTTCAGCCCGAACTTTTGTCTGAATTCGGACTTGAAACAGACCAAAAGACACACAGGACCCCTGTGCAAATTCGCCCTGGAGCCGCAGCGGTGATATGTGAACCGGCTCCATAGAGAGACGGTCAAAATCTCCTGCTATTGCCGCATCCAATTCGCAATAGCGTGAACCCAGCCTTAAAACAGCACATATATCGCATATGTGAATCAGACCGGCTTTCAATGGAGCCGGTTCATACATATCCGGCCCGGCCGCAGTCTGTTTCCAAAAAGGGTCCTGTGCAATTTTTGGTGCAAATTCAAGTAAAATTTTGCACCAGAACCAGTGAACAAAACCACACCGGACTGTGAACCACACCGGACGTGTGTGAACCTAGCCTGTCAGTGATCATAATGTTATGGCTGATTGGTGTATATGTGTGTGCTTATGTTGCCACCAATTTCATATCTGTATATTGTATTCACTGAGAAACACATCTAGTAGGTTTTGGAATTTATCTAAACTCCTCACAGATACCGCCACATCCTTTCTGCTCTAACAGTAAAGAACCCCTTACTTGGTTTAACCAGGTTCCCGACAATGTCACACAGATATACTGCGGCACAATGGCTCCCCTGGGCGAAATCTCATACGGGTACGTCCTACACTTTTTCGGCCAACGGAGGGTATGCACGAGCGCCAGCGCGGGGATTTGTGTGTGTAAACACACAAATCCCTGTGCTGTCAGAGGAGAGGAGCCATATCGTTTGTTCCTACCAAGTAGGAAAAATAATATGTCTCCTCTCCTAGTCAATCCTATCCCCACACAGTTAGAACACACTAAGGGAACATGCAATTAACCCCTTGATCGCCCCTTGTGTTAACCCCTTCCCTGCCAGGGAGATTTACACAGTAATCAGTACATTTTTATAGCACTGATTGCTGTATAAATGCCAATGGTCCCAAAAAAAGTGTAAAAAGTCTCCAATCTGTCCGTCGCAGTACCACTAAAAATCACAGATCGCCGCCATTACCAGTAAAAAAAATAAAAATGCCATAAAAATTCCATAAATCTTTCCTATAGTTTGTAGACACTATATAACTTTTGCGCAAACCAATCAATATATGCTTATTGCGATATTTTTGTAAAAAAAAAAAAAAAAAAAATGTAGAAGGATATATATTGGCCTAAACTTTTTTAGGGGGGATATTTATTATAGCAAAAAGTAAAAAATATTGTTTTTTTTTTTTTTCAAAGTTGTCGCTCTTTTTTTTGTTTTTGTTTGTTTTTAGCGCAAAAAATAACAGCAGAGTTGATCAAATACCACGAAAAGGAAGCTCTATTTGTGGGGAGAAAAAGGGCGCAAATTTTGTTTAGGTACAATGTCTGAAAGACCACGCAATTGTCAGTTAAAGCGACGCAATGCCAAATTGTAAAAAATGCTCTGGTCAGGAAAGGGGTAAAATCTTTAACCACTTCAGCCCCGGAAGGTTTTACCCCCTTAATGACCAGGCCATTTTTTGCGATACTTTAACTGAAAATTGCGCAGTCGTGCAACGCTCTACCCAAATAAAATTGATGTCCTTTTTTTTCCCCCCGCAAATAGAGCTTTCTTTTGGTGGTATTTGATCACCTCTGCGGTTTTTATTTTTTGCTATGATGCATATCCAAAAAAAAAAAAAAAATAAAAAATAAAAACAAATTTCTTCATCAATTTAGGCCAATATGTATTCTTCTACATATTTTTGGTAAAAAAAATCCCAATGAGTATATATTGATTGGTTTGCGCAAAAGTTATAGTGTCTACAAACTATGGGATATTTTTATTAGTAATGGCGGCGTTTTTTAGCGAGACTGCAAAATTGCAGTGGACAAATCTGACCCCAAGTGACACTTTTTGGGGACCAGTAACACTAATAGTGATCAGTGCTATAAAAATGCACTGATTACTGTATAAATGACACTAGCAGGGAAAGGGTTTTCCAGGGGCGATCAAAGGGTTAACCCTGAGTTCCTTCAGTGTGTTTCTAAAGCCCCATACACACTATTAGAATTTTCTGCAGATTTTTGCCTTCAGATTTATCAAAACCATATAATATGAAGTCAAGCCTTAAGATTTTCAATTTGTATGCAATCAGGTAGGCCCTTGCACTAAATGGTTTTGGTAAATCTGAAGGCAAAAATCAGCAGAAAATCTAATAGTGGGTATGAGGTGTTATGCCCCGTACACACGGTCGGACTTTGTTCGGACATTCCGACAACAAAATCCTAGGATTTTTTCCGATGGATGTTGGCTCAAACTTGTCTTGCATACACACGGTCACACAAAGTTGTCGGAAAATCCGATCGTTCTAAACGCGGTGACGTAAAACACGCACGTCGGGACTATAAACGGGGCAGTGGCCAATAGCTTTCATCCCTTTATTTATTCTGAGCATGCGTGGCACTTTGTCCGTCGGATTTGTGTACACACGATCGGAATTTCCGACAACGGATTTTGTTGTCGGAAAATTTTATATCCTGCTCTCAAACTTTGTGGAGCCGGGAAATCCAATGGAAAATGTCCGATGGAGCCCACACACGGTCGGAATTTCCGACAACAAGGTCCTATCACACATTTTCCGTCGGAAAATCCGACCGTGTGTACGGGGCATTTCTGTGTGGGGGAAGTGCTGACAGAAGAACACAGAGATCGCTGTTCCTGATCACTATGAAAAGCAGATCTCCATGTTGTCCCCTGTCAGAACGGGGATCCGCCTTGTTTACATAGACAGATTCCCCTTCTGCCTATGCGCACATCAGCTCTTCTTCCGCCCACACTATTGCAGGAAACGACATACAGGTACGTTTTGGCGCAATAGAGCTGCTCTGCCGCAGTATGTGGGCGGTCGTTAAGTGGAACTTTAATCAGAAAATGAAGTCCTGCTAGATCACTTCATACTGGCCACTTTTGCAGGTATAGTCATGTAAAACATTAATAAGTGTCTATACTGTTTAAAATCCAGTAATACACTGTCTCACCCTGCTCTGCACATGCTCAGTTGATCTCTATTTTTAGGCACTGCTGAGTTTGTAAAGGCCGATCTGCTGACAGCCTTAAAGTGAAATTAAAGCCTCCTATCCTTTAGGCCCCTTTCACACTGGGGCAGGAGGTGCGTCGGCGGTAAAGTGCCGCTATCATTAGTGGTGCTTTACCGTCGTTTTACCCCCGCTAGCGGCCGGGAAAGGGTTAAAAACCACCACAATGCGCCTCTGCAGAGGCGTTTTGCCGGCGGTATAGCCGCGCTGCCCCATTGATTTCAATGGGCAGGAGCGGTGTATACACACTGCTCCTTCTCCGATCCAAAGATGCTCCTATCAGGACTTTTTTTCCCGTCCTGCTAGCGCACCGCTCCAGTGTGAAAGCCCTCGGGGCTTTCACACTGGAGACACAACGGCTGTTTCAGGTCGGTTTGCAGTCGCTTTTTAGCGCAATAGCACCTGCAAACCGCCCCAGTGTGAAAGGGGTCTAACAGCCAAGGAAGCGTCTTCTGTTGGATCTGCAACTGCCATGGTGCTGCACATGTGATCGGTTATGACACCAGCCATTTGATGTTTTGACAGTTTAGTTGGGGACACAAGCAAATGGGACAGTTAGCAATTCCAGCATTCTAGAATGTAACTATTTTTTGAAACCGTTAAATCAATGGGTTTAGTTCCGCTTTATGATTAAGGCTGGGCTTACACTAAATTTGCACGCAGCTCACAGCAGGGGCCCGGCGCATCCCTGTTCTTCATTTTAGGGGACCTGAATTCGGACCTGAAATGGAGCCAAAGACGCACAGGACCCCTGTGTGATTCGCTCCGCAGCCGCCATGCAGATGTGTGCACCGGCTCCATTGGGAGCCGGGCACACTCTCCTGTCACGTGAATTGGATGCTGGGAAACCCGCATCCAGTTTGCACTAGTGTCAACCCAGCCTAAGGCTCAATTCACATCTATGCATGTTGTTTTTGAGCATTTCTGCAGTGCTTTTTGCTGTGCTTTCTGCGTTTTTATGCCGCAATTTGGGGGGGGGGGGTTTTTAAGGTTTTTTTTGGGGGGGGGGAATTTGTTGTTGGGCTGATTTAAAAGTGCAAATCGTGGCAAAAACACACTACATGCTTATCTGCAGCTTCTCCATTGAAATCAAGTGAACCAAAAAAGCAACGTTTTGCATTTAAAAAAGTCCCTGACCTTTCCAAAAACGCAGAGGCACAAAAATGCATTGATGTGAACATTGTCCTGGATTTCTACAATTAAAGCATGAAAAAACGCATTAGTGTTAATCAAGCCTAACTGCTGTTCAGGGGCTCTGAACAGCAGTAAATAATAAAGCGGCAGCCTCCAGCAAGAGGAAACAGGAGCAATGCTGGAGGCAATTTATAGCACGCATTAATTTTGCTAGTATAATTATTAATGTAGAATGTATGTTCCTTGCTAAAGAACATTAATTTTTTTTATCCAGTTTTTATGGGTAAAGTTCCGCTTTAAGTTTGTCCAGTTTAGTTTTGTGGCCACGTGTCGTCTCCAGAGACCTTAGATTAAATCGTTTTCTCCCAACACTACACCGATGTAAATGTCAGAGACCGATACATAAATTTATCGGAGGCATGGTACGGGGTGGCACTGAGGTGTCGCTGTCCTAATCGTGGACATCGCTGTCCTCAGTGCATCTTCAACCCCGGCAGCACAGAATCATTAGTTGCTTAGACTCCATCGGCTGTGCAACCGACAGTGTCATAGCAACAGTTAAGCTACCCTGGCCCTATTCTGCTGCTAGCTGGAAGATTCCTGCCATTACCTGGTATTTGGGTAATGATGTGGGGACGGAAAGTATTCAGACCCCCTTAAATTTTTCTCTCTTTGTTATATTGCAGCCATTTGCTAAAATCATTTACGTTCATTTTTTTTCCTCGTTAATGTACACACAGCACCCCATATTGACAGAAAAACACAGAATTGTTGACTTTTTTGCAGATTTATTAAAAAATAAAAACGGAAATATCACATGGTCCTAAGTATACAGACCCTTTGCTGTGACACTCATATATTTAACTCAGGTGCTGTCCATTTCTTCTGATCATCCTTGAGATGGTTCTACACCTTCATTTGAGTCCAGCTGTGTTTGATTATACCGATTGGACTTGATTAGGAAAGCCACACACCTGTCTATATAAGACCTTACAGCTCACAGTGCATATCAGAGCAAATGAGAATCATGCGGTCAAAGGAACTGCCTGAAGAGCTCAGAGACAGAATTGTGGCAAGGCACAGATCTGGCCAAGGTTACAAAAACATTTCTGCTGCACTTAAGGTTTCTAAGAGCACAGTGGCCTCCATAATCCTTAAATGTAAGACGTTTGGGACGACCAGAACCCTTCCTAGAGCTGGCCGTCCGGCCAAACTGAGCTATCGGGGGAGAAGAGCCTTGTTGAGAGAGGTAAAGAAGAACCCAAAGATCACTGTGGCTGAGCTCCAGAGATGCAGTCGGGAGATGGGAGAAAGTTATAGAAAATCAACCATCACTGCAGCCCTCAACCAGTCGGGGCTTTATGGCAGACTGGCCCGACAGAAGCCTCTCCTCAGTGCAAGACACATGAAAGCCCGCATGGAGTTTGCTAAAAAAACACCCGAAGGACTCCAAGATGATGAGAAATAAGATTCTCTGGTCTGATGAGACCAAGATAGATCTTTTTGGCCTTAATTCTAAGCGGTATGTGTGGAGAAAACCAGGCACTGCTCATCACCTGTCCAATACAGTCCCAACAGTGAAGCATGGTGGTGGCAACATCATGCTGTGGGGGTGTTTTTTAGCTGCAGGGACAGGACGACTGGTTGCAATGGAGGGAAAGATGAATGCGGCCAAGTACAGGGATATCCTGGATGAAAACCTTCTCCAGAATGCTCAGGACCTCAGACTGGGCCGAAGGTTTACCTTCCAACAAGAAAATGACCCTAAGCACACAGCTAAAATAACGAAGGAGTGGCTTCACAACAACTCTGCGCCTGTTCTTGAATGGCCCAGCCAGAGCCCTGACTTAAACCCAATTGAGCATCTCTGGAGAGACCTAAAAATGGCTGTCCACCAACGTTTACCATCCAACCTGACAGAACTGGAGAGGATCTGCAAGGATGCAATGAGTTTTTCACACCTGGATTTGGGGATGGCAGAGGATCCCCAAATCCAGGTGTGAAAAACTCGTTGCATCTTTGCCAAAATGACTCATGGCTGTATTAGATCAAAAGGGTGCTTCTACTAAATACTGAGCAAAGGATCTGAATACTTAGGACCATGTGATATTTCTATATAATACCATTTTCTTTTAATGTTGATACGGAGGAATGACAAGGAGCAACATTGTGTATGAAGGTGATCTGAGATATCCAAAAGTCTGAAATGGTTACCAGTTCAGTTTTGTCTTCAAGTGAAATGTATGCTCAGTCGGATTCAGGTCAGGTGATTGACTTGGCCATTGCATAACATTCCACTTCCTTCCCTTAAAGTCTTTGGTTGCTTTCGCAGTATGCTTCGGGTCATTGTCCATCTGCACTGTGAAGCGCCGTCCAATGAGTTCTGAAGCATTTTGCTGAATATGAGTAGATAATATTGCCCGAAAGACTTCAGAATTCATCCTGCTGCTTTTGTCAGCAGTCACATCATCAATAAATACAAGAGAACCAGTTCCATTGGCAGCCATACATGCCCACGCCATGACACTACCACCACCATGCTTCACTGATGAGGTGGTATGCTTGGATCATGAGCAGTTCCTTTCCTTCTCCATACTCTTCCCATCACTCTTGTACAAGTTGATCTTGGTCTCATCTGTCCATAGGATGTTGTTCCAGAACTGTGAAGGCTTTTTAGATGTTGTTTGGCAAACTCTAATCTGGCCTTCCTGTTTTTAAGGCTCACCAATGGTTTACATCTTGTGGTGAACCCTCTGTATTCACTCTGGTGAAGTCTTCTCTTGATTGTTGACTTTGTCACACATACACCTACCTCCTGGAGAGTGTTCTTGATCTGGCCAACTGTTGTGAAGGGTGTTTTCTTCACCAGGGAAAGAATTATTTCGGTCATCCATTACAGTTGTTTTCCCATGGTCTTCCGGGTCTTTTGGTGTTGCTGAGCTCACCTGTGCGTATTTTCTTTTTAAGGATGTTCCAAACAGTTGATTTGGCCACACCTAATGTTTTTGCTATCTCTCTGATGGGTTTGTTTTGTTTTTTTTTTCAGCCTAATGATGGCTTGCTTCACTGATAGTGACAGCTCTTTGGATCTCATATTGAGAGTTGACCGCAACAGATTCCAAATGCAAATAGCACACTTGAAATGAACTCTGGACCTTTTATCTGCTCCTTGTAAATGGGATAATGAGGGAATAACACACACCTGGCCATGGAAAAGCTGAGCAGCCAATTGTCCCATTACTTTTGGTCCCTTAAAAAGTGGGAGGCACGTATACAAACTGTTGTAATTCCTACACCGTTCACCTGATTTGGATGTAAATACCCTCAAATTAAAGCTTAAAGTTTGCAGTTAAAGTCCATCTTGTTCGTTTCATTTCAAATCCATTGTGTATAGATCCAAAAAGATTAGAATTGTGTTGTTGTCCCAATATTTATGGACCTGACTATATATAGAACAGGCAGCTGATCACTGCCTGTGAATTTCACTTACTCTTTCTGTTTCTTCAGAATCCATCCTGCAATCTGTAGTGACGTCAGCAGTGCCCGCGCAGTCCATAGCTTCTTTAACGATGCGCTATGTGTGCCGTTTCATTATCCTCTGCATGCCAGGTTATTTACTTGGATTGAGAACAGCACAGAGGAAGCCTCACGATATTGTACTCTCCTCCTCTTCTTCCTGGTTATCCCCTTGTGACTGTATAAGACGTTGCACACGGGGAGTGAACCATAGCATAGAGATAGAGGCTTGGTTTAGACACGAACGCACATGCATGAAGTTCAGACAGGGAAGAAAAGAAGGGCGGAAATTACGTCCACACAAGAGCCAGCAATCACTAGTAAAGATGGCGGCGGCCGATACAGGAAAGAAGAGAAAAAGAGATGCAAGGGCCTGCAGGAGGCGCGGTGTCTGTGTGCCTGGGGTCTGCTGGCATGGCTCTGGTGGCTGGGCGGGTGCCACTGCGTGTCCCGCTTGTCGGTTCCGGGTCGTGTCCGGTGATGCGGCTTACTGTGGGGGCATGACGTTAGTGGTTCCAAGCGCCTGGAACACAGAGACTAGGGGGCCGGTCTGTAGACTAGTCCTTCCAGTTCCAGCCCTTGTTGATGATGCTGAGGACCGGAGAATTTAAAAACCAGATAGTTTCTCAGTACCCCGCTGCATTCTCTGCCAAGATGGAGGAGAGACCGACAGCTACGGCGGAAGCAGGTGCCCCAAGCACCAGTCAGGCCCAGGTAAGAGGGGTACAGTGGTGCCTTTTATTCTGATCCATATGGGCTTATGTTTTGCTGTTTTGTTTGGATCCTCCCGGCGGGGAGCCTCTAGCTGCATGGTCAGAGGTTACTTCACTCAGACCCTGCAGTATGGACTAAGTAGTTGCAGTTGGGATTACACTGCTCGGGGCACCGTTTCCTTTCTGTCTGGTGGTGGTCTAGCTGTGCACTAGGGGTTGGTAAATTGTGTTGGGGGACCTAGGTGAGTTTAATTTTTTTCTCATTTCAAGAAAAAGCGTTAGGAAAGTCCAAACAATCAAATACACTAAGTCAGAGGAAATGTCCCTCCTGCAAGAACCCCCTTAGAGATTCATGGCAGAAGGCAATGTGCAGGTCCTGTATTAAGGACTTGGTTTAAGAGGAAACTTCCCAGTAATACAAGTACTTGTTCTCTTCAGTACAGGAACTTACTAACTCACTGGATTCAGTTAAGTCCGTGCTGGTACAGAGCCCGGCAGTCCAGGTTGAGCCCCAGCATCCACCATCCAGCCCGAGGGCATCCTCCTCCAGAGAAGTGGAGGTCGTGGACTCAGGGGATGAGAGGGCAAGTACTCTTCCCTCCCTCAGGGATTCAGATGAGGAGGAGGAAGACTATAGCCGAGCCTCTAAGTACAAGCTATCTTTGGAGGAAGTGGACGACCTTTTGAGAGCCATCTACACTACCCTCGAAATCCAGGAGGAGAAGGTGCAACTGTCGGATCATGACATAATGTACCAAGGATTAGATGACACTAAACATAGTGTTCCCAGTCCATAGAATCCTCTGGGAGACAGTGCAGAAGGAACGGAATGACCCTGGAAGAGGCCCCTTCTTTTCCGAGACCCTTAGAAAAAAGGTTTCCCTTCGAAGATAAGGAATCTGAGGTATGGAATAAGAAACCACGGGTAGATGCCGCATTCTCGCATGTTTCCCGGCGCACAGACCTAGCATTTGAGGACATGGGTGTGCTGAAGGATGCAATGGATAAAAGAGCAGACTCTCCTGAAAAAAGCATGGGATTCCACATCAGCCAGCATCAAACCCCCTATGGCTTCCACGGTTGTTGCAAGGAACCTTGAATGCTGGGTAGAGAAGCTGAAAAGCCACGTAGAGGCAGGCACATCATGGAAAGATCTTTTGGATTCCTTTCCATTGATACTGAAGGCAGTAAAGTACATGGCTGATGCATCTACCGAATCAGTTGAGATGTCAGCAAGGTCGTCAGAGCTGGTGAATTCAGCCAGACGTGCTTTATGGCTAAAAACTTGGTCGGGTGACCCAGCTTCCAAGATTAAGCTGTGTGGCTTACCTTTCTCGGGTGATCTTCTTTTTGGTCCAGACCTTGAAACAGTCTTGGACAGGACAGCTGACAAGAAAAAGGCTTTCCCTTCCAAGAAGAAACAACCGATCAAAAAGAATTTTCGTGCTGTTCGACAGCCCCACAAAAATAAGGATCGAGACCACAAGAGTCGCTGGGTTTCCCAAAGGGGTAAGGGAAGAGGAGGAGTTCTCTTCAGATCTCCCCCAGACCAGCCCCCTAAAAACAAATGAAAGTCTTACCCCAGTAGGGGGAAGATTGTCTGTCTGCCTTTCACCTACAGTGGAACAAAACTACAAGCCTGTTCGTGAAAAATGTCATCTCCCAGAGATGACAGTCTGGAGTTTTCAGAGCCACCCCGAACAGATTCTATGTTACGGCCTTGCCAAGGGATCAGGAAAAAGCTTCCGCAATGATGAGCCTGCTGCAGGATCTGATTCAACAGGAGGCGATTATCCAGGTCCCAAAAAATCAGGAAGGCAGAGGCTTCTATTCCCACATCTTTTTGGTGAAAAAGCCTTCAGGGAAGTATTGGTTGATTCTGAACTTAAAGATCCTGAACAGATCGATCCACTACAAACATTTCATAATGGACACGATCAATTCAATTACGAAATTACTGACTCAAGACTGTTTCATGGCATCCCTAGATCTAAGGTAAGCCTACTTGCATGTCCCGATAACTAAGGCTTCCCAATGCTTTCTATGTCTGGCCCTAAACTTGGGGACTTCAGTCTGGTATCTCCAATTCAGAGCTATATATTGGCAGAAGCTCTGGAACCTTTGAAGCTAAGAGGGATTTCAGTCATCCCATATCTGGATGACCTGTTGTTTTTTGCAGACTCCAAAGAACAATTCTTGACAAATCTCCAGGTGTTTCAGGCTCACCTCAAAGACTTAGGATGGCTCTTGAATCTAGAAAAATCAATTCTAGAGCCCACACAGGAGATGAAGCTCCTGGGCTATACTATAAACTCGGTGCTTGAAAGTTTTTCTGCCACAGGAGAAGATGGAGAAGATCCAATCTGCAGTGAGACAGGTTCAGACCAATCTCTCAGTATCAGTCAGATCAGCCATGGCATTCTTGGACCTTCTCACGGCTTCGATCCCAGCTATTCAGTGGGCCAGATTACATTCCAGACCCCTCCAGATAAATATCTTGCAAAGATCGTCACACCAAGATTCGCTAGAAAACAGATCAAACTTCCCTCCAAACATAAAACGGGCGCTCTGGTGGAGGAATTCATCCAGCCTGACAAATGGTCTTTTGCTGGGTTTTTCCCCTAGACAAGCGTCTTAACAGACGCGAGTTCTTGGGGCTGGGGAGCCCACCTGGACGGGGGCCTGGTCCAAAGCTGAAGCCCAAATGTCCTCAAATTGGTGGGAACTGAAGGAGATTTTTCTTGGTCTCCTAGCCTTTCAACAAGTGGTAAGGGGACAACATATTCAGGTTCTCTCAGACATTACAACTGCAGTAGCTTGTGTTTGAAACAAGGAGGAACCAGGAGCAGAGGGCTCCTAGAACTGGCCAGTCAGCTACTTACCTGGGCAGAACAGAATGTGGCCTCGTTGTCAGCAGTCCTTCTGAAGGGATCAAAGAATCTCCTAGCAGACCTACTAAGCAGTAGGAGACTGGTGGAAGCAGAGTGGAGTCTGAACCAAGAAATTTTCTTGATGATTTCCAAAGCTTGGGGGCAACCTCAAATAGATCTGTTCGCCAGCCAACAGAACTCAAAAGTGCAGAAGTTCTTCTCTTTCCACCAAGAAGACCAGGCAGTAGGCATAGATGCTCTTGCCTATCCATGGCATTACCAGCTGTGCTATGCCTTTCCCCCCTTTCCCCTAATACCACTGGTTCTAAGGAAATTCAGGGAGGAAAATACAAATCTGATCCTGGTCACTCCCTTCTGGCCAAAAAGACCCTAGTTCGCGACACTACTAAACCTGGCTGCAGAACCTCCATGGAAGCTGCCTCCCAAAAAGGACCTGCTAACGCAGGGGTCGGTGAACCATCCGGAAGCAGACCGACTATCAAACTGCTTGATGTCTGAGGAAGACCTCCTGAAAGCCAAGGGACTGTCTGATAAATTAGTGAAGACCCTACTTTCCAGTAGAAAAGAGGTAACTCAGGCCATATACCTGACAGTTTGGAAAAAATTAAATTCCTGGTGCATTTCTAAGGGCCTCCAGGTCAAACGTTTAGTGTCAGTCTTAGAAATTCTCCATGATGAAATGGAGAAGGGGCTGGCAGCCAGCACCCTGAAAACCCAGGTGGCGGCTCTATCGTTTTTTTTTTGTTTTTGTTTTTTTTTTTTTGGGAATCCAGAGAAGTCTTAATTTCAAGATTTTTTTTTAGGGCACTTGCACAAAATAGGCCAGTAGCCCTTAAAGTTTTTTTCCCAGTTGGGATTTGTCTGTTGTTTTTACAGGGTCTCACGGGAGCTCCGTTTGAACCCTTACAGGAAGCATCCTTACAGAACTTGGTTCTTAAAACAATTTTTCAGATAGCCATCATGTCGGATCATGTCGGCAAGAAGAGTCAGCGAGCTTCAGGCCCTGCCAGTCACAGAACCCTTTCTAAAGGTTTTTTTTCAGACAGAGTGATCCTTCAAACAGACTTGGCGTTTCTACCCAAGGTTTCTTCGACCTTTCACCGCTCACAGGAAATAATCCTGCTCATTTTCTCTTCAGTTTCTGCCAATCCAGGAGAAGAAGCTTTTCATACACTGGACGTGAGGAGATGTCTGCTACACTTTCTAAGTCACCAAAGAATTCAGAAAGTCAAACTCTCTCTTTGTGATATTCTCAGGCTCACGTAAATGGGAGAGAGCTTCCAAAAGCACGCTGGGCAGATGGCTTATATTGGCAACCACGGAGGCCTACAAAGCAAAGGGAAAAATACCCCCTCAGGTATTGCTGGTCATTCTACGAGATCAATGGCGGTTTCCTGGGCCGAAAGGGCCGGTGCTACGCCTGAACAAATTTGCAAGGCTGCCACTTGGTCCAACTACGCGACATTTCTCCGACATTATAGGTTGGACTTAGTGTCAAGGCTTCGGCAGGAAGGTACTGAAGGCAGTAGTCCCACCCTAGTGTAAGTTTCTCGGTTATCCTCTCCAAGGTTTTCATGAAAGGCAATTTGAGAAAGACTTAGTTAGACTTACTGGTGACTGTATTTCTAAGAGCCTTTCAGGACAACCGCTACTTCCCTCTCTTGTTTATCTTAGAAGTGATTTAAGTGTCTATCATTGATGTTTAGTGGTTTTCTGTGCTTTGTTTTCCAGTATGTCGGAGACCACACAATAACTGAAGCCATGGTGGAAGAGGAGGGATTTAAAGGCTGCATGTGTTTCCTAGAAAATGGGCGGAGCTGCTCTCTCTCCAAGGTTGTCCTGAAAGCCTCTTAGAAATACCATCACTGGTAAGTCTAAGTATTTTCTTAACTGTGCCTATTTACAAGTTGTTCTGCTGTAAATTAGCAGAAATATGCTAGGCCTTCTTGGTCTCTTTTTCATAGCTTGCCATGTAGAACTTGTCGGTTGAGTGACAGTCTCTCGTTGTTGTTTTCCCCATGTTAATGACTAATCATCCCTCCAGCACAGGTGGAGATGGAGAACATCCTCTGAGATTTAGGATGCAAAGGCGGCCGGTCTCCAGCTACGCCAAGCCACATGCAAATGAAAGTTGTAAGGATAACCTGGTGATTTATTCACATCTCATTTGTGATCCCAAATATACCTTTTGCCGAAAAGGTTGAAATCCACCATATGTTTCATGGGAGGTGCAATATTCCATGCTTATGCACAAATTCCTAATCCCTATAGAATGCTTGTTTTCACTGGTTGATATAACGCATAACTGTTATACATGCAGACAGTGCTCCTGATTTTTGCTTTGCTCACACCAAGACAATTGAATGTTTTGAAATGCAAATAAAGGTGCTCCGCAGTGATAAACTGGAAGGTAAGTGAAATAATAGAAGATAAGTAATGTACATGTTTTCTGTCTTCCTCTCCAGATGCCTCCAGCAGAGTGGTGACATTTATACCCCTGGAAGAGTCAAGCCAGGGACATATTCAGGTCAAGAAAAACAACATTTATCAAATCCGTCTCGCACACGTCGCGGATGATGAATGGTGAGCAGAGCGGCGAGAGTTTTCTGCGCTGCATATATTAGCATTAAGTCCCAATCTCTGCTGCATGATGTATGGCATGCTTTCCTCACCAAGGTGGTCACTGGAAGCTTTTCATTTCTTAATAGTACTCGTTTATTCTCTCCTTTTCATAAGCAGTTTTCTGTCACATGCAATGTCACCACTAACTTCTACGTATTGACTAGTTTATTAGCAGTGTGACAATATTTCACCTGTTATATACAGCACTGAACCAATGAATGCCCCCAAAGAGGATTACCGCTCAAAGCCAAACTGCTAAATACACAGAGAAGCTCATTTCATGTGGCATTCCAGTAGTCCATTTTTGACCCAACATTACATGGATTAAAAAGGGACTGCAAATGTATCCCTGTATGTGGTCAGACTTCAGCAGACTTGTGCTTGCTTGTATCCGTCCACATGTAGGTCTGTCAGGTTTGTTGGACTGAACACAATGAGTCTGCTTTCAGATCCACGTTTACTAACCTGACCGGATGTGGATAGATATAGGCAGACGCACATCTAATTACATCTGGCCACCCATAGGGATTACATGGGTCCATTTTAAATCAGAACAGACACAAACAGGTTAGTCAGCATAGGTCAAGGGTACTGAATAAAAATTCACGGATGTCCGATCAGTAAAATGTTCTTCCAGCCAAGGTCCAAAGGGCATATTTGTGCAATCCTTTACATCACAGCCCCCCGCCTCTTCGATCACAATCCCATTCTTAAATCCGTTTCCTCTGTCCCCCTTCCATATCACAGTCCACCCACCACCCCCTTTACATCACAGTTCCCCATTTCATGTCAGTTTCCCCTTCACAGGGGTGTCTTCTGCCTCCCTTTACATCACTCCCCTTCCCCCCCACAGCGGTGTCCTCTGTTCCCCTTTTGCATCACACCCCCCCCCCCCCCCCACATGGGTATTCTCTCCCCCATCACCCCACCCACAGCGGTGTCCTCTTCCCCATCACATTACTCCCCCACAACCACGTCCTCTGCCCCTCCACAGCGGTGTCCTCTGTCCCCCTTTCACATCACCCCCCCCCCCCACAGGGGTGTTCTCTCCCCCATCACCTCCCCCCCCCGCCCCACTGCGGTGTCCTTCTCTTCCCCATCACATCACCCCCCCACAACCACGTCCTCTGCCCCTCCACAGCGGTGTCCTCTGTCCCCCTTTCACATCAACCCCCCCACAGGGATGTTCTCTTCCCCATCACATCCCCGCCCCCCCCCCCACAGCGGTGTCCTTCTCTTCCCCATCACATCACCCCCCCCACAGCGGTGACCTTCTCTTCCCCATCACATCACCCCCCACAACCTCGTCCTCTGCCCCACAGCGGTGTCCTCTGTCCCCCTTTCACATCAAACCCCCCCCCCCCACACACACACACACACACACACACACAACCATGTCCTCTGCACCCTGCCATAGCGGTGTCCTTCTCTTCCCCATCACATCCCCCCCCCCCACAACCTCGTCCTCTGCCCCTCCACAGCGGTGTCCTCTGTCCCCCTTTCACATCACATCCCCCACAACCATGTCCTCTGCGCCCTTCCACAGCGGTGTCCTTCTCTTCCCCATCACATCACCCCCCCCCCACAACCACTTCCTCTGCCCCTCCACAGCGGTGTCCTCTGTCCCCCTTTCACATCAACCCCCCCCCCCCACAGGGGTGTTCTCTCCCCCCATCACATCACCCCCCCCCCACAGCGGTGTCCTTCTCTTCACCATCACATCACCCCCCCCCACAGAGGTGTCCTTCTCTTCACCATCACATCACCCCCCCCCCCCGCAACCTCGTCCTCTGCCCCTCCACAGCGGTGTCCTCTGTTCCGCTTTCACATCAAACCCCCCACACACACACACACACACACACACACACACACAACCATGTCCTCTACACCCTGCCACAGCGGTGTCTTTTGTCCCTCCTCCCCCCATGACCATGTGCTCTGCCCCACTTCACAGTGGTGTCCTTCTCTCCCCATCACATCATCGCCCCCCTCCGCAGCAGTTTCCTCTGTCCCCCTTTCACACACTCCCCCTCAACATCGGTGTCCTCTGCCTCCTTTCACATCATCCTCCCCACAGTTGAGTCCTTGTCTCCCCCATCGCATCACCCTTCCACAGTCACTTTTTCTGCCCCCTTCACATTGCCCCTGCGTAGTGGCGTTCTTCTCTCTAATTTGTACACAGAGTGGAAAGCGGGGTGCTGGAGTCATCTTTTCATATTACCAAGTTGGTGATCGGTTGCTAGGACCGCCCTGCGTGTACGAGACGAGAATATTTGTACGAATATTTGTAGGAAAATTCTTTGTAAGTTCGATGAATGTTGCAGTATGGGAAGGAGGCAAGCTGGCGGAGGCAGTGAGTTGCTTTGGGCAATGTTCTGCTGGGAAACCTCAGGTCCTGCCATTACTGTGGATATTACTTGTGTTTTTATCAAAGAATACAAGGCTTCCACCCACCTTTCCACCCCAGCTAATTAGAGGAGGCCTTGTATTCATTAATAAAAATACATGGCTTCCTGTGAATGGCTGGGAACAGCTAATGGAAAGGCTGCCGAGATGCTGCTGGAACACAGCGTCACTAAAACCCCTTTTTGCACTGGGGCGGGCGTTGACGGTAAAATGAAGCTAGTTTTAGCGGAGCTTAACCGTCATTTTAGCTGTACTTTTCGGCTGCTAGTAGGGCGCTTTTAACCCCTGCTAGGGGCCGAATAAAGGGTTAAATGTGCCTGTGTAGAGCCGCTGCCGAAGCAATTTGCAGGCGCTTCAGCAGCAGTGCCCATTCATTTCAGTGGGCAGGAGTGGTGTATACACCGCTCCCCCACCGCCCGAAAGATTCTGCTTGCAGGACTTTTTCAAACATCCTGCCAGCGCATCGCCCCAGTGTGGAAGCACTCGGGCTTTCCCACTGGGACTGCAGGGGAGGTGTTTTTCAGGCGCTATTTTTAGCCCAAAAGCACCTGAAAAATGCCCCAGTGTGAAAGGGGTCTTACTGATACTACATACAGTGCTTGCAACAGATGCTAACCGGCCAAACAGACCCCATTGTGTTTGGCTGGTTAGTGGGCATGGGGGAGGAGGGAGGGAGTGAACTGTCATTTACCACTGTGTATACACCCTCATGTGTGACTCTATAGTCACGTGGGTTGCTCAGATTTAATAGGGAGGAAATGCTTGGCATAGAAACTCACTGAAAACTGAGCATGTGCAGAGCTACCACCACAGCTGCAAAATCTAGATGAATTGGGGACATGAACAAAAGGGTGAGATAGGGAGCAGCAGGATCAACCAGTGTTTTTGCATAATACAGAAAACAAATCTCACAGCAAGTATGAACAGCATTTAATACACTAATTATTGACTGTTTTGTTATGATGTGGGTTTAGAGATACTTTAAGACCCCTTTCACACTGAAAGCGTTTTCCAGGCGCTTTTGGGCTAAAAATAGTGCCTGTAAAGCGCCTTAAAAACGCCTCCCCTGCAGCCTCAGTGTGAAAGCCCGAGTGCTTTCACACTGGGGTGGTGCGCTTGCAGGATGTTAGAAAAACTCCTGCAAGCAGCATCTTTCGGGCGGTGCGGGAGCGGTGTATACACCACTCCTCCGCTGTCTCTGCCATTGGAATCAATGGGCACCGCTGCCAAAGCGTTTCGGCAGCGTGCTTTGCGGGTGCTTTTAACCCTTTATTTGGCCGCTAGCGGGGGTTAAAAGCGCCCTGCTAGCGGCCGAAAAGCGCCGCTAAAATTCAAAAATTTTTAATTTTGCTGCGCTTTACCGCTAAAGCCCGCCTCCCCGCCCCAGTGTGAGAGTAGCCTAACTGCTAATTTGGGTGATAATTGCTGCTGTCCCTCTGCATTTTTCTTTATCTTCTTTCATAATTTGGAGTGCTTTTTGTTTGTTTGTGCATCTAAAATACTTCTGTAGGTATAAGGTTTTAGGCATAGTCCATCTTTTATGCAAAAATGTTATGCAAAACGCACTAACCACACCAAATATGTGCTTTTATTATTTTTTTCATTTTCATCCTGCAAAGCATTACAACCACAATTAGTGCATTATGTGTTCAATGCATAGACTTCTACATTTACATCCCAGCTCCAGGTCTGTACTGAGGTGCAGGCCTTCTGTTATGGGGCTGGAGGAATAAAACAATTGGCTACAAATGCAGTATCATCACTGTTGTGTTGGCAGATTGAACACCCTAAATATGGGTGTAACATGAAACATGGTCCCAAAGATGAACTATACCTTTAACTAATGGAACGGAGTTATATCCATTTACAGCAAAAGCAGTGTATACACTTTCTTTTCATTGCATTATGATATTAGTTTTTTTTTTTGTTTTTTTTTTAAGCAATAAAAAAAAAGAAAAAAAAAAAAAAAAGTTTTATTAAGCATATTTTAACAACACATAAAGTGAGTAAATTATTGACAAAAAACATCTACATCGGTAAAGCTAGTTACAATTTAAACTTCGTATGGATACGAATTATAGCTGAAACTTATCAAATATGAAGGAACAATTTTTCGCATATACTGTATGTTAGATTTTTAAATCCTTTGGTGGGTAACACAGATCTCATGTATATGTTTCAGCTATGTATTTAGGTGTTTGCCTGGAGTTCGGTCACACCGATTGCGGCTTTGAAATCGTGTAGCTTCACTTGAAATCGCACGATTCCTAAGCCGCATATTAGTGCGACTTGGAAGACATCTGTGCGACTTCATGCACAGATGTCTATACAAGTCGAATTTGAAACTTGCAAAAAGTAGTGCAAGAATTGCTTTCAAAATTGGTGCAACTCCCATGGAGTCAGAGTCACGACGATTTGACCGCTTCCATTGCGGACAATAGGGTGCGACATGTCATGCTATTTGAAACTATCAAATTGTATGACAAGTCACACCAGTGTCCCTGGGGGCTAAAAGAGGACGGCAAGTGGCTTGCTAGGGAGGGGACAGGAGTGGCAGCGGAGGATTAGGGCTGCTAGGAGCAGGTAAGTATAACATGTTTGTTATTTTTACCCCTTCATGCTGACTGTAAGCAAATATGCGGCCTTGGTTTTTGAAGGGGTTGTAAAGGAGTAATGGGTGCAAATGCACGCAACACCCCGATACCGTGTTTTTTTTTAGATTAAACGGTCGACTTTCTTGGGATAACAATGAATGCAGCTGGCAGACACTTGGCTGTTATCCCAAGGAGCCACGGCTCACCCGGGCTCTCCTGACCCACCCGGAGGACTGAGCGACCAGCCGACTCGCCCGCGGCTGGCCGGAGACCCGAACAAAGCCTGAATCGGCTTCGATCGGGTCTCGGATCTAGTAACCCAGAAGCGATGTCATGACATCACTTCCAGTTTACTGAAGACTTGAAGGCGCCAAATTTTAAAAAATGACAGACAAACTTGGCATTTTAAGGGGAAAGGAGTGATTTTTTGGAGTCTTATTAGACCCCAGATCTTTCCATAAAGAGTACCTGTCACTGACTATTGCTGTCATAAGGGATGTTTACATCCCTTGTGACAGCAAATAAAGTAATCAGAATTTTTTTTAAAGAGACAGTGTAAAAATAAAAAAATAAAATAAGAAAAAAATAATAATTTTAAGTACCCTGTCCTTCCGTGCTCGTGCGCATATGTAAGTCGAACCCGCAAATGTAAACTGTGTTCAAACCACACATGTGAGGTATCGCTACAATCATTAGAGCAAGAGCAATAATTCTGGCACAGGACCTCCTCTGTACCTCTAAACTGGTAACCTGTAGACATTTTTAAATATTGCCTATGGAGATTAAGTACCGTATTTTGCTGCCATTCCACAAGTGTGTGCAATTTCAAAGCATGTCATGTTGGGTACCTATTTACTCAACGTAATGTCATCTTTCGCATTCTACAACAAAATTGGGCTAACTTTACTGTTTTTTTTTTTTCATAAATTTAAAAAAAAAAAAAAGTATTTTTTTGCCAAAAAAATAGCGTTTGGGGCTGCACAAATACCATGTGACATATCGCCATTTTATCCTCTAGGGTCTCTGCTAAAAAATATATATGTAATGTTTGGGGGTTCTAAAGTAATTTTTTTAGGAAAACAAATGTCAGCAACAAATTTCAGAAAAAGACTTGGGTATGAAGGGGTTAAAATTCATTTTTTGCCTTTTTAAAATGACTTTATTGGCCCCTTTTTTATTTTTAAGAACACACCGTGCGCACAAATAACCGTGACGGAGCTCTTTCTGTTTTGCATTGCTTTCTAAAGGAACTTTGATTAAATTACTTTGTTTTGTACATTTCTTAAAATACAAACTGTTCAGCATGAAAGTAATCCCCATTATCGGCTCTTTTTAAACCCTCTTTGGTACGTCTTTGAATCTCTGTAGCCACATTATTCTGAAGCATTGCTTGTTCATCAGTATAATTCATTAGAATGTTTATCTCCCTGGAAGGAAATGCATTCATTGGCACTTGCCGTAATCGAGTTCCTCTTTACTTTGTTGAAATTTAAATTACATTCACGCGCTGTTATTTTGTTATCAGACATTTTATCTTGTCTTTTGTAAGTCATTAGGGCTGTTTTTTTCACATTTAAATTGCATGCTTTATGAGGAATTGGGCACTTCTAATGCTCCCTGCGTATCTGCTCTGGTTTTCTGTAAGTTGTTGATTAACGGGATGCAGCCAGACAGGTTAAGTTTTTTAATTAACCCCTAGATGTGCATTACCAGCAGAACAACTGCTTTTTTATTTTTATGAGGATTTTACTTTATTAATATACCAGACAATGTTTGTAGACCTGTCAAGAAACCTATCTTCAGCTTGACATCTTTATTACCTGCAGAGTAGAAAATAGCCTTTGTAAATCTGACCAGTTTACTAAACCTAACCCTTACTTGACATGTAAATAGTCGTTTAAAAATTGTCACCATAATTAAAGTGACCTTTGCTATTCCTTATGCCATCCCATCCAACAGTACCTATGC
The DNA here is from genome assembly GCA_037952925.1 of Lithobates clamitans. Classification (NCBI taxonomy): domain Eukaryota; kingdom Metazoa; phylum Chordata; class Amphibia; order Anura; family Ranidae; genus Lithobates; species Lithobates clamitans. Next base: position 458,050 of record JBBGZY010000210.1, read on the forward strand.
ATTGAGGCTGTTACATGATCTTTATTCACCCTCTTGCCTATAGCTTTCTAGCAATTGCTACACCACAACTGAAACACACTTTATATCTTCCGTAGTCGGATAATTGTGAAGTGGAAGGAATACCGTATATACTCGAGTATAAGTCGAATTTTTCAGCACATTTTTTTTGTGCTGAAAGTGCCCCAATCGACTTATACTTGAGTCAAGCACTTTTCTGCAGCAAAAAATTTCATTTTCCGAACCGAATTTGGGGCCCCGTATCTCAGGGCCACTTGGTGCTAGGAACCCCATTTGGTGTACAAACCCAGTGGAACTGGTACCATAACATATCCAAAGCTGGGGTTCCTAGCACCAAGTGGCCCTGAGATACGGGGCCCCAAAATCGGTTCGGAAAATGTCATTCTCTGCTGCAGAAAAGTGCTTGACATTTTCTGAACCGACTTTGGGGCCCCATATCTCAGGGCCACTTGGTGCTAGGAACCCCACATTTGGTGTGCCATCCCAGTGGAACTGGTACCATAACATATCCAAAGCTGGGGTTCCTAGCACCAAGTGGCCCTGAGATACGGGGCCCCAAAACCAGTTTGGAAAATGTCATTTTCTGCTGCAGAAAAGTGCTTGACATTTTCTGAACTGAATTTTTGGGGCCCTGTATCTCAGGGCCACTTAGTGCTAGCAACCCCAGCTTTGGAAAATTTATGGTGCTAGTTCCGCTAGGTTTGCACACCAAATTTGGGGTTCTTAGCACTAAGTGGCCCCAAGATACAGGGCCCCAAATTCGGTCAACTGTGTCCATCTGCAGCAATGTCATTTCGGGACCCTTTGGGTTCAGAGACCCCAAATTTTGGCTGCAGCTAGGGGGCATCTAGGAACCCTTAACTACCGAGTTTGAAGTTCAGGGGACCTATGGCTGCAAATGGGCACAGTGAGGCTGCAAATGGGCATTGTTGACCCTCTTTTCCACTTACAGTAGCTGTGCATTTCTCACCCTCGTCTTATACTCGGGTCAATAAGTTTTTCCCATTTTTTTTTTTTTTTTTTGTGGTAAATTAGGGCCTCGACTTATACTCGGAACGACTTATACTCGAGTATATACGGTAAGTGATTTTTAATTTTTTTTTTTTTTCTTTTTTTTTTACAAATCAGTATGTGAAAAATGTGGCGTGCATTTGTATTCAGCCACCTTTACTCTGATACCCCTAACTAAAATCTAGTGGAACCAATTGCCTTCAGAATTCGCCTAATTAGTAAATAGAGTCCACCTGTGTGTAATTTAATCTCAGTATAAATACAGCTGTTCTGTGAAGGTTTGTTAAAGAACCTTGATGAGCAAACAGCATCACGAAGGCAAAGGAACACACCAGGCAGGTCAGGGATAAGGCTGTGCAGAAGTTTAAAGCAGGGTTAGGTTATAAAAAATATCACAAACTTTGAACATCTCAGGGAGCACTGTTCAATCCATCGTCCAAAAATGGAAAGAGTAGAAAGAGTATGGCACAACTGCAAACCTACCAAGATGTGGCCGTCCACCTAAACTGACAGGCTGGGCAAGGAGAACATTAATCAGAGAAGCAGCCAAGAGGCCCATGGTAACTCTGGAGGAGCTACAGAGATCCACCGCTCAGGTAGGAGAATCTGTCCACAGGACAACTATTAGTCGTGCACTCCACAATTTTGGCCTTTATGGAAGAGTGGCTAGAAGAAAGCCATTGCTGAAGGCAAGCCATAAGAGATCTTGTTTGCAGTTTGTGAGAAGCCATGTGGGAGACACAGCAAACATGTGGAAGGTGCTCTGGTCAGATGAGACCAAAATTGAACTTTTCTTACATTTTCTGATTCCTTACATCACAGGACACAGAGCCGGTTATTATAATAACTACTTGGGTTATATGCCACCTATAGATGAATGGACACTGGTTGATCAATCGGAACAATCAAACAGGAAGTCCTCCCCTAAATGACCCCTCCTACACAGGAAGCACATCATTTTTTTCGCAAGTGTCTGTAAGGTGGTGGTCACTGATGTGATACTTGTCCTCTTGGAGGTCTGGACTGTTCTATTAAGAATCATGGACTTCAATCGGATCCATTGGAAAAAGCTATCAGCCAAAATGGATGGTATTCGAGCCTCATTGGAAGGAGAGAAGATTCCTCAAGGCTTTGCCTGTAATGCAGCCTTATGGCGCTGGACCCTGCATAATGGAGCCCTGTGCAGTGTTTGTTCTGACCAAGGTGCATTCCTGCAGGGTGCTATACAGGTCCAGGGGAGTGGACCCCACATTAAGGGGGACCCAGTCTCTCAAGGTCTTTTATGACAAAGCTCCCCGTGATTGGTGAAGATTGAACTCCTGCTATGTTCAGAGTCCTGCAACAGGAATGGTAAGTCTGCATTTGTTTGCAGTTTCTCTTTAAAAAAAAAAAGAGAGAGAGAGATCTGTCTGTTGCCCTGTGTACCACTGGGGGCAATGTGCTGTTTACTCATGCTGTGTGCATCTTAGTTGTGTGGGCTGCGGTTTCCCCTCCAGCCACTAGAGGGTGCAGGCTCGCTCAGTATGGCCTATTTTATATAGGCAGGAAGTGGAAGGGCAGCCATGTTGCCATGTGGTCAACAGGTCAGCAGGGCCTCTGGAGACATGACAGCATCCCATGGATACTAACAAAGTGTGAGTACTTACTATGGGAGAACAGTGTGGACAAGTCATGATTTATATACTTCATATTTACTGCTTAATCCGGGGGGGGGGGGTTCAACTGTAAGTCAATACACCCCTGGACAGATAGCAGTTCAGTTCAAAGTGTCCTTTTTATTTTTTTATCTTTTTTTTACTGCTCGGAAGGCAGGTGCAGTGTAGTATACATGCTTGCAAACTTGTTGCTTAAAGGCATGTTTAAATATACAAGTTTGGAAAAAACATGAGCATGGGAGCACTTTAAGGAATTGTCTCCAGTATAGTGTGCGTTTTGTTCTTTTTTTTTTTTTTTTGCTGTTCTGAAACAGCATAGAGGCTGCATTGGATGCATATGTGCGTGGCTAAATCCTGCAGGACTAGTATGGGGCCAAATGCAGTTAAGCAGGTGCATGCTTGCAAACTAGCTAAAAACGCACGGTTCCTGAAATACATTGTTGCTGAAACACACGGTTGCTATAGATACATGTTCGCATAAAGATACATGTCTGCACAAAGATGCATGTTTATACATGTTTGCATAAATATACATGGTTATACATGGTTGCGTAAGCATGTATGTTTATACATGTTTGCATAAATACACATGGTTATTCATGGTCGCATAAAGATTCATGGTTGCACAAGGATACATGTCTGGATAGATGTGTGTTGTGTAATGTTGCATAAACACGTTTCATAAACGCATGCTTTCTTATTGCGTAAGTGCATGTTTCCATGGGCACTTATTATATAAATGCGTGTTTACAGGGACGCACACTTTAATGTTTTGACTAAATGCATAGTTGCACATGCTTCCATAAATGCATGCTTCTATAATTGCATGTTGCTTAAACACATGCTGGCATGTTTTCATATGTACTGTATATGTTTATTTACATTAAGCTGTATACATATGTACTTGTTTTCCTGGGACTACATGCATATATACTTATTTGCCTAGGACTACATATGTGCTTATTTGCTTAGGACTACATACATATGTGCTTATTTGCCTGGGACTACCTTCCTATGTGCTTATTTGCCTGGGACTACATACAGGTGTGCTTGTTTGCCTAGGGGTACATATGTGCTTATTGGCCTTGAACTGCACATAAATGCAGGAATGGCAAGAATACTTGTATACCTGCATGTTTGCATACCTAGGTACTGACATAATGGCATACTTGGGTACCTGCATACTTGCATACCTAAGAGGTTACATAGCGGTAAATCAACATTGTTTTAGGCCTGCATCCTTGGAGGACTGTATATTAGGTTGGCTAATATAGTTGCTGCGTTATTTACCTGTTATACCAGTTAAATGGTTCCAGAAAAGAGAGGCAGCCGGGGGAGGCAGGTGCACCGCTCTCAGGTTCAGGAATCTGGTGGTGTCCACATCTCCCGATGGACAGTGGTGTCAGGTGCATCTGAGCCACTGTGGTGTTTGCTATTGCAGTGTTTCCTGACGCATTCATTTTTCATCAGACTGCAGCCGCATCACCTTGATCATGTCTGATCTTGGTTGATCGAAGCCTAAGCAGGATCAAGCCTGGTTAGTGTATGGATGGGAGCCTGCCCGGGGATACCAGATGCTGTAAGTTTTTCCCCACCTGGATGAGGGAGGCATCTGAGGCTGTTGTGTTTTGGGAGTATCTTAGACCAGAAGATCTTAGGGCAGTCTCTGAGGTGGTTTGTTCCTTTTTTAGCCAGCAGAAACCTTGTAAGTTAAGTGCACCTCTTGGGACTGTCTGGGTCTGCCACAGAGTCGTCAGTCTTTTGCCCTGTATTTGCTCTTGGAGCAGAAGTTATGGGGTCATTATTGTGAAACAAATGGTAACAGATCCAAAACCAAATAGGGACATGGTCTATCTTAAGATCTCAAGCTGCTGAACATCCTTCTGTTTTCAGATAGGCTAGATCTGTTCAGTGACCTCTCTGCAAGAGGTAGATTTCAGGGTCCATAATCATCTGTAAACACACGTTTCCAGGCTCACCAAGGATTTCTATATTTGCAGCAGAAAGTTGTTTGTTTTTTTGGGGTTTTTTTTTGTGAATCTTCCCTTTGGGTTGTCCATAGCTCCGGAGGGTTCACAATGTGTCTAGCCCAAGTGCTGGGCTTGCTGAAGACACCTCAATACTCATTTCCTCAATAATCTTTGCTCAGGAAGCATTTGATTCCAGGGGTTCCTTCGATATATTTCTACAGGAGGAAGCTGTGTTTAGGTTAAAGCACGTTCCCTACATACAGTCCTACTCCAGATCTTAGTAGAGGATCATTCTCTCTGTCTGTAACTTGAAGATCCAGGCATTGGATTGCCAGAAGGCTCTGTTCCCAGGGTGTTGCAGAGCTAAAATTGGTGGTTGATATTCTTCCTTTTCAGGAATTTAGGGAATAATAACCATTGATGCCAGTCTCTCCAAGTTGATTTGAGGCTGGCTACAGTTCAGGGGGCTTGGTCTCCACATGAGAGAATATTGTTCATCAATATCTGGGAATTTTTGTCCAGTATGTCTTGCTCTGGATTATAGGACAAAACAGTTGTAGGTTCAATCCAGAAATGCTTCTGCAGGCATATATATATCAACCACCAGGGCGGCACCAGAGGTCATGCGACTCAGGGAGGTGTACTACATTCTATGTATGGCAGAAAATGAACACTGCACATCACTCTGAACACACCATCCCCATGATGGTGGCAGCATCCTGTTGTGGGGATGCTTTTCTTCAGCAGGGACAGGAAAGCTGGTCAGAGTTGATGGGAAGATGGATGGAGCCAAATACAGGGCAATCTTAGAAGAAAGCCTGTTAGAGTCTGTAAAAGACTTGAGACTGGGGCAGAGGTTCACCTTCCAGCAGAACAATGACCCTAAACATACAGCCAGAGCTACAATGGAATGGTTTAGATTAAAGCATATTCATGTGTTACAATGACCCAGTCAAGGTCCAGACCTAAATCCAATTGGGAATCTGTGGCAAGACTTGAAAATTGCTGTTCAGACTCTCTCCATCCAATCTGACAGAGCTTCAGCTATTTTGCAAATAAGAATGGGCACAAATGTCACTCTCTAGATGTGCAAAGCTGGTAGAGACCTCCTAAAAAGCTGTAATTGCAGCGAAAGGTGATTCTACAAACAATTGACTCGGGGGGGCTGAATACAAATGCACGCCACACTTTTCACATATTTATTTGTAAAAAACTTTGAAAACCATTTATCATTTTCCTTCCACTTCCCAATTATGTGCCACTTTGTGTTGGTCTATCACATAAAATCCTAATAAAATACATTTATGTTTTTGGTTGTAATATGACAAAATGTAAATGTGGAAAATTTCAAGGGGTATGAATACTTTTTCAAGGATAGATATATAGATATATATATATATATATATATATATGTATGTATGTATGTATATATATGTATGTATGTATGTGTATATATATATATATATATATATATATATATATATACATATATTGTGTGTAAACTCATGTGGGGGTTCAGATATACTTTAATAGTATAATATAAGATAGGTTGGTAATTTAAAATTACCGTTATCTTTGGTTTTTCCTCATATTTCGGTTTGAAAGTCCTTTTTTTTAAATCTCCTGCTTCTTCCTTTTTTTTTAAATTTTATTTTTATTTTTTCAGGTCACTCTCCCTCATTACTCTCTATTCGGAAGGCTGGGAGTCTGATGGCGTTGTATACCCTAAAATCTCCTGGATGAAAAATGAGCTGCTGCCAAAGCTGGCAAAGTGGTCCACAGAGGACAGGAGATGCGACTTTAAGAGCACCCTGTCTCTTATTGCTGTGGATAAATATAGCAAGCTGTATCAGAGCCTGAAGGAGAAATACAAAGATTTGGTGAAGGTAGCTGGCATTCATCCATCTTTTCCTTCCCAAACTGTTCATTTATCAGCAGAGGGATTAAAATGAAATCGTAAGAATGAATTGTTTCCCAGGCACGCGGTCTGTCATTATAAGCCACATATCATTTTCCAGCTGCACAAATCATGAGATGATGGGTAAAGCATCTTGGTTAAATTTCACTCTAAGTACAGCTGCATATTTTACAGTTGCTTTATAACTGAAAAGGTTTTTTTTTTTTTTCCCCTGGCTTGCAGGGTGAGTGTTGCACAGTATATAACCACCAGCAAGGTAATGCCGGCTCATTGTGCTGCCTTTTCATGCTTCCATCTCTGGTCTCTTTACTAAGTAATGCCTGGTACACACGTTTTTAGTTTTTTTTGTTTAGCTGAGCGCGCTGAAAGAAAAAAAAAAAAAAAACTGAGGAGGTCGCTGTACAATGCAATGTTAGTACAGCAATCTCCCCGCTGTTCTATTGTCTGCCCCCACCAGAACACAACGGTCAGCGCTTGCAGCCATTGGATGCTGATCGGCTGCTGGTTTTCCAGCATGCTAGTTAAGCAGAAGCCGGTCGTGAGATTCTGTCCGACAAGAAGCTGTACACATGGGCAGATGTTGGCCGGTTTCTACTGTGCTGTCTGATCACATACATTAACATACAGCCACGGGTTGAAATAAAGAGAGACAATTGATCAGTTCTTCCAACAACACAGTCAGTGTTGATGGGGGAATCCCTCCCACAGCTCTATTGAATTATGGCAGGCAGGAGGCTTTCCCCACCAGCAGAATACTATGATCACTGCTAGTGGCTATAGCTGCCAGCAGTGATCGGGTGAAAAAAAGGACAGGCTGGTTGTCCTGAAAATGGGATCGACTTCAGTACAACCAACCTGCCCATAAACGGATCGAAATTTGGCTGGTTCCTTATGAACTGGCCAAATTTCGATTGGTCAATGGCCGGCTTTACTCTTCTTGCCACTCTCACACACTACCCATAGACGTAAGACAGTGGTCTGAAAGAACAGGGGATTTTGGGTTAAGTATTTGAGCCCAGAAAGTTGTCTCACGCAAAAAAAGTTATGTAGAATAGAAAAATGGATCTGTATTCCTGTTTTTTTTCTGGTCATTTCAGTAGATTAGATTGATGCTTTTGATTGTCTGTACAAAAGATAATTCCAAAGTCTGGAGAGTGCCCTCTTTATCTTATTGTTGCTTTACTACCTCTATCATGGTTATACTTTATGCCACTTCATGCCAAAATCTTAGGGCCTCGGCCACTTACATGGGAGAGTTAGACATGTGATGCCACCTGTCAAACTCGGCATGTAGCATTAAAATTGTGGTACCATAATGCAAAGGATCATGGCCATGGCATTGTGTACTCATTTGAGCGCCACCATGTCGGCTTGTAGATGAGCGGTCAGAGGGCATTAAAAACGCAGATTTAGTCCCTTTTTTTTAACACCCCCTGGCCTCCCTTTTAAAAGGAGTTATCCATTGTACTACATCTTGTACACTTCAGGCTGTACAAGTGCAGTATGTATGGAAAGCTTTCAAAAATGCTTGCAAATCGCATTCTTCAAGCATCTTTGCTCAAATGAACCTGTGGCCAGGTTATTGACATTATAGAGATAGAGGGGAGAAGTCAAAGCAGAGCACCAACATCCCAATAACTTAATTGAAAAAGAGAGGGGACTTGAGGCCAAAGAGAAGCCAGGGGACTTTAACGGTGCTTGATAAACCAATTAGGGATTTGTAAAGTAAAAAAATATATTTTATTCATAAATCCTTTAAAAAACAGACATGAGACAAAACATAAATAAATCTTTACAAAACCATTTTGATAAAAGTATGATACAGAGCTTGATACCACTTTCTCAACATGTTTCTCTTTCTTAAGCTTCTTCAGGAGATATAATGTGGCATCTGATCAACTATAAAATGAAAAATAAACCATAAACATTCATGTCCAAAGATATATATAACAATCAAGTTGCATTAGATTAGTATAGTAATATACATCAAAATACACAAGAAAGGCATTTTTTGGAGTGTGAATACATGGTGTAGATATCAGTATATATTGGTATATGATGTATCGGCATAATTGAAAAAAAAAGAATAAAGTATAGAAATACAAAATAAATAAAAAATATACCATATTTTTTTCTCTCTTTTTTTTTTTTCAATTATGCCGATACATTAAAGAGAAAAAAAAAATGTATATTTTTTATTTATTATTTATTTTGTATTTCTATACTTTATTTATTCTTTTTTTTTTTTTTTCCAATTATGCCGATACATCATATACCGATATATACTGATATCTACACCATGTATTAATTCACACTCCAAAAAATGCCTTTTTATATTTTGATGTATATTACTATACTAATCTAATGCAACTTGATTGTTATATATATGTTTTGTCTCATGTCTGTTTTTTAAAGGATTTATGAATAAAATATATTTTTTTACTTTACAAATTCCTAATTGGTTTATCAAGCACCGTTAAAGTCCCCTGGCCTCTCTTTGGCCTCAAGTCCCCTCTCTTTTTCAATTAGGCTATTGACATTCTTTACATTTTTCACAGTGTTCCCCCAAAGCATCCAAAAACTCCATATAGAGGTATGTGATTTTGCACAGGAGAGCCGCCTTGCTTCCGTATATGTAGTGTATACAGTCGGCAAGCTGTTAAAAGTAAAGGCAAAACATATTTTGTGTATTGATATAAAATATAAACACTATAAATACCTTTTTTTTTTTTTTCTTTTTTTTTTTTATTATTATTATTATAAGTGATCACATTCCCTCTGTTCTCAGTTACATAAGAGCTGGGGGGAGAAGAAGCAGCAGTACACTGAGCTTCTCAGTGAATGGCTGTGTAGGAGGGTTTTGTCAGGGCAGGTCTGATTATTGGAGGAGAGCATACTGAGTTCCCAGCATGGCTACAGAACTGACCATGGTGTGTTCTCCTGCTTAGTGTGGTCAGTGTTAATAGGAAAGCAGAGGGGCTGGCAGGATCACCAGGGATTTCACATAAAGGAAGCAATAAAAAGAGAACAGGATACTTTCTCATACAAGTACATGGTACAACAGGCCCATATCAGGAATATGAAGTGTAGGGGTAACAAACGCTTTAATAAAAGACCGTTACAAAAAGAAACATGTTGGCTTCTCTTACCATAGGCTTCCTGGGGCTACTAGACTTTGCGTCCTACCACTATACTTTCATGTCAGTTATTTCAGGATTATAGGAAGTAGGACGTCACTTGTCCTATTATCAGGGTACATGTTTTAGTTAAGCAGTGTTTGCCTTTGTAAAAACTATACAAATCTACATGACTCTTGCATGAGAAATCAATAACTGCTTTAAAAGTACCATAATCTCTATTCTTGTTCTCCCCCCAGGTCTGGCCTGAAGTGACAGACCCTGAAAAGTTTGTGTATGAGGATGTCGCCATATCAACCTACTTATTAGTAAGTCTGATGCTTGCGGGAGCAATTTGCCAGCTTGAGGCTGAAATGCTTGTATTTTGTATTACACATGTTCTGACCTGAATCAATTCCTCAAATCTCCATTTAGTGTGCTGGATTGGCTGTGAATTTAGGAGCCCTTTCACACTGACAGCTCAGGGGTGTCGGCGGTAAAGCGCCGCTAGTTTTATCTGTGTTTTAGAGGTGCTTTTCGGCCGCTAGCTGAGCGCTTTTAACCCCCGCTAGCGGCCAAATAAAGGGTTAAAAGCACCCGCAAGGCACCGCTGCGGAGGCGCTTTGCAGGTGCTTCGGCAGCGCTGCCCATGGATTTCAATGGGCAGGGGCGCTTTAGGAGCGGTGTGTACACTGCTCCTAAAGCGCCTCAAAGAATCTGCTTGCAGGACTTTTTTTGACGTCCTGCCAGCGCAGCGCCCTAGTGTGAAAGCACTTGGGCTTTAACACTGGGATTGAAGATGAGGAATTTTTCAAACGCTTTATGACTATTTTTAGCGCTAAAGCGCCTGAAAAAACGCCTACAGTGTGAAAGGGGTCTAAAAGCTTTTCATGGGAGAAGGTGATTCAAATGTAATTACACACTTCTGGCCTGTTCCTGGAGTACTGTTGTGTGAGTCTCTTCTCTATCTACATGTCTGTATGTCTTTGGAAATCCAGTTGAATTGACTCTGTCACTTCCAAGAAAAATTAAAGCCCAGCATTTAAAGGAACAAAGGGGTCAATTCACTAATGCCCTGTACACACGGTCAGATTTTCCGACGGAAAATGTGTGATCGGAGCTTGTTGTCGGAAATTCCGACCGTGTGTGGGCTCCATCGCACATTTTCCATCGGAATTTCCGACACACAAAGTTTGAGAGCAGGCTATAAAATTTTCCGACAACAAAATCCATTGTTGGAAATTCCGATTGTGTGTACACAAATCCGACGCACAAAGTGCCAGGCATGCTCAGAATAAATAAAGAGATGAAAGCTATTGGCTACTGCCCCGTTTATAGTCCCGACGTACGTGTTTTACGTCACTGCGTTCAGAATGATCGGATTTTCTGACAACTTTGTGTGACCGTGTGTATGCAAGACAAGTTTGAGCCAACATCCGTCGGAAAAAATCCATTGATTTTGTTGTCGGAATGTCCGATCAATGTCCGACCGTGTGTACGGGGCATAAGAGTTACAGTACTGTAAATAATGGCTAATAAAATTTAGTAAAATACCGCATGTGGTAACAATTGTGCAAGTGTTCAATTTATTTAGAATTTTGCGTTACATACTGAATGCGGTATATGTTCGATTAAGCGGTAATTACCGCATTATTTAATTATTATTTAATGCAGCAATTTACTTCATTGAGTTGGTTGCTAAGGAGCGACCTGGGAAGCCGGCCTCCAAGTCCTTAACAACGGATGACTCGTCAGCTGTCAGTGGGTGTTCCCTGCTGACAGCTGAATGAGAAAAAACAAAACATGGTGACAATTTTAAAAGCTATGAAAAAAAAAAAAACAGAGTGGGCCTCCAACTTCCCCCCCCAATGCATACCAGGCCCTTCAGGTCTGGTATGGATTTTAAGGGGAACCCCACATCAAAATAAAATTTGAAAAAAACTGCGTGGGGTCCCCTCCAAAAATCCACACCAGACACTTATTTGAGCATGCAGCTGGTGGTGGTTGTGGGGGTCTGCGGACAGGGGGCTTATCGGAATCTGGAAGGGGGCCCCCAGATACCAGCCCCCCCCCCCCCCCCGGAACGAGTATGAGGTAAACCGACCCATTCACTAAATAAGTATAGAGGTGAAATAAAAACAGGAGGCAATTTTTGACAATTCCTTTATTAAAAAACAAAGATTAAATGTCCCCGATTTAAATCCACTGTCAATCACCCCCGGCCGCACTGCCGACCCGAAAAAAAGAACAAATCCACCCTCGATGAGCTGCCTACTCCGCCGTGTGACAGGTATTGTATAGGAAAGGGGCGGGGCCTCTTTGTGACGTCACCGACCCAGTATGCAACGCTGGGTTTTTTTGTGGTACCGCAAAATTGGTATCGCATAAGGTAAATGTTAGTGAATTGACCCCAAAGTGTATGTAAAACTTAATTCTATTTTTCAGTATGTTTGACATCATACCTCAATATATACAGTTTTCTTACAAATTTTTGTTTCTTACTTGGAGATCCTGAGAAGAAGAGCACTTATTGTTAGGCTTCATGTACATTGCTGCTGGTAAACTGACATTTGGGAGCAGTTTTCAGCTGCCCCTGAACTCTCCTCTGTGTTATCTTATCAGTACATGTACACAGGATCGTTTAGACCCCTTTTACACTGAGGCGTTTTTCAGGCACTAAAGGGCTAAAAAATGCGCCTGAAAAACGCCTCCCCTGCCACCCCAATCTGAAAGTCCGAGTGCTTTCACACTAGGGTGCTGCGCTGGCAGGACATTAAAAAAAGTCCTGCAAGCAGCTTTTTTGGGGTGGTGCCCCTGCCCATTGAAATGAATAGGCACCGCTCTGGAAACGCCTGCAAAGCGCTTCGGCAGCGGCGCTACACAGGCACATTTAACCCTTTCTTCGGCCGCTAGTGTGGGTTAAAAGCGCCCCGCTAGCGGCCGAATAGAGCCGCTAAAACAACGGTAAAGTGCCACTAAAACTAGCGGCATTTTACCGCTAGCGCTGCCCAGTGTGAAAGGGTTCTTATAGTCATTTCTAGGCAGTTGAATTTAGAAGCATTTTTTGGAAAGCAAAAAAATGCATTCAGGACAGATGTTTAGAGGCATTTGAAGCGCCAAATGCCTGTAACAGCTTGTGAACGCGTTTAGCCGCGTTTTAGCTTACCGGCATTTTTCATTTTTGGCTATTTGAAAAAAAAAAAAACTTCTTTTTTTTTTTTTTTTTTAAATGCGCCAAAACGCTGCTAAACACGACAAAACTGACGTTTTAAACGTTGGTTACTATCTGTCAAGTTAAATCGTTCAGGAGAGGTTGTAAAAACGTCCTGTGTACATGAAGTCTAATGCCCCATACATACGGTCGGATTTTCCGACGGAAAATGCTCGATAAGAGCTTGTTGTTGGAAATTCCGACCATGTGTAGGCTCCATCGGACATTTTCCATCGGAATTTTTGTCACACACAATTTGAGATCTGGATCTCAAATTTTCCAACAAAATCCCTAGTCGTAAATTCCGATCGTGTGTACACAATTCCGACGCACAAAGTTCTGCGCATGCTAGACGTTCGGAAGTTCCAACAAGATTTGTGTGACCGTGTGTATGCAAGACAAGTTTGAACCAACATCCGTCGGAAAAAAAAACATGGATTTTGTTGTCGGAATGTCTGACCTTGTGTACAGGGCATTACAGTTGACAACGCTAAGGCCTCTTTCACACTCGGTGTACTATAGAGTATGCCCATGCAGGCAGTTCTATTGATGTCTATGGGATGTAGCCACTGCATGGACACTGGGCTGCTCCCAGTATGATATCCGTGCAGGTACAGGTGTGTGCAGGTGCGTATCCCCAAACTTTCGGGGACAGCTCAGCATCTGTGTCTGTGCAGTCGCTGCATCCCAATGGGAATGCATGAAACTACAGTGGATATAAAAAGTCTACACACCCCTGTTAAAATGACAGGTTTCTGTGATGTAAAAAAATGAGACAAAGATAAATAATTTCAGAACTTTTTCCACCTTTTTAACCGCTTGCCGACCAGCCGCTGTCATTATACTATGGCAGGTCGGCACGATCCCGCAAACCGTTGTAGCTATACGTCGGCTCGCGTAATGGGGATAGCAGGCGCGCTCATGAGCCCGCTGCACTGTGGGGGTGCCGATGCTCACCGCCGGCCACGAGTGATTGCGTGCGTGAGAGGCAGAACAGGGACGTGTGTGTGTAAACACACAAATCCCTGTTCTGTTCTGTGAGGAGAGACAGATCGTGTGTTCCTAATAGCTAGGAACCACGATCTGTCATTTCCTCTAGGTCAGTCCCCTCCCCCTACAGTTACAAATACACACAGGGAACACAGTTAACCCCTTGATCGCCTCCTAATGTTAACCCTTTCCCTGCTAGTGACATTTTTACAGTAATCCGTGCATTTTTATAGCACTGTTTGCTGTATAAATGCCAATGGTCCCAAAAATGTGTCCAATGTGTCTGCCATAATGTCGCAGTCCCGATAAAAAAAAGCAGATCCCTGCCATTACTAGTAAAAAAAAATAAGAAAAATAAAAATGCTATAAATATATCCCCTATTTTGTAGACGCTATAACTTTTGCGCAAACCAATCGATATACACTTATTGCGTTTTTTTGTTTTTTTTGTTACCAAAAATATGTAGAAGAATACATATTGGCCTAAACTGAGAGAAAATATTTGCTTTTTTTAAAAAAAAATGGGGATGTTTATTATAGCAAAAAGTACAAAATATTGTGTTTTTGTTTTTTTTGTTTTTTTGTTTTTTTTTTCAAAATTGTCGCTCTTTTTTTGTTTATAGCGCAAAAAATTAAAACCGCAGAGGCGATCAAATACCACCAAAAGAAATCTCCATTTGTGGGAAAAAAAGGACGTCAATTTTGTTTGGGTGTAGTGCCGCACGACTGCACAATTGTCAGTTAAATCGACGCAGTGCAGAATAGCAAAAAATGGCCTGGTCATTCAGCAGTCAAATCTTCCGGGGATGAAGTGGTTAATGTGATCTATAAACTGTACAACTCAGTTGAACAACAAACTGAAATCTTTTAGGTGGAGGGAAGTGAAAATAAAAAAAATAATATGGTTGAATAAGTGTGCACACCCTAAAACTAATACTTTGTTGAAGCACCTTTTTGAGTTTATTACAGCACTCAGTCTTTTTGGGCTAAGAGTCTATCAGAATGGCACATCTTGAATTGGCAATATTTGCCCACTCTTCTTAGCAAAAACACTCCAAATCTGTCAGATTGCGAGGGCATCTCCTGTGCACAGCCCTCTTCAGATCACCCCACAGATTTTCAATGGGATTCAGCTCTGGGTTCTGGCTGGGCCATTCCAAAACTTTAATCTTCATCTGGTGAAGCCATTCCTTTGTTGATTTGGATGTATGCTTTGGATTGTTGTCATGCTGAAAGATGAAGTTCCTCTTCATGTTCAGCTTTCTAGCAGAAGCCTGAAGGATTTGTGCCACTATTGACTGGTATCTGGTATTTCTGTTCACAATTCCCTCTACCTTGACTAAGGCCCCTGTTCAAGCTGAAAAAAACAGCCCTTAAGCATGATGCTGCCACCACCATGCTTCACGGTGGGTATGGTGTTATTTTGGTGAAGTGCAGTTTCGTTTTTGCGCCAAACATATCTTTTGTAATCATGGCCAAAAAGTTTCAACCTTGGTTTCATCAGACCATAACACATTTTCTCACATGCTTTTGGGAGACTTCAGATGTGTTTTTGCAAAATTTACCCAGGCTTGGATGTTTTTCTTCGTAAGAAAAGGCTTCCGTCTTGCCAGTCTACCCCATAGCCCAGACATATGAAGAATACAGGAGACTGTTATCACATGTACTACACAGCCAGTACTTGACAGATATTCCTGCAGCTCCTTTAATGTTCCTGTAGGCTTCTTGGCAGCCTCCCTGACCAGTTTTCTTCTCGTCTTTTTATTAATTTTGGAGGGGTGTCCGGTTCTTGGTAATGTCACTGTTGTGCCATATTTTCTCCACTAGATGAGGACTGTCTTCACTGTATTTTATAGTGTATATATAATGCCTTGGGAATTCTTTTGTACCCTTCTCCTGACTGATACCTTTTAACAATGAGATCCCTCTGATGCTTTGGAAGCTCCCTGTGGACCAGGTTTTGCTGTAGGATGACTAAGAAAATGCCAGGAAAGGCCTACTAGAACAGCTGAACTTTATTTTGGTTAATCAGAGGCACTTTAACCACTTGACAACTGGGCACTTAAACCCCCTTCCTAACCAGACCAATTTTCAGCTTTTGGTGCTCTCACATTTTGAATGACAATTACTCAGTCATGCAACACTGTATCTATATGAAATTTTTGTCCTTTTTTTCACACAAATGGAGCTTTCTTTTGGTGGTATTTAATCACCGCTGGGTTCTTTATTTTTTGCGCCGTAAAAGAAAAAAGACCGAAAAATCTGTAAAAAAAATACATTTTTCTTCATTTCTGTTATAATATTTTGCAAATTAGTAATTTTTCTTCATATATTTTGGCCAAAATTTATACCGCTACATATCTTTGGTAAAATTAACCCAAATTGGTGGAAATTATTTGGTCTTTGTGAAAGTTATAGAGTCCAAAAGCTATGGTGCGAATATCTGAAAATTGATCACACCTGAAGTACTGACGGCCTATCTAATTTCTTGAGACCCTAACATTCCAGAAAAGTACAAATACCCCCCAAATGACCCCTTTTTGGAAAGAAGACATTCCAAGGTATTTAGAAAGATGCATGGTGAGTTTTTTGAAGTTGTCATTTTTTCCCACAATTCTTTGCAAAATCAAGGTTTTTTTTTTACTTTTTTTTTTTTCCCACAAAATTGTCATATTAGCAGGTTATTTCTCACACACCGCATATGCATACCACAAATTACACCCCAAAACACCTTCTGCTATTACTCCCGAGTATGGCGATACCACATGTGTGAGACTTTTACACACCGTGGCCACATATAGAGGCCCAACATGCAGCGGAGCACCTTCAGGTGTTCTGGAGCACCCAGGCCAATTCTGACATTTCTCTCCTACATGTAAAAATCATCATTTATTAGCTAGAAAATTACATAGAACCCCAAAACATTATATATGTTTTTTTAGCAAAGACCCTAGAGAATACAATGGCGGTCATTGCAACTTTTTATCTCGCACGGTATTTGCGCAGCAATTTTTTTAACGCGTTTTTTTTGGGAAAAAAACTGTTTTGTGCTTTACAAAAACCAAAACAGTAAAGTTAGCCTAATGTTTTTGCATAATGTGAAAGATGAAGATACGCCGAGTAAATAGATACCTAACATGTCACCTTTCAAAATTGCACGCGCTTGTGGAATGGCGCCAAACTTTGCTACTCAAAAATCCCCATAGGCGACGCTTTAAAATTTTTTACTGGTTACATGTTTTAAGTTACAGAGGAGGTCTAGGGCCAAAATTATTACTCTCGCTCTACCGATCGCATCGATACCTCACATGTGTGGTTTGAACACCGTTTTTCATATGTGGGCGGGACTTACGTATGCGTTCGCTTCTGCATGCGAGCACGCAGGGACAGGGGCGCTTTAAAATTTTTTTTTTTTTTTTTTATTGCTCATTTTACTTTATTTATTTTAGTTTGATGCTTTTTTTCCAAAAAAAAAAAATTTTTGACCACTTTTATTCCTATTACAAGGAATATAAACATCCTTGTAATAGGAATATGGCATGACAGGTCCTCTTTACAGTGAGATATGGGGTCAATAAGACCCCACATCTCACCTCTAGGCTGGGAAGCCTGAAATTAAAAAAAAAAACCCATCATGGCTTCGATCGTAGCGGTGAGTCGGTAGAAGCGCGGGAGGGGGGGACATCTCCTCTCGCCTCCCGTAAGAACGATCAAGCAGTGGAACAGCCGCTATGATCATTCTCATGGTGTAGGGAATCGCCGGCTGAAAAAGCTGATATCTGAATGATGCCTGTAGCTGCAACCATCATTCAGATATCCCCGCACAAAGTCAAGGACGTTGTATGGCGGCCGGCGGGCGGGAAGTGGTTAAAACGCTTTTTTTTTTTTTTTTTTTAACACAAAGTTGTCCATTTATACAATATTTCTACCACATAACATGTACATACCAAAAATGACACCCCAAAATAGATTCCCCTGCTCCTCCTGAGTACGGCGATACCACATGTGTGAGATTTCCACAGCCTGGCCACATACAGAGGGCGAGTACAGCTGAGCATGGCTCAGCATGGCGGGGTATTGCGGAGTATGGCGGGGTATTGCGGAGTATGGCGGGGTATTGCGGAGTATGGCGGGGTATTGCGGAGTATGGCGGGGTATTGCGGAGTATGGCGGGGTATTGCGGAGTATGGCGGGGTATTGCGGAGTATGGCGGGGTATTGCGGAGTATGGCGGGGTATTGCGGAGTATGGCGGGGTATTGCGGAGTATGGCGGGGTATGGCGGGCTATGGCGGAGTATGGCGGGGGCATGGCGGGGGCATGGCAGAGTATGGCGGGGGCATGGCAGAGTATGGCGGGGGCATGGAAGAGTATTGCACAGCATTGCAGAGTATTGTGGGGGTATTGCAGAGTATTGCACAGCATTGCATAGTAGTAGGGATGGCTGAGCATGGATGGATGGATGGCTGGATGTCTCTGTGCAGCGCTGTGGGCACTACACATACAGCCCACAGCGCTGCAGACATCCATCCATCCCCCTCCCCGCTCACAGTGTACCGATCGGTACACGGGAGGGGAGGAGAGGAACCGGCGTCATCAGATGACGCCAGTCTGTTTACATGTGATCGCGCCGTCATTTGATGGCGCGATCACATGGTAAACGGCCGCGATCAGCGGCCATTTACCGGGATCCGTGATGCGCCGGGTCCTCGGGACCCGGCGGTCACGGATGTGTTCGGGTGCACGCCCGAGGGGAATTCTGGGAGGACGTCATAGTACGCCCTCCCAGAGTTATCCAACCGCCCTGCAGCCGTCATTCGGCTATGGGCCGGTTGGTAAGTGGTTAAATGATTGCAGGTGTGTACTGACTCCTATTTAACATAAGTTTTGAATGTGATTGCTTAATTCTGAACACAGCTACATCCCCAGGTATAAGAAGGTGTGCACACTTATGCAACCACATTATTTTGTTTTTTTTAATTTTTACTCCCCCTTAAAGATTTCAGTTTGTTTTTCAATTGAGTTGTACAATTTGTAGGTCACATTAAAGGTGGAAAAGGTTCTGAAATGATTTATCTTTATCTCATTTTTTTTTTACATCACAGAAACCTGACATTTTAACAGGGGTGTGTAGACTTTTCATATCCACTGTATATATCCGTGTGTGGGCAAACACAGCTCTGCGTGGACATATGCTTTTTTTGCTCCCCGTGTGAGCAAGGCCTAAGCCACTGCTTCACTATTGGCAGCCTACCATGCATGCTAAAATTTTGTTTGTATTCCCTATTAACTGTCCCTGTATGTAAATTAAAAAACCCTTACTACTAGTCCATGGAGTCCAAAGTTGTCTTCCTTCCGGCCTAAAGTCATTTTTCGTTGATCTGCTCCTGTGCTGCCATCTTAAATCACGAGCTTGCACATTTGCAGATATGCTGTGGGCCTCCGTCTGTCTCTGGGTACTGTCAAGGACCTGCTGATACATCACAAGCCAGTGCACAGGCAAGATCTCGTGCTTGAACACTGAAATACTGACGTAGATATCACAGGAGGCAATGGGTGGTTGGACACATCATCCTTGCCTAGGCAAGGCTTTAGGAAGTATGTCCAAGCCAAAACTAAATAAAAAAGGTATTTGTCCAGAAAAATAAGAGGCAGGGGAAGGAGGCAGAATAGATAAAGTGGCATTTAACAAATACGTGCCTATACGGTTTAAAATCCAGTAAAGCTTTGCACAGCCTCGGTTGTCCTGTATTCTCAGCACCAATAGTCAATGAGTCTCTAGAGGCCACTCTACTGACAGCCTCAATATTTACTGCTGCTAAGGGGGGAGAGAACAACAGGATTAAAACAGACTGTGCCAAGGTAGGACAGATTTAAGAGAGGGAAAAGAAAAGCAGGAGAGTTGACAGGACAAACTCTGCTGCCAGAGAGACACAAAAGAGTTAAACTTAGGATATGCAATAAGACACTATCCTTTCTCCCTCAGCAGGGAGCTGTGAAGGTCAGCACTGTAGCTTCTACAGCCCTCCCCTCTAGTTGAGCCAAGACATACAATCAAGGCTGGAAATGCGCACATTTTAATTGCAGAATATGACATATAGTTTTTGAGACCAAGGTGACAGTTAGAGTTCTCAGTAAGGAAGTGACTGCTCTGGGCTTTAACAAAATGGTGGCCTCTAGGGAGAAGAAACAGAAGCAAGTCTGAAAGCAATTTGCAGAATACCCTTTTTTTTGTAGCAGTATTATTAATTTGGAATGGATGTTCTTTTATTAAAGAGCATTAATTGTTATAAAACGGTTATGAGTAAAGTTCTTCTTTAACTGTTTGTTTGAAAAGAGCACATGATGTTGCAAGAGGATGTGTTGGAATTGTATTATTTTTTTTTTAATCATAACTCCTTAGTATTGCTTTTAATGTTTATAGGTTTTATGGGAAGAGGAACGATTTGTGAACAATTCAAAAAAGAAGCAATCTTTCATCGACTTGGGATGTGGAAATGGACTCTTGGTTCATATTTTAAGCAATGAAGGGGTAAAAAAATATATATATTTTTTTTAAAGAGAAATAATGTATTTTACATTCTGTTCAGCTATTCGCAATAGAATGGAAAAACTAGAGGTATATAATTATGTGTTCTTTGTTCAAAAATTGTTTTGTAAATCACATATAGTACAAATTTAGAAGAGCTGGATTTTTTTTTTCCATTTCAAAACTATGACCCTCTCTACCTTTTGCTGTTTTTGTCTGTCTTATTAAAAAGATAGCCAGTGCCCAATCTCATGTCTGGATGGCATCCCAAGAAGCAGACAAGCATCTGAGCTTGACCTCAACCTTAGGTTATGGAGATGAGAGGGGAAGGTGTACTGTAGTCCAGCAATGAAACTCCCAGGCAGAGCTGATCACACAGCTTTAGATTTTAATGCAGCTGAAGCAATGTTGTCAGTGCACTACAGAAAGTTAGGAGCTCATTGGCTTCTTGGCAGGTCATGACAGGTCAGAGGGTATTTTTCTGTTCTTATAGCTTTGTAAGAGAATAAACTTGGGGACTTGTCTATGTATTGCATTGTTTTTTTTTTTTTTTTACTCAGGCATACACTTTAAAGTTACAGGTATTTGAAGTTTACACCTTCTTGTTTTTGAACATTTTCTTTATCATACATCATGGGACACAGAGCCTTAAGTATTTACTTAATGGGTTATAGGCCACCTTCAGGTGATGGACACTGGTATACCCAAGAAAGTGGACCCCCGATATCAAGGGACATGGTCCTTAAAGGTTTGCTAAACGCAGCCTGCCGTGATGGGTGAAGTTTGGATCTGTCTGTTACAGCAGTATCCTGCAGCGGGGAAAAGGTAAGGGAAGAAGCCTAGGAACTGTAAAAAGTCCACCTATGCTTTTTTCTTACATAAGTAAAATGTTGTCATGCCTAAAGTCTCCACTAGAGGGAGTAAATGCATACCTTAGTACGTTGCTTCCCAGTCAGCTCGGCCCCAGCTAAAAAGCACGTGTGTGGTCTCAGCAGCCAGGGGGATCCTCTTCCAGAACATTTCCCCCCTGGGGGAAGAGAGGTACAACTGTAGCTTTTATCCCCCCTCCCTCGGGGGGTGTGGCAGTGGCTTTCATATATTGGGTTTTTTCCTCTTTTCCCCACAGAAGTTTTTAAACTTCTTGCCTCCCCTCTCGCTCAAGGAGCGTATCAAATGCCGTCCGCGCGTGTGTGGACTAGGGCTAGTTATACAGAGGGGAGGACGTGTGTGATTGATGGAGGGGGCGTGGCTAAGGTGCAGCGCCATGTGCGGGACGTAAGTACACGACGAGCACACCACTCTGGGGATAAGAGACCGCTAACAGCTGGAGTCGGACACACAGGACACAAGAGCGCTGGGGGCACGTAAGGTTAATGCAGGCATTTCCAGTACAGGAAATAACATTTATAACAACACTAAACCTGAACTTTTTTAGCATTGTCTTTTGCTAGACTATTTTGCTCAACGAGTTGTGCATTTACTTAGTGCCTTTGCTTTTTGTGCTCAGCACTATGGCTCCCAAAAAAGACACCACAAAGGTACCAAAAATTGCACCCCCAGGCGCTGGAAACTCCAGTCATGCCTCCACACTGTCACCCTCACCTGAGATACCAGATATGGCAAGCCAGGGTGAGTGAGTCATTGGGACCAATTGGTGGTGCAGCTGCTTCTCACATTTCAGCCCCTGTATACGTGACTGAAGATGCGTTTTCCTCCGCCCTGCAGGGCCTAGAAGGAAGATTAGCGACTTTAATCGCATCCTCTATCCAAAAGGATAGAAAGCATGTTACCTCAGACCCCTTACCAAGGGAACAGTGGGTAGAGGATGAGGTGTTACCCTCAGGTGATTGATCACGAAGAAAGGCAAACTGATTACTCCTCTGCAGAGGCATCAACGGTAGATGAACCTTTTTCAGCCTCGCAATCTGAGAAATTGCTGATACAATCTCTTACAGAGATGATTTGTGTCTCTTTCAAGCTACCTCTAGCAGAGTCAGCTGATCGTTCTATTTCTTCTTTAGGTTCCTTAAAACCTTCACAGCCTTTTCATGCATTTCCTGTACATGCATTATTAGAAAAGCTTATTTATACTGAATGGGATCACCCAGATAAGCATTTTCTCCCTCCAAAGAGATTCACAGCACTCTATCGAATGGAGGAGAAATTCACCAAAAGATGGAAGGTACCAGCAGTTGACGCTGCGATTTCCAGTGTGAATAATAGTCTAACTTGCCCAGTAGACAATGCACAAATGCTTAAAGATCCAACTGATAAAAGATTGGAATTTCTGTTAAAATCCTCTTTTTCTTTGGCAGTTGCAGCAATTGGCATTTGTCAGTCCCTAAAGGACCAGTTTATACAGGCCCTTTAAGAGGTCCCTGCACAACAGGACCGCGATTTGGCCGAACTACCAAGGGCGCTATGTTTTGCGATAGACACCATGTAAGACTCTATTCACCAGGTGTCCCGCCTTGCACTTGTGTTGGTACACATGCGTAAGACCCTGTGGTTAAAAAAATGGTCAGCCAAAGCACCTTGCAAAAGGCTTCAGACTAGTTTCCCTTTTCATGGGGATCGACTATTTGGGGAGGATTTGCACAAATACATCCAAACGATTTCTAGTGGGAAGAGTACTCTTTTGCCAGTCAAAAGAAAGTATAAACGTCCTTCATTTATACGGACTCTTTCCCCTGCACCAGGGGTATCTGCCTCTAGGCAGTGGCGACGGCCTCCACCGTCAGAGGAAAGCCACAGGGTCAGGCCCAGGCACAGAAGAAGACCTGGGGCCGGAAATCTGAAAAGCAGAATACTAAAGCCTCATGAAGAGGCGCCCCCCCTCGCCAGAGTGGGGGGAAGACTTCTGCATTACTCAGAAGTCTGGCAAGAGGAAATTCAGGACAGATGGGTCATCTCCACGGTGTCTCTAGGATAAAAACTAGAATTTCGGGAGTTTCTGAGTCTCAGATCAAACGTTCCCAAAGATCCAGGAAAAAGGCAATTTGTTTCGGGCATTAGACTGATTACTGGCTCAGGGGGTGATCATACAGATCCCCATAGAAGAGCAAGGTTTGGGGTTTTATTCAAACCTCTTTACGGTACCAAAACCGAATGGAGATGTCAGACCCATTCTAGATCTAAAGAATTTAAATCAGTTCCTGAAGATCAGCTCCTTTCGCATGGAGTCGATCAGGTCAGTAGTTTCTATCCTACAAGGAGGAGAACTTCTGGCGTCTATCGACATCAGGGATGCATATCTGCATGTCCCTATATTTCCGGCTCACCAAAAGTTTCTGCGGTTTGAACAGCATTTTCCGTTTGTAGCCTTGCCCTTCCGGCCAGCTACAGCACCCCGGGTGTTCACAAACGGCCCCACCTCTAGCCAGGTTAAGGGCACAAGGCATAACAGTTTTGGCATACCTAGATGATCAGTTGCTAATAGACCAGTCGTGGCTCAGTTGGAGCAAAGTGTACGCATTACATCCAGCTACCTGGAAAATCTGGGTTGGATTCTCAACCTAGAGAAATCTTCCTTAAAACCGCTAAAAAGGCTGGAGTACTTGAGTCTGATCATAGACACAGCCCAGAAAAAGGTGTTCTTGCTTCAGGAAAAAAACAACTCCATAAGGGAGCTAGTGCGGATGGTCAGGTCGAAAGGAGATCCCTCCATTCGTCTTTGCATGAGGTTGTTAGGAAAGATGGTGGCTTCATTCGAAGCGGTTCCCTATGCCCAGAGAATGTTGCAAAACAGTATCCTGTCTGCTTGGAACAAAACGATTCATGCTTTAGACTTGCCAATGCGACTGTCCCCAAGGGTGTCACAAAGCCTCAGTTGGTGGTTACTAATCCAGAATCTCCTGAAGGGAAAATCCTTCAGACCAGTTCTCTGGAAAATGGTAACAGATGCCAGCCTTTTAGGCTGGGGAGCAGTATTAGAGAAGACAACTGTCCAAGGACAGTGGTCAAGAACCGAAAGAGCCTTGCCCATCAACATCCTAGAGATTTGGGCAGTGTGTCTGGCTCTGAAGGCCTGGACTTTCTGGTTATGGGATTGTCCTGTCAGGATCCAATCCGACTGCCACAGCTGTGGCCTATATCAATCACCAAGGGGGCACCAAGAGGTGAACCATATTCTAACTTGGGCAGAAAGGAATGTTCCGTGCCCATCAGCAGTCTTCATTCCGGGAATAGAGAATTGGCAGGCGGACTACTTAAGTCAGTGTTTCTCAACTCCGGTCCTCAAGGCGCCCCAACAGGTCATGTTTTCAGGATTTCCCTCAGATGAAATGGATGTGGTAATTACTAAGGCAGTGAAACTGATCAAATCACCTGTGCAAACTAATGGAAAGCCTGAAAACATGACCTGTTGGGGCGCCTTGAGGACTGGAGTTGAGAAACACTGACTTAAGTCAACAGCAGTTATTCCCAGGGGAATGGTCTCTTCACTCCGACATCTTTTGGGCTGTTTGTCAAAGATGGAGGACTCTGGACGTAAGATCTTCTAGCATCAAGATTCAACATAAAGTTAGTCAACTTTATATCCAGGACAAGGGATCCATTTGCATACGGAACAGATCCGTTGGTGACCCAGAATCAGTTCTCACTGATCTATGCACCCCCCCCCCCCCCATATTCAGTTGCTGCCTTGATGACTTTGCAGGATCAAGCTGGAAAGAAAGACAGTAATTCTGGTAGCACCAGCATGGCCCAGAAGGTCATGGTATGCAGAAATCGTAAAGATGGCAGTGGAGGATCCATGGTCCCTTTTCACTACGGCCAGACCTGCTTTCACAGGGGCTGATATTCCATCCTACCTTACGAACGCTACATTTAACGGCTTGGCTATTGAAACCCACATTCTGAAGACACGTGGGCTTTCCGGGTGAGTTCTCTCTACTTTGATTAATGCAAGAAAGCCAGTTTCCAGAACTATATATTATAGAGTCTGGAGGGCTTATGTTTCCTGGTGCGAATCCAAGGGTTGGCATCCTCGGAGATATATCATAGGCAGAATTCTTACCTTTCTACAATTAGGGGTAGAGATGAAGTTGGCCTTGACTACTATTAAGGGCCAAGTCTCAGCTATATCGCTCTTATTTCAAAGATCGTTTGCGTCACATTCTTTAGTCCGGCGTTTTATGCAAGGGGTGATGCAGATTAATCCGCCAGTTAAATCACCTTTGAACCCTTCGGACTTGAACTTAGTTTTGTCAGTATTACAAAAACAGCCATTTGAACTGATACAGCATACTCCCTTAGTCCTTCTGACAAGGAAGCTGGTGTTCTTGGTTGCTATATCCTCAGCAAGGAGGGTTTCGGAATTGGCTGCTCTTTCTTGTAAAGAGCCATACTTGATTATTCATGAGGACAGAGTGTTGTTGCGCCCTCGTCCAGATTTTTTGCCAAAAGTGGTCTCAGGTTTTCACGTGAACCAAGATATTGTCCTGCCATCGTTTTTTCCAAAACCATGTTCCAGGGAAGAAAAGTCACTACATTGTCTTGATGTGGTGAGAGCAGTGAAAGTCTATTTAAAGACAACTGCTCAGATTCGGAAGACTGATGTCTTATTTGTACTGCCAGAGGGTCCTAAGAAAGGACAGGCAGCGTCGAAATCCACTGTTGCTAAGTGGATTTGGCAAGTTATAATTCAGACTTATGATTTAAGGGGTAAGATTCCTCCTTTTCAAGTCAAAGCGCACTCTACCAGGTCATTAAGTGCTTCTTGGGCAGTGCGTCCCCAGGCCTCCATGGCTCAGATCAGTAAGGCCGCAACATGGTCTTCAGTACATACTTTCACTAAATTTTATCAGGTGGATGTAAGGAGGTATAAGGATATCGCCTTTGGTTGCAGTGTACTACAGGCAGCAGTATAGGTCCTCAAGTCTGGGGGTACCCTACGGGTTGTCTCTCCCTCCCCTCAAATAGCATTGCTATGGGACGTCCCATTACGTTAAGAACTATGGCTCAGTGTCCCATGATGTATGATAAAGAGAATAGGATTTTAATAACAGCTTACCTGTAAAATCCTTTTCTTGGAGTACATCATGGAACACAAAGGTCCCTCCGCTCTTTTTGGGGTTTAGGTATATTGCTTTGCTACAAAAACTGAGGTACTCCTGGAAGGAGGAGGGATTATATAGAGAGTTAACTTCCTGTATTGGGTATACCAGTGTCCATCACCTGAAGGTGCCTATATACCCATTAAGTTAATAACTATGGCTCTGTGTCCCATGATGTACTCCAAGAAAAGGATTTTACGGGTAAGCTGTTATAAAAATCCTATTCTTTTTTTTTTTTTTTTTTTCATATTTTAGTTTTGACAAAACCTTTTTCATTTACATGCTGTGTATGACATGACCTTTAGCGCAGTTCCAAAATTAATGCTCTGCATTTCATCTAAATATTAACCAGCACCCAGGCCGAGGCATTGATGTCCGAAAAAGAAAAATATGGGATATGTATGGACCGCAAACCATTTTAGAGGTAAATTAAAATTCTGTTCTAGAGCTAAGCCCATGCTTTCGTTTCTCTGGTGACATTTTAAACAGGCGATAGCTGTATGCTTCAACACACACAATGCCCAAGAGGCTCACAATGAGACATTTGAATATTAATCCGCATGTTTTTCATTTCAATTGTTTATTGCTTGACAAGAGGTCTTTCTAGGTGAAGTGTTTTCTTATTATTTGAATAAAGTCCCTTTAGCTAGTTTTGCGTGGTAAATAGCTTTTGAATGTGTATTTAATGTGCTTAAAGATAAACTGTAGATTTTTGTAGTTTTATTTTCTTATCTGTGTATTCAAATATGCTCAGCTTAAATCCCAACTCCTGGCAATGTGTTTTTTTTTTTTTTTTTTTTTTTTTCCTTCTTTTTAAGTTTTAGTTATAGAAAGACAGGCAGTGAAGGGAAATGTATTATATGGGCTTGCAAACCCAATAAAAACATTGTGTCAAGTCTGTTTTATGACTGTCTGCTTCTCCTCGGAGGGGAAATTCATAGTGATCCTAATAGTGGGTACACTAAAATAAATAATCCTTATCCGTAAGTGTAAAAGTATATGGCAAGCCAAAAACCTTTTTCCAAAACGTCTTTCAGGACAGCACCCGAGAGATCATGGCTCCTCCTCCCACAGGAAACACCTCATCAATTAAGTCTTTAAATTGGAGTCCTCCACGTTGCCTCATCAGTTTTTTGTGTTTCCTCCAGCTGGAGGAACACCTCTGGTGGGAGCCATGATCTCTCAGGTTTATCCTGGGAGACACAGGTTCTCACCTGTTAGGTCTTTTTAGGCCAGGAGAGTGAGCCTCCCACTTGCCTCTTACATGGACGGTCCCGTGGGCTCCCTCTCCCTCTTCCGTGCTCGGGGAGAGCCTGTACGCCGGGGGTGCTGCCTCAATTTTTGGCCTGACGGGCGGCCGCCCTCTGTTCCTTTTTGGGAGCGAGCGGTGGCGGCCGCCATGTTGCTGGTGGCAGAAGAGCGCTTCAGCCACGTACAGGCAGCACTTCCGGGTCGGCGCGAGCGTCATTTCCGGCGCAAAGCGCAGTGGGAGAGGGCAGGGTCACCTGGCGCCTTATTTCCGGTTCCAGGTCAGCGCGGCGGCGTTTTCGAATCTGGAACCGGTCGTTCACCACGCACCGCAGACAGCTATGGATAGCGATGCAGCGGATAAGGGGGCAAGCCAAGGCGCCAGCAAGGCTAAGGTAAGGGACTGTGTCCTCTATTACCCTGGGCCGTTTTCTCCTGTGGGGGGGTTACTCACCCTTTCCCCCCTTCCCCCACCACCACCCCCCCCCCCCCCCTCCCCTCTCAGAGGTATGTTGCAGTGGCTAGATTTAGTATATCTGCCCTACAACAGGGGATTAGGTGGTGGTGGCTTGCATGGGCACATGGAAAATGAGATGTTCCTTCCTTAGTGCACCTGGGTGTATTGTTTACGCTGTATTACAGCCTTTTAAGCGTGGTTCCATGCCTCTTTTCTGTTTGTCCAGGCCAAAGGTTCTGCCCAACCAGTCAAGAAAAGGTGCCCTGTCTGCAAAGAAAAATTAAGCGATGCTTGGACCAAAACGCTTTGTGCAGAGTGCATTACAACTTTGGTCAGAGAGGAGACTCCATCCGTTTGTGGCGACTTAGTATCAACAATAAAGGATGAGCTCCGGGCCACCTTTCAGGCTTTTAGGTCAAACCTAAGAGAGGAGCCAGGTCCCTCTAGGGATCCTCTGGTTCCGCAGCCATCTTCAGAACCCCAGAGTGGTTCTCAAACAATTTTTGGGGGTCCGATATCCCAGGACGCTTCTCAAGGGTCCGTTTCCCTCGCTCCAGATGATACAGATTCTGAGGAGGAGGAAAATGAATCAGATACCACTTCTAAATACAAATTGTCACTAGAAGAGGTGGGAGGACTCCTGAAGGTAATCCATGCCACTTTGGGGATAGAAGAGGAAAAGAAGGAACTCTCACTGCATGACCGCATGTATGCTGGTTTAGAAGATTCAAAAGGCCGTTCTTTTCCAGTCCATTCAGTTATCACTGATATGATTAAAAAAGAGTGGCTGGAACCTGAGAAAAAGCCTTTCTTTTCCCGGGCTCACAAGAAAAGATTTCCATTTGAAGAAAATCCAGATTCTGTATGGAATAAGGTTCCAAAATTGGACTCTGCCTTTTCTCAGGTCTCTAAGTCTACGGACCTAGCCTTTGAGGATATGGGCACTCTGAAGGAGCCCATGGACAAAAGGATGGACCTGCTTCTTAAAAGAACCTGGCAATCAGTAATGCACAATCTGAAACCAGCAATGGCAACAACCTGTGTTGCAAGGAACTTGGATCACTGGGTTAACCAGTTGAAAGCCCATGTCATAGCAGATTCCTCAAAACAGGAGATTCTAGACTCTTTTTCAACCCTGTCGGCAGCAATATCATATATTGCGGATGCGTCTGCGGAGTCTATCCGCATGTCAGCAAGGTCAGCAGCTTTAACAAATTCTGCCAGAAGGGCCTTATGGCTGAAGACGTGGCCAGGGGATGCTGCATCTAAAAATAGATTATGTGGTATTCCGTTCGCAGGTGATCTGCTATTTGGTTCAGAGCTAGAGTCCATTCTTGACCGCACGGCAGACAAGAAAAAGTCGTTTCCGGTTAGGAAAAAACAGGTGCAAACCCGTAAGCGTTTCTTTCGGCCCCAAAAAGGTCAGCAGGAAGCAAAAACGCAGGGCAAGAGGAAGGCATGGTCTTCTCAGAAGCCCAAAGGTAGGGGTGGAGTGCTCTTCAATCCTCCTGCGGCCACCACAAAACCACAATGACTCTGTCAAGGTGGGGGGGAGACTTCAGGAGTTTCTTCCTCAGTGGAGAGCCATTTCCTCGAATCAATTCGTTGTAAAGATGCTCTCCCAAGGGTATGTGATAGAATTTACGGAAGAACCTCCAAGGAGATTCCTAGTGACAAACGTCCCAAGGGACACAGTCAAGGCTCTCGCCATGAAGTCCCTAATTCAGGAACTGAAAAATCAGAGAGTCATTGTTCCGGTCCCAGCAGGGGAGTTCTTCCAGGGGTTCTACTCACATGTCTTTCTGGTTCAGAAACCTTCAGGAAAGTTCCGTCTTATCCTGAATCTCAAAATGCTAAACAAATCAGTGGAATACAGAAGGTTTCGGATGGATTCAATATTTTCAGTAAGAAACCTCCTGTATCAAGGGTGCTATATGGCATCAATAGATTTACAAGATGCCTACCTCCACATTCCTATTGCCACCAGGTCGCAGAAATATCTGAGGTTAGCACTGAAAGAAGGGAAGAAGGTGGTACATCTGCAATTCAGGGCACTCCCGTTTGGTCTGTCATCATCCCCAAGGGTCTTCACAAAAATAATGGCCGAAGCTCTGGCGCCTCTGCGTCTAGAGGGAATCTCAGTTATTCCTTATCTGGACGACCTGCTGTTTTTTGCCAAGACCAGAGAAGGTCTTCAAGAAAACTTGCTCAGAGCCCGGGTTCATCTAGAATCCATGGGGTGGATTTTAAACCTTCAAAAATCAAATCTGATTCCCTCACAGGAAGTGTTATTCCTGGGTTTCCGTATCAACTCTTTAGAACAAAAAATTTTTCTTCCAGAGGAAAAACAGAAAAAGTTGATACAAGTGGTGTCATTGCTACAGTCCAATCAAGTTCTGTCCATCAGGAAGGTTATGTCAGCATTGGGAACCCTGACCTCTTCCATTCCGGCCATCCAGTGGGCAAAGCTCCATTTCAGACCTCTGCAAAGTTTTTTGTTAAAAACCTGGAATCACCAGCAGGATTCACTAGATTCATTAGTGAAGATCCCTACTTCAGTAAAAAGAAGTCTGTGGTGGTGGAAGAACCAGACAAGGTACTCAGAGGGGCTGTTATGGTCCTTCCCAACTCAGGTGAGGTTGACAACAGATGCCAGTTCCTGGGGTTGGGGGGCTCATATGAGCGGCCGGTGGGCCCAGGGCTCGTGGGACACAAAAGATGCCCTAAGGTCCTCAAATTGGAGGGAACTAAAAGCTATAGAAATGGCCTTACTGACCTTTGCGAAAGAAGTCCAGGGGCAACATACTCAGATCCTGTCAGACAACGCCACGGCAGTGGCTTACATAAACAGACAAGGGGGAACCAGAAGCAAAGTTCTGCAGAGCTTGGCAAAAGGCATTCTGAGTTGGGCAGAGCTCCATACTCTATCCTTATCCGCGGTCCATTTAAAAGGGACCTTAAACAGAGTAGCGGACTTCCTAAGCAGGAACCAGATTTCAGAGGCAGAGTGGCAATTGAATCCAGAAGTCTTCCAGCTAATAGTGCAGAAATGGGGGCGTCCAAGAGTGGATCTCTTCGCCACCCAGGAAAACTCGCAGATGTCTCGCTTCTTCTCCCTGAACAGGAACGAGGCATCACTGGGAGTGGATGCTCTGGCACAAGATTGGAAGTTTCACCTCTGTTACGCATTCCCTCCGTTTCAGCTTATCCCTCGGGTCATAGCAAAAATCAGGAAGGAGGAGACAATAGTGATCCTCATCACTCCTTTCTGGCCAAAAAGGCCTTGGTTTTCATCCCTTCTTCAGATGCAACAAGAACCTTACTGGCACCTTCCGTTAAGAAAAGACCTTCTGTTACAAGGTCCTCTGTTTCACCAGGAAGTAGCAAAACTAAAGCTCACGGCCTGGCTTCTGAGGAGCAGCTCTTGAAGAGGAAAGGTTTCTCGGATAGGTTGGTAGCTACCCTCCTATCCAGTAGAAAGAAGGTTACAAGAGCAATCTATTCCAAGGTCTGGAAAGTCTTCAACTCCTGGTGCACAGCATCTGACAGATCTACAAAACAAATTTCGCCTGTGCTTGAGTTTCTCCAAGAAGGGGCGGACAAGGGCTTAGCGGTCAGCACCCTCAAAGTTCAAGTTGCTGCGCTGGGGGTATTCCTGGAAAAATCTATTTCATCAGAACCTCTAGTAATAAGATTCTTCAAAGCTCTTACCCGGTCTAGACCAGTGGTAATCAAAAGCTGTCCAGCATGGAACTTATCGGTTGTTCTACAGGCCCTGACCAAGGAACCTTTTGAACCCATTAATTTAGCCTCCCTGAAATTGATTACTTTAAAAACCGTATTTTTAGTGGCGGTTACAACAGCCCGAAGAGTCAGTGAGCTGCAAGCCTTATCAATCAGGGAGCCTTTCTTTTCCATTTTTTCAGACCGAATTGTTCTGAAGACGGATCCTAATTTTTTGCCGAAGGTTGCTTCGATCCAGAATCGAACTCAGGAAATAATACTTCCTACCTTTTGTTCTAATCCATCGGGTAAGAAGGAAGAAGAATTCCATACCCTGGATGTTAAAAGAGCAGTCTTGAGTTACTTAGAAAACACTAAAGACTTTAGATGTTCAGATGCTCTGTTTGTTTTATTTTCCGGTAATAAAAAAGGAAGACAAGCTTCTAGAGGAACCATTGCCAGATGGTTGAGAATGGCTATCTCAGAAGCCTATTCCCTTACAGGTCTGGAGAGTCCATTAAATGTCCGGGCTCATTCTACAAGAGCTTCCGCGGTGAGTTGGGCAGAAAAAGCTGGCGCCACCCCCGAACAAATCTGTAAGGCAGCTACTTGGACAAGTCTGACAACCTTTGCCCGTCATTATAGGTTAGACCTCATGACGGCTGGGGACCAGGCTTTTGGAAGGAAAGTCTTACAGGCTGTTGTCCCACCCTAAATGGAGTAAGTCTCGATTATCCTCTCGGGTGCTGTCCTAAAAGACGTTTTGGAAAATTGCAAGTTAGACTTACCGGTAACTTGTTTTCCAATAGGCTTTCAGGACAGCAGTAACCCGCCCTTTGTTTATGCTAATGCTGTAATACTATGATATAACTGTCGCTTATGTGTTGCAGCTGGGGCTGGAGTTCTCTACAAACAACTGATGAGGCAACGTGGAGGACTCCAATTTAAAGACTTAATTGATGAGGTGTTTCCTGTGGGAGGAGGAGCCATGATCTCTCGGGTGCTGTCCTGAAAGCCTATTGGAAAACAAGTTACCGGTAAGTCTAACTTGCAATTTTTCTTGTTTTGTATTCAGTATAAAAGGATGAGTGTCCCATCAGCTTTTTCTTATAACTATCTAGTGTTCCATTTAAGATTTACCCTTCCTTCCTGTCCTTTTGATAATGGTTTCACAATGGAGGAAGGAAGTAAGGGAAAATCTGCAACTGTAATACTGACAGAAATACAAATTTGACAGGGGGACACTGGCAAAGAAAAGCATCAAGGCCAGCCCCCATATAACCTTCTGCTAACTGTCATGCCTTTGTTTTGTGCAGGCATCCTAAGAAAGTTTGCCTATACTTCAGCTTATAGGGTTGACTTCATTGGAGGCTTCTTCAGCTTCATGGAGTTAAGTTGAAGCCTCCCGTGTTCATAAGGACCTCCGTATCCACTTTGGATTTCATTTTGTGCCTAATTGCTAGAGCATTCAACTCAGAGGGCTCTAAGCATGCTCTTGCGCCATCCCCAGTGAAGTTTCGTTGACGCTACCAGGCTAACCTAGACATTCAATTCAAAATGTGCTCAAGGCCCCTGTTACCATATCTAATTCAGATTTCAAACAATCTACTGGAGAGACTGTATTTGAGCCACTTGCCGATGACTCATATTAACAAGGGGTTGTTTCTAATCTGGTTGATGCAGTACGTACTACCCTGCATTTAGAGGATCTGCCTTCTGTTCCATGCCTAAATTCTTAGAGCTCTCACAACTGTTCCATTACACTCACTTTTTAAGTCCTTACTCTGATGAGTGGGGCCCTTCCAGACAATGTGCAGAAGCTTATACCCTTTGCGGGGAGGGATTTCCTGCTCTGTGGTCCCTTCCCACCATAGATGCTCCAGTAAACCATGTTAACAGGCATTCTACCACACTGTTCTCAATATAATGCAAAAAAAACGCTAACACGGAAAAACTCGAATAAACGCTATTGCAAAAACGTTAAAAAATGTTGAAAGACTCACTGCAAAGCTACTGACGTTTTTATAGCGTTATTTTAACATCCAGTGTGCATGGAGCCTTAGGGATTTTACTAACAAACAGATTCCCTAGTTAGATTCCAGTTTCAGTTAACTGAACTGACTCTTCGTCCTGTGTGATAGTAACTTTTGTTTGTGAAACTTCCTGACTTTGGGTAAAATCCCTTTTAAAAAGGACCCTTCTATCTCCACGGTAAGTCCTTGTTTCATTGACTATTTGGAGCAAATGTCTGGTACTTTGCACTTTATCTGTGTCAGCCTGTTTGCAAGTTTGCTTCTCACATGGTGCTGATGTTTATTTATGTGTGTACATGGGCCCTTAGACTACATGTCTGGGAGATGGATAATTTGTCCAAAGAGCATTTTGCTTGATTGTCTCTCGAGGGAAGTCACCTCTTCGGACCTGCCCTTGACATCATCATTAGCAATGCCGCTACTGGTTGGAGTTTACTGCTGCCTCAGTGCAGGAGGTCAGTGGAAGAGGTGTTGTGCTCCTTCAACTACAACAGGGGTACTAGCACATAGACTATCAGAGCCTTTCTCCCACTCAAGTCATAGGTCCTCTAAATCTCCTAATCAGCCATCACCATGAAGGTGCGCACCCACTTCCACTAGAATGGCAATTTGCTCATTCCGCTGGGTCCCTGAATAGTTTTCCTTCTTGGCATTTAGGTGCTGTAGTCATTCTTTATAGCCTTTAGCCTACCTCCTCAACATGGGCACCTTCTTCCGCTGCTTACCCTTCTGGGTTTACTGCACACCATTGTTTATCTTCCAAGTTTTGTCTGAGCTCCTCACACCTTGATACCTCTGATTTATACCCCTATAGAAACCTATTCTGATTTCTGCTTTGGAGCTTTAGGCTGATTGTTCGTCCTGGCATTTCTCACATCTTAGTCTTTTCTTCATTTAGCCTTGATTCAGACATTAATCCCTTCCAGTATTCTTATGATTTGTTGGACAACTTAGAGGCTGTTCCCTACACCTCAGTTAGACTTTTGGACATCCCAACAGTTTCTGAATTTTTGTGCCCCTCAATGGATGATAAAGAAAATTTAAAAAAGAAAAGATTTTTTCTACTTACCATATTTTTTTTTCTTCAAGTCCATTGAGGAACACAGGTCTCATCTCTGTGTTACTGGTCCTAAATTTTTTTTTTTAAATACAGTATGAGAAACCTAGACTCCCCAAAGGCTTTTTATCGTTGTCTGTGACCTTCCTGTTTGTTAAAGTGGTTTTCATTTTGACAGTAAGGCTACTTTCACACTGGGGCGGGCAGGTGCCACTATTCTTAGCGCAGCTTTACCGTCGTTTTAGCGGCACTATTCAGCCGCTAGCGGGGCAGTTTTAACCCCCTCTAGCGGCCGAAAAAGGGTTAAAACCGCCCGCGAAGCTTGCCGGTGGGTTGGCGGAGCTGCTCCATTGGTTTCAATGGGAAGGAGCGCTTTAGGAGTGGTGAATACACTTTTTTGACCGCCCTGCAAGCTCACTGGAGACACAGGAGAGGTGTTTTACAGGCGCTATTTTTAGCGCTGCAGTGCCTGTAAAGCGACTCAGTGTGAAAGTAGCCTAAGTGAGTGGTAAATCTCCGTAATACAGCCCTCGGTAGTAGAGAAGTTGAATTGGGATTTAAAGGGGTAGTAAAACTGGAAAAAAAAATCAACTTTTCCTCCTGCAAGGCAATGTTATAATGTATAATAGCACGATATGTGAAACTTGCCTTTTATAACAAAGCCCTCCAGCGGCCGGCCCACTGTCACCGTTTACGAGGCCTCCATCTTCCTTCCGGGTTAGCGGGCTCTGGTCCTTTGATTGGACAAGCCGCGATGACATCACTCCAGTGCATACACGCGGGGGTCACTGTTTACGGTGCAGGCCTGGGTATGCCATTTCTTCAGAGCTCATGCGCAATTGATGTCACCGGCGGCTTCACAAGTAAATATCTCCTAAACGGTGCACGTGTAGGAGATATTTACAGTACCTACAGGTAAGCCTTTATTATAGGCTTACCTGTATGGAAAACCTAAACAAAAGGAATTTATTTCTACTTTAAATCCTTTCTCACTCTGTATAAAATTAAAAAAATGTTTGGCTATACATACACTTTTTAATGAGGATTAGCAATCTTCAATTAAACAGGCCAGTAGTCACTGTTTAGGGGAAATGGGTGTAACTGACATGAAGATGCAACTGTATCGTTTCCCTGTTAAGTTTTCTATTGCTGTCTGTTCTTCCCTGGGGAGATTCACCCTCCTTTTTTTTTTTTTTTTTTTTTCCTTTTTTTTTACCCCGATGACCGTTGCATTCAAGACAAAAGTGGTATGAAATCCAAAATGTTTCACTTGCACCAGAGTAGGAGGAGGTGGAGGAAAATCTTTCAATGACAACACCTGATTTTTTTTTTTTTTTTTTTTTTTAGAGAGATTATCTAGCACTTTGTGTTGAGTCACTGGGACAGGAATTGACGGAAATTCTCCTTAATGGTTCTGGTCAAAAGGTGTCATATACCAGTTGTAACTATGAGGCTGTTTTAAGTGAATACTCCTTTTTCTGTTCTAGGAGTGTGCCATCACCCCAAGCGATGAGCATTTGTTTCCAGAAGCAGACTGGATAATTGGCAACCATTCAGATGAACTTACACCATGGCTTCCTGTCATTGCAGCCAGGTAATGAGGCAGGGAAATTACCTCTCCTGTAATTGTTTGCTAAGAGAGTGTTGTCACAAAGTCTGGTTAGTCTATCTTAATCTAATTTCGCAATAAACAAATGCACTACAATTCACAAAATACTTCACACTTGAGGTGGGTGGGTCTGCTTTCTGAAACGGTGTTGTGTAACATCCTTTCTCTCTTTTCTTCCTGTATGAATCTGATTGATGAGAGACCTCTATTCCTGACACCTTGATACATTGCTCTGTATGTGAGAGGCAGTATGGGACAAACAGCGGGTTTGTTTGGAAATGCCTATTCTGCATTAGAAACAGGTCAGCAATAAAGAGTTCCCAGATCTCCATTCACCTTTACTGCCATGGCTCCTTTATATTAAAGCCAGAATGAAAAATGCATATACTAAAAAAAAGGTGAGCTGTGTTCTGCAAGGTCCCATTCAAACCAGGATGATCGGTTGTGGTGCATTTAACATGCATGTGTTTTAAAGTGTTGCTAAACCCAGTACCCCGCATTCACTATATCTGATTTTCCCACAGTACTCAGAACATGGAAATACAATAGTTTTAGTATATATAAACTGCTAAAATACTCTTCCTCATCAGCAGTTAGAGCAGTCTTGTGACTTCTATCAGTGTCTGGTTAAAGCTTGAAGGAAGAGTTTTCATTCTGCTCTGACTGTCCTATAAGTCTGCAGGACCCCTGACCTTCTGTCTGGACAGTGCTGCTTAGTCCTGTCCCTATCACATGCACCCCCCCCCCCCCCAAAAAAAAAAAACTCTAGCAAAACACACTAAACTGAGCATGTGCAACTTGTCCCCTAGACTCTGTTCTATCAGAAGATAGATTGGAGACTCAGCCTTTTTACACAGTGCAGAGGATTAACCCCTTAGGTTCCACAGTGAGTAGAGCAAGCGTGCTTTACTGCATATACAGACTGATATTACTGTAGTGGGTTTAGTAATACTTTAATGTTTGTTATGCTGTGTGTTAACATGCATTGGGTTGTGGCAGCCTACTTTATTTTGAACGGACTGCCAAATACACCACAAGGAACCTAAAGTAACACCTGCTGCATTTTTGGGCAATATAGCCCACTACAATTCCTGGCGGTGCATCAACATGCTTCTGCAGGTGCATTGGGGTACCATTGAAAATGAATGGCTCTGCAGCACACCAAGGCATGCACCTGCAAGGTATGTACAATTTACGTTTCCAGTTTTGTATACCAAAGTTCATCTTTAAAACCAAATGGTTGCAATATTGTATTTTAAATGTATAATGATATAAGTATTAGACACACTTTCAAAAACAAATCATATTCTGCTTTAGGCACCACAATAGGAATCAGGTTGGATTGACCATGATGCTTTGTGCAAGGATCGTTAAAAATAACTTTTATTGTGAAAGTTGTGCTCAAAAAAGACCAGTGGAGGGCAAATGGCCTAGTCACCAGTGTTGTGTGAGGTCCCTCTGCAGCTATTCTTTTCCCCCATTACTGATTTACCTTACCTTGTTCTACACTCTGTGTGAAGACGGCCATCTTGGTAGAGCAGGACCTTTCTTCTCCATGTCTTCTGCCCCTTTGGTGCCTTGTATTTGATGACTGGTGGGGTGATGATCACGAAGGAGCAGGAAGGTGCAGAAAGCCCACAAAATCCACAAAATGAATCGATCAAGAGCAGGGAGATCCTTAAACTGCAAGTCAACTCCAGCAGAATGCATGAACAGTGTCATAGTGGCATCACCAAATCTCACTTCAAATCTACAGAGACTAGCAGTCAGAGGCAGCAGAGTCTTGTATTTACACTGCACATATACAGCAATGATGTTGCAGAACACGAGTGCCTAGACACAGGACGTTCACTATTATTTTTAGAAGATATTCAAGGCAAAAGGTAGATTTGTTGGGGTACTGCTTAGACACGGTTAAAGCTGACGTTTAGTTATTATTATTTTTCACAGTTGTAGTCCACATAGCTTGTGATTAAG
This sequence comes from Lithobates clamitans, assembly GCA_037952925.1. Lineage (NCBI taxonomy): Eukaryota > Metazoa > Chordata > Amphibia > Anura > Ranidae > Lithobates > Lithobates clamitans. Next base: position 496,626 of record JBBGZY010000210.1, read on the forward strand.
GATGCCCTGCCTCCTGCAGGCTAATAATATCTGGAAAAAAAACCCATCTCTCTAGTGGTGTCATGTCCTCTTCGCAGCTCTAAACTTCAGGCGCTGCAGGGGTTAATAGCTTTAGCTCTAACATTGCACTACATTGAAGAAGGTCTTGACTGGTGCACATCCCATTCTTCCCTTTCCCTTTTGACAAAAGTTATTGCAATTGTTCACAGAATACAGCACATTTTGTGAATGGGGGGGCAGATGAATGACAGGACCCTCTCCCACATTCAGAGGATGTGTGTACATTCTGTGAAAACAATTCAAGGACTTGTCAGTGGAGAAGAGGACAGAACGGGGTGGGCACTCGTTGGAACGTTCTTTAATGTACGGCAATGTTAGACCCAAAGCTATTACCCCGCAGAACTGTAATTTCAGCACTGTGAGGAGGGCTCTGAACATCACTGGAGGGAAGATTTCTACAGGGACTATCAGCCTGCAGGACATGGGACATACATCATTAAAGGATAAGTTCACCTTTGGAACATTTTACATGTTCCACCAATATTTAGGGTGAAACATGTAACATGTTCTAGCTAATACCTCCTCTCCCCCTGACCGCCCCCCCCTCCCGATCTCCCCCTCTCAGTGACAGTGGGTGGGGGTTCCCTGTGCATTTATTTTTTTTCTGCAAAGGTGAACTTAGTATTTAAAGGTAAGTACCTGGAGCTGTGAGAAAAAAAACAAAACTTCAGCTTTAGCATTTCTACAGCCTTGACCAAACCTTTTGAGAATGACACAAATATTAATTCTTACAAAGTCTGCTGCTTCAGTGTTTTTAGATCTTTTTGTCAGATGTTACTATGGTATACTGAATTATAATTACAAGAATTTCATAGGTGTGGCATGCTGTCAATCAACTTTTGAGCCACTTTCTGACTGATGGCAGCCCATTCTTGCATAATCAATGCTTGGAGTTTGTCAGAATTTGTGTGTGTGGGGGGGGGGGGGGTTCACCCGCCTCCTGAGGATTGACCACAAGTTCTCAATGGGATTAAGGTCTGAGGAATTTCCTGGCCATGGACCCAAAATTTTGATGTTTTGTTCTCCAAGCCACTTATGCAGCGTACACATGGTTGGACTTTTCGACCGGACTGGTCCGACAGACCGAGTCCAGCGGACAAAACGATCGTGTGTGGGCTTCATCGGACCTTCAGCGGACTTTTCCAGTTGAAAATCTGACGGACTTTAGATTTGGAACATGATTCAAATCTTTACGTCGTAACTCCGCCAGACCCAGAAATCCGCTCGTCTGTATGCTAGTCCGACGGACTAAAACCGACGCCAGGGCAGCTATTGGCTACTGGCTATCAACTTCCTTATTTTAGTCCGGTGTACGTCATCACGTACGAATCCGTCGGACTTTGGTGTGATCGTGTGTAGGCAACTCCGTTCGTTAAAAAGTCAGTGGAAAGTCCGTCGGACCAGTCCGGTCAAAAAGTCCGCCCGTGTGTACGCGACTTTAATTATCACTTTTGCCTTATGGCAAGGTGCTCCATCATGCTGGAAAAGGCATTGTTCGTCACCAAACTCTTCTTGGATGGTTGGGAGAAGTTGCTCTCAGGGGATGTTTTTGTACCATTCCTTATTCATAGCTGTGTTCTCCCTTGGCTGAGAAGTAACCCCAGACATTAATGGTTTCGGGATGCTTTACTGTTGGCATGACACAGGACTGTTGGTAGTGCTCACCTTTTCTTCTCCAGACAAGGTTTTTTCTGGATGCCACAAACAATCGGAAAAGCGATTCATCAGAGAAAATGTCTTTACCCCAGTCCTCAGCAGTCCAATCCCTGTACCTTTTGCAGAATATCAGTCTGTCCCTGATGTTTTTCCTGAAGAGAATTGGCTTCTTTGCTGCCCTTCATGACACCAGGACATCCTCCAAAACTCTTCTCCTCACTGTGCATACAGAGGTACTCACATCTGCCTGCTGCCATTCCTGAGCAAGCTCTGCAGTGGTGGTGCCCCGATCCCACAGCTCAATCAACTGTAGGAGACGGTCCTGGCCCTTACTGGACTTTCTTTGGTGCTGTGAAGCCTTCTTCACATTTGCAGAGGAAATGTTTTTTTATGGGATTAAGTTAATTTTCATGGTAAAGAGGGACTTTGCAATTTTATGCAATTCATCTGATTACTCTTCATAAGATTCTGGAATATATGCAAATTTTCATCATAAAAACGGAGGCAGCAGACTTTGTGAAAATGAATATTTGTGTCATTCTCAAAACCTTTGGCCACAGCTGTAGATGTTCCCTCTAATATAGCAACATTTCATTTTCAAATTCAGGTCAACCTTAAGACATTTCATTTATAGTAATTACTGTACATGGAGAGAGACAAGGGCATGCCTTTAGGGAAATGTCCCTGGCTTGATTCTGTAGCAATTCAAGAAACCAGTAGGTGTTTTTCAGGTGACACCCAACCGCAGTACTGATAATTTTAGGTGGATGGGCCATTTAAAAGAGATCCTCTGTTAGATACATTGCTCTGTCTCTGGTAATCGCCCAGTAATGGCTTTGGACCCAGGTGGAAATAGAGCTTTTTTTGTATGCATCAGCAGATGGTTTGCTGCTAACAGATGGTCCTGAAATTTCCTTATGGTCTTAGTTTATATATTATTTACGTTTTAAAGGATTCAGCACAACAGTTATTTATACATATACAACAAATCTTAGTAGTTCTTCAGTATCAGTCAGCGTTATATAATGTCCCCAAAACTGCTGCTGATCTTCCGGTTTTTATTCTAAATAAGTCTTTGCTTACTTACACCCCGCAGAATAACATAGGCGTTTCTGTGCATTGATCTTCCTTCTGGAAAGCATATATTTCACACGTTTTGATGGTTTTTATTGCTTTTATCAAAAAAGCTTACAGTTTAGTATTAACCTCACTTTAAAGGTTGTAGTAAAGCTGAAATCCAGGAATGATTTTATTGGCACAATTTAAAGTGGTTGTAAACCTCAGACATGACATTTGAACAAAGCGTATCCCTCTATAATGTGTACTTGTCTTAATACAGAGCACAAAATGTAATTTCTGTCCGCTGCTTCATTCCTCTGCTCTCAGCATGAGTCACTTCTGACAAGTTTTCCTGACACCAAGAGACAAATGGTGACGGGAGGGCATAATCTGTGTTTGGCAGCCCCTCAGCACTGTTTATGTGTGAAGGGGGTTGTCTCTTTCCCCCAGTTAGCTCTGAAATTTCCTCATTGATGTAACTGCAGCTCTCTTCCCCCTGCTTTTTAGAGCTGAGAGATTGTGTCAATTCTGCACTTTAAATGGATGTAGGGGAAAGAGGGCTGTAGACAAATGGTACAATTTGTTTTATCTTTGTGTATCACCTGAGGACAGTCATTTCACTGGGTATATATAGGGGTTATCAACCACTTTAAATATGTGAATCTTATGCCTGATGGACCACTGGGGAGTTTGAAAATCACTGTAGTGGTCAATGCTACTACAATACTATCCATGACCTTCTGGATCCCGCTCAGGTTCTATGCGAATAGCTGCCCTACTGTAGACTGTCCACAGGGGATCACTCGCTTGTCACCGCCGCCATTCATGGTATGACTTGTGTTTTTTTTAAGTCAGCACATGGTGTTCTCTGTTTGGACGAGGTGAGATAGAGGCAGTGACATCACCATCTCCACCTTTTTTTCATCATAAAATGCCTTGTTTTAATTGAAAACAAAATTCAAGACGTTTTAAAAAATGTCAGAAGTGCTGAGTGGGCAACTATCCTATAGTTAATGTGCAGTAAGGTAGCCACTTGTGTAGAACCTGAGCAGGACCAAAAAGATCACCGTTATTATTGTAGTAATGTCGACAGTCCATCAGGTGTGAGTAATGCATACTTACATTGTGCCAAGCTAGACCAATGTGTGTATGGAATATAGATAATTCCTGGGGTCAGCTCGAACACTGTTAAAGTATAACTAAAGGAAAAACTCCTTTTTTTCTTTTGGATAGAGTGGAGATGGATTAGAACACCTATTAGGTTTGTAATTCTGTCTGTGTCCCCGTTCGCGAGATTCACCCTCTCTATTTGTCCTGTTTGCCATTATCATTGAAAGTAAAAGACAATCTCACATTTTGGGTTGCCCCAGAAAGTAATAGAGGTGAAATCTTCTGATGTGGACACTAGTTTCAGATGATTCTGGTGACACCCTGGGATTCCCTCACTTTTGGAAGGATTTCCTCTTCCTGTTTTAGCTGTGGGACAGAAAGTAAAGTGAAGTTTCCCCAATGGGACACAGATTGCAAAAGGAAAAAAAAAAGACAGGGGTTATAATCCTTCCTTACTCTATCAAAAAAAAAAACACAAACGGAGTGAGACAACATGAAGTGAGAGGAAATCTACCCCTAGGAAGGGAAATTCACTCCTGTAAGAGTTATCATGGGAAAAAGGTGTCTCTACTGAAGCTTTTTCCACGACATACCAAATTTTTCAAAATCCAATTGTCACAGGGACAGAAAGTGAGGTGAACAGAGGAACAGCCAGCAAAAAAAATGTTAGAGGTGTTAACCCTTCCCTATGCTATCTGTTCAAAACTTTAAAGATGTACCTGTTCCAACTTGCAGAAATTCAGCTTAAGAACTAACCTACAGAACCTTGTTTGTAAACCGGGACTGCCTGTAGTTCTACTTTAAAGTGATTCTAATTGTATTTTTAATTTTTTTTTATAACAAAATTGTCCTACTTACCACTGATTGTGGTTGCATTGCTTTGCGGTGTCTTTTTTTTTTTTCCTGCAAATATGGGTGCATTTATGATTTATGGAAAAGCTTGAGTTTGCCTTTAAAGTAAACCTGTCAAGTATGGAATATGGAGACAACCACTACTGACCCCTTTCTATTTCCCCGCAGTTTATGCTGATCCTCTGGCTTTAAATAGTGTCTGGGGATAAGTGTGCAGGTTGCAGAAGTAATTCTTATCTCTATGCTTATTCTGTAATCAGTGATTTAAGGCATTAAAGCAAGATGGCGAGCATGGAGGTTAGTCAACTGGCAACTAGCATTTTCATATCCGGTCATAGATGGCAGTTTACAGAGTCCGGGTCAGATTGTCTCCTAAGGACAAATGACCTCACTTTTGTGTACATGTACATTTTAGATCTTGTATGGCTTCATTTAGCATTTATTCCCCTAGGTCCTCCTACTCCTGCCGCTACTTTGTACTACCCTGCTGCTTCTTCAATTTCTATGGCAAATACAACAGAAAGTCCTGTAAGAAGACTCAGTACAGAGAATACCTGGATTTTGTCACCGATATTGGAACTCAGTGTGGCTTTAGTGTGGAGGAGGATTGTCTGAGAATTCCATCAACCAAGAGGGTAAGTGTTAAAAGAGAAGTATGTGTTTTTTTTTTTTTTTTAAGGATCATACTTGCCTAAGTGGACCAATGCTGCATCTGTCCCTCGAGCCTCTAACACTGAGAACCCAGCGATTAAACACCGCCAATCGCTTGGTTCTCAGAGTTCCCAGAGCTGACACTCAGTCAACAGCTCTCTACTCTTCCCCTCCACGCTCACTGGAGCACTGGGCTGGGGAGGGAGCGGGAGCAGCTGAGCCGGGTCCTGGTCCAGGCATGTGGGCGGATCCCGACTCCAATGTCATGATCTTGCTCAAGCCTGGACCGGTTCTGTGATGTCAGCAGACTTCAGCCACAGGAGAAATACAGCCAAATATTTCTCCTTTAAGGCAGGCTTCGACAACCTTCTCATTCAAACAGTGCTACACATTTCATTGGTAAATGATAAAGCACTTAGGGCTTGTTCATTCCAGTACCATTAGTCTGGTTTGCCAAACGCAGTCCTAACAGAAGAGCAAGGCAATTTGCCTTTAATGCATGGTTTGTTTGCACAATCGTGGTGCTTTGGTATGCACTGATTGAAAAAACAAAACAGTAAAGAAACCTATATTCTACATTAATAATTATGCTAGCAAAAATAGTGTGTGCTGTAAATTGCCTCCAGCATTGCTCCTGTTTCTTTTTGCCTGAGGGTGCCATTTTGTTGAAGACTAGAGCCCCTGAACAATAGGAGATCGGCCTCTATAAATTCGGCACAGTGCCTAAAAATAGAGAGCAACTGAGCATGGGCAAAGCAGGGTGAGGCAGTGTGTTACTGGATTTTAAACCGTATAGGCATTTATTTTTAATGTTTTTTATGTAGCAATATGGTACATGCAAAATAGTCAGCCTGAAGTGATCTAGCATGACTTAAAGTGGTTGTAAAGTCAAAGAAAAATTACGGCCAGCCCCTCTGTTCTACTAAGCTATACTACACTGTGTACATGTTCGTATAAAATTATGCCTTTAAATACCTTCGTTCAGATCTTTTCTGGTCGGTCATGTGACCTCCGGCCGCACTTCTCTCCAGATCTAAGGACTACAGCGGAATGGGCTGAGATCTCCCTCTGACGTCAGCTGGGAGATCGTGTGACCGCTGTGCTGTCTGCTCAGCCCCGCCCGCTGTAGCCCTTAGATCTGGGAAGGAGAGCGGCCGCAGGTCACGTGACCGACCAGAAAAGATCTGAAAGAAAGATCTGAGGCTTTAGGAGGTATTTAGCTTAGTAGAACAGAGGTGCTGGCAGTAACCTTTCTTTGACTTTACTGCTGTCTACTAATAGCAGCGGGAGGGGAAGAGAAGAGATCACTCACAGCCTCACACACAGAAGCTAACTGGGAGGGGGAGGGGGAGGGGGTTAGGGAGGAGAGCAGCGGGATGACGTAGACATGTAAACTGACCACGGTATCATACATAGGGGGAAAAAGGAACAGGCAGGATCAACCAGCTTTTTTACAGCAGAGACAGGGACTGATTAGACAGCATTATGCTGTTTAACCGCTTCAGCCCCGGAAGATTTTACCCCCTTCCTGACCAGAGCACTTTTTGCAATTCGGTACTGCGTTGCTTTAACTGACAATTGCGAGGCCGTGCGACGTTACACCAAAACATAATTGGCATCCTTTTTTTCCCACAAATAGAGCTTTCCTTTGGTGGTATTTGATCACCTCTGCGGTTTTTATTTTTTGCGCTATAAACAAAATTAGAGCGACAATTTTGAAAAAAAAAAATCAATATTTTTTACTTTTTTCTATAATAATTTTTTTTTTTTTTTTTGGTGACTGCGGACACATCGGACACTTTTGGCACAATTTTGGAACCATTGTCATTTATACAGCGATCAGTGCTATAAATGACACTGGCAGGGTAGGAATTAACCACTAGGGGGCGATGAAAGGGTTAAGTGTGTCCTAGGGAGTGATTCTAACTGTGGGGGGGGTGGGCTACCACTGACATGACAGGGAGCAGTAGATCCCTGTCATGTCACTAGGCAGAACAGGGAAATGCCTTGTTTACATAGGCATCTCCCCGTTCTGCCTCTCCGTGACACGATCGTGGGACATCGAGCACGCGGGCACATTCACCCTGTATGTGGCGGACGCGCACCGACTAGCCCCGCCAATTAAAGGGGACATACAGGTACGCCTATTTTCCCACCGCTGGCATTGTGCCGACGTATATCGGCACGCATCGGTCGGCAAGTGGTTAACCTGCTGTAACCGCTTTCATTTTCTGACTAACGTTTCACTTTAAGGTGTCTGTGCTACTTGTGTAGATATAGTGTAGATGCTATGGTATTTTCCTGATATTTATTAGAACTGAAAGCCCATCTCCAAGAAAGCCGAAAATTCTCTCTGCACATGTACTGCAAGGGTTAACTGCTCGTTTAGGTCAAGGGGGCATGGAAAAGTAAGCCTCGATTCACACAGGGGCAACACGACTTCAGCGCGACTTTGTACCGCGGCTTCAGCGCGACTTCAGCGCGACTTCAGCAAATTACAAGGCGACTTGAAGTCGCCTCCATGACAGGCGACTTCGGCTGTGGCCAATCACAGGGCAATCAGCTCTCTGGGAGGGAGAGGGGGGGGAGGGGTTTTCCCTGCAAAGTCGCTTGACTTTACAGAGAGATCCGACTTGGAGGCGACTTCCATTGATTTCTATGGTACAGGTCGCCTACCAAGTCGGATCAAAGTAGTACAGGGAGTATGCTCTGAAGTCGGAGCGTGTCTATTAAGACGCTAGCGTTCACTCCCATTGAATCTATTTCTGGGGCGACTTGGGGTGACTTGAGGGCGTACAAGTCGGATCCCAAGTCGCCCCAGTGTGAACCGACACTTAATGTACCCGCTTCTCTGCTCCTCCACTTTGTTAGACCCGTCCCTGCAGCATCTTCTCTGTTCTCCAGCAATCCGTCCTGATGATATCAAGACCAATGTAAGATCCATATCCATATCCATGAGAGCGCCAAGGGGACAGTCCACCACCAGAGCATGGGGGAATGGAGAATCGGGTAAGGAAAAGTGCTTTTACTCTTCCTTAGACCTAAACGAGCAGTTTGTCCTTACAGTGCAGGCAAATACAATAAATTTTATTAGGGAACTTGTAGTTTAGTTGTTAGACTATGCTTTCCCTTTCAGTAAATGGCAGATTGTTTTTGTTTTTATTTTATGATGTGAGACTATGTTCCAGTAGAATGAAAGGGTAGAAGTGAAGGTAAGAGCTAAGTGTTAACAAAGCCTCAGTGTGTTCCCCCAAAATAAATTGAGTTGCTGGGCAGTTAAGCCTGGTACACACACAGTTTTTTTTTTTTTTTCGTTCAACCCAGCGGCTGAACAAAAAAAAAGGGGTTCGCTGTACTGGCTATGCAATGTTAGTACAGCGATCTCTATTGCGTCCTGACAAGGGGACTGCCCCCCCACCACCAGAGGACACTGGTCAGTGCCCGCAGCCATTGGCTGATCAGATGGTGATTGACTGCTGGTTTTCCAGCACGCTCGTTCGACAGAAGCCAACTTCTGTCATATGAGGGAGCTGTGTACACACAGGCCGAAAGCCAAGCCGGTAACTGCCAAACCGTTTCCAGATGATTAATGCCCCGTGTGTACCTCCATGCTCTATTTAAACCGTTATAAAGTTGTGGTAAAGTAATATAACATCATTGTAAATTATCATCTGTATATATTATACTTTTTATTTCGATTTAATGACTTGATCACAGGTGTGCCTTATTGGAAAATCAAGAAATTACCCACCAGAGAAGGAAGAACAAATTGATAGGGAGAGGAAAAAGTACATAGCCAGTCATTCTAATGATACATCAGACTCTGCATGTACCAGAGAAGATGATGAGCTCTGTGATCACTCTACAAATGGAGAAGAAAGCTCCGATGTTTCCCCAGATGATCTAGAGACGGGACATGGGAAGTGGCTGTCATCGTTCCAGCCCAGGGACAAAGTCGAGCAGATTAGGAACTGTGTTTTGCTTCCCAGAGACTTCATTGATAAAGTAGTTCTGCAAGTCGCAAAGTTATTACTACAGCTAAACACTGAGGAGAACCCAGAGCTCATTGATAACGGAACACAGGCAACATGGAACAGAGGCAGTAAGTGCCCATTTGTCTCATTCAAAGTGATTTTTCCCTGAATAGTCTTTGTACATAATTAGTGCTTTTATTTCATAACATAACATCTGTTTATTTTGTACATTTTTTAAACCGCGGTTTAAGGCCCCTTTCACACATGCTGTCCGATCAGGTCCGCCTGTCTGATTTTCAGAGGGACCTGATCAGACACTCAGTTCACCTCTATGGAGTTACAGATTTCAGCTGGGACATGTCTGCTCACATCTGCTGATATCCGTCCAAATCCATACAGGTGGTGGTCCTATTTTCCATCCATCTGGTGGATCAAATGAAAATGGACAGGCGGATCCATTTTCATTCGATCTCCCATAGAGGACAGCAGGGCTCTGACCGGTCCATCTCTGCACAGTGAGCGGAGACGGACCTGTCGTCCGCCTGCTCAGTAGAGATCAACAGATCAATCCCCTGCTGAGCAAAGTGGACTCCGTCAAAATAAATGTGCCCTGTGTGAAAGGGGCCTAAAGTAATTGTAAAGTCTCGTTTTTTTGTTTTTCTCCTAAAAATAACAAAAATGTTATATTTACCTGCTCTGTGCATTTGGTTTTGCACAGAGCAGCCCAGATCCTCCTCTTCTCTGGTCTCTCATCAGCTCTCCTGGCCCCTCCCTCCTGTCGAGTGCCCCCACAGCAAGGAGCTCGCTATGGGGGCAACCGAGCCGAGTCACAGCTCCCTGTGTTCATTCAGACACAGAGCCCCCGTTCAGCCCTGCCCCCTCCCCTCTCTTGATCGGCTAACTGACTTTGATTGACAGCAGCGGGAGCCAATGGAGCCGCTGCTGTGTCTCAGCCAATCAGGAGGAGATTCTTGGATGGCCAAGGAACTCGTGTACATCGCTGAAGAGAGATGGGGCTCAGGTAAGTATTAGGGGGTGCTGGGGCTGCTGCTGCACACAGAGCTCGTTTGGCTGGGCTTCTCCTATGGGTCACAGGAGTGCAATTTGTTTTGCACTCCTGTGACCCATTTTCAGCAGAGAGTGGTCTGAAGTCCGCTCTCTGACGTCACTGGAATCTGTCCAGGCACCGCGTCATCACGTCAAAGTCTGCATCCGCCAGGTGCCTGAACTGATGTGAGCCACTGAGAGCCTGAGACGGCCACTCTCTGCCCCTCCACAGCCCAGCACTCCAGTGAGCGTGGGGGGCAGAGCGGAGAGCTGCTGACTGACAGGCAGATTAAGGTCTGGAAACTGGCTAGGCCACTCCAGGACCTTAATGTGCTTTTTCTTGAGCCACTCCTTTGTTGCCTTGGCCGTGTGTTTTGGGTCATTGTCATGCTGGAATACCCATCCATGACCCATTTTCCATTCCCTGGCTGAGGGAAGGAGGTTCTCACCCATGGCCCCGTCCATCGTCCCTTTTGATGCAGTGAAGTTGTCCTGTCCCCTTAGCAGAAAAACACCCCCAAAGCATAATGTTTCCACCTTCATGTTTGTGGGTGGGGATGGTGTTCTTGGGGTCAAAGGCAGCATTTCTTCTCCTCCACACACGGCGAAGTGAGTTGATGCCAAAGAGCTTGATTTTTGGTCTCCTGTGACCACAACACTTTTCACCCAGTTCTCCTCTGAATCATTCAGATGTTCATTCGTAAACTTCAGAAGGACCTGTACATGTGCTTTCTTGAGCAGGGGGACCTTGTGGGCGCTGCAGGATTTCAGTCCTTCACAGCATAGTGTGTTACCAATTGTATTCTTGGTGATTTATGGTCCCAGCTGCCTTGAGATCACTGACAAGATTCTCACCTATAGTTCTGGGCTGATTCCTGACCGTTCTGATGATCATTGAAACTCTACGAGGTGAGATCTTGCATAGAGCCCCAGACCGAGGTAGCTTGACAGTTATTTTGTGTTTCTTCCATTTGTGAATAATCACACCAACTGTTGTCACCCTCTCACCAAGCTCCTTGTCGATGGTCTTGTAGCCCATTCTAGCCTTGTGTAGGTCTGCAATCTTATCCCCAACATCCTTGGGCAGCTCTTTGGTCTTAGCCATGGTGGAGAGGTGGGAATCTGATTGCTTCTGTGGACAGGTGTCTTTTATACAGAAAACAAGCTGAGATTAAAGAGGAGGTCCTGCCTAGGTGAAAAGATTTAAAGTCAGCAGCTACAAATACTGTAGCTGCTGACTTTTAATATTAGGGCACTTACCTGTCCAGGGAGCCCACAATGTCGGCACCCCAGCTGATCTTCGGATCGACTCCAGGGTGATGCTGCCGCCATTTCTGGTAAGGGAACCCAGCAGTGTAGGCTTTCGGATTCACAGCTGGTACCCTACTGCGCATGCATGAAGTGCGCTGCGCTTTCTAATTGGCCCGATGGAGGAGGGGGGCCAAACTTCCGGGAGATTGGGCCCCGTCTCCGGAAGTGAGGAAGGGGACCTGTCAAAAACAGGACCCTGTCCCCCCCCCCTCCCCCCACACACCTGAAAGGTGCCAAATGTGGCATCGGAGGGAGGAGGAAGCGTATAAGTGGAAGTTCCACTTTTGGGTGGAACTCCGCTTTATGAGCACTCCCTTTAAGAGAGTGCTCCTAATCTCAGCTTGTTACCTGTATAGAAGACACCTGGGAGCCAGAAGTCTTGCTGATTGATAGGGGATCAAATACTTTCATGCCTTAAAATGCAAACCAATTTATAACTTTTTTGAAATGCGTTTCTTCTGGATATTTTTGTTGTTCTTTCTCTCTCTGTTAAAGTAAACCTACCGTTAAAATTCTAGACTGATCATTTCTTTGTCAGTGGGCAAACGTACAAAATCAGCAGGAGATACCTTTTCCCCTCACTGTAGACCTATTACTTTAAAAGTTCTCTCCACTTCACTTTACAAGTGCCTTTTGATGATGTAGGGAGCTATGCTCTCTGACATCTTGTGTTTTTTTTTTTTTTTTTCTTTCTATTTCTAAAGGAAAGATCTAGTACTTTTAATGGTCTGTCTGTTTTTTCCTTTTGTTAACTGCCTTTTATTTCAACATTATAAGAGACATACAGTACTTTCTGCTGTGCAGTATTGCCAAGTAATGCTTTTAGAGACCGATGGATAATAAGTAATGAACAAAAGTTGAGAGGCCAATAGGAATTTTTAGTTGCAGCTTCCGTTGCTGCAGAAAAGCCTTTTCTTCATCGTACAGAAAAGGACACAGAGCCGGTTATTATATCAACTACTTGGGCTAAACGCCACCTGTAGGTGAATGGACACTGGTAGATAAATTCAGAACAATCAAACAGGAAGTCCTCCCCTATATAACCCCTCCTACACAGGAAGCACTTCAGTTTTTTGCCAGTGTCTGTAAGGTGGTGGTCAATGATGTGATACATCTGCTCTTGGAGCATACTTGAAGGTCTGGACAGTGCTATGTAGAATCATGGACTTCATTTGGATCCATTTGAAAGAGCTGTCAGCCAAAATGGATGGTACCAGAGCCTCATTGGAAGGAGAGAAGATTCTTCAAGGTTTTGCCTGTAATGCAGCCTTATGGCGCTGGACCCTGCGTAATGCCCTGTGTAGTGTTTGTTCTGACCAAGGTGCTTTCCTGCAGGGTGCTATACAGGTCCTGGAGAGTGGACCCCACATTAAGGGGGACCCAGTCCCTGAAGGTCTTTTATGACAAAAATCGCTGTGATGGGTGAAGATTGGACTCCTGTTATGGTCAGAGTCCTGCAGCAGGAATGGTAAGTCTCCATTTGTTTTATAAAAAGATCAGACTATCTGGTGTTCTCTCAGTAGCCCCTAGGGGCAGTGTGCTGTTTGAAATCATGCTCTGTGTAGTACTTAGGAGTATGAGCTGCCGTTTCTCCTCCAGCCACTAGAGGTTGCAGGGACCTATTTCTATATAGGCAGGAAGTGGAGGGGTGGCCATGTTGGCCATATGCTCAGCAGATTCAGCTGGGCCTCTTAAAACATAATGACAGCCTATGGATACTAGTGAAGTGTGAGTACTTATTAGGGGAGAACTGTGTGGCCAGACAAGTCATGTTTATATACTGCTCACTTACTGCTTAATCCGGGGGGGCTTGTACAACTGTAAGTCGATACACCCCTAGCAGTGCACTTTAAATGGGTGTGTCTCCAGAATAATGTGCATTTGACACAAAACTAGTATGAGGCCTGGTGCAGTTGAGCAGGTGCATACCTGCCAACTGGGCTAAAAGCTTATGTTTTGTTAAAAGTTTATGCTTGCCAGATGCTTGCTGAAAGCTCATGTTTGCGAAAAGCTTATGTTGCTAAAAAAGCTTATATTTTTTTTCTAACAAACGTATGTTTGCTAAAAGCTTATGTTTGTTGAAGGCTTATGTTTTCTACAAGCACATGGTTGCTAAAAACATGTCTGCATAAGGCGCATAGACTCGTGTCGCATAGACTCAACTCATGTCTGCGTAAGGCACATGACACACGTCGCATAGACTCGTGTCTGCGTAGGCACGTGACACGCCGCATAGGCTCGTGTCTGCGTAAGGCATATGACAGATGTCACATAGACTCGTGTCTGCGTATGACACGTGTTGCATAGACTCGTGTCTGCGTAAGGCGCACAGACACATGTCTCCATGAGACACATTTTGTGTGTATGTATGTATGTATGTATGTATATATAATATATATATATATATATATATATATATATATATATATATATATATATATATATATATATATATATATATATATATATATACACAGTGGCTTGCGAAAGTATTCGGCCCCCTTGAACTTTTCAACCTTTTGCCACATTTCAGGCTTCAAACATAAAGATATAAAATGTTAATTTTTTGTGAAGAATCACCAACAAGTGGGACACAATTGTGAAGTGGAACGAAATCTATTGGATTGTTGAAACTTTTTTAACGAATAAAAAAATGAAAAGTGGGGCGTGCAAAATTATTCGGCCCCCTTGCGTTAATACTTTGTAGAGCCACCTTTAGCTGCGATTACAGCTGCAAGTCGCTTGGGGTATGTCTCTATCAGTTTTGCACATCGAGAGACTGAAATTCTTGCCCATTTTTCCTTGCAAAACAGCTCAAGCTCAGTGAGGTTGGATGGAGAGCGTTTGTGAACAGCAGTTTTCAGCTCTTTCTACAGATTCTCGATTGGATTCAGGTCTGGACTTTGACTTGGCCATTCTAACACCTGGATACGTTTATATGTGAACCATTCCTTTGTAGATTTTGCTGTATGTTTGGGATCATTGTCTTGTTGGATGATAAATCTCCGTCCCAGTTTCAGGTCTTTTGCAGACTCCACCAGGTTTTCATCCAGAATGGTCCTGTATTTGGCTGCATCCATATTCCCCTCAATTTTAACCATCTTCCCTGTCCCTGCTGAAGAAAAGCAGGCCCAAACCATGATGCTGCCACCACCATGTTTCACGGTGGGGATGGTGTGTTGAGTGTGATGAGCTGTGTTGCTTTTACGCCAAACATATCGTTTTTGCATTGTGGCCAAAAAGTTCGATTTTGGTTTCATCGGACCAGAGCACCTTCTTCCACATGTTTGGTGTGGCTTGTGGCAAACTTTAACCGAGACTTTTTATGGATATCTTTGAGAAATGGCTTTCTTCTTGCCACTCTTCCATAAAGGCCAGATTTGTGCAGTGTACGACTGATTGTTGTCCTATGGACAGACTCTCCCACCTCAGCTGTAGTTCTCTGCAGTTCATCCAGAGTGATCATGGGCCTCTTGGCTGCATCTCTGATCAGTCTTCTCCTTGTCTGAGCTGAAAGTTTAGAGGGACAGCCAGGTCTTGGTAGATTTGCAGTGGTCTGATACTCCTTCCATTTCAAAATGATCGCTTGCACAGTGCTCCTTGGGATGTTTAAAGCTTGGGAAATCTTTTTGTATCCAAATCCGGCTTTAAACTTCTCCACAACAGTATTACGGACCTGCCTGGTGTGTTCCTTGGGCTTCATGATGCTCTCTGTACTTTCAACAGAACCCTGAGACTATCACAGAGCAGGTGCATTTATACAGAGACTTGATTACACACAGGTGGATTCTTTTTATCACCATCAGTCATTTAGGACAACATTGGATGATTCAGAGATCCTCGCTGAACTTCTGGAGTGAGTTTGCTGCACTGAAAGTAAAGGGGCCAAATAATTTTGCACGCACCACTTTTCAGTTTTTTATTTTCTAAAAAAAGTTTAAAATATCCAATAGATTTCGTTCCACTTCACAATTGTGTCCCACTTGTTGGTGATTCTTCACAAAAAATTAAAATTTTATATCTTTATGTTTGAAGCCTGAAATGTGGCAAAAGGTTGAAAAGTTCAAGGGGGCCGAATACTTTTGCAAGGCACTGTGTATATATGTGTGTATATATATATATATATATATATATATATATATATATATATATATATATATATATATATATATATATATATATATATATATATATATATATATATATATATATATATATATATATATATATATATATATATATATATCACACACATATGGATACATGATTGCACATAAACGCATGTTTTGCATAAACACATGCTTACTTGCATAAGCACACTTACATAAATGTTGAATAAACACATGCTTTGCATGAGCACGTGTGCATAAGTGCATATTCTATAAACTCATGTATAAATATGTGTTTTTTTACATTAAACTATATAGATAGGGTTTTTTTATTTTTTTTGCATTTTACTGCATACGTAAATGCATGAACAGCAAGAATACTTATATACTTGCGTGTTTGCATTCCTAGGTACCTATGTAACGGCTTACCTGGGTATCCGCATACTTGCATACCTACTGTGTTGTATAGCGGTGGACCAACGTTGTCTAGGCCTGGATCCTTGTGGGACTACGTATTCGTTTTTGTCTAATATAGTCACTTTATTATGTACCTGTTATACTAGCAAAATGACTCCAGAAGTGAGAGGCGGCCGGGGGAGGCAGAAACACCGCCCTCAGGTCAAGTGATTTGGCGGTTTTCACGTCTCCTGTTGGATCAATGGCATTAGGGGTATCTAAGCCACTGTGGTGCCGAAACTCAGATCAAACCTGGTTAGTACTTGGATGGGAAACTGCCCAGGAATACCATGGGCTGTACATGTTTTTTTTTTTTTTGATTTTTGTTTTCTTTCCTTTTTTTCTTTTTTTTTCTTTTTTTTTCTTTCCTCCTAAGTGAAAGAGGCATCTGAGGCTGCAGTGTTTTGAGAGTGTCTCAGACCACAGGTTTTTAGGGCAGTCTCTAAGGTGGTTTGCTCCTTTTTTAGCCAGCAGAAACCTGGTAGGTTTAGTGCACCTCTTGGGACTGTCTGGGTCTGCCACAGAGGAGTCAGTCTTTTGCCTTGCATTGGCTCTTGGAGCAAATAGGGACCAAAACCAAATAGGGACATGAGGTCTATCTTAAGATTTTAAGCCGCTGAACATCCTTCTGTTTCAGATAGGCTAGATCTGTTCAGTGATGACCTCTCTGCAATAGGTAGATTTTGTGGTCCATAATCCTCTGTAAACGCACGTCTTCATTTTGCGGTTTGTTTCCAGGCTCATCAAAGATTTCTGTAATTGCAGTGGAAAGTCGTTTTTTTTTGTGAATCTTCCCTTTGGGTTGGCCACAGCTCCGGAGGGTTCACAAAGCATCTAGCCCCAGTGCTGGGCTTGCTGAAGACACCTCAATACTCATTACCTCAATAATCTTTGCTGAGAAAACAGTCGATTCCAGGGGTTCCTTCGATATATTTCTACAGGAGGAAGCTGTGTTTAGGTCAAAGCACGTTCCCTACATAGTCCTGTTAGAGGATCATTCTCTCAGTCTGGAACTTGAAGATCCAGTCATTGGATTGCTGGAAGGCTCTGTTCCCCGAGTGTTGCAGAGCAAAAATTGGTGATTGATATTCTTCCTTTTGAGCAAGCGAGTCTTGCGGGAGTTTCTCCTTAGACACTCCCAGTCCAGCAGTACCTAATGGTCTTGAGTCCTGTATCTGAGCCCTGTTAAGCCCCTGCAAACCGGTTTTGGGGAACTTCAATTACAGGACTTGAAAATATTTTTTTGCCTAGGGTGAAGGCAGGAAGTGGCACCCGCAGAAATATGTGAGTGAGAGATTTTCTTTTTCTTTCTCCAGTCGGTAGGGGAAAGGAGATTGGCCTTAAGTACCATTAAGAGTCAGCGTTAATCCCTATCTATTCTTTTCCAGAGGACATTGTTTCTCACTCCTTGTTTCATACCTCTTACAGCATGTAACTTGGAAAGTCCCGCCTGTCAGGCCATTCTTGTGTCCTTGGGACTTGAATTGGATCTTGACTGTCCTTGCAGAGGCCACTTTTTTGAACCAATCGGGGGATTCTGTTGGTCCTTTTTATCTCGGAAGGTGGCTTCTTTGGTTGCTATCACTTCACTAAGTGGAGTGTCAGAGTTGGTGGCTCTTTCATGCAAGGAGCCGTTCTTGGTCTTGCATCGTAAGGTGATGTTGCGTCCTCATCAATTTTTATTGGCTAAAGTGGTTTCTAGTTTTCACTTGATTCAGAACAATGTCTTGCCTTTTTGTTTTTCTCCTAATCCACAGTCAGCAGCAGAAAGATCGCTACATACTCTAAAGGTTGTTAAGGCGCTCAGGATCTACTTGAGTTGTCAACACAGGTCAGGAATCCTGGTTTGTGCTCCCAAAAGAGCCCAGGATGGACAGGCAGCATCCAGGTCGAATGTTTAGCAGTGGATCTGCCAGTTTATCAATGATGCCTATGGTTTAAAGGACAAAATCCTATTTTTTTTCCCTGGGGAGAGATTCTCTACCAGGTGTGGGGGAGAATCTTGGGCCATCCATCATCAGTGGCCCAGGTGTGCAAGACCACTATTTGGTCTTTGGTTATACATCTACAGGATTTTTACCAGGTGGATGTCAACGTGGAGGATACTGCCTTTGGCCTCCAGCATATTAAAAATAGCACAGTAGGTCCTTCTCTGTGGCAGTTTCTATGATGGTGTCTCCCACCCCTCAAGGATATTGCTTTGGGACGTCCCAAGTAGTTGTTATTATAATAACCGGCTCTGTGTCCTGTGATCTACGATAAAGAAAATCGTTTTTTTTTCATCATACTTGCCTGTAAAATCCTTTTCTTGGAGTACATCACAGGACACAGAGGTCCCTCCCCTCCTTTTGGGAATTTATTGCTTGCTACAAAACTGAAGTGCTTCCTGTATAGGAGGGGTTATATATGGGAGGACTTCCTGTTTGATTTGATTGATCTACCAGTGTCCATTCACCTATAGGTAGCGTATAACCCAAGCAGTTATTATTGTCCTGTGACTCAAAGAAAAAGATTTTATAGGTAAATATAACGGAAAAAAAAATCCTATTTTTTTGTGTAACTCTAAAAGCCACATTATTTTTAAGTTTTTGGAATTCTAAAGTTATTTACCACTTACCCTTGTGTCATGTCAGAGAGACACACACACACACAATTTTTTTTTTTTTTTAATAATTTATCTTTTACCAAAGGTGGAGTGCAACGTCTGTTGTTGCTCCTTACTTTAAAGTTTGATGTCATTGACAACCAAGAAACAGTGCAACAAATTGACAACCAGTCCACTCGCAAACAAAAAGACTTTTTTTTTTTTTGGATTTGGTTCTCTTTCTGGCTCTGCCAAGTCACTCCTCTGAATTGTGTGTGTAATTTGATTTTTAGCCGTTTTAAACAATTGGATTTTTTAAAGAAAATCAGCCTAGGAAGCAGATAAAAAATTGCTGAAAGCTTCACCTGCTGGCTGGAAATAGTAAATAAACTGAATCATATTTACCTGACTAATAAAAAGAAAATGGGTGGGTGATTTAATAAAGCCCTCGCAGTGGCAGTCAGTATCTTTACTGACATTTGTGACAGATTAGGTAGTTCTTAAAAGCAACACTTTTTACAAAGTGGTGCTATAACTACATTTGATTTAAAAAAAAAAAAAAAAAAAAAATACTTCCAATTCATAGTGTAACCGAAGGTATTTAAAGTGGTTCTAAAGGCAGAAGTTTTTTTTTTTTTTCTTAATGCATTATGATAAAATACCTTCTGTGTGCAGCAGCCCCCCCCCCCCTAATACTTACCTGAGCCCCATCTCGATCCAGAGATGTTGCACGTCACCTCCCCCCCCCCGATTGGTTGAGCCATTGGCTCCCACTGCTGTCAATAAAAGTCAGTATGCCAATGAGGGGAGAGAGGGGATGGGGCAGAGCCACGGCTCTGTGTCGAAATAGACACGCAGCAACTTGGCTCAGGTGCCCCCACAGCAAGCTGCTTGCTGTGGGGGCACTCAGCAGGAGGGAGGGGCCAGGAGGGCCGGCGAGGGACTTGAGAAAAGGAGGATCTGGGCTGCTTTGTGCAAAACTACTTCACAGAGCAGGTATGTATGACATGTTTTCTGATTTTAAACCAAAAAAGCAAGACTTTATTATTATTTTAAGACCAACTCAAACTTAATGTACAGAGACAGGCATGGTGCCTGTCTCTGTACGCTGTTTAACAGAATTCCTTGTTTGTCACTGCTACCTCCTCCCCTCCCCATCTGTCACTGGTTGTCGGAGACCCTGTCGGATTCAAAGCTGCCAGGCTCCTAGCAACCACTAGTGCTAAAAGTGGGTGAAGCCTGATGGGGAAGGTTAAACACTGGTTCCCCAACAGATTGGCTCTCTTGTGTTTGACACCAGGCTCTGTATTGGCTATGGATCTGTCCAATCACAATAGGAGCAGACCTAATGGGGAACTAGTGTCTCCGAATCTCCATTAGGCTCTGCCCACCCTCATATGTTACCTTTTTAAAAAGAGTAAAATACAAAATAATCTAATAATAAAATATGTTTGTAAAAAAATGTGCTGTCCTTATGCATGATAGATTCATGACCAATCTGAAGCTCGCATATCTGGTATTTTTAAACCCAGGAGAAATGGATAAATTATTTTGGAGTCTCTTCCTTTTAGCTGTAGTTAACAGAGTAAGATATTTGTATTAAATATTAAGTTGTTTTTTTTTCATCTGTCCAAAAGAGGGAAAAAAAGCATATAAAGGGAAAAATGCATTCTTGTAAAAACCAATATATTCCATTTTGTCCTCAATGAAAGGCCATTTATCGAGAAATTGCTCACCTACCTACTGACCCAGGAAGTAGTGGGTTTTTAGGCTCCACCCGAATACATCTCCCAAGTGCCCCACCTTTGTTACCAGTACTAAGCCAGGGGGGGGGGGGGGGCTCACACTGTCCTGACTGCATCCTTCATGATATGAAATAAGTGAATCCTTGTTGTGAGAGTGATACATAAGGGGTTCGGAAGGAAACGTGGGAAATATGACATGTGAGTAAGAGGAGTAGATTTATAATCCAGACAGAAAAATACATTATCAAGCAGAGTAGCAGTGAGTGAGTAGCCTCTTAAGCTGACCACACATATTACAACTTGATTGTACAATCTCCTTTAAGTTGGCCAAAATGAATGGATCATTTAGAGTGGCTGTAATTCCTTAAATATTCTCACTGAAGTTACTGGCCTAATGTGATACAAAGAGATTAACCACTTGCCGCCTGCCATATAGCAATACAGTGGAACCTTGGTTTACGAGTAACACAGTTAACTAGAAAATGTATTTCCTGGGGAAAATGCGTGAGAATGCTGAATAGCTGAATTGCTAAAATGGCCCCCAGCAAAACTGCCCCCATCATATTGCCATCAAAACTGCCCCATCAGAATTGCCCCATAAAAATTGTCCCCATCATATTGCCACCATCAAAACTGCCCCATCAAAACTGCCCCATCAGAATTGCCCCATCAAAACTGCCCCATCAGAATTGCCCCATCAAAACTGCCTCATCAGAATTGCCCCATCAAAACTGCCTCATCAGAATTGCCCTATCAAAACTGCCCCATCATATTGCCACCATCAAAACTGCCCCATCAGAATTGCCCCATCAAAACTGCCCCATCATATTCCTCTATTATAAATCAGTACATGGTGTGTCTGTCCCCTCCCCCCGGGCTCTGTAATCAGAGCTGAGATGGTCCAGCCACCTCCCCCGCTGTGTATAACAGAAGCTTTGGTAACCATGGCAACAAAACAAACACAGTACACTCTAATGGCTAAAATTTCCTGAAATGACCTCCTAAACAAAAAGCTTTTTCACAAAAACTGTAAAAGATATCAAACTGAAAAGATATAGCCAGATAGCTGAATATTTTGTGAACATTTTAACGTTTGTTTGGCGTCTGTAGGTGAAAGTATGAAGGAGCTGAAACTTTTGGGAGCGGAAGATTTTAAGGATCTGAAGCATGCTCCCATTGACTTCAATGTTAAAAAAAAGTGATAAATAGCTTAATATTTTAAAAAGTATAAATGGTAGAAAAAAGTTGAAAAAGCCCCATCATCAGCTGAAAGAGACAAACATTTTAATAGTTGAATGGTTTTAATAGCTGAAAGTATGCAGAAGTTACGCAGAGCCAAAAAACGTACGGAATAATAAAGAAATAAAAATAAATAGAATCGAATAACTATAGTGGGACTGCTAAAGCAGTCCCACTAACGAGCGTTTTGAAAGACAAGCAACTTTTTTTTTTTTTTTAATTCTGACTCGTTTTGGAGTGTTGTCTTGCAAAATGAGCAGAATTCAAGCTAATGGGTGGTGCAGTACTGCATTTGGCCAGAGGTGTGGGGGTGCCGGAGACCCTCAGAACGGTTCGTAGCCATTCGGAAATGCTCAGAATGACTTGGAAACACTCCATTCCCGAGTGTTTCCGAGTTCAGCCGAGCTGACCCCAAGTATTTCCGAGGCTCTCTGGCGCCCCCCACCTCTGGCCACATGCGGTATTGCATGTAATAGAAGTCAATGCGGAACTAATTATCTTTGTTTCCATTGACTTCTATGGGGAAACTTGCTTTGATGTGCAAGTGCTTTGGATTACAAGCATTCTCCTGGAATGGATTATGCTCATAATCCAAGGTTCCACTGTATAAAGTCGGCAAAGTGGTTGCGATATCCTGAGCGGACATCGCCAGAATATCAAGCCGCATCTCGGCGATCGTTGTTGCAACGTGTCAGTCTGACACACCGCAACTCCGATCTAGGTAAAGAGTCTCTGACCGAGACTTTCTACCACATGATCAGCGCTGTCTAGGCGAAGAAGATGGTGAGATCTGCTGACTACTGATCGAATTTGTGCATCCATTGACATTTCTGAGTCAAAAATTACTCCCAAGACTTTTGGCTGTGGTGCTTGGGGCAATGGTCTGTCCAAAGGTGGTGGGCGGTGTGCAAGGATTCTTGTTTTTTGTATTTTGGTTTGCGTGCAGTAGAAGAAGCTCTGTTTTGAATCCGTTGAGTTTGAGGTAGCTAGTGGTCATCCAGTCGTCTATCAATGTGAGGCATTTTTCTAGTTGTTGACAGTGGTCTTTTTGTCCGGTGATGCGAAAGTAGAGTTGCGTGTCATCGGTGTACGAGTGGTAGCGGAGGTCCGAATTTCTGTTGATTTTGAGGAGCGGGTGGATGTAGATGTTGAAGAGGACTGGTGATAAAGGTGACCCTTGAGGGACTCCATACGATATTGCCCGGGTTTCAGATGTGAAGGCTCCAAGTTTCACTGTCTGAGAGCGATTTTCCAGGAACGATGCGAACCATTGTAGCTCTGAATCTGTAACTCCTGCTACTTCTGTGAGGCGGATGAGTAGGGTGTTGTGGTCCACTGTATCGAATGCTGCACTGAGGTCCAACAGTATCAGGAGACTTTATTCTCCGTCATCTGCAGCTTCGAGGGCAGCTTCAATGCCCATCAGTGCCACCTTTCAGTGCCCAACAGTGCTGTATATCAGTGCCACCCATAAGTACCCATCAGATACGCCCATCAGTGCGGCCTATCAGTGCCCATTGTCAGTGCCACCTCATTGGTGCCGCCTTATCAGTACCCATCAGTGGAGGAGAAAGCTTACTTATTTACAAAAATAAAACACAAAAACTTTTTTTTTTTTTTTCAAAATTTTCAGTCTTTATTCGTTTTAGCAAAAATTAAAAACCACAGAGGTGATCAATACCACCAAAAGAAAGCTCTATTTGTGGGAACAAAATGATAAAAGTTTAGTTTGGGTACAGTGTAACATGGCCGTGCAATTGTCATTCAAAAAGTGATAGCGCTGAAAGCTGAAAATTGGCCTGGGCAGGAAGGTGCGAAAGTGCCCTGTATTGAAGTGGTTAAACAAATCCTCCTACATAAGTTGTAACTGTTTATCTGGAGCACTCTCTCCTGTAAAGACTTGCAGCTCTAATTTAAGCGAAAGGTGGTTATACAAAGTATTGATCCAGGGGGGATGAATACAAATGCATGCCACACTTTTCCGATATTTATTTGTAAAAAAAGAATTGAAAACCATTTATAATTTTCCTTCCTCCTCATAACTATGTGCAATTTTGTGTTGGTCTATCACAAAAAATCCAAATAAAATGCATTTATGTTTTTGGTTGTAAAATGACAAAATGTGGAAAATTTCAAGGGGTATGAATACTTTAAGGCACTGTATATGCCTTGTTTGTTTTTGATTTCAGAGGTTTCCAGACACCTTTTTTGTCTTGCATAGTCTTGGTAAACTTAATGAGATTTTTTTTTTCTTGTTTGAGGACACAGGAATTCAGAGACTGTTAGGTTAGAATTTAGCTTGAGGATTTAGACAATAGCAACTGAAAATACAGTGACCCAGCAGTTTATAACCCCTCCTGCTCCCAGCATACCACTGATTTTTGCTAGTGTCCTTTACTTTATCAACAGCTATGTGGTGAATTTCATATTGAATTGAAAAAATCTACCTTGCAGTATGGTTAAATGCTCTTTAGGTCCAGGGGAAAATGAGAAGGCAATATTACTTGCCTCACACCCACTCTGCCTGGTTGCAGCATGCTCCTCCTTTTCTTCCAGTTCTCCAGGCTGTGGGCAGTCCCTTGGTGCCACCACCTACAGTGCAGAGCTATTAAACCTGCATTGTACGTGGAGGAGGCAGGAGGGCAGCAATGACCAGGAACACCTTCGAAAAGAGACTTTTTCTGCTGGAGGGACCCTGCCGGAGTGAGGGATAAGTTATTACACCTCACTTTTGTCCCCCTAGACTGAATAAGTAGTGAAGAGGGACCTGCTGCAATGGTAGTTCTTGTTTAATTCCTAGAGTTGGGCTTTCAAACTGGTTGGACAATCTCCTTTAGCTTTACCAAACTGTGCTTTTACAGAAGCAGTCTATTTGGTTTGTACCTAATCAGGCAGCAGCACTTGCACTACATAGTCACTGGTATGTAAACGCGATTGTACAATTCGATCATGTATAGTTAGCTTTACATTATATAGCTGTTGGTAAATGTTATGGAGATCGTGGTTTTGGGATTTTTTGGCTAGCTTCAACTGTGCCACTTTTTAGAAGAATGTTTTCTGAGAGATACAAAGCTAAAGTATGAAATCTTCTTTCCATGGCTTCATAGCAAACCCCTCATCATATTCCGTCTATTGTTGTCACCAATTTCAAGGATAATTTTCTCTTATCTTTCCAACAGGATGTCTTACAATACGAGAAGTAGCTGATGTCCTGGGCAAGGAGACATTACAGAGTCTGAAGAATGAATGTGGAGGCCTACAGACACTACTAAGAAACCATCACCAAGTCTTTGAAGGTAATAGCTAGAAAAGTAAACCTGCATTTTGTAGCATATAGTACGGAGGAGGGTGAGGACAAGGAAGGTAAACATGAACTTGTTTTTCATTTCTAAAGGTCTTCGTGCACTTTGGAAGGTTGATGTTACATCCCACCTCCTCTACCCTTAAAATGTTTGTAAACCTCAGACTTGAAATATGAAGAAAGCATATCCCTCTATATTGTGTACTTGTCTCAATCTGGAGCACTAAATCTCATTTCTGTTTTGTTCCTCTGCTATCAGCTTGAATCACTTCTGACAAGTTTTTCTGACACCAAGAGAAAAATGGTGACAGGGGAGGGACCTCCAGCTGATTGACAGCCTCAGCTGTGTTCCTGTGTGTTGTGTGAAGGGGGTGTGTCCCTTCCTTCCAATGAGCTCCCAGAGCTCTCCTTACTGAGCTCTGCAGTGTGTAATTTCAGCTCTCCACTCCCTTTTTTTATAGCTCTACAAGCTTTATAAATTCAGCACTTTCAAGGGATGTAGGTGAGAGAGGATTGGAGATAGACGTACAACGTATATAGGATAATTTGTTGCATTTCTGTGTATTACCTGAGGCTAGTCACTTCACTAGGTATATGTAAGTGTTTACAACAACTTTAAGCCACATCCCAGTAATATATGCATAACTGTAGGCTGGTGGGAGAGTTAGGTGGTATTTACAGTGATACATGAAAAAAAAAACTATGGAAAGTAAATTAGTGCAAGAAACTTGGTGAAAACACCCTCCTCAGTTTCTCAAAAAGGTCTTTTTTCTAACCTTTGACAAACAGATACAGTTAGGTCCATATATATTTGGACACGGGCACAATTTTCAGACTTTTGGCTCTGTATGCCACCAGAATAGAATTAAAATGAAACAATCCAAATTAATTTGAAGTGCAGACTTTCAGCTTTAATTCAAGGTGTTGAACACATTTTTGTACAGTCCCCCCCCCCCCTTATCAGGGGCTCAAATGTAATTGGACAAATTAATATAATCATAAATAAAATGTTAATTTTAAATATTTTGTTGATAATCCTTTACTGGCAATGACTACCTGTCTGGAACCCATGGACATTACCAAAGACTGGGCTTCCTCCTTTCTGATGCTTTGCCAGGCTCTAACTGCAGCTGTCTTCAGATGTTCTTTGTTGGTTTTTCTGCTTTTAGTTTTGCCTTCAGCAAGTAAAATACATGCTCAATTGGGTTGAAATCAGGTGATTGACTCGGCCATTGCAGAATATTCCACCACTTTTCCTTCAAAAGCTCCTGGGTTGCTTTTGCAGTGTGTTTTGGATCATTGTCTATCTGTACTGTGAAGCGCCGTCCAATTAACTTTGCTGCATTTGGCTGAATCTGGGGTGATTGTATATCTCTAAACACTGCAGAATTCATCCGGCTGCTTCTGCCTTATGTCACATCAATAAACACCAATGACCCAGTGCCACTGGAAGCCATGCATGCCCATGCCATCACACTGCAAGCTCCACAATGTTCTACAGATGACGTTGTGTGCTTTCTATCATGAGCTGTTCCAAGCCTTCCTTCCTGCCTTCCTTCCTTCCTCCTTGGAACATTTTTGCCATTTCTAATGTGTTTCCTGTTTTTTTTTCCTTGTTGCTGCTGCCATCCGCAGGAGAAATAGTAGACTGCGATTACCTGCAGTTATGTGCAGATAGCTGCAATAAATTGATCCAAATTTATTTTTTCTAACCACATAAAATTCCCATGTAACGAAACCGTTGCTAAATGCAGTGAGTGAATGGGGCCATAGGGAAGCATTGTTTAAGTTTAGCTGTGGTAGATAACTTGATCTATCCGCAGCTAAAAGCTGAAATCTATCCGCCCGTGTGAAAGGGGCCTTATTTTGTGCTAGAAAGTTTGTTTTATAATACATTAATAATACAGTGGAACCTTGGATTACGAGCATAATCCATTCCAGGAGAATGCTTGTAATCCAAAGCACTCGCATATCAAAGCGACTTTCCCCATAGAAATCAATGGAAACGAAGATCATTCATTCCACATTGACTTCTATTGCATGCAATACCGCATGTGCCAGAGTTGGGGGGCACTGGAGAGACTCGGAAATACTCGGAAACCTTCGGGAATGGAGTATTTCCAAGTATTTCCGATGGGTTCCGAACCGCTCCGAATGTCACCGACGCCCCCGCACCTCTGGCCAAATGCGGTACTGCACACTGCAGAGGCTTGAATCCTGCTAATTTTGCGAGACAACACTCGCAAACCGAGTCAGGATTTAAAAAAAATAATTGCTTTTATTGGGAAACGCTCGTTAACCGCGTTACTCGCAATCCGAGGTTCCACTGTAGCTGGTTAGGAAGTTATGACCTTAATGTAACTTGGAACAAAGAATAATAATTTTTATTCAAAGGTGAACTCGATGCAGATATTGCAAAACATATACTGTATATTCTATGCACTTTTATTATGTTCAAGAATAACATTTTTAAAAATGTTTTAATTTATAATTTAATATAATGAAAAATAATCATATTTCATACATAGCTTTACAGCTAGCAGCTAGAGCTGCAGGCTCATTTCCACATGTTTACTTTTCTGTTCTTCGCTGCTCTGCTGGAAGAAAAAAGGGTTTTGTTTACAGAGCTCAAATGCAAAAACAAAAATTCAAATAAGTATTTATTGGTTTGTGTGAAAGTTCTAGCGTCTACAAGCTAGTGTGTGTGTGTGTGTGTGTGTGTGTGCACTTTTAATGGGACTGTGATAGTGCGGCAGACAATCTGACCCTGACATCACCAGTGACACTAATACAGTGATCAGTGCTAATGCTATACATTGTCACTGTACTAATGACACTGGCTGGGAAGGCGTTAACATCTGGGGCAGTCGAGGGGTTAACTGTGGGCCTTACAATGTTAACTGTTAGCGTGTTCTGGCCATAAACCATTGGGCGGGACCCGCTGATCGGCTTGTGCTGTAGCAAATGATGATGGCACAGCCTGGATGGCGGGTGGGCATGTGCACGCCTTCTACCCAGAGCTGCAAAATCACGTACATACATGTGCACTGTAGGGCTGCCCTGCCACAGTAGAAGTGCGGTGGGCTGTCCTGAAGTGGTTAAACAGCTGAGGAATCAGAGGAATGATGGAATTGCACAGAGCTGCCCCGTACCTCCTCATATCGAGTCTCCTGCCGGTGCTCCTGGCTCATCTTCTGGCAATTCCTCCTATAGAAAGCCCTCTTTCTTTGGAGGTACTCATGCGGGCTTGCTCCCAAGCCTCAATGTGTTACTGTCTATAGACAGCATGACTTGCCAATGGCTCCTGCTGCCTCAGAAAATCAAGTGTGAGCAGGAAGTGAGGGGAGAGAAGAGCTGCAAATGGGCACAGTGCTGGATCGAATGAGGGCCCAGGTAGGTAAAAGGGGTGAGGGGGGATACCGATATCTAAACATTTTTCACCTAAACACAAGGAACGCATTAAAGTGATTGTAATGTCTTGTGTTAAAAAAAATAAAATGCTTACATGCCAAGTGCAGTGGTTTTGCACAGAGCACCCCGGATCCTCCTCTTCTCCGGTCCCTCTTTGCTGCTCCTGGCCCCTCCCTCCTGTCAAGAGCCCCCAGTATGTCCATTCAGACATGGAGCTGCGGCTGGGCCCCAACCCTCTCTCTCCTGATTTGCTAACCGACTTTGATTGACAGCAGCGGGAGCCAGTGGCGCTGCTGTTGTGTCTCGGCCAATCAGGAGGGAGAGGCGGCTGAGGGACACGTGGACATTTTTGGACAGAGACGGGCTCGGGTATTAGGGGGCTGAGGGGGGCAGCTGCACACAGAAGGCTTTTCATCTTAAAGCATATAATGCATTAAGATAAAAAAAACTCTGACTTTACAACCACTTTAAAGTGGATGTAAACCCGATTTCATGAAATTTGAGCTGGGCACATATATCTGCAGTGTTTTCTTATCTCTCTTCAAAGCACTATGTCCAGTAGCTGTCTCCTGCTCTGTTCTTCTGTTATCAGCCTGATAACTTCTGACAAGTTCTCTGTCAACTGGGATAAAAGCAGGCTGAAATTTCTGTTGGGGAGGATGCTTTAAATAGATTAGCAGAGCCCTGAACTATTCAACTAACAGTTATGAAAGTCTCTACCTATGAGGAGAGGGGGTGTGTGTCTTTCCTCCAATCAGCTGTCTTGACTGTATGCCCAGACTTCACTGCAGTGTTAAACAGGAAGAGAAAATCTAACACTATGTGCACTTTCTAAAGAATATATAAAGCTGAAGACAGCAGATATACATGTAAAACTTATGTAGGGAGATTTGTTTCAGTTCACTCCCCTGGGTTTGTGAGGGTTTACATCCACTTTAAGAAAGTGAGCATGCGCTCAGAGAAAATCCCTTAGCTCTCTGTCACTATGGCCCAAGTTGAAGGCGGGGCTAAGCTGGAATAGGTCACATGTCCTGTGACGTCGCCTCACTTTCTTCCAGGCCCTCCTCCCAGTCTGTATAAAGTCGATTTTAATTGTCCGTCAATTATGTCATCCACCCAAAGGCATTGGTGGTTGGATTGGATCCTTGACTCCACTCCTTTTGGGAGGAGGGCCTGAAAAAGCTGAGGCGACATCACTGGACATGTAACCAGGCATGCTGCAGCAATAGAAGAAAGAGTTATTCGGCCCAAGTTTAATAGGCTATAATTTGTTGCTTTTATTTCTGACGTGCTTCACATGTAAATAAATGGCTGTTGGTATGCCCTATTACGTAGACCAGTGGTTCTCAACCCTGTCCTCAAGTACCCCCAACAGGCCATGTTTGCAGGTTTTCCTTTACCTTGCATAGGTGCTTTAAATCCGAGTCAATGGCTTGGTATTTTGGACAGCTATTTTATCTAAGAGAAATTCCCAAAACATGGCCTGTTGTGGGTACTTGAGGACAGGGTTGACAACCACTGACTTAGACATTGTAAAAAGTATCACAGTTGAGGCCCCCTTCACATTTGTGCAACTTGTCCTGCGACTTGAGACTGCAAAGTCGCAATGACAAGTCGTACCCCATGATTTCCAATGAGTACCATTTATATCTGTGTGACTTCAAAGTAGCCCCTGCACAACTTTGGTCCGACTTCAATGCGACTTGAGGTCCATAGACCTCAAGATTACACAGGCTTCAATTTGTGGCAAAATCGTGCAACTTTTAGGTCGCACAAGTGTGAAAGGGGCCTGAGAATCCCTTTACCTGTATTCTATATACAGCTAGTATTCGCATGAACATGAGTGCTTATTGTAGTTGTTTTATAGAAATACAAGTCAAGCATTGAAGGGTTTATTGTTTTGTCTGTGCTGCAATATGGTCTGGAGGCCCAGGACCAGACTAATGTCAAGCAAATGTGCTTGGGTCACAAGACTGGCTGAACAGAATTACAAATGCTTGTACAGTTAACCACTTGCCGACCAGCCATCGCAGTTGTACTGCGGCAGAATGCCACGGCTGGGTGAAACAACACTATGTAACGTCGCTTCGCCCTGTGACCCCCCCCGGCGGCACGCGCCCCCTGCTCGCCGTCTGTCCCGTAGATCCGGGATCTGTGTGTGTAAACAGTTTCCAGTTCTCTGAGGGGAGAAGTGACAGATCGTCTTTTCATACAGTGTGAACAGTGATCTATCTCTTCCCCTACACAGTCCCCTCACCCCTTCAGTTAGAACACACACTAGGGAACACATTAACCCCTTGATCGCCCCCTAGTGTTAACCCCTTCCTTGCCAGTGATGTTTTTTACAGTAATCAATGCCTTTTTATAGCACTGATCGCTGTGAAAATGCCAATGGTCCCAAAAATGTGTCAAAATTGTCCGACATGTCCACCATAATGTCGCAGTCCCGATAAAAATCGCAGATCACGCCATTACTAGTAGAAAAAAATGAATAATAAAAATGCCATAAAACTATCCCCTATTTTGTAGACACTATAACTTTTGCGCAAACCAATCAATATATGCTTATTGCGATTTTTTTTTTTTTTACCAAAAATATGTAGAATACATATCGGCCTAAACTGAGGAAAAACATTTTTTTATTAATTCTTGGGGGATATTTATTATAGCAAAAAGTTTGTTATAATATTTATAGCGCAAAAAATAAAAACCTCAGAGGTGATCAAATACCACCAAAGGAAAGCTCTATTTGTGGGGAAAAAAGGACGTCAATTTTGTTTGGGTGCAACGTCGCAAGACCGCACAAGTATCGGTTAAAGCGATGCAGTGCCGAATCGCAAAAAGTGCTCTGGTGAGGAAGGGGGTAAAATCTTCCGGGGCTGAATCGGTTAAACTATTTTTTTTATTTTATTTCTGTTTTTAGCGGATTACCTGGAGTTAAGCTAGAACAGGTTTTATTGCATTGTACTGTTATGGTTAATTTCCTATTGAAGATGTTTCATTGCCCTTGTTTCTTCTTCTTTCATATAAAATAACACTCTAATTCCTGCCTTTGTAAGCCCTTAATACAAGTGTGGGTCAGAATAAATTGCTGTTCTGACCTCCGCTTCCCTCCATTCTCCCAGGTAGACAGACCCTAAGGCTAAATGTAAACTTATTTCCCTTCTTGGAGAAAACAGAATGACCATTTCTTGCTTTCATGTAAACTGCAGCCTTTGTTGAATATCATCTGTCTTTTAACTTGAACAAATAGCTTTAGAGAGGGATATCAGTTTGGGGCTGCTAAAATGGAAATGACAAATTATAAATGATTATACTTAGAAATGTCTTAGTAAATAGTAATTTCTCAGATGCCCAGTGTGTAGAGCTGGAGTTCCTGGCTGATGTTAAACTGTAATTATCCGTATTCAACCTATTTTTTTCTGGTTCACCTAAAGGACAGTACAGCTAAGCTGGGTCTGTTTTAGGCAGGGGTCTCTAAACCTTCACCTGTGAACATGAAGCCTTAGAGCCCTTTCACACTGGGGCGGGGGGCGGCGTCGGCGGTAAAACGCCGCTATTATTAGCGGCGTTTTACCGTCGGTATGCGGCCGCTAGTGGACGGTTTTACCCCCGCTAGCGGCCGAGAAAGGATTAAACACCACTGCAAAGCGCCTCTGCAGAGGCGCTTTGCCGGCGGTATAGCCGCGCCGTCCCATTGATTTCAATGAGAAGGAGCGGTATACACTCCGCTCCTTCACCGCTCCGAAGATGCTGCTGGCAGGACTTTTTTTACCGTCCTGCCAGCGCATCGCTCCAGTGTGAAAGCCCTCGGGGCTTTCACACTGGATACACAGCAGCGGCACTT
This sequence comes from Lithobates clamitans, assembly GCA_037952925.1. Lineage (NCBI taxonomy): Eukaryota > Metazoa > Chordata > Amphibia > Anura > Ranidae > Lithobates > Lithobates clamitans. Next base: position 529,038 of record JBBGZY010000210.1, read on the forward strand.
TCGGGTCGGTTTGCAGGTGCTATTATTAGCGCAATAGCGCCTGCAAACCGCCCCAGTGTGAAAGGGCTCTTAGGGTTAGTCCTTATCAGTTTTGCATCATAATTTTATATATATAAATATTGGGACATTGACACAATTCTAATCCTTTTGGCTCTATACACCACCACAATGGATTTGAAATGAAACTAACAAGATGTGCTTTTAACTGCAGACTTTCAGCTTTAATTTGAGGGTATTTACATCCAAATCAGGTGAACGGTGTAGGAATTACAACAGTTTGTATATGTGCCTCCCACTTTTTAAGGGGTATTGGGACAGATTAACAATCATCCATCAAACTTTCACTTTTTAATACTTGGCTGCAAATCCTTTGCAGTCAATTACAGCCTGAAGTCTGGAACGCATAGACATCACCAGACGCTGGGTTTCATCCCTGGTGATGCTCTGCCAGGCCTTTACTGCAACTGTCTAAAGTCCCTGCTTGTTCTTGGGGCATTTTCCCTTCAGTTTTGTCTTCAGCAAGTGAAATGCATGCTCAATCGGATTCAGGTCAGGTGATTGACTTGGCCATTGCATAACATTCCACTTCTTTCCCTTAAAAAACTCTTTGGTTGCTTTCGCAGTATGCTTCGGGTCATTGTCCATCTGCACTGTGAAGCGCCGTCCAATGAGTTTTGAAGCATTTTGCTGAATATGAGCAGATAATATTGCCCGAAACACTTCAGAATTCATCCTGCTGCTTTTGTCAGCAGTCACATCATCAATAAATACAAGAGAACCAGTTCCATTGGCAGCCATACATGCCCACGCCATGACACTACCACCACCATGCTTCACTGATGAGGTGGTATGCTTTGGATCATGAGCAGTTCCTTTCCTTCTCAATACTCTTCTCATCCCATCACTCTGGTACAAGTTGATCTTGGTCTCATCTGACCATAGGATGTTGTTCCAGAACTGTGAAGGCTTTTTTAGATGATGTTTGGCAAACTCTAATCTGGCCTTCCTGTTTTTGAGGCTCACCAATGGTTTACATCTTGTGGTGAACCCTCTGTATTCACTCTGTTGAAGTCTTCTCTTGATTGTTGACTTTGACACACATACACCTACCTCCTGGAGTGTGTTCTTGATCTGGCCAACTGTTGTGAAGGGTGTTTTCCTCACCAGGAAAAGAATTCTTCGGTCATCCACCACAGTTGTTTTCCGTGGTCCACCGGGTCTTTTGGTGTTGCTGAGCTCACTGGTGCGTTCTTTCTTTTGTTCCAAACAGTTGATTTGGCCACACCTAATGTTTTTGCTATCTCTCTGATGGGTTTGTTTTGTTTTTTCAGCCTACTGATGGCTTGCTTCACTGATAGTGACAGCTCTTTGGATCTCATTTTGAGAGTTGACAGCAACAGATTCCAAATGCAAATAGCACACTTGAAATGAACTCTGGACCTTTTATCTGCTCCTTGTAAATGGGATAAAGAGGGAATAACACACACCTGGCCATGGAACAGCTGAATAGGGAAATAATGATGAATCCGCGCAATGGGAGTAGGTAAAAAAGTGGTTCAGAACTGCTGCCTCCACAAATGCAATCACCACTGAAGTGGAAAAAGCTGAACTGAGAAGAAATTAGGTGTGGGTGCGGCGCTGTTCTGGTTTTATGGCAAAGTGTTATGACACTGTGATAACATATTAAAGTCACCTCTGAAAATGTTGGTTGATAAAAATTCTTGAAAAACTTTATCCCAAAAAAGAGTAACAATCAAAAGTGATTTTGCATAAAAATAGAAAATGATGTATATGTAATTTGCTTCAGACAGTGGCTGATCCTGTGCAACTCACTGTTTACCATGTGGTGCTGTTATATCAAAATATGCCCATGTATTCATACCGTACATTGATTTGAAGTGCTAAGGTGAGTGGGAAGGAAAAAGGAAGGGGGGAAGGGAAATAGAAGGGAAAGGGGGGGGGGTGGAATCTAGTCAATGGTAAAGTGACTTGTGCTCAAAATAACAAGTGTTAATCAGAAAAAACAATGTTGCTTTGAATAGTCCTTATTATAGTGCACAGGTGATAGTTGGGCTTGAAAGCTTATTCCTCTTGTTAAACAATATTATTCAATGCAATCTTCTTATTCCATTGTTCATTAGTGACAGTGCTTGATATTCGTGCTCTTACTGTGCAAACACTCACCGGATACTTTCACCCCTGCAGGGGTATTGCGCAGTCAGTTTATGCCACTGTGCAGCAGTTCCTGGCAATCCCGGATCGTATTATGTTAACATAAAAGAGAAGGGGTGCCCATAGCGTAAAAACGTTTAAAACCTTTATTCCAAAAGTAACAGAATGGTACTCACATTGTAAAAGTTCAATTCAAGCATAAAAAATCTGAGTTTAAACTGTCAAACAATCATGTATTCGTTGGGAGATGACGCACAACGTTGGTCAGGCCACGCCCTAAGCGTTTCGTCATTGGACGTCTACTCCTTTTTTGGGATAAAGTTTTTCAAGAATTTTTATCAACCAACATTTTCATACTTTCACTCACCTGTCAGAGGTGACTTTGCCATAAAACCAGAACAGCGCTGCACCCACACCTAATTTCTTCTCATGGAACAGCTGAACAGCCAATTGTCACATTACTTTTGGTCCCTTAAAAAGTGGGAGGCACATATACAAACTGTTGTAATTCCTACACCGTTCACCTGATTTGGATGTAAATACCCTCAAATTAAAACTGAAGTCTGCAGTTAAAGCACATCTTGTTTGTTTCATCTCAAATCCATTGTGGTGTATAGAGCCAAAAAGATTAGAATTGTGTCGATGTCCCAATATTTATCTACCTGACTATGTGTGTGTGTGTATATGTATGTATGTGTATATACATATGTATGTGTGTGTGTGTGTATATATATATATATATATATATATATATATATATATATATATATATATATATATATATATATATATATATATATATATATATATATATATATATATATATACGAAAACTTTTTAGGTGCTGATAAAATGCAGTATGTGTAGGAGTTGGGTTTTGCACGTATAAGTATAAGGCTCGATTCACATCTATGCATGTTGCTTTTGAGCGTTTCTGCAGTGTTTTTTTTACAGTTTTTTTTTTTTTTAGACTGTATACAGTGTAAAAAAAAAAAAAGCCAAAAACGCAGCAAAAACATTGTACTTGCGTTTTTGATGCTGGTCCATTTGAATTCTATTACATGCAAAATGCTGCATTTTGCATGAAAAAAAGTCCCTGACCCTTTCCAAAAACGCAGAGGTACAAAAATGCATTGATGTGAACATGTTCCATAGGAACCCATGTTAAAAAATTCCCATGCATTTCTGCAAAATGCATCAAAAAACGCGTTAGTGTGAATGGAGCTTAAGTAAAGGGAAAACGTTTTTAATTATAAAATTACAACACCTATTAGGTTTTTACTACTGCCTTTGCCCCCGTTAAGGAGATTCACCCTCTCTATTTGTCCTGTTTACCATTAACATTGAAAGTGAAAGCAAAAAAGAATCCAACATTTTGGGTTGTCCCCAGAAAATAAATATAGAAGAAATCTTTCAATAGTAACCCAGGGTTCACCAAGGAATTCCCTTAATTTGCAGAGATTTCCTCCTCTCACTTCCTGTTTGGCTATGGGACAGGAAGTGAAGGTAAATCTCCCCAATGGGACACAGGTATCAAAAAAAAAACCCTACAGGTGTTATAACCCTCCCTTACTCTATCCAAAATGGGGGAAAAACAAGTTTTGCCTTTTCAGTTCTACTTTAGGAATTAAAGTGAAGCACAGATATACTCACGGGAAGAATACAGTATTCTTTAAGCGCAAGTAGTTGAAATATTATTAATAGACATATTTTTTGATACACAATTGGATGGACTTTGATTTTATTCACTTGTATGATTTGTCTTACACAATTTATTTTTCAGTTCTAAATGTACAACATATAGGATCCTTTTTTTTTGTTTATGCTCTATTGAACTTGGGAGAGGTGTAAGGTAGCTGTGGGATACTCTAGCAAGGTAACAGCAACTTGTGGACACTTTCCTCATTCTCAGAGCCTTCTAGCACAGTCCTTGCAGCAGCTAATAATGGATTCAGCCACCCAGGGACACCATAAGGAATATCCACCTTTCAGCAAGGCTGACACTATAGCAAGAGGGATAGTAGCAGCACACTGTCAGTGGGATCGTAAACACTGGTCTGTACTCACAAGTGCCCCCGGACACGTGCCATGTAGACTCTTCTCACCAGATCCCCAGATAAACCCCTTGATCAGCTCCAGCAAAGTTAAGTAGAATAGGTCCCCCAGCTATCCCAGCTGGGACCTTGATGAGCAGATGAAAAGAAAAACAGCTGAACTGTCCATCTGGCTGGGAACTTCTCCTACTGGACAAGAACCTTGCTGTTCCAACAAAATGTGCCAGCATAGACCCGGTCTTCAAGTGGTTAATGCAATTGTTTAGCCTATGTTTCTGTGTAAAAAGATATAGTAGGAGTTAAAGGGGTTGTAAAGTCAGAAGGGTTTTTATCTTCATACATTCTAAGCAATAAGATAAAAAGCCTTCTGTGTGTAGCAGCCCCCTCAGCCCCCCTAATTTTTACCTGAGCCCCATCTCTGTCCAGCGATGTCCATGAGTGTCTCGGCCAGCCGAGACGCTCCCTCCTGATTGGCTGAGAAACAGCAGCAGCACTATTGGCTCCTGCTGATGTCAATCAATGTAAGCTAGCCAATCAGGAGAGGGGGGGCTCCGTGTCTGAATGGACACACGGAGCTGCAGCTCGGCTCGGGTGCCCCCATAGCAAGCTGCTTGCTGTATGGGCACTCAATGGGAGAGAGGGGCCAGGATCACAGAAGAGGCACCCGAGAAATCTGGGCTGCTCTGTACAAATCCACTGCACAGAGAGGGTTAAGTATAACATGTTTTTTTATTTTTATAGAAAAAAAGAACAAGACTTTACAATCACTAATTTTGTAAACTTTTATTTCACATTCAAATGTTTTTTCTTGGATCTTTTCTTTGAGACTCTGTTGCATATGTATATGATTGTTCCCAAACTGAAGGGCTAGAAAATATTTCTGTTGTTCTGTATGTAAATATGATAAAAACCAGAATTGCTTTGGTATTTGACACCTGCACGTCAGCTGTAAAGCACAATGCTAGGGTTATATATATAATTATATGACATGTCTTATAAGAACAGCATATCTCACATTAGAAATGCACAAAGGAAGCCTAAGTCGAGTACCTTAAATGCCCCTAGAGGGTATAGAGCAATCCGTATGGCTTACATGTTACTGAATGTTGGATTTTTTTTTCAGAATTGCTTGTCCTTTTATTAGGACCCCCTTCTCCCTAAACATAATAACTAAGATGTAATAATGTAAAGAGGATTACATTTACTCATATACTGCCATTGTATCCGTAGTCTATGATTCATCAGCACATGGCATTACATGTGAGGTCAGCAGAACAAGTCACACAGGAAAGAGACCAAAACTCTGATGTGCTGCATGTGTGCCGACCTGTGATCGCTGGACCTCCTTAAAGTTGAGCATCAGATTTTTTTTATGCTCCGTGCATGCATGCACGTGTAAAACTTTAAGGCATATATGACCTCTTGGAGATCATAGTACATACCTGACATTGCCTTCAGTTGATTTTTCTCTGCAAAAGGAGATCTCCGGGTAGATATAAGACACAAATGAATACTGATCTGTAACCATTATAATGTCAGTAAATGTATTTTTATATACAAGCCGTGTAAGTACCTGAATTTAACCTGGTATCATCCTCTAACAATCCCCATACTGTACAGCAGAACTGGAGTGAGGGATACAATAGAAGTGCAAGGGGCCAATCAATTTATTTGCTAACCAGAAGCATGCTAATAGAGGTAAAGGGCAGAGTGACATAGAGAGGGGCTCATCACTGGGCTGACTCTTGTTTCACTGCCCAATCGCAGCCTGGGGTGGGTCCAGGACAATCTGGGCTTGGAGGAAGTACTTTGAATAGTGCTAGCCATCAAACTGAGCGCATCTAGTAGCAGAAAGAGCTACTGTGGAGGTAAACTCCAATTGAAGCTGAATATTCTAGAATTTGGAACACGTTCCAAAGGTGAACTTATCCTTTAAGTGCCTGCATTTTATACTTATAGTGATGATGGAGTAACTAGCAGCTGCTCATTTACACATGATTTTTGGTGGAGGAGGGGTTGTGGTAAACCCCCATGATTGGGTTGCAGCTTAACTGCTCCTGCTTTAGCTACAGAGACAGATGCTTTGCTTTGTGGCTGCGGCAGGAATTATGCCCCCTGTAATTTTTGTTCAGGCGCGCGGGGCCTGCCAAGCACGGCCTGTTCATGTGGATGGGGCTGCTCTGTAAGCGCCCCTTAACCATGTGCAGGGGTTAAAGCAGATGGCGAGTAGGTGATAAAACGCCTCCTTACCGCCTATCAAATGCTGTCCAAAGAGAGATCCAAATGTGGATTGCTTTTCAGAGAACAAAGCATGTGTGAAGGAGCCCTAATCACCAGATCTAAAATACATTCCTGTTTCAATTGTGTGACAGACCACCCAGCTTGGGTACCTCCGTCAAAATACAGCTTCCTCTATCCTGGAACCAGGAACCGGATATCGTAGCTCAGCATTGCACCCAAGAACTAGACGACACTAGCTTAGGTGCAAACTGGAACTTTACACCGATTATATACCATGCAAGATCAAATAAGAGTTTGATTACATTATCCTAACCAATGCAAACTGTAAACAGTACATCTAAGGACCGGCTACCATAAACATAAGCAGTGATCTAATTAAACAGTAAGCTAGTCAACATAAACATATAACATCCCAGCTCTGTAACAAGGTAAAGTGGACACAATATAAATCACATCTTCAAGAGATGAACAGACAGACAGAAACAATAGGTGACTCACTTAACCACTTAAGGACCGAGCCACTTTTTGAGATGTGTTGTTTACAAGTTAACCACTTCCGGACGGCCCACAGTCGTTATACTTCGGCTGTTTGAAGAGGAGTATCGTTGTTATGGCAGCAGCTAGCTGCCATAACCCCGGTATCTTCTTCAGTGAGTGGCCCAGTTTCAGTTAAAAGTGGTCTCTGCGGCGGATTTGCCGCAAGATCACTTTTATCGGTGGCGGGAGAGGGGCCCTCCGTCTCTTACCGGAGCCGTCGGCAGTGGCAGAGGCGATTGGACCTTCACCCTTGCTGGGCATGGAGACGAGTGAGGGGAAGATGGCACCCACCTATCTCCATAACAATGCAGGGCAGAAGGACGTCAAAACGTCACTTCCGCCCATAGCTCTTCAAGGGCCATTTTTTTAAAATTTTTTTTTTTAGATGAATTTTTTTTTTTTAATTGCATTTTAGTGTAAGTATGAGATCTGAGGTCTTTTTGACCCCAGATCTCAATTTTAGGAGGTCCTGTCATGCTTTTTTTTAATAAATAAATAAAAGGTAAAATAAATAAGCAAAAAAAATTTTTAAACGCATCCCGTCCTGACAAGCTCACGTGCAGAAGCGAACGCATACGTGAGTAGCGCCCGCATATGAAAACTGTGTTCAAACCACACATGTGAGGTATCGTCGTGATCGGTAGAGTGAGAGCAATAATTCTAGCCCTAGACCTCCTCTGTAACTCAAATCATGCAACCTGTAGAATTTTTTGAATGTCGCTTATGGAGATTTTTAAGGGTAAAAGTTTGTTGCCATTCCACTAGCGGGCGCAATTTTGAAACATAACATGTTGGGTATCAATTTACTCAGCATAACATTATCTTTCACATTAGAAAAACAAATTGGGCTAACTTTACTGTTGTCTTATCTTTTAATTAAAAAAAGTGCATTTAAAAAAAAAAAAAAAAAAGTGCGCTTGTAAGACCGCTGAGCAAATACGGTGTGACAGAAAGTATTGCAACAACTGCCATTTTATTCTCTAGGGTGTTGGAAAAAAAATGTATAATGTTTGGGGGTTCTAAGTAATTTTCTAGCAAAAAAGTTTTTAACTTGTAAACAACAAATCTCAGAAAGAGGCTTGGTCCTTAAGTGGTTAAAAATATATATATTTTTTTTGCTAGAAAATTACTTAGAACCCCCAAACATTTCTTTTTTTTCTAACACCCTAGAGAATAAAATGGTAGTCGTTACAATACTTTCCCTCTCCCACCACCGATAAGTGATCTCACGGCGAATCCGCCACAGAGACCACTCTTATCGGAAAGCGGACCGCCGGCCGAAAAAGAGGATACCGGGGTTATGGCAGCTAACTGCTGCCATAACAACGATATTCCTCTTCAAAGTAAAGAAGTATATCATCGTGCAGTGGTCCATAAGTGGTTAAAGTGGTTGTACACTCTGTTACACCACTTGTACCTACAGGTAAGCCTGCGCTCTGAAGGACCGGCTTACAGTCCCGGACCTTCAGAGCCCGTGGCTGCAGCTCCAGCCACTCACAGCGCCGGAGCCCATGAACCTGGAAGAAACACCGGAGGAGGATGTCAGCCATCACACCAATGAGCGGGCCTCGCTGGAAGGACTTCGTTCTGAGGTAAGTATTTCATAATGTGCTAGTATGTGATGCATACTAGCACATTAAACCGTTGTCTTACAGGTATTTTTTTATTTTTTTAATTCTTCACCAGTTTACAACCGCTTTTAACAATGGGAATTTACACCTAGGAGGCACACAATAGAGAAATGATAACATGGGAAAAAGACACCTTAGTAAACTGATTAGAGAAGGAGACCCCAGTATCAGGTTGTTTTGAGCGGATTGTATTAACATCTGCTCTGAGTCTCAGTCTAAAGCAGTCCTTGCTGGTTTGGGCACAAAGGCCCCAAATCTTTGTGTTTCGGGGAGACCTGGATCCGAAGACCACTCCAAGAGTTCTCCAAGGCACACACCTCCCAAAGTGTAGTGCTCCCTTTAAAAGCCAGGGCCCATAGTCAGTAGGCAAGAGGCCACTCTGCAGTCCCCTCCAAAAGCCACTGTCCTGGTGGGGTCTGTCACAAATAGTTTTTTTTTATTGTTTTCAAAAAAAAGAGAGGTGAGATATTTCAAACATGTCGCTCAGTTTTAAATCAATAAGGCCGCCAGGTGCAGTAAAATACATTCTTTAACATTAAGCCTCAGTTCACATACAGGCAATTTGAAATCGTGGGCAGAATTGCCACAATTCTGCCGACAATTCCAAATCGCAGCAAAACCCGCAGTGTGTGTTTGGCTGCAATTCATTGCGAATTGCACCCCAAACATGGCACAATTTATGCCACGATTGCCACAGCAACAAATGTGCACAGGGAAGCCCTTTAAGTGAATGGACTGCCGAATGCACGACATTTGTTTTTTTTTCGTATGTGAATCGTGCTTTTTAGATTGCTAGCAATCCTAAAGGCCAAGAATGCCTGGACCAGAAAGTAGAACAGCAATTCTTACATGTGATTAAATTTTACTCAATGTGCATTTCCACTTTTGCAGCCAAATTGGAATAAAACCTGCTTTATATTTGTTACATGCTCACATTAACATAGGATAACTTAAAAATGAATGTTAAAATTACTGGTTACCTTTTTAAGTGCTCTTTACTTACCTAAAAATCCCTGCGTGCTCTCCCTGCTTTGTAATGTTTAGGAGGGGCCTTTGCAGTAATGTTTACCCACTTGACCTCCGGAAGATTTACCTCCCTTCATGACCAGGACACTTTTCGTGAAACGGCACTGCGTTACTTTAACTGACAATTGCACGGTCCTGCAAATATTATTTATGTCATTTTTTTTCCCTACATTATAGAGCTTTCTTTTGGTGGTATTTGATCACCAATGCTTTTTTTATTTTTTGCACTATTAACAAAAAAAAGACCGAAAAAAAAAAAAGGTTTTTTCCTTTCTGCTATAAAACATATCCAATAAAATAAATCTAATTTCTTCATACATTTTTAGGCCAGTATGTATTCTGCTACATGTTTTTGGTAAAAAAAAAAAAAAAAAAAAAAAAAAATCTTAAGCGTATATTGATTTGTTTATATGAACATTATAGCGTCTACAAACTATGAGATTTATACTGGAATTTAATTTTTTTTTTTTTTTTTTTATACTAGTATTGGCAGCGATCAGCGACTTATAGCGGAACTGCGATATTGTGGCAAACAATCGGGCACTGATACGTTTAACACTTTGCGGGAACCAGTGACTAGATACAGTGATCAGTGCTAAAAATATGCGCTGTCACTGTACTAATGACACTGTCTGGGGTTAGCATCTAGGGCAATCCAAGGGTTAACTGTGTGTCTAGCCAGTGTTTGTGTTTACTATATGTGGTGCTTTTACTAGTGGAAGAGATGGATTTGAGTCCCTGCTTTGCAGGAACACAGAATCCATCCCTTCCCCCCCAAAGAAAATGGAACTCTGGCCTTTTTTACGTAGGAAGTGCTCTGTTCTGAACCCCTGCCCAATGATTGGTGGGTGCCAGCGTACATCGAATGCCCGACACCCGCATATCAGCTTCTGCTGTGGATAATCACAGCAGAAGCGGTGCGCTGCAGGCCCGCGTGCGCCCCCCCTACAGGCGGAAATGCGGCATCAGGTATATATACGTGATGCGGTGCACATCTGCTGCCCTGTAGCAGTAAGACTGCTATAGGGCAGTCAGCAAGTGGTTAATATAAATGACTCTGTCTGTACACATAACAAACATAAAGTGGGGTTTTCTCAAATAAGACTTTAAAGCGTTTTATTCTGTGTGCAGTTTTAATTTTGTTCGTATATTGTCTTTTATTTTGCAGTCATGAATTCCAGCGTATCTATACGGGATTGGAGCCAAGATGAGCAAACGCCATCAAACAAAAGCAAAGCAGAAGCCAAAAAAAGACTTTTACCCAACGTTTTAAAAACAAGACTGTGCTGGTTTTATGTAAACCACCCCAACGGCTGCCCTCGTGCCGCCTCCAAGTGCCCTTACGCACATGGGCCTGTGGAGCTGCGGCCAAGTACACTTCCTGGCAGGAAAAAACACAGACCCCACGAATCCCATTAAAAAACAATAAACCTAGCAAGTTGTTGTTTTCACCCATTACTATTTGTGGTGTTTTCCTTGATTTTTCCTAATTGTTACGTTTATCGAGCCAAAGAAAAAAAGAACAATTTCTGTGTTAATTGTTTGACTAATTAAGTTGGAAATGTAGTTAGCGCTGTGATTCATTGGGCTTTTTGTTCTTGACATTTGTCACAGTTGGTCTGTAGCACCTGCCAATGCCTTGCTGCAAAAATTATATGTAAGGTTTTTAGAAATCTATATGACAACTGTTATTATTTTTATTGCCGTCATTATTGTTATTGAGATATTGGAGTTTTTTTTATGCAAGTTTGTAGTTGATGCTAAGAATAAGTAATGGCAGTGTTAAATTCTTTTGTTGTCTCTCAGAAGAGTTGTTGCGTAAATTATAGTGATTTGTATTCTGTGTGAACCCTAGTTTAATTAATTGAAACAAATTGTAACAATTTAAAAACATACAGAGACATCACAAATAATCTCTCTCCCTCTCTGTATGTATATACAGTGCCTTGAAAAAGTATTCATACCCCTTGAATTTTCCTCATTTTGTCATGTTACAACCAAAAATGTAAATGTATTTTATTGAGATTTTATGTGATAGACTAACATAAAGTCGCACATAATTGTGAAGTGGAAGGAAAATGATAAATGGTTTTCAAAATTTCTTACAAATATCTGAAAAGTGTGGCGTGCATTTGTAGTTAGCCCCTTTTACTCTGATACCTCTACCTAAAATCTGTAGGAGCAAATTGCCTTTAGAAGTCACCTAATTAGTAAATGGAGTCCACCTGTGTATAATTTAATATCAGTATAAATACATGTGTTCTGTAAAGCCCTCAGAGGTTTGTTAGAGAAATTTGTTGGACGTATGTTAGAGAACAGACCAGGCAGGTCAGGGATAAGGTTGTGGAGAAGTTTAAAGCAGGGTTAGGTTTAAAAAAAAATATTCCAAGCTTTAAACATCGCACAGAGCACTGTTCAATCCATCATCCCAAAATGGAAAGTGTATGACACAACTGCAAACCTACCAAGACATAGCCGTCCACCTAAACCGACAAGCTTTAGAAGGAGATCATTAATCGGAGAAGCAGCAAAGAGCCCAAGGTAACTCTGGAGGAGCTGCCGAGATCCACAGTTCAGGTGGGAGAATCTGTCCATAGGACAACTATTAGTCGTGCTCTCCACAAATCTTGCCTTTATGGAAAAGTGCCAAAAAGAAAGCCATTGTTGAAAGAAAGCCATAAGAAGCCCCGTTTACCGTTTGTGAAAAGCCATGTGGGGGACACAGCAAACATGTGGAAGAAGGTGCTCTGGTCAGATGAGACCAAAATAGAACTTTGCTATGTGTAGCGGAAAACTAACATTGCACATTACCCTGAACACGCCACCCCCACCGTGAAACATGGTGGTGTCAGCATCATGTTGTGGGAATGCTTTTCTTCAGCGGGGACAGGGAAGCTGGTCAGAGTTGATGGGTAGATGGATGGATCCAAATACAGGGCAATCTTAGAAGGAAACCTGTTTGAGTCTGCAAAAGACTTGAGACTGGGGCTGAGGTTCATCTTCCAGCAGGACAACAACCCTGGTCGCCGTCTGAAACTCTTCGATAGTTAGGGGGGCATCTAGCATCGCCCTAGATTCCGCCGTTAAGCTGGGCAACTGGACAGTGTCCAAATATTCAGTTAAAGAATCTGACGAATATGTTTGTTTGGATTTGTAGAGAGAAGAGTAAAATCTTACCAGTTCTGACAAAATTTGGTCAGGGGAGTTGGTTAGCCCACCAAGGTGGGTACGTAGTGCCCCAATAGAGGGGAAGGTTTGATGGGAGTGGGCAATAGTTGCTAACAGCCATCCAGCGTGCTCACCCTCCTCATAGAATGCTGCTTTGTGAAAGAATCTCTTTCTCTCTGCTGCGGATGCCGTGATCCGGTACAGCGCATCTTGCGTCGAGAGCCACGCCTCCTTATTAGTCTGAGTTGGATCTGCAATGAATTTACTCTCCAAGTCCTCCGCCATGAGCATTTCTTTTAATAGCTTGAATTTCAGTAATGAAGAGGCTCCATAGGACTGCCTTAAAGGCCTCCCAGGTCATGGCCACCGATTCGTCAGCGGCATGAATGCGCCAAAAGTCTATAATATGAGATTCTATTTGCTCATGGGAAGGGAAGAGATTCAACCAGAATGCATTCATTTTCCATGGAGCCTTGGCCACCGTGGAAGGAGGGCATACCTCCAGGGTCACAATCAGCGGGGAATGACCTGATACACTCCTGAGAGCATAAGCCACCTCTGAAATGTATCGTTCAGCCACATATGAACATAAACATAAATCTATCCTTGACAGTGATGTGTAACTCTTGGAGAAGCAAGAGAATTGCCTCACTCCTGGATTTTTTGCCCTCCACGGGTCCTTCCACCCCACTTCCTCAATACATTTCCGAAGGGCTGTACAGTTCACTCCCCCTCCCGCCCACTACAGGTGGGTGTTTGTCTAATAACTGATCCATATAATTATTGAAGTCTCCGAAGGCATACAACGGTATCCCTGGATTCACTTGGTATGCAACCAGAGCTCTCAATATCTGATTGTTATACGGGGGGGGGTACATAAACAAAGGCTAGTATACATTTAAAGGTAAACAATTTGCATAGAAGAAAAACATATCTCCCATCCTTATCAATCTCGGAGCCTAGTTCCTCGTAATCTATGGAGCTATGTATCAACACACTCACGCCTCTAGTATATGAGGTATGAGTGGAGTGATACGCCTTGCCCACCCATCTAAAATTGAGACATGACACAGAGTCCGCCGTGAGGTGGGTCTCTTGCAAGGCACAGACAGCTGGCAGGTGTTTCCTTAGCAGAGACGATACCATGGTCCGTTTTAGAGGGTCTTGCAACCCCCTAATGTTCCATGACAGCACTGTCACTGTCGTCATTATTGAGCGTTCAGTAGATGTCTTACAGGGGAAAACCATTTCTTGCCCCTCTTACTCCCAGATAGGTAGGGGAAAGGGGCTTTCCTGTCATACCTGAAAGGTATTGTCAATTGGTGAGTCAACCAAAAAGAGAGAAAAGGAACTGCAGCTCCACTTGTCTGGTGGCATACTGCTCTGGAACAAACATGTGCAAAGGAGTAACTTAGAACGCACAACGGTGCGTTAGCCTACACCAGATGAGGCATCTATATTTGGTTATCTGCCTGTATGGACTCGACACACAGAAGGGCATACACTCTTTGTAATCCAAGACACTGATGTGTCGGTGGGAACATCAAAACTTTGTGGGACAACAGGTCCCTCCAAAACCCCGACAGGGTCCTGAACAGCAAAAGCATATTTCCTGCTAAGTATTAATAAGTGCATTACCAGGATCCAACACATTTCCGAACTCGCATTGTATGAAAGAAATCGGTGTAAGTTTCTGGCACTGCTCTCAGCCGAGGGGGGTGCAAGGAAGAGCACTGGGCTGGTGTTAGACGTGTCAGTCTATCTCTGCCTCAGGTCTCTGAGCTTGGTGGAGCGCCTTTTCGTTGACATCCAGCCAGTCTGAGGCCTCAGCTGGGTGTTCAAAAAAATGCGCCTGACCCCTCAGGGTAACTTCTGTAGGCGTTTTTTAATCTCAGAGAATCATGGACGACTCTTCTGGACTTGCGGCCGAGAAATCTGGGTAAAATGAGATCTGCGTGCCATTGTACTGGATGTTCCTCTTTTCTCTGGCCAGCCTCAAGATAATCTCTGTCCCGATAATTTAGGAGGCGGGCCAGTATCGGGCGAGGGGGGCTTCCTGGTGGGAGAGGCCTTGTAGGTACTCTGTGGGCCCATTCTACAGCATATAAATGGGTAAAAGCCTCCTTGCCAAAAACATCAGCCATCCATTGTTCTATGAATTGCGTGGGGTCACGTCCCTCCACCTTCTCAGGCAGCCCCACTATACGCACATTATTACGCCTGAGACGATTTTCGAAATCCTCAGCACGTGTATCAGTGGCTCTCGCTAGATGTGTGGTGGACTGGGATTCTCTGATCATCATAGGGAGTTTATCTGCTATTTCACTATTCTTCTTTCCGCTGCAGTGGTTCGTTCTCGGATTTTTTGGATATCTTGCCTGAGCAGACTGACCTCTTCTTTTAAGTCACCAAAACGTGCTTGCAGGTTATTTACAGAGGCTGTACATTTATTCACTGCTTTTAAGATAGCAGCCAGTGTAGGCTGTTCACTCCCCTCCTCATCAGGTTCCTCAGGCTCCTCCGCGATAGCACTGCTGTCATCTGCCTAAGCCATCATGGCGCCTACTCCCTGCTCCCTTTCTCCCTCCTCCCCTTCAATATCACTAGGCACAGTGCAATTACCCAGAGGCTGCGCTATGGTCAGGCCTGACTTCTCTGTCATTTTGTGGGCATAGTACCTCATATCTTTAGGGTGAGCCATCTCTGGGGCATTTCAGCTCTTTATTCGCCCCCTCCTTTACCTTATCTGCGCCGCGCTTCTGTGTGGACGGCGGAGCAGCGCCATTTTGGGAAATCATCCGTGTGCCGTCTCCTCTCTGTCCTCGAGTCATCATACCCTCCGTGTGAACCGGGATGTCAGCGGGGTGTAGAGAAGATGTTCCCAGGGCAGTCCAGCGGCAATCGGGCGGTGTAAAATGCCGGAAACCGGATCAATTCAGGATGAATTCGGGAGCGCTGTGATAAGACGTCTGTGCACATGCTGCGCTGGCCACACACCCCCACAGGACAACAACCCTAGACGTACAGCCAGAGCTACAATAAAACGGTTTAGAGCAAAGCATATTAAATGTGTTAGAGTAGCCCAGGCAAAGTCCAGACCTAAATCTAATTGAGAATCTGTGGCAAGACTTGAAAATTGCTGTTCACAAACGCTCTCCATCCAATCTGACAGAGCTTCAGCTATTTTGCAATGAAGAATGGGCAAAAATGTCACTTTCAGCTGTAATTGCAGTGAATGGTGGTTCTACAAAGTATTGACTCGGGGGGCTGAATACAAATGCATGCAACACACTTTTCACATTTATTTGTAAAAAAAAAATTGAAAACCATTTATCATTTTCCTTCCATGTCACAATTTATTTGCCACTTTGAGTTGGTCTATCACATAATATTCCAATAAAATACATTTATGTTTTTGGTTGTAACATGGCAAAATGTGGAAAATTTCAAGGTGTATGAATACTTTTTCAAGGCACTATACATATAATAGGAATTCACATGTTCCCCAGTAGAGAAAAACGTGGAGGCGCCACACTTTCTGCTGTATGCAGTGGATATAAAAAGTTTACACACCCCTGTAGAAATGCCAGGTTTTTGAGGCATAACAAAAAAAATCACACAAAAATCTAAAAAATTATACACTTCTGAATATTTCCACCCTTAATGTGACCTATAATCTGTGCAATTCAATTCAAAACAAACTGAAATCTTTAACCGCTTGAGCAGACCATTTTTTGCTATTTAGCACTACGCTACTTTAACTGGCAATTGCTCAGTCATGCAACACTGTATGCAAATGAGTTATATAATTTATTTTCACACAAATAGAGCTTTCTTTTTGTGGTATGTGATCACCACTGGGTATTTTTTTAATATAGAAATAAAAAAAGACCAATTTTTGAAAAAAATATATTTTCCACCATTATAAAACATCTCCAATAAAATCAAATTTCTTCATAAATTTAGACCAAAATGTATTCTGCTACCTGCCTTTGGTAAACAAAATCCCAATAAGTGTATATTTAATTGGTTTGTATAAAAGTTACAGCTTGTACAAACTATGGTGTGTCTGTGTATATCTGTATATATACACTGGAATTTACACCACTTTTACGCAGCTCTAAATTTCTGACTGCCTATCACATTTGAAGTGTGGTGGGCAATGAGGGACTGGTGCTGCTAGAAGGGACACTAATTGACACTATCTGACCCCGCTAGTGACACTAATACAATGATCAGTGATAATACTGTTCTATGATGCTGACTGGGTGACGGAGGATCAGGAGGGCAATCAAGGGGTTAACTGTGTGCCTAATAAGTGTATGTGTACTGCTTTCACTCACAGATCTGCTTGGCTTTCCTCCCTAAATTTCTGAATGGTAAGACCATCGCCCCAAGCACCAAAGTCAAAAGTCTTGGAGTCATTTTTGACTCAGAAATGTCAATGTATGATGCACAAATTGGATCAGTAGTCAGCGGATCTCACCATCTTCTTCGCCTGCTATGCAGACTTATCCCCTTCATTCCAAAAGAGGACAAAGTGGCAGTAGTTAGAACTATCATTAACTCCCGACTTGACTACGCAAACTCCCTCTACACCGGACTACCTAAATACCAGATTGCACACCTACAACTCATCCAAAACACCGCAGCAAGACTGATAAGAGGAAAAAATCCCTGGGAATCCATTTCCCCATCCCTGAGGAGCCTACATTGGCTAACCATAAAGAATCAGATCGCATTCAAGACCCTCTGCCTCACTCACAAATGCCTACATGGAAACGCACCTCAATACCTATGCGAGAAAATAAAACGCCACGTGCCTAATCGCAGTCTTCGATCAACCTACCAAAACCTCCTCCATGTTCCCAAATCCCGCTACAAATCGAAGGGAGAACGAAGATTTGCAGTCCAAGGACCACGGCTATGGAACACTACCGACCAACATCCGTATGGAAGAAAACCATCAGGCCTTCAGGAAGAAACTCAAGACCTACCTCTTCTAAAAAGCCGGACCCACAGGATGGACCAAGCGCCTTGAGACGATTCAGTTTGCATTTGCAGCGCTATACAAGTCCATTCATTCATCTGGCTTGTATGTTTACTAACACACAGATCTGTGCTATGATTGGCCACGGTAATCAGGTTCACAGCCAAAATCATTGGTTGTGAGCCTGCTGACGAACTCATGCTGTGTCCATTCACAGCACAAGAGGCAGGGGCCACGTGCCTGTAAATCTTGAAATTCGGCGCAATGTACAGGTACGTCTCCGAGCCCGGGGGAACTGCCCACCAGTAGTAAATGTGCTGTTGGCAGTGGACAAGAGGTTACAGGGGAAAAAAATAAAATTATTAAAAACTTACAATACCGTGGTTGCATAAGTATACACACCCTCAAACTAATGCTTTGTTGAAGCACCTTTTAATTTTATGACCGCATGCAGTCTTTTTAGGTAGAAGTCTATCAAGTATAGCCCATCTTGCCTTGGGAACCTTTGTCCACTTTTCCTTGCAAAATCACTTCAAATCAAATTGGATTCAGGTCTGGGCTCTGGCTTGACCTTTCCAAAACTTTGATCTTCTTATGGTGCTTACAAAGCATCAAAGGGATCTCATTGTTGGAAGGAATCAGTCAGGAGGAGGGTACAAAAATGTGTTTTTGTTTTTTTTGTAGCAAAATTTTCCTCCCTACATATCCCCCTTCCAACCCATTACACCCTCCCATATGCTGTAATTGTGCCGCGAGGAAGTAACTGAGGTAGTGCAACCCCCTCCTTCATGTCTTTATAGAGTATGCACGTGGATTATTGCCGGACCACCTTTCCAGATTGATTCTCTAAATATACCATCTAACTTTTGGAACCACTTTTTGTATACCCACACTGGGAAGTTATGTAATGCATACAAAAGCTGTGGCATCCATAGCACTTAATCAAGTTACATAATCCTACTACTGATAATGGGAGACGTTTCCATCTTTTAATGTTTCCCCTAAATTTTTCCAAAAGTGGGGCGATATTTATATAGGCGATATTTATATACTGTTTGAGGTCTCTTGTAATCTTAATTCCCAGATATTTCATTTTGTCCACTATTTGGATATTAGCAACCTCCTCAGGCAAGGGACCCTCCAGGGGGTCCAGTAGTAACAATGCAGATTTTTCCCAGTTTATGATAAGTCTGGAAAATTTACCAAAGTTTGTAATTATTTCCATTGCCCTCAACAGGGAGGTCTGTGTGTCCCCTAGAAATAAAAAAAGATCATTCGCATATAATGCCACTTTTTTTTCCACTTCTCCCTTGCTAAATTCTCTTACCCCTGGGGAGGACCTGAGAGCCACTGCCAGAGGTTCGATTGCGAGGGCGAAGAGCGGGGGGCACATAAGGCCCTCCTGTCTCATCCCCCTCAGCAATCAAAATTTGTATTCGCCATTCACTCTCACTTTTGCTTCTGGCACTTTGTATAGCAATTTTATCCAATTAATAAAGCCCGGGCCAAATTTAAACTCGGCCAGGACCCTCCACAAATATCACCATTCAAGGCTGTCAAAGACCTTGGCGGCATCCAAAGACAGAATAGCTCTCGATGCATCCCCATCAGTTGGGACCTGTAAACTCAAATACATGCGTCTTATATTTATACTAGTAGATCTTCCAGGGATAAATCCCGACTGATCAGGGTGGACAAGTTTCTGAATGACCCTATTTAGCCTTGCCGCAAAGACCTTTGCCAGGATTTTTATATCTGTATTTAATAAGGAAATTGGTCTATATGAAGGTGTATTAAGGAGATCCTTGCCCTCCTTATGTATCACAACTCTGGTGGATTCCATCATCGATGTGGGCAGTTCACCCTCTGTCACCGACCAGTTTAAGACCCCCAGCAGCTCGGGCAATAACACCTTCCCGTATCAACTATAGGTCTTCACCGGAAGGTCGTCGGGTCCTGGAGATTTCTGGCCTGCCATCTCCCTTGTGGCCCACTGTAGTTCCTCTAATGGTATAGGTGAATCCAACTCCTCCCTTTCCGTTTCAGAGAGGGCTGGGATTGCCAGACCCCTAAAGAAAGCGTCCATTCCTTCCCTCATCTCCCCCTGCCGGGAGCTATACGGATGCTCGTAATATTCTTTAAACTTATCTACTATTTCCGGAGTATGTGAAGAAACCCTGCCCTCCCCTATACTAATCGCGGGGACCATAGATAGGGGTGCGTTTGCCTTGACCAGGTGGGCCAGCGTTCGCCCCACCCTTTCCCCCTCCCCAAAGTATTCTGCCTCTGAAAAAGTTGTTTGTTCTCTGCCTTCCTAACCATTAGTGTCCTTTAAGTCTGTTGTTCCTCTGGCCAAGCCCTGAGAGTATCAGGGGTCGGGTTGCTCACATATTGTTCTTCCGCTGTTGCCACCCTCTCTCCAGCTACCCTTTCCCAGTCCTTGGTCCGTTTTTAAATTTTTGACACTTGCTGTATCATTATGCAACAAAGGAAGGCCTTCAAAGTGTCCCAAATTACCCTTACAGGGGCGGTCCCTTTTTTTTTGCGGTGTCTCCCAACACCTGGACATTCCAAGAGCATAAAATTTATTTTTTTACCTGCATAAAATTATCCATTTACCACTTAGTGTTAGACAAATACATGTAATTCAAAATACCCAGTCCTAATTGTGTGATTTCCATATACTTTATGTAATCTTTCTTTAGTACCCAATACCCATTCTTCTCATTATATTTCTTCTGTGATAGTTTTGTGCACTTACTCTTCATTCGTCCCCACATACACCTTTCGTACCTATTGCACCATCCGTGTCTCGTTCCCATTCCACTCACCGCCCCTTTAGGTCCTCTCTGGAGGCTTCCAAAGTGACCTTCCCATGTGCTCAAAATTACAAATATTATTTCCTTCGTGTATAACCCCCCCCCCCCCAAAAAAAGCTCATGTAGGTAACAAAAGAAAAAGGGAAAAAAGAGAAAAAGTTCTCCCAAATCTCTTTGAGAAAGGGGGCCATATACACATTACTCCCCCTAACCTAAAGGCAACCCCCCCACCCCAGTTCCTTAATGTGCCAAATAAGTGATGAGCTGTGCTTTTAAATCACCCATGCAGTTACTATACTTCTATCTTTGAAACGTTATTTTCCGGTTCCTCTATAATTTCCTCCTATGGGATGCCAACCATCCCGTCACCCCCTCTGGGGAATCAAAAAACAAAGTCTCCACCAAGGCGGTCACCCGCAGTCACGCTGAATATAACAGGGCATAGGATACTTTCAGTTGTAGTTTACGTTTAATTTCCAGAAACGTAGCCCTTCCTTTTTGCAGTTCCGCTGAGAAATATGGGTAGATGGATACCCTTGCACCTTCATAGAGAATATTGCCCATTTCCCTGGCCTTCTGTAATATAGTTACTGTCTTTATAAAAAAGCAATTTTACCAGGAGAGATCTTGGGTAACCCCCTGGTGGAGGAGGTCTAGAGGGCTCTACATTGCAAAAAAGAGTGAAAAAGTGTCCTTTCCAAATAGTTCCTGGAACCATTTTTCAAGAAATACCACCGGGTCGGGGCCCTCATTACGCTCGTGAGCCCCATGATCCTTATATTTTTCCTTCGCATCCTGTTTTCCATGTCGTCCATTTTTATCTCATAATAAGCCATTTGTTCTCTGACAGTTTTTATCTCCTGCTTAAGGGGGTTCAGATCATCCTCCACTAGGCTTACTCTCCCTTCAAGGGTGGTAGGCCTTTCTCATACTTTTTGCAGGTCGTGCCTAACAAAGGGTATCTCTTACCTGATGGTTTTAGGCTGGTCAGACAGTTCTCCCAAAGATGTCCTACAACAGTGGTCTCAAAGTACCGGCCCGCGGGCCATTTGCGGCCCGCGGAGTGGTTATAAATGGCCCGCCGAGCAGGGCGCTCTCTGATGTGTGAAGTTGGGGAGGTGTGGGCGGCCGGGCATCCATCGCTACATTGCAGTGAACAGCGAGGGGCTGGCTGAGGGCAGATAAGCCCGAGAGCCCGGGACTTGGGAGAAGAGCTCCACCGTGGCACCGCCTCCTCCTTGACCTCGCCCCCTGACCCCGCCTTTGCTAGGAGGCAAGCGGGCGCAGCGTACCCCATGCTTCAAGTTCCTCTGCGCGCTCTGATGTGAGACCCGAAGCTGGAGGACAGGCTCGCTGCATACTGGGAGCACAGAGCTGTCACAGAGGACAGGAGGCGCAGGCTGCTGTGGGAGCCGCTGGAATTGGACAGATCGAAGCAGGAGACTGGCATCATGGTATGGAAGGTACTGTCTGTCATCATCATACACACCTGCAGACCCCCCTCTCTCTAAGCCCCCCTCCCTTCTCTCTCAGCCCTCCTCTCTCTAAGTCCCCCTCCCTTCTCTCTAAGCCCCCCTCCCTTCGCTCTCAGCCCTGCTCCCTTCTCTCTCAGCCCCCTCTCTCTAAGCCCCCCTCCCTTCTCTCTCAGCTCCCCCTCTCTTAGCCCCCTCTCTTCAAGCCCACCTCACTTCTCCCTCAGCCCCCCTCTCTCCAAGCCCCCTCCCTTCTCTCTCAGCCCTTGCCCCCCTCCCTTCTCTCTCAGCTCCCCCTCTATCAGCCCCCTCTCTCCAAGCCCACCTCACTTCTCCCTCGGCCCCCCTCTCTCCAAGCCCACTCCCTTCTCTCTCCGCCCTTCCCCCTCTCTCTCAGCCCCCTCTCTCTAAGCCCCCTCCCTTCTTTCTCAGCCCCCTCTCTCTAAGCCCCCTCCCTTCTCTCTCAGCCCTTCCCCTCTCACCCCCTCTCAGTCCTCCCCTCCTCTCAGCCCTTCCCCCTCGATTAGCCCCTCCCTTCTCTCTTAGCCATCCCTATACTCTCAGCCCCCCTCTCTCTCTCAGCCATCCCCCTCTCTCTAAGCCCCCCTCCTTTCTTGCCCACCCGTCTCTCTCAGCCACCCCCCCTCTCTCAGCCCTCCCTATTCTCTTAGCCCCCTCTCGCTAATCCCCTTCCCTTCTCTCCTAGCCCACCCTATTCTCTCAGCCCCCCTTTCTCTATGCCCCCTCTCTTCTCTCTCAGCCCTCCCTATTCTCTCAGCCCACCTGTCTCTATCAACCCACCCATCTCTCTCAGCCCCCCTCTCTTAGCCCTCCCTCTCTCAGCCCCCACTCTCTTAACCCCCCCTCTCTCAGCCCTCCCTCCTACCTCTCTCTCTCAGCCCACCCGTCACTCTCAGCCCACCCGTCACTTAGAGCAAACTTGGCTCATCTAACACAGAGCAAGCACTGCCAAGCATCTGGCAGTAAGCAGTGACTGGTAGCAAGCAGCAACTACAACTGTGTATAGTTTATTGTTTTTGAAGTTTGAAAGTTTGCATGCGGCCCCCATGGGATATAAAAATTTGTCATGTGGCCCTCAGGTAATTTGAGTTTGAGACCCCTGTCCTACAAGAATGACTTGCCTGCAGGACCTCTTTTAGTGTTGGTTCTTCCTTTGCTGAGGCTCTAGCTCCAGCTCCAGTCGAGGGTTCTGGAGCATCTTGAATGTCCTGGATATCCTCACCTGCAGGTTTCAGTCCTGTATGATTTACCTCTGGTGCTGCTGTAGCTTGCCCTTGACCTTGGCTTCGCCTCATAGCTGTGACCCCAGTATGCACCTTAGATTGTGCTTGCGGGTTCTGTTGCCCTCCTTTTGTGGGGGTCTGACCCGGAGTATGGGCAAACTTCTCTAATTTGGCGGTCACCTGGTTCCCTTTCACACTTCGTTGTAAGTGGGTACTGGAGCTGGCACTATTCTGTTGCGCTGGGTCTTCCCCTCTCTTCCTCGTAATATCTGTATTTTATAATGACCCAGCACCGACTCCCCACCTTGGGGCAGGGTGATGCCTAATCCCGAGAGAAAGGGAGGGCAGGGTAATGAGGCCAAAAAAGTGGCACCAGGAAAAAAAAAAGGCCAAGGGGAACCTCCTTAAGAGCCCTTGCACACTGGGGCGGGGGCGGCGTCGGCGGTAAATTGCCGCTATTATTAGCGGCGTTTTACCGCCGGTATGCGGTCGCTAGCGGGGCGGTTTTACCCCCCGCTAGCGGCCGAGAAGGGGTTAAATACCACCGCAAAGCGCCTCTGCAGAGGCGCATTGCCGGCGGTATAGCCGCGCCGTCCCATTGATTTCAATGGGCAGGAGCGGTAAAGGAGCGGTATACACACCGCTCCTTCACCGCTCCGAAGATGCTGCTGGCAGGACTTTTTTTACCGTCCTACCAGCGCATCGCTCCAGTGTGCAAGCCCTCGGGGCTTTCACACTGGAATGCAAGGAGCGGCACTTTCGGGTCGGTTTGCAGGCGCTATTATTAGCGCAATAGCGCCTGCAAACCGCCCCAGTGTGCAAGGGCTCTTATTTTTCCCTTCTTTCCTTCAATTGAAGAATACTGGGTGCCGAATGCTAAATGTCCACCGGGTGTCATTAAGACAAAGCCCAGTCTCCTCTAATAGCTCTATTACTATTGCTGAACTCACGTTTCAGCTTTGAAATTTCTCCCCTCCACGGTCAGGATCCCAGCTGTGCAACCTATCCCCTTGTTCACCGCCAGTCCATCCACACAGCATGGGGGCATCCAAAGGACATTGGCGGGGGTCAATGTAGGCACACCGGCGGCTCTCCTCTCTCTCAGTCCCTCAACTCCTCCACAGATAACCAGGCTCCCCGATGGGACAGTGGGGCGGCACAGCAAGGCAGCAGAGCTGCTGGATCCAGGGTACGCCGTCCCCACGCTACTGCTCCGGCCCCAGCTTACAGGATCTCTTCTGGAGCTGCGGCGGAGCTAGAACACACACGCACGCACTCTAGAGCATCCGGTCCCCCCCCGGACCTGGGCCCTGTTTACAATTGCAATTGAGAGGCGGTGAAACCCAGTGGTTAAGCTGCATTTTTTTTTTGTCCCTTAACCACTCCCCCTTTTGCTGCTGAGGCAGTGGCCAGGGATGCACACATGCCAAATCTGAAATGCTTTGCTTCTCAACCATGGGAAGAATTATACCCCATATCACACTTGACCTATTCGAGTGAATGGGGCCGCCTTGCAGCTCCACACAACAGGCGCGGTCTCTGGTATTTAGGGAGTTAAAATAAGCAATGAAGAGTCAATACAATGACATCTGCTGCTCCATAGAAAACAATGGGTGCTCCGACCAGGTCCGCATGAAAAACGGACAAGTGGACCCAATCAATCTGCTGGTGTGAAAGGGGCCTAAGGGAAAAACTTTGTTTTGTGCAGAGTGGAAAGGGAATAGTACACCGGTCAGTTTTTATTGCTGTCTGTGTCCTTGCTTGGGAAATTCACTCTCTCTATTTGTCCTGTTTACTGAGAATGGTTTTGAGTGGTCACCAGAATAGGAATGGGGAGAATTATTGTGGTGACAACCAATACCCTCACTTTGGAGGGATTTTCTCTTACCTCTTGCTTTGGCCATGGTACAGGATGTAACGAGAAATCACCCTAGGGTGTAACACAGATGGCAAAAAATCTGTCACTTTCTAACCCTTCCTTACTCTATCCAAAATGGGGGGGGGGGGGGGGGGGGGAGCTTTGTCTTTAGTTTTACTTTAAAACTGATATGAAAACTAAACTAACCATAATGTATCCTTGCACTAATCCCCCCTCCCCCCCATTGCAAGGGTGCAATGCTCGTTAAGTCTAGGGGGTAGAAGAGGATGCATTATTTACCTTACTTCTGCTGCAAGCACTCTCCTTTCCCTGATGCTTCGGC
The DNA here is from genome assembly GCA_037952925.1 of Lithobates clamitans. NCBI lineage: Eukaryota > Metazoa > Chordata > Amphibia > Anura > Ranidae > Lithobates > Lithobates clamitans. Next base: position 554,593 of record JBBGZY010000210.1, read on the forward strand.
CTGTGGTGTCATCACGTGCAATGAAGGGCAGTCACATAGTGTAGAAGGAGCCTGCATTAATAGGTTTATTTAATAAATCAGTTGTAGGGCCGTACATATAGATGCACATTGAGGTGCGTGGCTTCCACATATACTTGTAAATGTATGCAGAGATGCCTCTATTTGTATTCTGCAAACATAATTTAAAGGATAAGTTAAACTTTAGGAACATTACATGTTTCATCCATTTTTAGGAACATGTTCCCACTGCTGTAGCTGCTCCCTGACGCCTCCTGTCCCTGTGACAGCAGTACAGGGAGAAGTTCCCCATACTAGCTGTCACTTTTTGAAAACTACCACCACCATGCTTGACTGTAGGCAAGACACACTTGTCTTTGTACTCTTCACCTGGTTGTCGCCACACACGCTTCACACCATCTGAACCAAGTAAGTTTATCTTGGTCTCATCGGACCACAGGCCATGTTTCCAGTATCCTGTTAAACAGCTGTATTGTCTTGGCCACCGTACTGCGGCTCAGTTTCAGGGTCTTGCCAATCTTCTTATTGCCTAGGTCATCTTTATGTAGAGTAACAATTATTTTTTTCAGATCCTCAGAGGGTTATTTGCCATGAGGTGCCATGTTGAACTTCCAGTGACCATTATGAGAGAGTGAGAGCGATAACACCAAATTTAACACACCTGCTCCCCATTCACACCTGAGACCTTGTAACACTAACGAGTCACTAATTGGGCCCAAAGTGTGAATATTTTGTGTGGCCACCATTATTTTCAACACTACCTTAACCCTCTTGGGCATGGATTTCACCAGAGCTTCACAGGTTGCCACTGGAGTCCTCTTCGAAGACATGTCATGGAGGACATGTCACATGACATCGGTTAGGTAAAATGGCTCTTTGGGCTCAATATTGGACATTTTCACTTAGGGGTGTACTCACTTTTGTTGCCAGCAGTTTAGACATTAATGGCTGCCTGTTAAGTTATTTTGAGGGGACAGCAAATTTACACTGTTATACAAGCTGTACACTCATTACTTTATATTGTAGCAAAGTGTAATTTCTTCAGTGTTGTCACATGAAAAGATATAATAAAATATTTACAAAAATGTGAGGGGTGTACTCACTTTTGTGAGATACTGTGTATATGTATATATATATATACACAGTATATATATATATATATATCTATATATATATATTTTGTGGCAGTAGGACCCTGTGCTACCTGGAAGATTGCTGGTTTACGCCAGATTTTGGAGGGAGAGTCACGCTGATTGCACAGCTGTGTGCTGGGCTATTTAATTGTGACCTGGCTATGGCTCAGGGTTCCACCCAACAGACAGGAAGTCTGTGCATGGGAGTCAGGTGGACTCCCATTCATCTGAGAGGAGTCAGAGGCTGCAGGGGGCAGCCAGGGTAGGCATGTCTGCAGGAGGCAGACGTACTTGGTGACAGAGCAGCAAGTAGAAAGCAGCAGGAGTAAGCTAGGAGAGAGCTTTACTCTAGGAAACTCTTTTGGGTCTGAGGAGCAGACCTAGGGCCTAGGCTAAAGGCCTGAATCAGCCGTATGGCAAGAATGTAAGCCAGTAGGCTAAAGTATTGAGTGTGCAAGATACAGTAATGGTGGAACCGCCTGCGTGGGCTACTGATGTCTTTGTGAACTTTTCCGTGCTTTTAAATAAAAGTGGGTCACCAGGCCCTTAAAAATACAGTTTTGTACTGGAGTACTCACTGATAATGCACCTACCGTTTGAGTCTGATACCCCAATCTTACAATATATATATATATATATATATATATATATATATACACACAGTATCTCACAAAGGTAAGTACACCCCTCATATTTTTGTAAATATTTTATTATATCTTTGTATGTGACAACACTGAAAAAAATGACACTTTGCTGAAATTTTTAAGTAATGAGTGTACAACTTGTATGACAGTGTAAATTTGCTGACCCCTCAAAATAACTCAACACACAGACATTAATGTCTAAACCACTGGTAAAAAAGTGACTACACCCCTAAGTGTAAATGTCCAAATTGGGCCCGATTAGCCATTTTCCCTCCCCGGTGTCATGTGACTCGTTAGTGTTACAAGGTCTCAGGTGTGAATTGGGAGCAGGTGTAATAAAATTGGTGATGGTCTAGGCTATGAGAAGATTGTCAAGACCCTGAAACTGAGCCGCAGCACAGTGGCCAAGACCATACAGTGGTTTAACAGGACAGGTTCCACTCAGAACAGGCCTTGTCATGGTTGACCAAAAAAGTTGAGTGCACGTGCTCAGGGTCATATCCAGAGGTTGTCTTTGGGAAGTAGACGTATGAGTGCTGCCAGCATTGCTGCAGAGGTTGAAGGGGTGGGGGGTCAGCCTGTCAGTTCTCAGACCATACACCGCACACTGCATCAAATTGATCTGCATGGCTGTCATCCCAGAAGGAAGCCTCTTCTAAAGATGATGCTCAAGAAAGCCTGCAAACATTTTGCTGAGGACCAGCAGACTTAGGGCATGGATTACTGAAACCATGTCCTGTGATCTGATGAGACCAAGATATACGTATTTGTTCAGATGATGTCAAGCGTGTGTGGCGGCAACCAGGTGAGGAGTACAAAGACAAGTGCGTCTTGCCTACAGTCAAGCATAGTGGTGGGAGTGTCATGATCTGGGGCTGCATGAGTGCTGCCGGCACTGGGGCGCTACAGTTAATTGGGGGAAAGGCTTGGAGTCCTGGATTGTTAGATCTTATGGATGTGGTCCATTGTTTCTGGTGGAAGGAGAATTTACTTTTTATTAGATGCATAACACATTCTGGCTCCATGAGCATTAAAGTATAACAAATAATTCTGTGCTGCCCAGAAAGGCAAGTAAGGCAAGTAAGCAGCTAGTAGGATATAAGCATGTACAGTAAAACAAAAATATGTGTAGCGCTAAAAAATTAAAATTTCAACATAAGGACAATATAGTTCAACTGATATTGAGAAACATCTAAGCAAAACTCAGAAAAAAGTCCTCAATGTTAGTAAGCTACTGGTCAATATAAATGCAGTGACTTCATGTGAAGAACAAAACAATTGCGTGACATCTGAAGTGAAAACAGAAGAAACGCACCACCACCGACAATGAGAAGGCTTACCGGATCTCGTGGACCCAAAAGGACATAAGCCCCATTGGGTCAAATAAGGCTTGGGTGGTGGGTTATGGTAGATTTTCCGGAGGAATGGTAGGGATGGACATCCAAGAGTAAACCACGAATTGGTGTGTCCCTCAGAATGATGTTGAACAATGGGTGGCAATGATGTAAAGCAAGAAGGGAAAAGGCCACATAGAGTAATTCCATAAAACAAATATCAAATTTATTTAAAATAAGAGATACACTCACATGTACATCTTTAAAATCAGCGCTGTAAAAGTATGGCGGCAGTGGGGTCCTACCCGACGCGTTTCGTCCTCTTAGACATCGTCTGGGGGGTCCCCCACTGCAGCCAGCAAGATATATATAGAGAGAGTGGTCATAATAATGAGGGACAACTCCACATTGTGTATAATTACTACTTCCGGTATTGAGGCAAAATGGCCGCTCGGCGTGCGTTCCACGCCTCACCATGAAGCCAGTTGCCGATACCGGAAGTGAAATCAATGAAGTCAATGGTATAATCAATAAAATGATCCAAAACTATCAAATTTAGACTTATAACAAAATCACCATGTGCCAGAAAACCAAATATGTATGTGACTCTGAGAATTACTTCAGTGCGGCGTGCTAAACACAAATGGAAAAAAGTGCACCATGTTATGGCCGTCTGTAATGCACAGTGACGTCTATGCAATCATATCCAACCAGCATGAGTCTTACTTGAGTCTTACTAACATGGAGGACTTTCTTCTGAGTTTTGCTTAGATGTTTCTCAATATCAGTTGAACTATATTGTCCTTAAATTAAATTAAATTTTAATTTTTTAGCGCTACACATATTTTTGTTTTACTGTACATGCTTATATCCTAATAGCTGTGTTAGCTGCTTACTTGCCTTTCTGGGCAGCGCAGAATTATTTGTTATACTTTAATGCTCATGGAGCCAGAGCTCCATGAGCATTAAAGCCAAAGAGAGCTAGGATATTAGCATTTTTGGGGTACCATTGTAGACTTGTTTCTAAAGTTGTGTTTGCACTTCTTATTTTGGATTGTCACTTGATTTTTCAATGCTGCCCGAGATTCTGATTGCGAAATACAGCAGATGTGCATATGCTTGTTGAATTTATGAAACTGCTAAATACTGACGGAAGAAAAATGATGCCAGCCCTGGAGCTTGCACCTTTAAAAACAAACTATCAGTGACAGCTCCTGTTTTTCTATACTGACAAACCAACAGGTAGCCCCTGTATTTCTATACTGACAGTTTTTCACATAAGCCCAGTCTCTAAACCTAGTCCAATATGTTAGTTTAAAGTAGAACTATTGGCAAAACTTTGTTTTTTATTTTGGATGGAGTAAGGGAGGTTTAAAACCCCTGTCAGATTTTTTTTTTTTGCACCAACTTTGTCCCATTGCGGAGATTTATCTTCACTTCCTGTCCCATAGCCAAACAGAAAGTGAGAGGAAATCCCTCCAAATGAAGGGAATCTCATGGGGACCCCCAGCCCACCAGAACAAGTGTCCTCATCTATTACTGTTCTGGGGACAACCCAAAATTTGGAGTTTTCTTTTTACTTTGACTTTCAATGATAATGGTAAACAGGACAAATAAAGAGGGTGAATCTCCTCAACGGGGCCACAGCCAAAAAAAAAAAGAAAAACTGCCCAGTGTTCTAATCCCTCTCCATTCCATCCAACACTAAAAAAAAAAGTTTTGCCTGTAGTAGTTATACTTTAATACATACTGTAGCTCCCAGCTATAATCAAACCCCTAAACATAAAACTACTTTTACACCTTTACATCTTGTAGAATATCCACAATAAACAGCCTCGTATTTCTCTCCTATAACCTTGCAGGTTTGCCATAATGCATACTATCCCACAAAAATACACTCTACAAATGTGATGAAAAAATATTTAGAGAAGAAACCTAATGAAACATTTGTATTTTTCGCTGGTCTTTTCATTCTGTTACCAGAAAATTGGTATACTTTTTGTTTTTTTTCAATCTATAACCATGAGGAGAGGAATATGGGTACAAAATGATGGAATGAGAATATAGCAGTGGAGAAAGAAGAGGAATCCTAATTATTATAATCACCAGAGAGAAGGGCATATATTACTGTCAGCGGAGGTACATCTAAAAGAGCAATCACGTTATTGTAGCTAAATTAGAAAATGAGAAGTAGACTACAAAGGAAAGAAAAGGACGGAAAAATTCTCCAGTGATAGAGATAATGGGAATAGAGGGTTTTTAGAATTCCTGCTCGGTGCTTGTACAACCGGGGAGCAGCTGTTGTACAACTGCTTATTCAGATTATGGGTGCAATGCAAATTATAAGAGAAAAACAGGTACTATAGGGCCCAGTGCTATCTGGTTTAGTAATGCTAAATGAGCCAATTTGGCACAAGGCTCATGACAATAAATGCAATCTGCTGAGTCAAAGGGGGACACTAGGTATTTGTGGAGTATATAACTTACAACAATGTGTATAATGTGAAGTATAAAATTTACAGTAGTGTGCATTAATGAATGTACATCAGAATGGAGCATTGTGCATTATGTATTGTATAGCACAATGTACAGAGAGGTGTGGAGTATGTACTGTACAGCACAATATAAGTAGTGTACAGCACAATGTAAAGAGTGCTGCGGAGTATGTATTGTACAGCATAGTAGAATGTTTTGAAGTTCATATTTTACAGCACAATATACAAAGTAGCAATGTGAAATATATAGTTGAAAGAGTTGAGCAGTGTGCAACATAGAATATGATTTAAGTATAGTTAAATCACACTTGTTTAACCCTTTCATGACTAAGCCTATTTTTGACATTTGGTGTTTACAAGTTAAAATCTGTATTTTTCGCTAGAAAATTACTTATAGCCCCCAAACATTATATATATATAAATCGGCGATTGTTACAATATTTTATGTCACACGGTATTTGTGCAGCGGTGTTTTAAACGCAACTTTTTGGGAAAAGGGACACTTTCATGAATTTAAAAAAAAAAAAAATGTAAAGTTAGCCCAATTTTTTTGTATAATGTGAAAGATGATGTTACGCCGAGTAAATAGATACCAAACATGTCATGCTTTATAATTGCATGCACTGGAATGGCGACAAACTACGTTACCTAAAAATCTCCATAGGCGACACTTTAAATTTTTTTTTTACGGTTACCAGGTTAGAGTTACAGTGGAGGTCTAGTGCTAGAATTATTGCTCCCACTCTGACGATCGCGGCGATACCTCACATGTGTGATTTGAACACCGTTTACATATGCGGGCGCAACTTCCGTATGCGTTTTCTTTGCTGCGCGAGCTTGCGGTGACTGGGGTGCTTTACAAAAAAATTTTCTTATTTATTTTAATATTAATAAATTGTGTTTAAAAAAAATATTTTTTTTTATCACTTTTATTGCTGTCACAAGGAATGTAAATATCCCTTGTGGCAGTAATAGGTGGTGACAGGTACTCTTTATGGAGGGATCGGGGGTCTAAAAGACCCCCGATCCCTCATTTGCACTTCAAAGTATTTAGATCGCCGTTTTCGAGGGACAAGGGAACTAGAGAGCAGGAGGTCTTGAGAGGAACGAAGAGAACGAGTAGGTTGTTTTTAGAGACTAAGCTACTGATGTAGCTGGGGGCGAAATTGTGGATGGCTTTGCACGTAGTTGTTAGTATTTTGAATTTAATTCTTTGGCCGAGCGGAAGCCAGTGGAGGGATTGACAGAGAGGAGTGGCAGACACAGAGCAATTGGTAAGGTGGATGAGTCTGGAAGCAGAATTCATGATGGATTGAAGAGGTGATAGACTATGTAGAGGTAAGCCAATGAGAAGGGAGTTGCAGTAGTCGAGGCGAGAGATGACCAGGGAGTGAATTAAGAGCTTTGTTGTGTCATTGGTTAGAAAGGGGCGTATTTTGGAGATGTTGCGGAGGTTGAGGCGGCAGGATTTGGACAGTGATTGGATGTGTTGCTTGAAGGAGAGTTCAGAGTCCAGGACTACACCTAGAACCTTGGCATGTGGGGATAGGCTTATAGTTGTGCCATCGATTTTGACAGAGAGTTCAGGGGAAGGGGCATATGGGGGAGGAAAAATTTTAAGTTCGGTTTTGGATAGATTGAGTTTGAGGAAGCGGTGTGACATCCAGACTGATATATCTGATAGTAGATTAGTGATACGTGAGGAGACAGAGGGAGTGAGCTGAGGGGTAGAGAAATAGATTTGGGTGTCATCAGCGTAGAGGTGGTATTGGAAGCCATGGGAGGCTATCAGTTTACCCAAGGAGGCAGTGTAGATTGAAAATAGGAGAGGTCCAAGAACAGAACCCTGGGGGACCCCAACAGAGAAAGGAAGAGGAGAGGAGGAAGTAGAGTTGTAAGAAACGCTAAAGGTGCGGTTGGATAAGTAGGAAGAGAACCTAGCGAAGAGTACAGTCATGGAGACCAAAGGCGTAGAGTTTTTTGAGGAGGAGGGGGTGGTCAACCGTATCAAAGGCAGCAGAGAGGTCTAGGAGTAGGAGTACAGAATGGTGTTGATTGGTTTTGGCCGTTAGTAGATCGTTTGTTTGTTTTAGGAGAGCAGTTTCTGTGGAGTGTTGAGGACGAAATCCAGACTGAAGGGGATCAAGAAGGCTATTATCAGCGAGGTGGAGGCTCAGTCGGTTGTAGACCAGGCGTTCGAGGAGTTTGGATAGGAAGGGGAGCAAGGAGATGGGGTGTAGGTTGTTAAGATTGGAACGGTCCAGTGAGGGCTTTTTAAGTATGGGTCTGACAAGTACATGTTTTAGAGAGTTGGGGAAGATGCCAGAAGTGAGGGAGAGATTGAAGATGTGGGTTAGAGAGTGTAGCAAAGAGCCAGAGGGTGAACATAGATTTTGTGAGAGAACAGGATCCATAGGGCAGGTGGTAAGGTGGACATTAGCAAGTAGTTTAGCAACTTCATCTGTAGTGGTGGGGTTGAAAGAGGGAAGTAACGATTGTGCCTGTGGGCATGAAGTGTAAAGCATGGGGGTATCGGAACAGTAGAGATCTCAGCGCGAATTGTATCAATCTTTTGTTTGAAGTGATTGGCGATCTCCTAGGCAATGAGTGAGTTGGCGGGTGGAGGCCGAAGTAGAGAGTTGAAGGTAGAGAAGAGTTGACGGGGACGGGATGATAAGTTGCTAATGAGAGCGGTAAAATACGTCTGCTTGGCAGAGAGGAGGCTGGAATTGTATTTTTGGAGGGTAGATTTATATTGGTTGAAGTCTCTCTGAGACTTGGTCTTATGCTACAGGCGTTCATGAGCACGACTACATTTTTTCAGACTTCTAGTATCATCTGTTTGCCAAGGTTGAAGGGGTCAGGGCTTGATTCTGTGTGTAGTGAGGGGGGCCAGTGAGTCCAGTAAGGCTAGAAGTGAAGCGTTGTAGACAGAAGTGGCTAGGTTGGTGCAGGATAGGGGCGAGATTTTGTCGTAGAGGTTGTCAATAGCAGAATAGAAAAGAGAAGGGTTGAGGTGACGTAGGTTTCTGCAGGTAACTTTAAAGCGGTTGGAGGGAGAGAGGTGAAGGAGAGGGAGAGAGTGAAACTAATAAGGTGGTGATTAGAGAGAGGGATTGGATAGTTAGAGAGGTTGCATGGAGTGCAAAGGTGAGAGAAAAGGAGGTCAAGGATATTGCCTTCGGAGTGAGTAGGAGCATGTATCCACTGCTTCAGGTCAAAGGATGAGGTTAGGCTGAGAAGTTTGTAAGGGGCAGGAGTGTTAGTATTAATAGGGATGTTGAAGTCCACGAGAATGTTTGTGGGGATTTCAGAGGAAAGAAAGTAGGGTAGCCAGGCAGAGAAGTCATCAAGAAAGGTTGATACTGGTCCAGGGGGCCTGTAGATCACGGCTATCCTTAGAGAAATTGGAGTGAAAAGACGAATACAGTGTGCTTCGAAAGAGGAGAGTGACAGAGAGGGAGGTGGCTGCAGTACCTGAAAGGTGCTATATGGGGCTAGAAGGATTCCGACACCTCCTCCCTTACGTCCACTGGATCTGGGGTAGTGAGTCCAGAGAAGAGCACCTTCGGATAGGGCAGAAGAAGATGCAGTGTCAATTCGTGGAGCCAGGTTTCGGTAATGGCGAGTAGGTTAAATGAGTTGGCGATAAAGAGGTCATGGAGAGAGGTGAGTTTGTTGTAGACAGAGCAGGAGTTCCAAAGGGCACAAGAGAAAGTGAGTCTGGTCTTGGGAAGAATAGAAATGGGAACTAAATTGTGTTGATTGCGACTGCTGCCAGAGGGTGCAGGGTGATGAGTGCATGGGGTACAGTTAAATGATGGAGGCCCAGGGTTTGGGGATATGTCTCCAGAGGTTAGGAGAAGCAAGAGGGTGAGGGTATGGGAGTGGGATTTATATGAAGGGACGTGGCTCAAGGTCTTGGAGGTTTTTAGTGTGTGTGGTTTTAGAATTAGCAGGAGTTGGTGGGTGCGGTAATAAGGAGAGGACAGAAGTGAGGGTGATATATATATATATGCTGTGGGGGGGAGAAGAGGGGTGAAGGAGAGATAGTTTTAGGAATGGCTATTAAAGGTAACCATCCTCACCTGTGATCTGTTTGCTTGTAATTAGTGTGTGTGTAAAAAAGGTCAATGAGTTTCTGGACTCCTGATAGACCCTTGCATCCTTCATCCAGTGCTGCACTGACTTTTCTGGATTCTGAGTCATGGGGAAAGCAAAAGAATTGTCAAAGGATCTGCGGGAAAAGGTAGTTGAACTGTATAAAACAGGAAAGGGATATAAAAAGATATCCATGGAATTGAGAATGACAATCGGCAGTGTTCAAACTCTAACCAAGAAGTGGAAAATGAGGGGTTCTGTTGAAACCAAACCACGGTCAGGTAGACCATTTAAAATTTCAGCCACAACTGCCAGGAAAATTGTTCGGGATGCAAAGAAAAACCCACAAGTTGTCAGAAACCATGAAATCAGACCGAGACAGAAATACAGTTAAATCACACTTGTTTAATAATAAAAGTAAAAGTAACAAAGGTATTCAAAACATAGCCATAGCTCAGTAACCGGAAGGGATAGTCAGCCAAGCCAGAAGTCAGGGATCAACGTAGAGAAACAGCAAGCAGGATCTGGAGCCAGAAGGGATGTCAGCAAAGCAAGTCTTTAAACAGGAATGCAGGAGATCATCATTGTGATGTTGACCAAGGTGAAGGCAGAGCTCCTCTGGACTGGTCGGCCTAATTAGGCAGGACTAACGAGCAGGATATCATCAACAGCTGAGTAACTGTGGAGAGAGATGGGAGCTGGTAATTAGCCAACAGCTGAGCGGCCAGCTCACAGAAAGAAGGGCTTAGCCCAGCCCTGACACAAATAACATCAGTTGAAATACAGGACTCTCTGAAAACATGTGGTGTGGCTGTTTCAAGATGCACAATAAGGAGGCACTTGAAGAAAGATGGACTGCATGGTCGAGTTGCCAGAGGAAAGCCATTACTACGCAAATTCCACAAAGTATCCCGCTTACAATACGCCAATACGCCACAGAGACAAACTTTTTGGCCACAACCATAAGCGCTATATTTGGAGAGGAGTCAACAAGGCCTATGATGAAAGATACACCATTCCTACTGTGAAACACAGAGGTGGATCGCTGATGTTTTGGGGATGTGAGCTACAAAGGCACAGGAAATTTAGTCAAAATTGATGGCAAGATGAATGCAGTATGTTATCAAAAAATACTGGAGGAACATTTTCATTCATCAGCCAGGAAGTTGCACATGGGATGTACTTGGACATTCCAACATGATAATGATCCAAAACACAAGGCCAAGTCGACCTGTCATTGGCTACAGCAGAATAAGGTTCTGGAGTGGCCATCTCAGTCTCCTGACCTCAATATCATTGAGCCACTCTGGGGGGGATCACAAAAGTGCAGTTCATGCAAGACAGCCCAAGAATTTACAGGAACTGGAAGCTTTTTGCCAAGAGGAATGGGCAGCTTTACCATCTGAGAAGATAAAGAGCCTCATCCACAAATACCACAAAAGACTTTAAGCTGTCATTGGTGTTAAAGGGGGCAATACACTGTATTAAGAACTGGGGTATGTAAACTTTTAATCAGGGTCATTTGGGTAGTTTCTGTTGTGATTATGATTTAAAAAGAGTAAACACAGTTGATTGATATTAAATGACTTCAGCCAAACACTAACCATGAGTGAAAGAAAAGTTTTTGTTATCATTCATATTCTCTGAAAAATGGCCAAGAAATCATACATTCTGCCAGAGTATGTAACTAATGAGCACAACTGTACATAAAAATAAAATGCAATGATCTGCAAATCTCATAAATCTGTATTTTACTCGCAATAGAAAATATATCATATGTTTAATCTGAGAAAATGTACTATTTTAGGAAAAAAATCTGGTAATTTTGAAATTGATGGTAGCAACACGTTTCAAAAAAGTTGGGACAGGGCCATGTTTACCATGGTGTAGCTTCCCCTCTTCTTTTAACAACACTCTGTAAACATCTGTAAACCGAGGAGACCAGTTGCTGGAGTTTTGAAAGAGGAATGTTGTCCCATTCTTGCCTGATATAGGATTCTAAATGTATGACAGTCCTAGGTCTTCTTTGTTGTATTTATAGAGGTGTAGGCTGGATTTCTTGCATTGTATGTTAATGAGGACAGATTCACTCTGATATTGTTCAAAACACCTTGCAGTCAGCCATGTCATCTTCTTGTGAGAAACATCTTACAGATCAAAAATACTTTTTTTTAGGTATGCTATGAAAGATAACACATAAACATATACAGTAGTGGGGTTTTCCCAAATTTCAATGCAAAAGTGGAAATTTGCTTTAATGCGGCTAACAAAGTTTTTTTCCTTGTATATAAATAACCTTATTTTGTATTATGGTTTTCTTTAGTTTACAACATGTTGATTACAATATGGTACATTTGGCAGTTTTTGTTATGTTTGCAAACAAGTCGGAATTCCCCTTAAATCTTGCAGATTTCTGGAGCCCCTGGAAAAAGTTTTCTGGCAAAGCTGAAACTTGAGCCATTACGAGGAAATGTCAGAGATGGAGCAGAACAAATCGAGGCTGATGTGACAGCCATACAAAGTAATCATCCCTGCACATCTAAAGCAAGGAATTATTTATGACGGTAACATTTGGATGAAAGCAACTAGGCTGGGTACATGTTCCTCTAACCCTCTCTCCACCAACAGGGAAGTGTATTTAATTGGAAGAGATTTGTTGAAGAGAGTGTCAGCGGCGATGACACAAGGCAGGGGGTAATCACTGTGTACTCCTCATGACATTGGTTTATGGATTGGGGAGTGTGTGGGAGTGCGGAGAACATAGGGAGATCTCCTCAACCATGTATCAATTATACATGAAGGAAGAAAAGTTACTGACAGCAAGAATATCAGGAAAATGTCTGGCTCTTTTTTTTTCCTTTCTGTGTCACAGCTGAGCAGGCTGTCACATATTGGTATCTTAAAGGAAGGCTAATATTCAGATAGATTGCAATGTTATGTGAAGGAGCAGGTTGTAACATTCACAAAAGTACATGTTAGACGACGACTCTGAAATGAAGATAATCATGGATAGGTTAAGAGGTTTCTCAGTCTGGCTGCAAACAACATTTTGCTCTTTGGCTGTTCCTAGTGAAAGCAGTCTGCATAATTGAAGTTTTTTTTTTTTTATTCATTTAAAATCTAAACTCTGTCGGAAGTCAAAATTATCTTTTGCAGTGGGACTGCCCCTCGCACTGCAAGGTTTAAATTAGGAGTGTCCAACCTGCGGCCCAAGACGGCTATGAATGCGGCCCAACACAAAATCTTAAACGTACTTAAAGGAAAAATACAGCCAAAACTCATTTGGCTGTACCCCTCCTATGGATCACAGGAGTGCAGTTTGTTCTGCTGCGTCCTCCTATGGATCACAGGAGTGCAGCCCGCTGTCTGCTGATGTCACAGAGCCGGTTCAGGCTCGGGCAAGATTGCAACAATGGAGTCGGGATCTGCCCACGTGCCTGAACACGCACCCGACTCAGCCTCTCAGCAAGCCGCTAAGAGCCTGAGCTGCCGGTTCCCACCCCCTCCACAGCCTAGCACTCCAGTGAGTGAGGAGGGGGCAGAGCAGAGAGCTGGTGACTGACAGCTCTCTGCTCACAGAACCCTGAAATCCGAGCGATCAGCGGTGTTTGATCACTCGGTTCTCAGTCTTAGAGCCGGCGGGGGACAGATGCAGCAATGGACCGATGCTGCATCCACCTAGGTAAGTATGATTCTGAGAAAAAAAAAATCCCATACATCTCTTTAAAAATTTAGATTTTTAAAAAATACATTTACACTTAGCGAACACATACGGCTGAAGAAAAATTTGACAGAGTCTCTTTACTGGACGTTTATAAGTTTTATCTCCCAAAGAAAAATATCCCACTCTTCACAATCACGTCTTATTCATGTCATCAATTTTCATCAGCACCTATATTTGTGAGCAACTATTTTGAAGCACACGATGGGCAAAATTAGAACCATAATTTCTAATGAGAACCTTAAGAATTCATTGAGAATTGCTACTCCATCCATCCAACCAGATAATGATGCGTTCGTTTATCAAAATCAAATGAGTCAAATATTGCACTAGTTTTGTTGCCCTCTTTTACTTTTACAATAACAAAATATTAGCAAAAAAAAAAGGTTAACTACTTAAATTGGTACATTATCTATAACAGTGATCGATAACTTGTGATCTGCCTGACTTTTTCTGCTCATCGGCTATCCTTATTGTTATGTGTGACCCAAGACAATTCCTCTTCTTCCAATGTGCCCCAGGAATGTCAAAAGCTTGGACGCTTCTGGTTTAAATACTCATTTACATCTAGCTTTTGCAGGCTTTCCCTGAGCTGCAAGACTGCTCCACACAGTCCCTCCTCCCCTAAACCCCCTGATGTCATCAAGACCAATGCAGAGCCCATAGTGGCCTAAAGCCCAAAATTGGTAAAATTGGTCCTGAATGGTCTCCTGCCAGCTTAAAGTAGTGGCACAGTGCCAACTTCAGGTCGGCAGGTAAACTGCAGTCCTGCCTCCAAGAACATACACATTTATCATCTTTGGACATCCAACAAGATGAAACATTGGTTAAACCAATCACCTCATCAGGTTACAGCTACATGGGTGATTTTAGGTGTTTAATTGTGCTGCTAAAAATGCTAGAATCTTCAGGTTAAATTGGCTAAATACATTCCAGGTGCATTAAAATGAATGGTGTGCAATGCAGTACCGTTTGTTTTCTTTCTAAAGCAACTGCAGCATGAGTAGAAAAGCCTGTCCCTCACCAGCAACTACAAAGGCTGGACCCTTTGGACTTTTGATTGGGCTTTAATGAGTGCTTACTAGTTATTTAAAGTGATACTAAACACACACTGTTTAATTTACATTATCCATTTTCTTTATGTATATAAATGAGGGCACTGTATTTAAAAAGAAATAAAAAATCTAAGTATCCTTTTTTTCACAATCGATGTACAGCTGTGACCCAACTGTTTCCCAGCCCATCTGCAGGGAACCATCAAAGAGAGCAGCTGATCACATGTTCAAAAAAAACTTTTGGAATACAAAGGAAAAATACATAATTAATATCAGAGAAACATTTTAAATTGCCATATATATACATCGGGTAAAATAATTATTGAACACGTCACCACTTTTCTAGGTAAATATATTTCTAAAGGTGCTATGATTAAGCACTGACTACAGTGTGAAACGCGTCAGCTTTCCTGCTTTGTGATGCTGTGACATGTATTTTTATGATCATATTTAAATAAAGATCGAAGATTACTTTTGAGTGCGGCTGTCCAGGATTTCTTGTTTACCTCTCACCCACCGGTTTTGCCGTCGGAATAAACTCTGAAGATTTTTCCGACGGAATTCCACTCAAGCTGTCTTGCATACACACAGTCACACCAAATTCCGATCGTCAAGGACGCGGTGACGTACAACACGTACGACGGGACAATACGTACAATGTCTCGTACTTCAGAGCATGCGTAATTTTTGGTACGTTGGAACAGCATACAGGCGAGCGGTTTTTCTGAGAGTTTCCTTGGCTTTGTGTTTGGGATCATTTGTCTTGCCGAAATGTCCACCCTCATTTCATCTTCATCATCCTGGTAGATGGCATCAGATGTTTATCAAGAATGTGTTGGTGCAGTTTTCCATTCATCCTTCCTTCAGTGACATGAAGTTTGACAGTACCGTATGCTGAAAAACATCACCATGATGTTCCCACCTCCAAACTTCACTGTTGGTATGGGGGTGTTTTTGGGGTGATGTGCAGTGCTGCTTGACCTCCAGACATGGTGTGTTTTATGGCATCCAAAGAGTTGAATTTTGGTCTTATCTGACCAGACTATATAATCCCAGTATTTCACAGGCTTGTTTAAATGTTGTGCAGCAAACTTTAAACAAGTTTCAACATGCTTTTGCTTTTTCTTTAGCAATGAAGTCTTGCATGGTGAGCGTGCATACAGGCCATGGCGGTTGAGTGCATTACTTATTGTTTTCCTTGAAACAATTGTACCTGCTTATTCCGGGTCTTTCTGAAGCTCTCCACATATGGTTCTTGGCTCTTGGACAACTCTTCTGATAATTCTTTTCGCTCCTCTGTCAGGAATCTTGTGAGGGACACCAGGTTGTGGCTGGTTTATTGTGAAATTATGTTCTTTCCACTTCTGGAATATGGCTCAACAGTGCTCTTTAGAATATTCAGAAGTTTAGAAATTATTCTGTAACCAATGCCATCAGTATGTTTTGTAACAATACGGTTGCAAAGGTTTGGGATAGCTCTTTGCTTTTACCCATCATGAGATGACACCTTGGTGATGAGACACCTTTTTTTAGGCCATCAGTTGAGACTGAACCAGCTGATAATTTGCACTGACAAGGGGTAGGATTGCTTTCTAATTATTGATAGATTTCAGCTGGTGTCTTGACATTCCATGCCTGTTTGCATCCCCTTTCTTCATGTGTTCAATACTTTTTCCTGTGTCATTCCATTTTATTACATATAACTTAATTTCTGGACTTATTTGTTTTGGTTTCTTTATATGTATGGATTGCATGGAATGTTACCGACATGTGGTGAAAATTGCATGTCAATAGCACCTTTAGAAATATATTTACCTAGAAAAATGGTGACATGTTCAATATTTATTTTACCCAATGTATGTTTTTGAACTCAAATCTTCATCATTATTGTGCAAAAACATGGTGTGGGCTATCTAGAGTCAGCTTCTGCCAATCACAGTTGGTTTAATGTCTCTCAAGACTGTGTCTTTTGTTTGTATATGCTTAGAATTACAGGGATGTTATGCCTCCATCAATCAACATATAATATCCTGCCCATATAATGTACAGCTGTTTAGTTGGCGTTGAGGAGGGAGTGGGCTGTCATTTATCTGGAGTGTATACGCCCACATATATAGTTATATATCATGTGGGCTGCACAGATAAGAAAAGGTGGAAATTTACAACTTAGAATAGAATTGAAACTAGAGCATGCTCAGTAGATGTGGAAACAGCTGGGTTACACAATCTCTGGCTGCAGCAGGGACACAGACAGTGAACAGCAGGATCAACCAGGTTTGTTTGCACCTGTGTATAATTTAATCTCAGTATTAATACAGTTGTTCTGTGAACCCCTTAGAGGTTGTTAGAGAACCTTAGTGAACAAACAGCATCATGAAGGCTAAGGAACACACCAGACAGGTCAGGAATAAAGTTGTGATGAAGTTTAAAGCTTTAGGGTTAAGTTTTTAAGGGTTAGGTTATAAAAAAAATATCCCAAGCTTTGAACATCTCACACAGCATTGTTCAATCCATCATCCGAAAATGGAAAGAGTATGGCGCAACTGCAAACCTACCAAGACTTGGCCGTTCACCTAAACTGACAGGCCAGGCAAGGAGAGCATTAATCAGAGAAGAAGCCAAGAGGCCCATGGTAACTCTGGAGGAGCTGCAGAGATCCACAGCTCAGGTGGGAGAATCTGGGGCAGAGTTGATGGGAAGATGGATGGAGCCAAATGCAATCTTAGAGGAAAACCTATTACAGTTTGCAAAAGACTTGAGACTGGGCAGAGGTTCACCTTCCAGCGGGACAACGACCTTAAACATACAGCCAGAGCTACAATGGAATGGTTTAGATCAATGCATATTCAAGTGTTAGGCTCAGTCAAAGTCCAAACCCAAATCCAATTGAAAATCTGTGGCAAGACTTGAAAATTGCTGTTCACGGATGCTCTCCATCCAATTTGACAGAGCTTGAGCTATTTTGCAAAGAAGAATGGGCAAAGATTTCACTCTCTAAGCTGCAAAGCTGGTAGAGACATACCCAAAAAGACTTGCAGCTGTAATTGCAGGGAAAGGTGGTTCCACAAAGTATTGACTCGGGGGGGGGGGGGGGGGCTGAATACAAATGCACGCCACACTTTTCACATATTTGTTTGTAAAAAATTCTGAAAACCATTTATCATTTTCCTTTCACTTCACAATCATGTGCCACTTTGTGTTAGTCTATCACATAAAATCGCAAAAAAATACATGTACGTTCTTGGTTTTAACATGACAAAATGTGGAAACTTTCAAGGGGTATGAATACTTTTTCAAGGCACTGTATGGGCTATCAGGTCATTTGCAGCAACTTATTTGACTCCATGGACTTCTTCAAACCCTTCACCAATGTAACTGGAGAAGAAGTCACTCCGGACCAACAGTGGCCTAAAAGTTACGCCAGCATCTGAAACAAAAGTGATAGAAAGCAAAAAGAGTGGAGAAAAAGGCAAAATATAGTGGAGAGGGGGAAAGAACAAAGTATGAGACATGCACCTGCTGTGTTGTACCAATAACCCTTCGTCCAGATTAGGAGGGTCCTGAAAGGTATTTTATCCAGGGATCCCACATTTTCTCAAAACAGGCCAGCTTATCCTGGAGAATAGCCACCATTCATTCATTGATTATGATCCATGTCAATTTGTCCTCTAGAATGTGCAATGAAAAAACCTTGCGATAGCTGTAAGTTTTAAACAAAAGAATATAGAATTTGGCATAACTTGATTATTTGGCACCGTTTATTATGCAGTCCTTCCTTGCTCTATACATTGTGGAGAGTCAGCCTGGGGCAGGGTTAAGAAGGGGTTAATTGAAGAGGGCAGGTACTTCCCCTTCAGACCTGCTTATTTCCAGCTGAGCCGAAAATGGCGGCGAGGAGAAGTGTGTTTGGAGAGAGATGGCTGCTATCAAAGCTGAGAGGAGCTTGAAGTTGGAAGGACCCCTGTTACCTATGACTTGATTCTGCTGGGTGAGCTTGCCTGAACTGGGACTTTGCTATGTTATATGCTGTGGCTGAGATTCTGAGCATTATTTAAAAGGACTGTCTTATACGGCTAAGAACATTTTTTGTGTTGTTTGAACTGCCTATAAAGACAACGCCTGTCAATTTTCTGTTGCTTTTTGCTGAATAAAGCCTTTTAAGTTGACTGAACTGTCTGAGCCGGCTTGTCACCCCCTGATCCCTTACAACATGACTAATAAGCTTCATAATAAATGAATTATAATGGCTTTGCTCTATAAATGAATAAGCATTAAAATACATGAATAATAATGGCCAGACAAGAAACAGACTGTAAAAATTGTCTTACACTAGTTATCAGTAAGTGCCACCTTACATTAGAGGAGAAATAACCACCTTACATTGTTGGTCAGTGGAGAACTGCACAATGCTGATTGCGAAAAAAGCCCCCATTGCAATGGTGGCCAATGTAGAAGTGACCCCTTACATAAAATGTCAGTGGGAAATTGCCCCTTACATTGATATGTGTAGTTAGGAGATTAATTTATTGCTCATGCTCAAGGAACTCCTAGCAAACTCCGGAGGAACCCTGGGGTTCCACAAAACTCTGGTTAAGATAGCCTGCTCTTTTATTATACCATCAATTCAAGAACAAAAAAAAAGATTCTGGAAGATGGATGTGGGTCCACTTGAAGATGATGAATGGGGCGAGGCACTTACTGGCCATAAATTTGACCCTTATGGCTCATTTACACTTGTTTTGACTTTAACACACATTAAGGCACCTTCCGCTTAAACATGCTTTTTTGATGTATGTTTGATGCTTTGCTGATGCTTTTTTTTAAGCTCTAATAAAGCTTGGCAAATGCCCTGTGTGCGTTTGATTTTCTATTTGTTTTAAAGGGGCCCAGTAGAACCCCAGCTCAGTAGTACCCCTGTTCAGAAGATCCCCAGCTTATTTGTACCCTTGTTCAGCAGATCACCTGCTCAGTAGTAATGCCAGCTCTGATCATGCCCCACACAGTAGTAACCCCCAGCTCTGCTGATCGCCCCCATTTAGTAGTAACCCCCAGCTCTACTGATCCTCTGGTTTGCTTTTCCCCCTGTTCCTCTGGTCCCCACTCACCTCCCACTATATTGCTCTCACGCTGCATGTGTGACATTGCTAGTTTCTCATGCTCTGGTCCCCATCTCTGCTGATTCTCTGCCACTCAGTCCTCTCTCTCCAGTCTCGCTCACCTTATGCTATAATGTTCCCATGTTGCACACCATGTGTGCTGTGTGCACCCCTTGGGTCCGGACCCCGCTCACCTTCCTGTTGCTCACCACATGTGACTTCTGCACTAGACACTTGTAGAACATATACACATGAACCGGAAGTGATTGCTGATGACATCTTTCTGAGAGCCAGCCGTTGTCATACAATATCAGAAACAGAGGAGTTAGTGGCAACATGCCTATGATTAGGAATGGGATGTCTAAAAAGCTAATCTAGGTATTATGCTCATATTGTATATGAGCTAGAAATATATAGTTGTGCTTATAAGTTTACATACACTGGCAGAATTTATGATTTCTTGGCCATTTTTCAGAGAATATGTATGATAACACAAAAACTTTTCTTTCACTCATGGTTAGTGTTTGGCTGAAGCCAGTTATTATTAATCAACTGTGTTTACATACCCCAGTTCTTAATACAGTGTATTGCCCCCTTTAACATCAGTGACAGCTTGAAGTCTTTTGTGTTATTTGTGGATGAGGCTCTTTATCTTCTCAGATGGTAAAGATGCCCATTCCTCTTGGCAAAAAGCCTCCAGTTCCTGTAAATTCTTGGACTGTTTTGCATGAACTGCACTTTTGAGAACTCCCCAGAACGGCTCAATGATATTGAGGTCAGGAGACTGAGATGGCCACTCCAGAACCTTCACTTTATTCTGCTGTAGCCAATGACAGGCGACTTAGCCTTGTGTTTTGGATCATTGTCATGTTGGAATGTCCAAGTACGTCCCATGTGCAGCTTCCTGCTGATGAATACAAATGTTCCTCCAGTATTTTTTGATAACATACTGCATTCATCTTGCCATCAATTTTGACCAAATTTCCTGTGCCTTTGTAGCTCACACATGCCCAAAATATCAGTGATTCACCTCCGTGTTTCACAGTAGGAATAGGGTACCTTTCATCATAGGCCTTGTTGACTCCTCTCCAAATGAAGCGTTTATGGTTGTGGCCAAAAAGCTCAATTTTGGTCTCATCTCTCCAAATTACTTTGTGCCGGAAGGTTTGAGGCTTGTCTCTGTACTTTTTGGCACATTGTAAGCGGGATACTTTGTGGCATTTGCGTAGTAATGGCTTTCTTCTGGCGACTCCTTATTGTGCATCTTGAAGCAGCCACACCACATGTTTTCAGAGAGTCCTGTATTTCACGTGAAGTTATTTGTGGGTTTTTCTTTGCACCCCGAACAATTTTCCTGGCAGTTGTGGCTGAAATTTTAGTTGGTCTACCTGACCGTGGTTTGGTTTCAACAGAACCCCTTATTTTTCACTACTTGATTAGAGTTTGAACACTGCTGATTGGTATTCTCAATTCCTTGGATATCTTTATATCCCCTTCCTGTTTTATACAGTTCAACTACCTTTTCCTGCAGATCCTTTAACAATTCCTTTGCTTTCACCGTGACTCAGAATCCAGAAATGTCAGTGTAGCACTGGATGAAAGATGCAAAGGTCTGCCAGGAGTCCAGAAACTCATTGACCTTTTATACACACACACTAATTACAAGCAAACAGATCACAGGTGAGGATGGTTACCTTTAATAGCCATTCAAACCCCTTTGTGTCAACTTGTGTGCATATTATCAGGCCAAAATCACCAGGGTGTGTAAACTTTTGATCAGGTCATTTGGGTAGTTTCTGTTGTGATTATGATTTAAAAATAGTAAACACAGTTGATTGATAATAAATGGCTTTAGCCAAACACTAACCATGAGTGAAAGAAATGCTTAAGTGTTATCATTCATATTCTCTGAAAAATGGCCAAGAAATCATAAATTCTGCCAGGGTATGTAAACCTATGAGCACAACTGTATGTTACATTGCTTTTGAAAGCATGACCTGTTATCCAGTGAAAAGGGACAGAATACACAGACAGAATAGCCTTTTATATAATATATATGAATATAGCATTTATTTCCAATATAATATTTTCTTCAGTAGTAAACACATTTTGAAATTAAAAGTCCATCAGTGGCTTTATTCGCTTTAAACCTGGAATGCCCGTAAGTCGGAAGCAACGAAGCCTGTGAGGCAGAAGCGCTGTGGTGCACTTTGAAAACGCATTAAAGTACTTGGGAAGCGGCCAACATGATGATGAGGAGGAGGAGGAGGAGGATTGAATGGACTGAAAGCCCAGTACAGCAGGAACATGGGAAGTAGCCTTGAGTGTAGTAAATTATAAATCGGCACTTGCACTCTGTTTGGATGCCACAAATTCTACATAGTCTATTCAGATATTCTACACACACTCCATGCGTGAGCTGTTATTTTTGTGGAGCTGAGACAAAAATAGGACTGGAAGCGTCTGTTAAAAAAAAAAGGACAGATTTGCATGCACATGACCATCATGGCTTTCCCTGACTTGTCTCATGCCGAATACTTCAACACAGCATTAACTATCAGCTTTGATATATTCTAGCTGAACTTCCAGTGATCAGTATGAGAGTGAGAGCAACAACATCAAATTTAACACACCTGCTCCCCATTCACACCTGAGACCTTGTAACACTAAGGAGTCACATGACACCTGGGAGGGAAAATGGCTAACTGGGCCCAATTTGGATAGTTTCACTTAGGGGTGTACTCACTATTGTTGCCAGCGGTTTAGACATTAATGGCTATGTGTCGAGTTATTTTGAGGGGACAACAAATTTACACTGTTATACAAGCTGTACACTCACTACTTTACATTGTAGCAAAGTGTCATTTCTTCAGTGTTGTCACATGAAAAGTTATAATAAAATATTTACAAAAATGTGAGGGGTGTACTCACTTGTGAGATACTGTATATTATTAACTAATAGTATTTTTGTATAGTACTTTACTAGCGCCCCCTACCACACACCACTCCAACATTAAAGCCAGCACACTGCACTTCAGGGGGAGCAGCTTTAATAATAATAAATGTGCACATTTTATTTCTATAGCGCGAGATTCTTAACACTATCATAGCAAAGTGTCATTTCTTTAGTGTTGGCACATGAAATGATATAATAAAACATTTACAAAAATGTGAGGGGTGGACTCACTTTTGTGAGATACTGTACATTTGTGGTGAAACAAATATAGTAAAGTGCATAGTGCTATTGCATAAATCAAGATAAACAATTTATAATATTAGTGATACATTCATAAATCAAATAATCAATCAATCCAAAGTTCATTAGTATTTTTAGTGTTGTGAATCTTATCCTTACACCATCACCAAGGCAAATCTTTGTGAATATCACCTGATGAGTGTGAGTGAATTTCCTACTCACCAAATGGAAATTACCTCTTTAATTAAAAAGAAGGTCACAACAGGCTGTTTGTATATATCAGTGGGCTTGCTGGTCTGCCAATGGAGCTGTAGCTGGAAACCTTTATAATCCTCCTCTCCACCATAGCTAAACCATTATAAGATAAACATAAAACGGGACCATAGCATGATACAGTTTATTTAAAATAATATATAAAAACAATGCCAATTGGCTACTGACATTTTAGTTTGCTTTGTCCCGGCCCTGGGGATAACAGCATATAACGCCAGGTATGAGGCCCGCAGCCGCCCAGCTTCCGCTCGGTAATTGATGTACCACCACGTGGTATTGAAACATGGAAGACAATTACCGGAAGTGACCTAATCGGGTTGCGATTTTTTTTTTTTTTACGTCATCAGGACGCAGGTGCGTCAAGCAAGCTTTGTTATAGACTTCTTTGGAGGCTTCGGAGACACTTTCAAGCACCGAGAAAGCGACATAGGGTATAATTTTTTAAGCAAAGAAAAAGCAATGTGTAAACATGACTGTAAGCTATTTTATTTAGTGACAGGTGCTTTGATTGGCATTTAGAGCTCTTTAAAAAAGCGTGTCCGAAGCCACATTTTGAAGCACATGTAATCAAGTCCTTAAGGTATTTGACAAGCCCACTATGTGGTGCGTAGAGGCTACCTTTCTCCAATTCATATTTCTAAATACAAGCTTCATTACAATCCCTATTGTCCTAAATGCTAGTGGGTTCCAGGACCCTTTTTTACTTGCCGTGGACTTACCTAATCCAGTTATACTGGATACATATTTTGAGTTCTTGCGTGGCAAAATTGGACTAGACCCAAAAGTCTTTCTTCACTCTTTCTCTAAGACCATCTTAATCTAGACCAGGATACAAGAATGTTTATACTGGACACTTTGTATGTTTCTAAGAAATTGATAGCCTCAACAGTAGCTCTTTGATTAAAATGCATTAACGATCCACTGCCTCTTAAGGAAGTGACTTATGAACACAAAAGGTACCCAGCCTAATATGAAAACATTTATGGTAGATGACTTTCTTCCTCTTCCATTTTGAACACCCTGATAATAATTCTTCTTTGATTTTATTTTATTTTTTTTATTTTATTCCAGGGCAGCATCCGAGAGATAGGCTCCTCCTCCCTAAAACAGGAAACACATTAGTCCACCATTATAAATTTCACAGTCTTACCTGTGTGCCTCAGTTGTTTTGTGTTTTTCCTCCGGACCCACAGGAGCTGCAAAAATGTTTGTTATTTTATTTTCACCTGTCTCTGTGCTTGTTGCAGGAGACCCCCTGCCAGCATCCCATACAGCCCAAGGGGCTTTGGGAGGGCGAGCAGGCGCAGCACTGGGCAACATTGTTTAAAGCCTGAGATTTCGCCCCTACTGAGGGGTCTGCAATCATCCCCCCAGGCTGCAGGAGGACTCTGTCATCCCCACCCCATGCCGCTGTTTAGGCCTGTGTATGCTTCTGCAAGCACCCCCCTCTGGCTTTCCGCAGAATCTGGAGCCCGCCAGGGGGGATGGATACATGCACAGATGGGCGCCTCAGCCTGACACTGACGGTCCGCCCCCCCCTTGCCGTCGCCGCCGGCCGCCGCCGAAAACCTCAGCGACAGAGGATCTAGGAGGGAGGGTATTGTACCTTCTAATCAGGTCCCTGGTGGCCGCAGCTGTCTCCCCAAACGAATCCGCCGCTCTCCTGGCGGCGCAGCGGCATCCTCACCGCCATAGGCCGCTACAGGAAGCTGGGGGTGTACCAAGATGGCGCCGAGGAGGTTCCGCTTCCGGGTTGGCGGCCATTTTCCCGTAGTCTATCTACTGCGGAAATAGAGCAGGTCGTACAGGACACCTAGGGGCGGGAATTTAAAAAAAAAAAAAAAGAAAGGAGAAAGAAAACAAAAATCAGAATACATATAGCAATTTCGTTTAATGCTACCCTTTACTACCAGCACGGTTACTCTACAATACAGCGGCATGTGCAGGTGTGTCCACCAACGTGCACGGGGTCAGCCGGGGGCGGGGCCGGAGCTTATGCAGGAAGCAGATAAAAAGGCCTCTAAGCAGAGGATCCTGGTGGCTGATCATGTCTGACGCTTCCCCACCCTGCCCTGCAGATCCTGCAAGTCAGGACAGCTCCAAGGTAAGCCAGAATACTCTTGAATTATCTCTGTCTTAACCTCTTTACAAAACTGCCTATCTACAGGCAGTTTTTTCTTTTGACCACCTATCTCACAGGGTTTTTTGTTCTCTATGCTTGCTTGAGGAAAGGAAGGCGAAAGGCAAAACATGTGCCTCATGCAGCCACAGGCTTTCCCCAGATTGGAAAAAGCCCCTGTGTCAGAAATGCTTAGACAAAATGGTGGCAAAAGAATCACAGGGATTTTTGAAAGACCTGCTCAATTCTTTTAAGAAAGAAATTCAGAGTACCATGGCACCACTGCGCTCAGCTATCGAAAAATTAGAAACGCCAGCAAGTGTCGCTCAGGCCAGTATCCCATCTACCAGCGGAACACACATTCCGAGGGAGAACAAGGTACAGGCAGAACAAGAGGTGGATTCAGATGAATCTGAACAATCTGAATCAGAAGACGGTATCTGTTCAGACTCAGAGGAGGAAGATGACACGACAGACTGCAACCTGTTTCCTTCTGAGGACACAGACAGTCTTCCCAAAGCCATCACTGACACTCTAGGCATTAAAGAACAGAAAACCGCAGAACTCACTATACATGACAGAATGTACAAAGGGCTCCACCCCAAGAAGCCAAGAACGTTCCCGGTACACCAAACACTTAAAGACATAGTCAAAAAGGAATGGGAAGACCCAGAGAAAAAGCTTTTCATCCCCGCCACAATCAAACGCAGATACCCGTTTGCGGAAGCAGACATCCAAACCTGGGCTAAATGCCCCAAGGTGGATGCCTCTCTGGCAAAAATCACGGACAAATCGGACTTGGCTTTTGATGACGCAGGTACCCTCAGCGACCCCATGGACAAGAAAATAGAAGCCCTCCTGAAAAGGGCATGGGAAGCAGGGGCGGCAAACCTAAATCCGGCTATTGCTTCCACCTGCACAGCCCGAACCTTGCTAATCTGGCTAACCCAGCTGCAAGATCTACTGGAAAATGACACGCCCAGGGAGGAACTAATTAAAACCATCCCCACACTGACTAGAGCGGCAGCTTTCTTGGCAGATGCTTCAGCAGAAACTGTCAGAATATCCTCTAGGACCACGGCACTACTAAACTCGGCCCGCAGAGCCCTGTGGTTAAAATCTTGGGGGGGGGGGATGCACCTTCCAAGAACCGTTTATGTGGTATACCATTCACTGGAGACCTACTGTTTGGTCCCGAGCTAGAAACAGTCCTGGATAGGACGACAGCAAAAAATAAGGGGTTCCCTCAAACCAAGAAGAGACAAGGGAAGGCGCCCTTTCGGCATTTCAAGAAATTCAATAAGCCAGGGGCAAAAAAGCGCTGGGGTCAACAAAACAAGAAAGGCAAAGGTGAATTCATCCTCAAGCCTAATACCCAAAAGAACAAAAAACAATGACTGCCTTCAGGTGGGGGGCAGATTGGCGGCTTTCTCCCACCAATGGGAGGAGATAACAGAAAACAAATTCATATTGCGCACCATAACGAACGGTTACGCAATAGAATTCTCCAACCGCCCCCCAACCAAATACTTAGCGACCATGCTACCCAAGGACAGCAATCAAGCAAAAGTGTTTTTAGAATCCCTACAGAAACTATTAGATCAGAAGGTGATTTGTCACGTTCCCCAAGAGGAGGAACAAAAGGGCTTCTACTCACACATCTTCGCAAAAAGAAAACCATCAGGCAAACTAAGGCTGATACTAAACCTCAAACCACTCAACCGAGGGATAAGATACAAGAGATCCAGAATGGAATCTATCTATTCAATCAGGAACATCCTACCGCGGGAGACATTCATGGCAACACTAGATTTACAGGATGCCTACCTACATGTCCCCATAAGGAAGGATCACCAAAAGTTCCTAAGGTTCGCAATCCAGGGGCCAGCAGCTACGCTGCACCTACAGTACACAGCTCTCCCCTTCGGAATCTCCTCAGCTCCAAGAATATTCTCAAAAATAATGGCGGAAGCGCTAAAAGGTCTAAGACAGCAGGGTATTGGAATAATACCATACTTAGATGACCTTCTGTTCTTTGTGGACTCAGCAGCAATCCTAGAAAACAACCTGCGCACGAGTATGAACTGTCTGCAAAACCTGGGATGGTTAATAAACGCAGAGAAATCTCAAATGACCCCAAGCCAGAGGGTAGTGTACCTGGGATACGTGCTGGACTCCAGACTGTCAAAAATCTTCCTAACAAAGGAAAAGGACGTAAAAATTACACAAGCAATTACGTCCCTGCTAAGGAACCATTCCACAACGATCAGGCACGGAATGTCCATACTAGGACTGATGACGTCTTCCATTCCAGCCATCACCTGGGCACAAATTCACATGCAACCCTTACAGAACTACATCCTGTCCCAGTGGGATGGCAGGCAAGCATCCCTAGAAAAATCCATTCCCGTCCCCGCCACAGTCAAACAAACACTCTACTGGTGGCTCAACCCACTTCGGGTCATCGAGGGGCGCAGATGGGCTCAAGTCAATCCAGTCAGCATCACCACCGATGCAAGCACCCTAGGATGGGGAGCCCACATGGAAGGGCGGTTCTCGCAAGGGAAATGGACACCCAAATGGTCACAAGCCTCCTCAAACTTGAGAGAGCTGAAGGCGGTGGGGGAAGCGCTAAAAGCCTTCAAGCCAGCATTACAGGGGAAGGATGTAAAGATACAATCAGACAACGCAACGACAGTCGCATACCTAAACAGACAAGGTGGCACAAAATCCCAAAAACTGATGAGACTGACACAATCTATCCTACTGTGGACAGAAGCGAACATAAGATCGATATCCGGTATTCATCTAAAAGGAACAGACGACACAGTTGCAGATTTCCTGAGCCGGAAAACGATAAAACACACGGAATGGTCGCTAAACCAAACAACCTTTACTCAAATCACCCGAAAGTGGGGAATACCCGAAGTAGACCTATTCGCTTCCAGGGCGAACTCAAAATCTCCGATATTGGACCCTACAGATGGCAACAGCGGGGTGGATGCTTTCAACCAAAACTGGAAATGGCATCTGTGCTATGCATTCCCTCCAACTGCCATAATCCCAAAAGTAATCCAAAAAATCAAGGCAGAGAAAACAACAGTGATACTAATAGCACCATACTGGCCCCAGAGAGCATGGTTCAGTCATTTAAAAAATCTCAGCATACAACCTCAGCTGACACTGACGGACCACCCGGATCTACTGTCACAAGGCCCAGTCAACCATCCGAACCACAAAATCTTGAAGCTCTCGGCTTGGTTACTGAGAGGGTAAAACTCCAGAACAAAGGCCTGTCAGACAGAGTAATCAACACCATCTTAAACAGCAGAAAGCCGGTAACGAGAGCTATCTATGAGAAAATAAGGAAAAAATTTGTTTCTTGGTACGAGGACAGACCAACCTCCAACGGTGGGATAATTCCAATAGTTTTGGACTTCCTACAAGATGGTGCAGACAAAAACATATCACCTAGTACCCTGAAAGTACAAGTTGCAGCACTTTCCTCGGTCATGGATACTAGACTAGCGGAGGACCTGCTGATAAGACGATTCCTCATAGCCCTTAAAAGATCCAAACCAGCCAAATTGTACAAAACTCCCACCTGGGACATGGGCACGGTACTTAAGGGCTTTCTTTCCCCTCCGTTTGAACCTATCGAGGATAGCTCAGACAAAAACCTCACGTTAAAAACTGCGCTCCTTCTGGCCTTAGTATCCGCCAGAAGAGTGAGTGAGATCCAAGCTCTATCTACAATAGAACCATACTGTCTAATACATCTGGACAAGATAATTTTCTCTCCAGATCCGGCCTTTCTACCCAAGGTCTCTTCTACATTCCACAGAACCCAAAACATCGTCATACCCTCACTTCCAACAACCATGGATAGTAGAAAAAGAGACATTTACAGCAAACTTGATGTAAGGAACATGCTCATAACGTATCTCGAAAGAACAAAGGAATGGCGTAGAACGACCTCCCTTTTCATCCTCTATGCAGGAATCAACAGAGGGAAACAAGCTTCAAAGAGCACCATCAGTAGATGGATAAGGATGGCCATACAGATTACCTATAAGGCACAGAATCTCACTCCACCTAGTGAAATCAGAGCGCACTCAACTAGAGCCTGGGCAACCTCGGCCGCAGAGAAAGCAGGGGCAACTCCGGAACAGATCTGCAGGGCAGCGACATGGTCGAGCTTCAGTACTTTCGCTAAGCACTACTGCATAGACCAGCTTTTTGACCAAGACCAAGCATTTGGTCGTAAAGTGCTCCAGTCTCTAACCCCACCCTAGTAAGTATTGCTTGATATATCCTCTCGGATGCTGCCCTGGAAGACGATTCGAGAAAACGGAGTTAGGTACCTGGTAACTCTTTTTCTAAGAAGTCTTCCAGGGTAGCACTAGTTCCCACCCTTGAAACAACAAAAACCAGGTACAGAGGGGGAGCTTGCAGCTTACAGGGAATTCCTTTGGTGCTTTAACATAACTGAGGCACACAGGTAAGACTGTGAAATTTATAATGGTGGACAATGTGTTTCCTGTTTTAGGGAGGAGGAGCCTATCTCTCGGATGCTGCCCTGGAAGACTTCTTAGAAAAAGAGTTACCAGGTACCTAACTTTTTTTTTACCTAGACATGAGATGAGGTTTGCAGACAATGGGGTTCAAAATACTCCTGATAGAACATAGAACAAGAGCTGAATTCACTATGGTATAGATATTGCCCTTAGAGACTTAGCACACCATTTATTTAATTTTATTTTATGAACATTTATTTTTTATTCACTATGTTGTTTTTGGATGCGGATGTCGCCCTAAACCTGCAGTTTAGTGGAACAGGTAATATCATATGCTACATTCTGTGATATGCTTTAGTCCTATACGCTCTGGCGGCTTATGCATCCAATCCAATGGTCATGTTAATGGCTTTATATGTCTAGTCTGAACAAAAGGGTGAGTACTTGGTGCTACTGTTTCCACTTCTGAACACATGCCATGGCAGGTATGAACAAGTCCCACTTTTTTGTTTTGTTTTACTGTATAGGTAATGCAAGAGAAATATCCCCCCCCCCCAGCATCTCCTACCTGTAGTAGGAGTTAGTCCGCCAAAATGGGAGTGAATAAAATAACTGGCACTTCTGTCATGTGACAGAGTTGGTGATTGGCCCAGCACTGTCACATGGGGACAAGGAGATGTTTTTTTTGCCCAGTGTAACCTTTTAGATCAACCCTTATGCTATGCTTCATAGCTGCTGAGGAGGGTGGCATTCATAGGAACATATTGCTTTGCCCAGAACAGGTTGCTTTTAAAGGTGAACTCCGCACAGAAATGGAAGACAAAAACTGATGCTACTAGATATTCACTAAAATCATAACATGCATTTTTAAATGAAACTAGTTTTACTTACTGAATTTGACTTGGTATTACCCTTTTGCCACCTTCTATACAGCACCACTCAGACAGCCCTTCAGGTGTGCTGAAAAAGCATCATGCTAGGTGGAGAGTGCACAGTGAGCAGAAACATAACTTTATTTACTTTTTTACTGTCCAGTCAGTAGGTATCCCTTATACTGTACAATCTAAGACTATAAGGCTAGGTTTACACTTGTAGGTTAGGGGGCACATGCAAAAGCAGGTGGTTAAGCCACATTTTTATTGCCTCAAATGCTCTCTCTTTAGCTGCAAAAGGCAGGGGATGGGGTGTGCACATTAGGCGGAGGTCACATATTGCCCCCCCTAGGGGCCACTGTAGACACTGCAACCATTTAGTGCAGGCACTAATGCTTTCCAGGCCAATAGAAACTGAACACTTAGGGGTTTATTTACTAAAGGCAAATTCACTTTGCACTACAAGTGCACTCGCTTTAGATCTGAGGGGAAGATCTGAAATAAGGGGAAGCTCTGCTTATTTTATCATCCAATCATGTACAAACAAAAATGCTGTTTTTTATTTTCCCTTGCTTGTCCCCCTCGGATTTACAGTGACTGCACTTCCAAGTGCGCTTCCAGTGGACTTGTAGTGCAAAGTGGATTTGCCTTTAGTAAATCAATCCCTTAAAGTGTTTGTTACCCTAGAAACAAAAAAAATGGATCCTGTTCCGTTAAAGCATGTTATACAGCACAGTGCTTGTGCTGTGTAATTTTGCCCCCTCTATCACCTGACATACCTGGCTGATCTTGCCTGGTTCTGCCCTCCCCCCTGTAAACTGACCACAGTTTATCATGGCTGCTGAGCCCTGACACCGTGGTCAGTTTATGTGCCTCTGTCATTCGCAGCTCTCCTGTCCTCCTCTGTCCTCCTCTTCCCCCATCCTCTCCCCCCTCCCCTCCTGCCTGTCAGCTCTATGTCAGTGCCCGCCCCCTCCCTTCCTGCTGCTGAAATTACAGTTATATTTTACACTATCCTCTCTGTTTAATAATGTAAGCTGCCCCTGTATATGTGCCTTATAAAAATAAGGCACTATATACCTGATTTCAATGCGCTGCTCAGTGCTCACGTGACCGGCCGCCTCTCTCCTCCTCCCCTCCTGACTGGCGTTGGTAGGGAGGGTTCTCTGCCCTGCCCGCTGCAGTTGTCAGGTCGAGAGAGGTGGCCAGTCACGTAAGCCCCGAGCGGTGCTCTGAAATCAGGTATATAGCTGAATTTTTTTACAAAGCACAGACACTGGGGCACCTTTTATTATTAAACAGAGAGGCTAGTGTGAACTGAATATAGTGGCTTAACAACCACTTTAAAGGCCCCCACCACTTACAAAAGGACTGCATCCCTTCTTCAGCTAGGTCTGTTTCTACCTGCCCTGATGGACGTTGCATTTTGGGAAAGTAATACTGAGTATGTACTCAATCCTAGCAGCCTGTCTCACATCTTCACTTTAAACTTTTCTTTACATGTTCCACCATTAGGTACACAGAGAAGCCATTGTACTTCAGTCTGTAAGGCTCTAAATCTCGTGACTCTAGACTCAGCCCCCAGGCAGACCTTGTACAGGAACGGGCCAGTGGGAAACATGAAGTACCACCTGATCCCTCACTACCAAGGCCCCCATCACCTGCCACTGTTACCGCTTCCACTGTCAGCTGGCTGTTAAACCTTTGGGTTACTCACCCTTACTCTCCAACCTTAACGGTTAACTAGAACGTTCACTTGTAATACATAACCACAAGGGTTAACTTAGTTGCACTTGTTGCTGTATAGATACTGTTTTCTTTAACATGGAAGCTGAAATAGGGCTTGCTTCCAACTCCCAATTCTTTGTGAATACACCAAGAGTACACTCCAGTAAAAACGTAGGACCCTTTAAAGTAATTGTAGTCGGGTGCCCGGCTGGCC
Source organism: Lithobates clamitans (assembly GCA_037952925.1). Taxonomy (NCBI): domain Eukaryota; kingdom Metazoa; phylum Chordata; class Amphibia; order Anura; family Ranidae; genus Lithobates; species Lithobates clamitans. The sequence goes on from JBBGZY010000210.1 coordinate 587,109, forward strand.
AGAGGAAACAACTATAAAGACACTGTGCTGCATCTGCTCTTGCACTCATACAGGGAAGTTTAGCCTCCATCCACCAGTAGGAGTTGTTGGGAGTTGAAGAATTTAAAAGACTCTTTGTGCAGACAAGACTGGACTATGGGAAAGGACTCTGTTTTGGAGGTGAAAAGGATGACAAACCACAATTCTTATAGGGAAATAGGGGAAACGCACAGGGGGAGGTGAGTGAGGAGGTTTCCAGAGCAGTGAGAAAAAGGACTTCTTTGTGCTTCGAGGGGAGTGGAGGAGACACATCTCCGGTTGTTGTGTACAGCTGAGATGCCTCATCCCTCGGCCAAATACTGTGGGCTGAAAGTCACAGCAAGGAGCTTCACAGTTAGGGCAGCATCAGGAGAGTTCCTGTTTGTCAAGCATCTGGACCAGAGTCTGCCGAGTGTACAGTAATGGTGGGTGGCCTCATGTTCTGTTCACTTTGCCACTGTTAGCAGAGGGAGACTAATCTTTATTAGAGCATTATCCACTGCATGCAGAATCCTAAAGGAACGGTATCCAAGTGCACCACCTTAAAGAGTGGGCCCCAACAAATAGCTGGCAGATTATTGATATCAAGGAGCTGTGAACCATTGATTGCAGTTGGAGTGATCAATGTCCAGAATTCCCCATAACTGCACAGCTAGAGACACCTTCCCTAGGCTACACAGAAAGTGCACTTGTGGACATGCACAGGCTACTTCCAGGCAAAGAAAAAGGAAGAGAAACTGTTCCACTACTGCTTAACATTCTGATACTGTTTTTGCTGATAGGGTTCTTGCTTAATATTCTATGTGGTAAAATGTTTTATTTTTGAGCTGCATTAACCCTGTAAATAACTGTCATGCAGTTCAGAGTTTTTTTTTTTTCTCGGTTGCTTACCGCTAACTCTTGACAAACTTTACTCACCGCGAGCCAGTTTAGGGTCAGTTCCATGTGGCTTTCTCATAATTGTGTGCAGGGTATTCATGTTTGTGCTTGTATAGGTGTCTACCGCCATCCCCATACCCAGCCTGGTGTGTCAGAAGGGACAAAGCTGCTCATGGAGTTATGGCACCAGAACAGAGAACGGAATATAATTCAGACCAGGCAACTCTTCTTAAAATAAAACAAACATTTTTTGTAATTCCTTTATTTGTATATAGAGTCATGGAAAATACAGACATTACCAATATACATCTGAGTACATCATAAAAAGAATCTCTAACATAAGAACGGCTAACAGAGATCACCAGGACAACAATCCCAGAAGAGATGTTTAATAAAACAATCCAATACCACCACTAAAACATAGATAGTACTGCTTACTTATTTTGCAGGGGAACAAACATCAAGTGGCCTTGGAATGACAAAAGGTACCAATGGCAGGATCACGTAAACAAATTGACCATCACACTCAGTATACAAACTGAGCGATGTTGCCAGTATTTGGTGGAAAAGAAATTAGGGAAAATGCAGCAAAAAAGGGGGAGATGGGGGGGGGGGGGGAGAGACCTTGAGGGAGCATGGGGGTTCAAAATAAAACAAAATTTAATGAATAACCTTCTTTACATGTTGAGACAACTTCACAGTAAACAGCATACCCTTTTTAGACAGAATAGATCTTTCTCTTCTATACAGAACATTTGGCTGTGCTGCTACAATCTGCTCTCTGCTCCCTCTCGTGGTGCTACCCATACCTCATGCAAAGTCCATTTTGTTCATCAGTCTATGCTCCTTGAACCCAAGATCAAGTCCTGCTGTAGGGTAGGATGCTGACAAAGCTGATCATATTTTTAAGACAGGTCCTCTCTCATCTATTCCGGTGCCCGAACAGTGACCATGAGGCAGAACTTTCCTAGTGTATATGCTCTCACCAGAGACGGAGACACATACACAGGGGAAGGTTAAAATGTACTTATGATAATCTGAACACCGTACAGTGCTAACAGTAACTTAAAGGTGCAGAACACAAAATGCAATTCAGCAACAAAACACTTTGCAGCAGTCACTCTGCTTTGCAATGTGGCAAAAACAATCCCCTCTGTTGCAGTACCGCCAGCCAAACGTGACCCATTCAACTACATGGGGCCACACCGCAACCACTTGCAACATACAGTGGTTTATAATAGGGGGAATTATACAGGGAATTATAGAGCTTAAAACAAGCAGTGAGGAGGTGGCATTATAACTCATTACCGCCTGTCAAACACCAACCATAGATCACAATTCAGAGGGCACCTCTACTGTAAACGAGCCCTAACTGTGGTGTCAAACATCTGGCTATGCTGTGTAGCAGAGCTGTGCAAGTCTCCAGACAAAACAGACAGACTTACACATCATTTGGCAGGTAAAACATCTTCCTTATAATGTACCTTATTTGCTCTGTGTGTTTAGGTATTGGCTTGGAGTTCAGAATTAAAGGATACGTTCACCTTTAGGAGAATGTTACATGTTACACCTATATTTAGGCCTCATTTAGACTTGCAGTTAGAGGGCAGCAAAAATGCACGACTGAGATGCGTTTTTGCTGCCCACCAAACGGCCCCCTTAAGCTGCAATAGACCGTGGACCAGGGTGTTTACGTGCTGTGGCAAAGTTGACCCTACCTGTATCGCCCGCCGAACGCTACACATTCAAATTAATGGGGAAGCACTGCAAACACTCAGTTGTGGCAAGTTTTTCAGCCAAATTGGGGATAAAACAGATGGTAAGGAGGCTTTGCGTCAATTCCTCACCGCCTATCAGTAGCCTCTGGATCGCGATCTGATCATGGATTGGGCTTCAGATGCAAGGGAGATTTAGACGCACATCCTAATCTACCCTCAGGGTGTAATATGTGACATACGCCTATGCACCCGCTGCCAGGATCCCCCTATCTGTAACAGTGAGTGGGATATCTTCTCTCCTCACCAGCTGTCACTTTTTGAAAACAGCATGGCTGTGCAGGGCTCCGTCCACACATCCGCGTCATTCATTCACAGTGATCTGTGAATGAAAAGACTACAAGTCCTGTCTTCCACAGTGGCAGACGTACTTACAGTTTGAATGGGCTATGAGCACACTAATCGGTATGCTCATATTTCATTTAAATCTTCCTCTAGCTTTGTAACAGAAAGCCCTATAGGGATATGGGCACAAAGCTAGAGGAAGATTTTGCAGGATCCTGACATTGCAACCATGGTCTGCTGATTGTGGTTGCAATGCTCTGGAGGCTCCAGTATAAAACACATAATAATAATACATGCACATTGTTTTAGCTGAAAAAATATGTTCATTTATTTATTTTTATTTTTTTGAAAGGTGAACTTAACCTTTAATAAGTGATTTTACAGATAATGTGGAAATTATTATGTGATTTTTGCATTGAATATTTTTATGATTTAGGATTCCATTTATGATTTTTTCTGTGTGAATTTTAATATGTTATATATAGCCAATATTTTGATAATGGCGTGCCTTTAAACACATATTTTTGCAGTATTATCTGCTAACAGCCATGTGATTTGAGCTGCGGGCTAAAAAGAGTGTCCTAGTTAAATGCGTATTTAAGCAGTGCCTCCTGTCTCAGCTGTGGTATTTGGATTTGAAGATATAATTAATTTCTCCTCTGCTAGTCACTATATCATTCACCTTAATCTCTTGGAACAAACAATTATTAGTTAATGGATTTGACAGAGCCTTGGCTTTTACACAGAGGGACATGTGTGTTTTTGGAGAGGATACAGTGCAGGCAGTTCTATAAGAGATTTTGTAAAAAAACAAACAAAAAAAACAAATCAATATTCTTCATCAGTGTATGTCCTTTCACCTCGCTGCTTGTAAACGTTGCACACATTTTTCTGCTGTCACTTATAATTACAAGGTAACAGCCGAGAGAGCTAAAGAAGATGAGACATTTGATGCAAATATCTTTTTTAATGAATGTGATATTAGATGTTAGTTCAGTTTATATTCAGATGTGTCTACAGTGCGGTCAACATGCATTCATTAGAGGCAGGAAGGGCATGTCAATGGTTCGGACAGCACAAGACCAAAGCGAAATCTAAACGCAAACCCAAAAAATGTTGAAATAATACATTAGTCCAATGATTTTTTTTTTTTTTTGTGCAAGCATATGATCTTCCTTCTTCTATTTGTGGGCAAAGGGAGAGAGACATCAGTTTTTCTTTCTTTCTGGTATCATCAGGCAGTTGATCTGTGCTATTTGCTGGGAGGCAGATTATATCAATTACTAGGTAAGAGGGGTGGCACTGGCCATGATATAGGAGTGACAACACGTTAGAGAATTGAAATGGCTGCATACAGTGTTGTCACCCTTTAACAGAAAGCAAGATCAGTTCACTAAAACTGGCAGTATCAAAAGGTATGTTTACCACTAACACTATGGACAAAGTAGATGGATGCTTATAAAAAGTGAAGAGCTTTCTTCTGACCAGTGCTGGAGGGGTTGTGGACAGAAAGGAACATTAATCCACATATGGTGGGAATGCCACATACTGAGACCTTTCTGGTTAATGGTCAGTAAGCATATCCCTGATGGACTCAGTGTGGACATCCCTGAATTGCCGAGTCATTTCCTCCTCCACATCTCCTCCATGCACTTAACGCGTTCTAAACAAAGTGCTCTCCCACACCTTCTCAATGTGGCTAGACACCTAATTCCAATTTACTGTAAAAGCTTGCGCATACCGAGTGAGGTGGAATTGATGGGGAAGGTGGAGGAGATCATGGACGCAGAGGAATGGCTTGCCACGTGTAGGGGTAGCCAGAAATGGTTCGACTCCACTTGGGCATCTTGAAGAAACCACATCTCTGGGTTGCTTTCAGTCTCTTCCAGTTTGGTCACTGCCTTGCTGGCTCTGGCTGACCCCAAATTTAAACAACTAGTTATGGCCAACCAAACCCCCCCCTCCCCCGTGTGTGTGTCAACTCGGGGCTATGATGTCCAATCAAGCAACAAACCAGGTGTGAACATCAAGTTTGCATGTTGTGAACAATAACTTTGAGTCAATATTTCTCTGGTCATCAGTATAACCATTGTGTTGGTAAGGATTTTGTTAAAAGTTAACAGGGTCCTCCTCCCTCTCCCTGTCAGGGGGAGGGGGGGGGGGGGGTTGTGTCCAAAGGGACCGATGGTCTGGGACACAGAAGGACTTTACTAGTTTTATAAAGCGATGACATAGCTCACTGTAATACAACATTGTTTTTCAAAGTCATAGATGATGACGAATACTTTGCTTCTTTCTATGCTTTATATTTTTCTTTATTTTTTCCTTTTATGTGTTTTTTTTTTTATTGCTGACTTGTTCTGATGAAAACTTTAAATAAAGATTATATAAAAAAAAAGTGAATAGCTTTCTACCTGCTATAGATATATCTTAAAGTGGTATTAGGCCTGATTCACACCTATGCATTTTTAGTGCTTCTTCAATTTTGCAGATTTGTACTACAGAACGTGTTCCATGGAAAGCCATGTTAAATGGACTGTAGTGCAAAACTGCACAATGCAAAAAGAACTAAAAATGCATAGGTGTGAATCAGGCCTAAGGCCTGGTTCACACCTATGCATTTTTTAGTGCATTTTCAGTTTTGCAGAAGCACACTACAGTCCATTTAACACGGTTTCCTATGGATGTAGTTCACATCTGTGCATTTTTATGGAAAGGGCCAGGGACTTTTTTCTGGTTTTTGGTTCCATGGACTTCAATGGATCAAAAGGGTGTATTGAAAAACGCAAAATGCACCTGCAATATGCAAACTGCAACCTGCAGAAGTGTGAATCGGGCCTCAGGCTCGATTCACACCTATGCATGTTGCTTTTGAGCGTTTTTGGAGTTTTTTTTTAATGCTTGCCACGTTTTTGAGCAGCGTTTTTGTAGCGTTTTTACAGCGTTTTTGCGGCGTTTTTGCCGCGTTTTGCTGTTTTTTTTTTTTTTGTTTTTTTTTTTTATTACAGTTTTTTTTACAGTCTAAAAAAAAGATTAAAAAAATTTTTTTTAAAAATGGCAAAAACGCTGCAAAAACGCTGCACTTGCGTTTTTGATGCTTGTCCATTGTATTCTATTACATGCAAAACGCTGCATTTTGCATGAAAAAAAGTCCTTGACCCTTTCCAAAAATGCAGAGATACAAAAAGGCATTGATGTGAACATGTTCCATAGGAACCCATGTTAAAAAATTCCCATGCATTTCTGCAAAATGCAAAATGCATCAAAAAACGCGCTAGTGTGAATGGAGCCTTAAACTCAAAACCAAAAATGTAATATATTGCAGCTTACTAATAAATGTGGTGGCTTCATTATTTTTCTTTTCTTTGGCTCCCCCCCCCCCCTCTCTGTTTTCACCTGGTGATCTGGCCAGTAACACCCCTCAGGTATTAGTGAAACATATTTCCGTATGGTTGAGCACAGGAGGCACAGCAGAATTGTCAGTCTTGGGGGGGGGGGGGGGAGTGTCCTGTTAAATGTATTAGCAGGTTTAGATACACTACCAAATTGAAGCCAAACTCCAGCTTAGACCTTATAATTAGTTGCAGCAACAAATAATTACTTTTGGGATATAGGTTTTACATGAAAAAGTAAAAGCTGATCATTAAAATCATGAATCCCTGCAAATACTAAATGTTTTGTCTCATTCATGTAAACTGATACATTTTGCCAGAAAGCTTGTGCTTTTGAAAAACAACAGATTTGCTGGCTGGATCACTAGATGAAAAATAGAAGAAATCAAGCCTAAAAAGGAAACTAATGCAACCATCACATCTAAGAACTGGTAAGCTGAAATATAATAAATGTTTGCTTTCGGGTTTAATACTGCTTTATTACGTGACTGGACATACCCTTTAATTTAGGATGAATGTGCATCATTTTATTTTAGATACTGTTGAATTTTTTTTTATACTATTTTTTTTCTAATCGATATTGATACAGGTTGCTAACCTGTCCAAACAATTGTACCCCTTTCTACTGGTAAGGTCAGTGGGCATCCCACAGATATAAAGATTGTTACCCAATTTGGCCAAAGTCATCCAAAGTCTATGTCTTGTTTATATAAGATAAGAAGAAGCTAATAAGACCTTTATTGTCATTGTAAAATTAATTTACGAGGTTACAATGCTACTTCGCAAAATATAAAAAAACATAAAAACAATATTTTTTACACACTTCAAACACATATATGCAAATGTAAAATTAGCCCTGATGTGGAGGATTCAACTGTTGCTCATGAGGGTAAAGGAGATTCATCATTGTAGCTATTCGGAGGTTTCTAGATCAGATATCTATTTTTTGTCTAGTAATGGTTTGATTTTTTCCAAATTCCACTTTGTACTGAAAATCTCTTGTGTTATTGCATAATAATAATTATATATAAATAATATATGCCTGGCTACCCTACTTTCTCTCCTCTGAAATTCCAACACTCATTCTTGGTGACTACAACATCCCTGTTAATCTTAACACTCCCGCTACTTCTAAGCTGCTGAGCCTAACCTCCTCTTTTGACCTAAAACAATGGACAAGCGCTTCTACTCACTCTGTTGGCAACTGCCTTGACCTCATATTCTCCTACCTATGCACTCTGCACACCCTCTCCAATATTCCTTTTCCTCTTTCTGATCACCACCTTATTAGTTTCCCTCTCTCCTTGTCTGCCTCCTCCTTGCCTTCCAACTACCAAACTATTACCCGTAGTAACCTTCGCAATCTTAACCCTTCTCTTCTTTTTCTGCTACAGATTGTCTACGACAAAATCTCATCCTTGGCTTGCCCCAACTTGGCCACTTCTGCCTACAACAGTTCACTGTCATCCACCCTGGATACCTTCACCCCCCTGGCTACACACAGAATCAGGCCCCGACCGCTTCAACCCTGGCAGATTAACAATACCAGAAGCCTTAAAAAAACGTAGCCGCGCTCTTGAGCGTCTGTGGCGTAAAGATTTCATACAATATAAATCTGCCGTCCAAAAATACCATTCCTGCCTGCACACTGCCAAACGGACCTACTTTATCACTCTCATTAACACCCTCTCACGCAGTCCCCATCAACTCTTTTCTACCTTTACCACTCCTACTTCGTCCTCCATTACCCCCACCCACTAACTTACTACCCAGGAGATTGCTAATCACTTCAAAAATAAGATTGAGACAATTAGTCTCGAGATTTCCGCTCTACAGACATCTCCCTTACTTTACACTACTTGTCCTCCTGCACAATCAATACTTCCCTCTTTTAACCCAGCTACTATAGAGGAGGTCACTAAACTTTTTTCTAATGCCCACCTTACCTCCTGCCCCTGGACCCTGTTCCTTCTCAAATACTACAGTCACCATCTGACTCAATCTTACACTCCTTAACTCATATCTTCAACCTCTCACTCTCTACTGACATCTTCCCCAACCCTCTAAAACATGCGCTAGTCACTCCCATACCAAAAAAGGCCTCAGACCCCACCAATCTTAACAACCTAAGACCCATCTCTTTACTCCCTTTTGCCTCCAAACTCCTTGAACGTTTAGTCTACAACCGGCTGAGCAACTACCTCCATTAAGAATAACCTTCTTGATCCCCTTCAGTCTGGATTTCGCTCACTGGACTCCACAGAAACTGCCCTCCTAAAACTCACAAACGACTTACTAACAGCCAAAACCAATAGTCATTATTCCATACTCTTACACCTTTCTGCTGCCTTTGATACAGTTGACCACCCCCTCCTCCTCAAAAAATCTCAATTTGCTTGGTCTCCATGGCTGCACTCTCCGTTGGTTTGAATCTTACCTATCTCATCGCACCTTCAGTGTCACTTACAACTCCACTTCCTCTTTTCCAACTCCTCTTACCGTTGGGGTCCCCCAAGGTTCTGTACTTGGACCTGTACTATTCTCGATCTACACGTCCTCCCTGGGTCAGCTGATAGCCTCCCATGACTTTCACTACTATTTATATGCTGATGACACCCAAATCTATCTCTCTGCCCCTCAGCTCACCCCATCAATCTCCTCAGGCATCACTGATCTACTAACAGACATATCAGCCTGGATGTCAAATCACTTCCTCAAACTTAATCTATCTAAAACCGAGCTCTTAATATTTTCTCCCCCACGTGCCCCCTCCCCTGACTTCTCTGTCAAGATCAATGACACATCTATTAGTCCGTCCCCACATGCCAGGGTGCTAGGGGTAACCTTAGACTCTGAACTGTCCTTTCAGGCCCACATACAATCCCTGTCCAAATCATGCCGCCATAGCCTCCGCAACATTTCCAGAATATGCCCCTTTTTAAGTAATGACACCACCAAGCTTCTAATTCACTCCCTGGCTATCTCTCGCCTCGACTATTGCAACTCCCTCCCCATTGGATTACCTTTTCATAGACTATCCCCCCTTCAGTCCATAATGAATGCCGCTGCAAGACTCATCCACCTTAACAACCATTCAGTGTCCTCCACCCCTCTCTGCTGATCCCTCCACTGGCTTCCACTCACCCAATAAATAAAATTAAACGAATAAAAAGTACTAACAATAATTTACAAAGCCATCCATAACTCTGCCCTCAGCTACATCACTAACCCAGTCCCAAAATACCAACCAAGCCGCTCTCTTCGGTCATCCCAAGACATCCTGCTCTCTAGCTCCCTTGTCACCTCCTCCCATGCTCGCCTCCAGGATTTCTCCAGTCTCCAGCTTCTCCCATTCTTTGGAACTCGCTACCCCAATCTGTCCGACTGTCCCCTAATCTATCCATCTTTAGGCGAACCCTGAAAACCCCCTTCTCTTCAAAGAAGCCTATCCTGCTTCTAACTAACACTGTTTTACTTCCTCCATCAGCTCATCCCCCCCACAGCTATTACCTTTTGTATCAATTGACCCTTCCTTTTTAGATTGTAAGCTCTAACGAGCAGGGCCCTCTGATACCTCTTGTACCAAATTGTAATGTAACTGTAATGTCTGCCCTCATGTTGTAAAGCGCTGCGCAAACTGTTGGCACTATATAAAACCTGAATAATAATATATTAGTATTATTAAAAAACAAAATAACGAAATACCCTGCTGTACTTCCAGAGCACTAGATGGAGTATAGAACACATAGCAGTTTTCTGATGATGAAGTCTGCTACAAAATTCGATCTCTGCAGGTGTGTTTGTAATTACCCATTGCTCAGCACAGTGTTTCTACAATTATTAGCAGCTTTAGTGTTGTATTTGCTTTGACCTAACCTGTACCTTAGATCAATATAAACCAACAGAATTTCTACTTGTGCAATTGATTGTGGAGAGATGTCTGGATTTTCCGCTGTTCTGACACACATATACCTGGGAAACCATTAAACCTTCCAATGCTATATTAACTTGCCAAATTCTGAATATTGTAGCATTATTTTGATGCACTTGCATTTCATGTAAGCCATCATGTGCCTTCATAATTGCCAGCCCAAAATAAGTGGTCAATCCATGAAAAATATGAACTAATGAAAGCATAAGAGCAATATAAATATTATTTACAGTTATATATATATAGTTATAATATAATTTTGTTGAAAACGATTCAGGAACGAAATTTGACTTCTCCATCTGCAGAGCTTGAAAGTTGAAATTAACTTTTTTTATTGAGGTGAAATCTGCATTTTCCCCATACTCCAGTAAATTACATTTTTTTTACAGAAGAACTGATACATTCGTGGGTGGGCACTGGTCATACAAAAATGTATTTGTCATTGCTGTTATCCTCCTGTTGCTGAGGCTGTAGTAAGGGTGTTGGTTAGGAATGTTATTAAAAATTGCGCTCCATGGGCCTAGTGTCTGGTCTCTACAAGATCCTGACAGACTCAGTTAGCCCCGGAAAACTATCCTATGGAGAGAAATGGTAAAGAGACTTAGGCAGCACTCCTGACCAAGAGGACTGGAACTACATATGGCAGGCCACCGTCAAATGCTTGCTTTATAATCTGGCTGAAGAAAATGCTTATAAACTGGTCTTACACTGGTACATGACCCCTGACTGTCTATCTAGATTTGTCCCCAAAGTCTCTCCTCACTGTTTTTGAGGATGTAACGAGTGTGGCACTCTACTGCATATCTGGTGGTTCTGCTCCAAGGCCCCCCTCTTCTGAAAACATGTTTACAATATGCTGCAGTCGGTCCTGCACACTAATTTTGTCTGTAGCCCCTGGGAAGCTCTCCTAAACAAATCAGTCCTGCACCTAGATAGGTATCAGAAAAAAACGGGTGGGTTTGTGTTCCTGGTAGCCTGACAAACACTAGCTAAGGCCTGGAGGCCACTGTCCGTTAGCTTTGCTGAAATTAAACAAAGACTTATGGGGACAATAATACATAAATATATAACTTCCATACTGGCCTTCTTGCGCTGTAACTGACTATGCATTCCAGCATAGCTGTCAGTCGGGCCTCCCGGGATCTCTTGCACTTCTCCTTCCATCTCCTCCTCATGGTTTTGTCCCCTCACCGCCCCCACCCATATTCCCCCTCTCTCCCAACCCTTCCCTCTTCTCACCCATGTCCCTCCTGTATTGTCTTCTACACAGGCCTGTGAACTCCTATCTTCACCCCATTCAATGCCATTGGTCGGATAGTCAATGAGAAATCCTCATGGGACTTTACACTCAGTTTTTGCTTATTAAACCACCCCTGTACTCCCTCTGGTTACAATGTTTTACATGTTTAATAAAGTTTTTTTTTTTTACATTTTGGGAGATTCCTCCCCACTATGTATAACACAATTATTTGTTTTCTCTGTATCCCATGTCTCATAAAAGAGTTCGCTGTATGTCACCTAACGAAAATTCAATACATTTTTTGTGAAATAAAATGCAATTATTCTTTGTGGTTGTCAGTATAGCCTGTGCAAAAGCCTGATGTATAAAACATTTTTTTTCCTAAAACAGTCTACCTGTCCATCATATACCTGTGTCATATCTAAGGCTAGTGCACAGCTGAAAAATAATTAGATAAAAGTCTTGAAGACGGCAAAGTTTATTTGGTGGGAGCCTTGCACAAGCAAAGGTTTCCTTGGTGGGATCCTTACCAGGCAACATTTATTTGGTGGGAGCCTTGCACAAGAAATTGTTCATTTGGTGGGAACCTTACACAACATAGCACTTCTTTCATTGGGAGCCTTACACAAACCAGCTTTCATCTGTTGGGTGCCTTACACAAGGGAACATTCATTTGATGGGAGACTTACATAAAGGAATATTCATTACACAAGGGTACATTCATTATGTGGGTGCCTTACACGAGCAAATGTTTTTTTGGTAATATTAATTTGGTGGACGCCTTGCACAAGCAAGCGTTCATTTGGTGGGAGCCTTACACAAGGGAACATTCAACTGGTTCGAGCCTTACACAAGGGGAACATTCATTAGGTTGAAGCCTTGCACAAGGGACCATTCATTTGGTGAAAGCATTGCACAAGTGAACATTTATTTACTGAGAGCCTTATACAAAGGAACATTCCTTTGGTGAGAGTCTTGCACAAGTGAAGGTTTATTTTTTTTTGCAGGGAGCCTTACATGAAGGGAATATTTATTAGAAAAGGAGCCTTACACAAGGGAATATTTATATGGTGGGAACCTTGCACAAGTAAACTTTAATTTGGTAGGAGCCTTGCACAAGGGGACATTCATTTGTTGGGAGCCAATACAACTGAATACACAGTATATCTATGAATCAGAGGCATTCACATCTTTTTTGGTGTTTTACATAACTCTAATGCCCCGTACACACGGTCGGACATTGATCGGACATTCCGACAACAAAATCCTAGGATTTTTTCTGACGGATATTGGCTCAAACTTGTCTTGCATACACACGGTCACACAAAGTTGTCGGAAAATCTGATCATTCTGAACGCGGTGACGTAAAATACGCACGTCGGGACTATAAACGGGGCAGTAGCCAATAGCTTTCATCTCTTTATTTATTCTGAGCATGCGTGGCACTTTGTGCGTCGAATTTGTGTACACATGATCGGAAATTCCGACAACGGATTTTGTTGTCGGAAAATTTTATAGCCTGCTCTCAAACCTTGTGTGTCGGAAAATCCAATGGAAAATGTGTGATGGAGCCTACACACGGTCGGAATTTCCGACAACAAGGTCCTATCACACATTTTCCGACCGTGTGTACGGGGCATAAGAGGTTTCAGCTTGGCATACTTTTATTCTGTCTCACACATTTGTTGTCTACTACAGATCTTACCAGTCATCTATGCAATAACTGGACTTTCTCTCTGGAGAGAGAAAAAAAAGGTTTTTTCAGAACTATCAAATGCGTTTTTATGCAATCATTTGATATTATAATCATTGATATTATAAACAAGTTCTACTATATATACATGGTGTCCATCATGCTATTGCTTGAATTTATGTATGTAATTCAAGAACATACCACTGTGCTTATGTATGTCCATTCCATCCTACTGTATCCTCACCTTTCCTTGCTCCCTTGTGGCTCAGAAATGCCTCCTTGGGAATACCCAGTTCTTCCAGGCATGGAGGAACTCCCCTTGCTCTCACAAAACATTAAAAAACACACAAGAGGGCGCAACTCCTTGTGCATTAAAACCATACAATTTATTAGATCCCAAATAACAAATGGATACTCACAAGCATAAATGATCAACAGGCTTATAACTTGTATGCTTCAGCCTGGGGCAGGAGGTCCCATCACAAAATCATATGGAAGAGCTAACACGTTTCGTGGGTCATGCCCCCTTCCTCAGAGCCCCCTTCTGTATGACCCCCAAAATGCATTATCTCTTCCATCTGATGATTTTGTGATGGGACCTACTGCCCAAGGCAGAAGCATATGAGTTATAAGTCTGTTGATCTTTTATGTTTGTGAGGAACCATTTGTTATTTGGGATTTAATAAATTGCATGGTGGTAATGCACAAGAAGTTGCACCCTCTTGTGTGTTTTTTGAAGTTGATTAGAGATTTACAGATCTGTGGAGGGCTGTATCTGAAGAAGCATTGCACACCTTGTTACTGTCTCCTGGAGTACTGTAGATGAGCACTGGAGTGTTTATTTTTTGGTCTCACAAAACAGTGTTGGTATCTGAGTAGCCAATTATTATGCTGGCTGTCACATGGGGATAAGGTGAGAGGTCTTCGCTCAGACCAGAACAACTTGGAGCTTACACAGGACTTCTTTTCTTCAATCCTTTGAGCAGTGGGGAATTGAAGGGTAACTAGAAGCAGCTGGGGATGGCGGATAAAGCCCAGGGACCATAAAAATCCCATTCCCTGGTGGGAATTGAATCCAATACCCTGATGTAAGAAGATAAGCTAATTCCTGTTCATTTGGGCATTACTGGGCAAGGGCCACCCAATGACTGCTACGCTTTGCCTGAGGATTTTTGTAGTATATTTGAAAAATAAAAAAATCTCTCTGAGTACCTCTGGTAATTGTAAATTCTGGTAGTTGAGTCCGTTATGGTTATCTGATTCTTTGGTTGCGGATAGGTACCAGACTGAGATAAACTCGTACTAACTGTCAAAAGCCCTTAGTGCCTCGATCCCTACCACTTGGGGCGCTTTTATGGTGATTATGTGGGGTTCTTTTGCCCTGGCTATTAATGTGGCCCATAAGGCCTCTAGGTCCAAACAAGTGGATACAGAAAATGATCTTTGCACCGCAGAACAACAATACTCTGCAAATCCCACCCCTGGCACCTATGCCACATGTAAAGATAAAGCTAGAATATTAGATCTGGTTCTTCTGGAACATACCCAGAAGAAGTTAACTTACTAAAGAAAATATTCCAATTTGGGGACAAAAATAGTCACTTACTGGCGTACCTGCCAAAACCGAACAGTCAACCTTGTCCTTTTCCTAGAATCATAGACTCTACTGGCAGCCTAGTTGTACAAACGAAAGAGGTAGTACAGACGTTTGTGAACTTTTACACTGATCTGAACACAACAAGCGCACACCATACTATAGTTGAATTAGATGACTATTTATATCATATTGACCTACCTAAACTTTCTCTGGCCTAAGTATCTTTGTTGGAAGCTGCCTTACCGCCAGATGAACTTGAGGTTGCCATGCTCTCATTTGTTCATAATAAGACACTGGGATTAGACGGTTTTCCCAAATAATAGGGTATTCAGTATAAAGAGGTTTTGATTCCTTATTTACTTTAGGTCTTCACTCATGCCTTTGAGGCCCTCATTCCCAAGCCTCACAAGAACCATTTTTACTGTACATCCTATAGACCTATTTCATTGATAAATTCAGATGTCAAGATCCTGACCAAAGTTTTGGCACACAAGCTTAATGGGGTGATTTAGTATGCTCTGTTCAGACGGGATTTATCCCCTGCCGATTGACCTCCATAAGCTTATGTAGACCTTTTACATATTTGCAGGCTACTCATGAAACTATGGGTTCCAGAATTGTACTGGCTCTGGACATAAAGCATTTAATTTAATAGAATGTCCATACCTGCAATAGCTTGTGGCGAAATTTGGTTTTGGGCCCTCTTTCCTTCAGTGGGTGCAATTTATTTATTTAAGGTACTTGTATAGCTCTGTTAATTTACGCAGCGCTTTACATATACATTGTGCATTCACATTAGTCCCTGCCTCAAGGAGCTTAAAGATTTCTAACTCATATTCATACATACACATACAAGGGGCAAGACAGACAAGACAGGATACAATTAACCTACCAGAGTGTTGGAGGAAACCACTGTGCAATTGAGGTATAACACACCCCAGGCCTGGCTACGGGTAAATAATTATATATAAGCTCTCTTTTCTGTTTCCAGATATTTTTAAGATGATTTTTTTGCCGTGCTTCCTCTATACAAGGAGTCACTTTAAAGCCATTGACTCCTTGCTATTGTCCTTTTTTTGGGAGGATAGGCCTGCTAGAATAGCTAAAGATACTTTGCAACTATCACCCTCGGAGGGAGGTTTAGCTATGCCCAAACTATGGTCATATTACTTTGCTTCTAAGCTTTCCCATGCTCACTGGTGTTTTCACCTAAAGACGAACAATGTGGCAACGGCACTGGAGGCAGCAATTCTTTCGTCCTATGAATCCCTGCAAAATCTTGTCCACAGTCTACCCAATTGCGAGAAGGTACCAAAATACTTACCATGGCTCTCCGCGTTTTTAAGGCATCCCAATTAGTTGATGATAGGGGATCAGGTGGTCTCTCACCTAACGCCCCCTTACTGTATGGCACAACCCATGGTTTCATGAGTTCTATCTCCAATATGATGGGCTATTCTGGGCCTGTCATGGAGTTAAAACTGTTTCACATTTGTATCAGATGGGACCTTCAAAACTTTTTTTGGCTTCAAACGAGATTATAACACACAGAGCACTGCCTATTTTAGATACTTACAAATCCATCACACAGCCCCTGTTCAATTTGGGATTCTTAAATAAAAGCTCCCGACACCTCCAAAAAATACTGTAACTGCTGACTTTTAATATTAGGACACTTACCTGTCCAGGGATCTAGCGATGTCCTCACCTGAGCCAATTCTTCAGATGCCGCGATGATCTGAGCCGGAAATGGAAGCTGGTACCTGTCAAAACCTGTCAAATGTCTTAACCAAACTGAACCCAGTTGGAAAAGGGATATATCTGAGTTGACAGAGGAAGTGTGGCAGGTAATTTTACCTTTACAAGCTCCTATGGTTATCTCTGCTTGAGATAGGGTGAGGCAAACAAAATTCCTACATCGCTCATACTATACTCCAAAAATTCTTTGTAGGATGGGTAGGCTTCCCTCTCCTGTTTGTGCCAAATACTGTAGAGCAGTGGGATCATTTTACCATATGGTCTGGGAATGCCCACGAATACAAGCCTTTTGGTCCAAGGTCACAAACTTTAGGTTACTCTCCCTAATGGAATGAAAACACTTCTACATTTACGTTTTTTCTGTGCTAAGAAATTAATAATTATGCATTGGAAATCCATTGTCCTCCCCTCCATACCTTTATGACTAGCTTGTTAATAAGACAATTCCCATGTGCAAATTCACATATGAGGTGAGGGGATGCCTTAAGAAGTTTGATAAAGTATGGTCCCCCAGGCTAGATTCCCAAGATACAGTTACTCCAGAATAGTGTTATGTGCCTATATGTACATAATTACAGTACTTACTGCCATTGGCGGTCATTTGGTGTACCCATGCTTTCAAACCTTTTATAATGATTTATTTCCCGAGCTATGTTTCTGTCTTGGGACACAAGTATTTTGGTCCTTTTCACTTATCACTGCGCTTGTATGTATGGACATGCTGTTATTTCATCTTCTTTTGTAACCTTCTGAGGCATGTGTTGGCTTTATATCTTTGCTTGGATTTGTTTTATTTTTTTTGTAAAAACATGAGGACATTTCAATAAAATGTACCCTTACAAAAAAGAAAAAAGAAAGAAAAATAAAATAATCTAAATAGAGGAACAATGCGGAAGAGCTTTTAGTGAAAGCATAAAATAGCCTAGACATGAAGTGGTGAATCAACATTCAATGTGCAATAAATATGAACGCCAATCTGTTCTGTTACTCTATTTTATATGATCCATGTTTGTAAAGATTTGACACATTATTAAATGCTACAAATTATCTGACATTAAAATGAGATGAGAGCTGCAGGCAGTCATACTCTTATAATACATAAAATAATACAGACTTTGCAGCTTCCTGGCTTACAACGACACATCGTTCATTTGATCAACTTACATTTATCCGGCATATATATTTTGGTGACATATTGCATTATCAATGTCAGACATTAGTCTTGTCTGCGCTTAATGCAGATTGTCATTTTATTATATGTGTATATCAGCCTCCCCTCCCCGCCCTCCTACTGTTTTTCAGCTGTGCCAGAAAGGCTTTGAATTAAATGCAATGCAATTATTAATAATATCACTCCATATAGATTGTGACTGAGAATCAATAATAAACTTTAAATGGCGGTGTTTGGCATTTAAACAACATGTACAACCGCGGTATGTGTGATTAGACACAGTGCATATGTTCAGAACTATGTGTCATTTCCTGATATTGCTTGTCAATTAACCTGCCATTGATTTAGAAAAGCTCATTTTTTTCTTGAGATTGAGAACTGTTTTTAGTATAGTAGACATGCAGCATGAATTTGATTATTTTTTTTCCTTCATTTTCAGGTTTTACATTAACTGCCTAATGGGGTTGTGGCACCTTAGACACTAAAGCAAGTTTTATATACTCTATAATCTATGGTGTATTTTAGGTCAGTACGTGATTTAAGTGTAGCGCCCACCACCTTTAGGTGGGTGCTAGTAGGTAAGTGTTGGGTAAATTGCCAGTGCCTTACCCTGTTTGTTCAGGCCTGGTTGGTGTATTTGGTTGGGAGATTTGATAGAATAGAGGAGGGTGTGGCCACCTACACTCTGTCCTGAAGGATTTCCCTTACTTTCCCTGAAATGTTCTGGAAGGTAGGTGGACTGGGCAGCAGAGTGGAAGGTAGTTCATGAAGACCGCTCTGAGCCAATCATTGTTTTGTTTGGACAGAGGCGGGACCATATAAAAACTAAGGTCACGTGCTTCCTGGGAGTTGGAGATGGGAACTGAATCCAGAGAAGCAGCAGAAATGTAACCAGAAAAGAGCAGGCTTGAAGGCCTGGAGGTGCAATGCCTCCAGCGCTGGACAGCAGGAACAAAACCTGAAGGCCTGAGGGTTCAGAGACCTCAGCGCTGGATGGTTCAACAACACCAATTCACCACAAGAAATTCCGGGAGAATTGGACCGGGTATATCAACCTGGGATGCACCGGACCATGCGGAGCGCGAAGTAGCTGCCAAAAGGAGGGAGTAGACTGGGATCGGCTTTCTGTGGCAATCATGGACTGTCGGTGGGAGAGAGCAAGGGAGTGCAACCCAGCGGTACTCAATTCATCCAGAACTTTCCTGAACTTACGTGGGAGGACTGCAGGAGTCAAGATAGGCAGGTGAGGCCTGGGGCTTTGAGCGTCCACATACCAGTGTCTTTCAGAGGGGAACTGGTCAGTTCATTATAGGAGAGGACACTGGATACACAAAGGAACCAGAGACTGAGAGGCAGCTCATATTTCCCTAAGAAATCCTGTAACACACTGCAATCAAGCGAATAAAGTTCTCTGTTTAAAAAGTTATTGAACTGTCTGCTGATGTAATTCGTGCAGGGGTGGAAGAACGGAAACAGTTAACAGAAAGGTATGAACACACCCAGCAGCTCCCAAGGGAGTAGTGCGCTACATAAGTTATTATTGTATTTTGTGTTGTTATATACACATTTTATTGGCATGCTCAAAAGGCAGGTTTGTCATGCCATGCACTTTTAATTTAGCAAGGCAGCAAACACTGTTTAAAGTGGTTGTAAAGTGTAAATGTTTTTCTACCTTAATGCATTCTCTGCATTAAGTTAAAAAAAACACCCCACTACCTCTACTCTCCATCCTCACATCTAAATACTTACCTGGCTCCTGGCTCTTCGCCAACGCTGTCTCGGCTCCAGCATTACTACCTTCACTTTCTGCTTTCACAGGAGAAACTGAGGGCAGCAGAGTCATAGGCTCCTGCTGTTATCAATCAAACTTCTTTGAGGAAGGAGCGGTTCTGTGTGTGTCTATGGATGCACACAGCCTGGCTCGCATAGGTGCTTCCTTAGCACCTGGCTTGCTAAGGAGGCACCCGGAAGAAGGAGAAGCAATATTGTTGCATGGAGTAGGTAAGTATTACCTAAAAATATATATTTTAGTATCACTTTAAATGCAGGAGGGCTTTGTACACCATAAAACAAACAAAACATCTGCTTGTCTCAACCACTAACTAAACTCATGTCAGTTCCTGAATCCTGACTAACAGGATGCCTGAAATGGGTTCCCCAAAACAAATAGGCAACTCTTTTTCTTCTATTTTTAGTGTTTGGTCAGCGCTCAGCCTTTTCACCCACAGCAGAGAGAGTGAGAGAGAGATCTGAGCATCAGTCAGTTTGCATATATAAGGGTCCGTGCACAGCTGAGACTAATGCTGGCCATACACTGTTCGAAAAATTGGCCGAACCCATTTTCGAAAAACGAATATTCGGCCGTGAGAGCAAACTATAGTGCCATCATGTAATGACCGATAAATCGTTCAGTGGGCATAAATGAATCCATTTTTTGTTATTTTTTTTTTACATATACCTAGTACAAACAGTTTGGACAGGAAACACATTATCCTTTCAATTTATCGTTCGTTCGGCAGAAAATTTCCAAACTTGTCCTTCGTTTTTTTGGCTCAACGTTTATCAATTTTGCGCCCATTAACTGTCTAAATGACTGAATTTCGGACGATTTTTCGTATAGGGTATGGCCAGCATTAGACTCAGCTGTGCACAGACCCTTATACATGCAAACTGACTGATGCTCAGATCTCTCTCTCACTCTCTCTGCTGTGGGTGAAAAGGCTGAGTGCTGACCAGGTAAGATGTTGACCTAGGAATGGAGGCTTTATCTCTCCCAGGGCTCTACAAAGCATCCAGGCTCCAGGACCCAGAACCAAACCTATTAAGATTCTAGGAAAATCAAAGTTTGTTTTCTCCACATTAGCCATAAACCCTGGAGTCTTTCAGTCTGAGTAGGTGAAAAACCTAGAGGCGAAAGAAGGTTTTAGAGCTAGGTTGCTGGAAAAATTAATTATTATAGCGCCACATCCCTTCAATATGTATAGAATATAGAAAGGTTATTTTTGGACTTTTTAAGCGCATATGGGACAAAAATATAGAAAAAATAAATTTAATAGATTAAAATTTTAAATTGAATACATAAAACATTCATACATTCGATCAATAGAATATACAGAGGAAGGTGCACATCTGATTTATCTCTGCATGTTTCGCCTTTTATGGCTTCTCCAGGAGATCTTTTACAGCAGGCCCTGTATATTAGATGATCTAAAATGGAGTATCATAGAGAGGGACAGAAAATGCTAGGAGGATATACCATAGGTCCATCTGTATGGAACAATAATAAAAAATATATCTGAGGAATAATTCTTTTATGATTGAATGCAAGGGACAATTAGTCTAGGAGGAATTGCCTACCTTAAACTGCCCAAACAAAATACATGGAATAGGAGAATAACTTTAAATCCTTGTCAAAAATGGAACCAACAGGAAAGAAGATATTCCCTGAAGGCTTTGGCATTGATATCCCGGATGTTCCTTGAATCAAACAAGCACAGATTAAAAAACTGTGTCGGAACAAAACATAGGGAATATCGATCAGTGATCCAAATACCTGTTCATCACAGGAGCGCACCTCCAAGGTTCCTATCCTCACGAGGACCAGACACTGAATGGTAAACGCTTCCTGTTATATCCACCTCCAGTTCATCTGGCGCCAAATCCTTGGCGCCAAAAATGAACTGAGGACAACTGTAAAGCTGAACGTCAGATCCCGCTGCACCGGAAGTGACATTCAACGTCAACGGAGGTGACGCGGTAGCAGCCCAAACAGACGCCAGAAATGAAGAGGAGATCTATGCGATGTCTCACTTCTGAACAAGAAAAAAATGGAAACACCAATCAGTATGTGGGACTGTTTCATGCCTTTGATGTTTCCAAAATTAAATTCTTTGCTCTAGAATATGTACCTGATTTTGATAGAGGTGGAGATATTGATAGGGTGCTCCTCCAACGTGAATCCAAATGGATACATACCTTACCTGCTACTATCCATCCAGGCTTAAACTAATCTCTTAGCTTTAAGCCATTTCTATAGTTATATAGCCATTGTTCATGGGGACTTTATTCTCCTAGATAAAATTGTGTATTTCAAAGTTTAATAATATTTGTAATTTAATAATTGTTAACGGACTGGATAGTTTATTAATACTTTTGATGCCAGAGTCTGGACCATAGCCGTGTTAGGTCAACAACAAAAATTTAAATATACGGTACTTCATAAATTTTCTGTATATTCCTTTGCCCCACCACTGTAACCCCCTGCACATCTGCACCACCACTGTACTAAGGTGATAAATTTTGTAGTACTAACAAATAAACACGGTGTAGAAAACATCAAAGATGGTGCATCATCAATAAGAAAGAGAAATGTGTATGCTCTTACCAGAACAGGCATGTGAAGAAAAAAATTGCTTCTTTGCTGCCACTTCCAGTGATGTCTCCTCATTGGAGAGGAGACATCACTGGAAGTGGCAGCAAAGAAGCAATTTTTTTCTTCACATACCATCCGAATGAGAGAGTCCACTTGATCTTTACCACCAAGATCCAGCCTCGGTGCTCTTTCGATCGGAGGTCCGTTTGGAGGTCATCTACTATTCCCCTGGATTCCATTCCTGAGGTCCTGGACCCTTTTGGAGTTCCATACATTTTGCCGGTTGCTCATCTGCCCCACCACTGTAACCCCCTGTACATCTGCACCACCACTGTACCACCCTGCTCATCTGTGCCACCAATGTACCCCCTTTCTCATCTGCCCCACCACTGTAACCCCCTGCACATCTGTCCCACCACTGTACTGCCCTGCACATCTGCCCCACCTCTGTACCCCCTGTTCATCTGTCCCACCACTGTAACCCCCTTTCTCATCTGCCCCACCAATATTCCCCCTTTCTTATCTGCCCCACCACTGTACCTCTATGCACATCTGCTCCACCACTGAACCATCTTCTCATCTGCCCCACCACTGTAACCCCCTTTCTCATCTGCCCCACGACTGCACTCCCTGCACATCCGTCCCACCTCTGTTCTCCCTGCTCTTCTGCTCCACCACTGTAACCCCCTGCTCAAGTGTTCAACCAACCTACCTCCTTTCCCCTCTGCACATCTGCCCCACCTCTGTACCTCCTTTCTCCTCTGCCCCAACACTGAACCCCCCTGCTCATCTTCCCTACCACTGTAACCCCCTTCTCATCTGGCCCAACACTGAACCCCCACTGCTCATCTGTCCCACCATTGTAACCCCCAGCTCATCTGCCCCATCACTGTACCCCTCTGCTTTTCTGTTCCACCGCTGAACCCCCTTCTCATCCTTCCCACCACTTTACCTTCTGCACATCTGCCCCACCACTGTACCCCCTTGCTCTTCTGTCCCACCACTGTAACCCCCTGCTCATCTGCCCCATCAATGTACCTCCCTGCACATCTGCTCCACCGCTGTATCCCCATGCTCTTCTGTCTCGCTACTGAATCACATTCTCATCTGTCTTAACACTGAACCCATCTGCTCATCTGCCGCACCACTGTAACCCGCTTTCTCATTTGCCCCACCAATGTACCTCCTGCACAACTGTCTCACCTCTGTACCCCTCTGCTCTCCTGCTCCACCACCGTAACCCCCTACTCATCTGCCCCACCAATACACTACCTTTCACATATGCCCCACTGCTCTACCCCCTGCTTTTCTGCCCCAACACTGAAACTCCCTGCTCATCTGGCCAAACAGTGAACCCCCCTGCTCATCTGGTCCATTACTGTACCCCCTGCTCTTCTTTCCCATCACTGTACCACCGTGCTCTTCTGTCCCACTGCTGCCCCCTTCTCATCTCTTCCACCACTGTACCTCCCTGCACATCTGCCCCACCGCTGTACCCTTCTGCTCTTCTGTTCCCCCTCTGAACCCCTCCTGCTCATCTGCTCCACCGCTGTACCCTCTTCCCATCTATGATATGCGTGATATGCAGAGTGGTTAAAGGAAGCAGAGATGAGAAACATCTACCTGTCCTGGCACACTCATCCTGCTGATCCACCTCTCGCATCCAGCCCACGTGCTTGTATGTGATGTATGTGATGTATGGGATGTATGGGATGTATGTGATGTCACATACAGGCATCTGAAATGGATGCGCAATGATGAGCTCAGGTCAGGGGCATTTTCTGAAAGCAGTGGGCCTGTGTGCAGGATCATAAGTTGGGCCCCCGCAGATGAGAAAAAGGGCGGCTCTCTGCGCCACAGCAAAAGTTGGGTGTGATTTTCATTGCACTGAATACTGGCTGTGGCTTAAAGGGACACAGAGTGCAGGGGTTCAGTAGAAAGTGACGACACCAGTGTCTGGGGTTACCTACCCCTGATCTAAAAGAACCAGATGATATAATGTTTCTTTTTATATTAGAGCTGAGCAATGTTGTGATAAACTTTGCCGACTTTTTTTTTTTTTTTTTTTTTGACAGCTGTCAGCTGTGAGCAGAGAACGGCTCTGCACTGAATCGTGGAAATGCCAGATTAAGATTGTGAGGGGGGTTGAATCGAGATCGCAATTTTTTTAATGATTAATCCTGCAGCTCTACCATATACAAATAGAGTCACTGTATTTGTATAATAACTCCATAACAAACAGGGCTCTTTGGTGTCCAAACCATCACTTCCAAGACTCCTTGTTCTTCTTTACCCAGAAGATAGTTCTTAATGACATGTGTTGCTGATTGTTGTAGGAAATTACGCATTTCATTGTGTGTTACTTCAGCGCCTAAGTGTAAAGCTGGCCTTAATCCAGAGTGTTTTTCTTCTTTACTAATGTTGCTGCACTACTGTTGGATTCCAGTTATCTCCTGAATAAATAAAAAGTAATTTATTGCAGTAGAAGTATTTCACTCACACCGCACAACATTTAATTTGACATCTCCAACATTCATTTGGATGTTCTGTATTTTATAAGGTTGAGCTGTATATTAGGCAGGCATTAAATATTACAATAGATAGAACTGAGAGAGACATACAGTATGTTACCTAAAAGACTGGCAGCTCTTTCGACATTATAGAACAATATCAAACTAGCTGTCTGTGTAGCCCACAAGGCAATCGACAAGTCAGCTACAACATCTGCTGATATAAAATCTGGGGAAACTATAAAGAGTCCATTCTTTCATATCATTCTGTATAGACTAAAGCTGGTCAGACGCGGTTTGATTTTTGTTTGAAAGTTCATAGAAATATTGTAACACCTTTCTTTCTTGCCATTTTTGAGTCAACTAATGTAACGTGAATGCCCTTTGAGGCTGAATTCATATATATGTGAATTTCTCCGCATCCAATTCGTATGACGGGAAAACGTGACCAGCTCTCAATGCTCTCACACATGTCCGGGGCGGCCGTGGAGCACATTGCAAAAGGGTCCTGTGTGTGTTTGGGTCCGGTTCAGGTGTGAATTCAGAATTAGGGTCTGAATTGCACCTGAACCGGTGAACAGATGCGCACCGGACCCCAGGCACGAACCCGGAAAAAAAAAAAACACGTTACAGTATGTTCAGGAAAAAATGTCCAACCTGCCAATTTGAAGCACACATTGATTTGATCCCCCTAATCATTAGAAAATCAAACAAACTTTTGAAAATTCAATTTTTCAAACAAAATTCTACTGGTGTATGACCAGCTAATTAAACTTGTGAGAGAGCGGAACAGCAAATTACAATCACTGCACATGACTAATAAGCATAAAGCCACACCATGAACATACTCCTCTTTATCTGGCAGTGGCTGTAACACTTGCAAAATGAAGTAAATTGTTTCTTCCACACACCAGCCAAGCCTTTCCCTTCTGAGACATCTCTACAACTGGACTCCTGTTCCAGATCAAACTTACTAAAGGAATGGTAAAGTTACCCAGCAAAAGACACCTGGAAAAAAAGGTAAGAACACATTTTTTGTTGTCACGGGTGCAGAGATGCTTGACTGATGCTGGCGATGGGAGCCTATAAGCCTTAAGTTAAACTAATGCTGCGTATACGACCGGACTTTTCAGCATCAAAGGTCCGACGGACCGAATCTGTCAGACAATTCGATCGTGTTTGGGCTTCATCGGACCTTTTCTGTCTAAAAATCTGACGGACCTTAGAAATAGAACATGTTTCAAATCTTTCCGATGGACTTGATCCCTATCGAAAAATACGTTCGTCTGTATGCTAGTCCGATGGACCAAAAACGACGCAAGGGCAGCTATTGGCTACTGGCTATGAACTTCCTTATTCTAGTCCCGTCGTACGTCATCATGTTCAAAACGATCGGACTTTGGTGTGATCATGTGTAGGCAAGTCTGTTTTGTTGGAACTCCATCGGAACTCCGTTGAAAAGTCCTTCGGAGTTTGGTCCGACGAAAAGTCCGCTCGTGTGTACGTGGCATTAGGCCCCTTTCACACGGGCAGCTGTTCTGCCGCTGTTAAAAGCATGTTTTGTTATTTTGAAATTCCAAGACTCCAAGCACAGCGATCACTTGCATTTGTACAATGCGATTAGCTGCGTTTACTTGCGTTTACATGCAGCTGCGTTTACAAGCGGCTGCGTTTAGCTGCGGTGAAACATTCTTGCCATTTCTGATGCACTTCCTGTTGTTTTTCTTTCCTTGTTGCCACTGCTGTCTGCAGGTGAAATAGTACACTGTGATTACCTGCAGTTATGTGCAGATAGCTGCAATAAATCGGTCCTGGACGCAGTCAAATTTATTTTTTCTAACCACACAAAACCCCATGTAATGAAACTGTTGCTAAATGCAGTGTGTGAATGGGGCCATAGGAAAGCATTGTGTGAGTTTAGCTGCGGTAGATAACTTGATCTATCCGCAGCTAAAAGCTGAATTCTATCCGCCCGTGTAAAAGGGGCCTTAAAGTATTACTAAAACCACAACAGTAAAATCAGTCTGTATATGGAGTAAAGCATGCTTGTTATAGTCACTGTGGATCCTAAGGGGTTAATTCTCTGCATTGTGTAAAAAGGCTGTTTGATCCTGTCTTCTTTAAACCTCCCCTTCTTCCACAGTCCCCTAACCATCTCCTGATAGAACGGAGCCTTGGGGCCACTCTGCACATGCTCAGTTTGCTGTGTAGTGCTAGAGAATTGTTTTTTTTTTTTCTTGGGAGGGTGCATGTGATCAGCACTGTCCAGACAGAGGGTCAGGGGCCCTGCAGCCTCATAGGACAGTTAGAGTAGAATGAAAACTCCTCCAACAGGCTTTAACTAGACACTGATAGAAGTCACAAGACTGCTATATACTGCTGTTTAGAAAAGATATTTAGCAGTTTGTATTTACTAAACTAATTGCATTTCCATGTTCTGTGTACTGTGGGAGACCAGATATAGTGAATGCAGGTTCCTGGGTTTAGTAACACTTTAAAGAAAAGCTAGAACTACCAGTGATTATTATTTTATTTTAATCTTTATTTAAGAGAAATGTTGGATCAGTATTCACAGTACAGGGCTATAATTGCAAAGCTAGGCACATGATCTACATTATGAAATACAGAGATAGGTAGGCCATACATTGTGCAATTTTTTTTTTCCTTCAACCAAGGGTTGAAGAAAAGAAAATTTCTCAATTCCCCAGTCAATGATGATGGGGGAATCCCTCCCACAGAGCTATTGTTTTCTGAGGGCGGGAGGATTCCCAATCGTCAGAATACAATGATCACTGCTTGTGGCTACAGCTGCCAGCATGGATTGAATGAAAAAAATAACAGACAGGTTGGTTGTGCTGAAGTCGATTGATAGATTGACTTCAATACAACCGGCATATAACCGGCATGTCCATACATGGATCAATTCTGCTGGTTCCTGCTGAACTTGGTTGGCTTTAGTACCTGGAAAATATGTCTGTGAATCACTCTTCACACCCAAAATTACAATAAAAAAATAAAAAAAACTAACAAAGTAACTTGGGGAGAGGAAAAGGTGAGGCGGGGAAGGGTAATGGGGGTGGGGAAAGGCGATTTAAGGACCACCTACTTCCTATGACGATTTATCTGCTTTTCCTGTATTTATGTAAACACAGCTGCTGGCTTTTTAACACCCCATCCAGGTTGCGGCTTCGGCAGCTCCCCCCCCCCGGTCTCATCCCGGGTCCTGGCGGTCGCTTATCCTTCCGGCCAATCAGGACTTAGGACTCGCGGCCAATTGGGCCTTAGGACTTCCGACCAATCGATTGACCGGGAGGAGAAACAGGAAGACATTAGTGAATATTACTTCGCTAATGTCCCACAACTGGGTGGGCTTGGGGAGCAGTGCTCCCCGAGCCTACCCTTTTTGAAGCCAATTAGAGCCTCAGGCTCTAATCATGTGCTTAAAAAAAAAAAACATTGAAATTCATGCGTCTGGCACCCTGCATGTAGTTTAGGGGCTGGGTCCATGGATTAGGGGGAGGTGCCCTTGCGCCCCGTATGAGTGGCACTACTGCCCTACAGCAGAAAATGCGGATAGGGAATGGGTAAGCAAACCCTGCACAATCCCAATATGACAGCACTCCTGTTAATACAAGGATGGTGGTGCTGTCCCAAGTTCTCTCCCAATCTGACAGCACTCCTCGCCAACTTGCCCAGCAGCAGCCTCTGGGGATCACTGGTATGAATGGCATTGGTTATCTTCAGACCTGTTCACAATGTACAAATGGGTTTGAAAGTAAACAAATGGTGACTAAGCACTGTACTCACTTCAGACATCAAAACTACAAACACAAGACTATCAGGTTCACACATGGTGGGGAAAGTGAGGACAATGGTGACTATTGTAATTACTTCAGAGATCAGAACTATGAGAATGGAGTTCCTTACAAACACACATTCATTCATAAATGTGGGAGTGGGATTCCAGTTGCAGAAGATGGTTGGGCTCACATACTGTGGGGAAGGGGGGTGCAGTTTGGGATGTTTGCCCTGTGCACTGGATGACCTTGTACTAACAAGGCCTAAGATAGATAAGGAACTTTGCACAAGGAACCTGGGGATTTCATACCAGAAATTCTCACCTCACTTGGATACACTTGCAAGCTTGTGGCTTGACTACACCGAAAAAGGACATTTAAGATTTGTGGAAATATTCATTTGAGTCTTCTAGGAAGAGGAAAGTCTCCCTTACTCACTCACACTGATCAGCCATAACATTATGACCACTAACAGGTAATTTGAAAAACATTGATTATCTAATTACAATGGCACCTGAAAGTGGGTGGGATATATTAAGTAGCAAGGGAACATGTTGTTCAATAGTATGATGTGTTGAAAGTAGAAAAAATGGGCAAGTCTAAGGATTTGACTATGACAAAGGCCAAATTGTAATGGCCAAATGACTGGGTTAGAGCAACTCCAAAACTGCAGCTCTTGTGGGATGTTCTCAGTCTGCATTGGTAAGGACCTAGCAAAAGTGATCCAAGGAAGGAAAACATGCAAACTGGTGGCAGGGTCAAGGCTGGCCAAGGTGCATGTGGGGAGTGAAGACTGGCCTGTGTAGTTTGATCCAATAGAATAGATCCAATCCAATAGAAGAGCTGCTGTTGCTCAAATTGATGAAAAAGATCATGCTGATTCTGATAGAAAGGTGTCAGAACACACAGCATATCACAGTTTGTTGGGTATGGGGCTATGTAGTTGAAGAATGGTCAGGGTGCCCATGCTGCCAGAGGCTCTAATTGGCTTCAAAAAAGGGTGGGCTCGGGGCGCCTTGAACCCACCCAGTTGTGTGACAATAGCAAATTAATATTCTCTATTGCCTTCCTGATTCTCCTCCTGGCCAATCAGGAAGCTGGTCTTAAGACCCAATTGACCAAGAGGAGACGCAATCGTATTGGCCGCCGCAGATTGATGACGTCACAACGACATCACCCGGCTCCTCCTCTTGTCCCTACTTAAACAGCCAACGCCATTTGCTTGACGATCGTGGTAAGAACCTGATGCCAGGTAAAGATCTCCAACAGAAGACTGCCGTCATCCCTCTCTATTGGGCCAGTCAGAGCCCCGACTATCATCTCTCTTTCGGGCAGGACAAAGCCCCCGACTACCATATCTCTTTTGGGCCAGTCAGAGCCCCCGGCTATCATCTCTCTTTCGGGCAGGACAGAGCCCCTGACTACCACATCTCTTTTGGGCCGGTCAGAGCCCCGACTATCATCTCACTTTTGGGCCGGATAGAGCCGCGTCTTCCACCTCACTTTTGGGCTGGACAAAGCCCCTCCAACTTCCACTTGTTTGGCCGGACAGAGCCCATGCCTCTCTAGTAGTCAGAGACTCTCCTCTGCCCTATCCACAGTCTACTTACTTTGCCCGAAGAAAACCTTACCTGTTCCTTTCCACATCGGAGACCAGTATATCTCTCAAGAAGCCACTGGGTGACCCCATCTCCAGGAATCCACTCACTGCAAGTATCTTTACGTTTCCTATAAACTTTATTCCTGTGTAGTGCTACTAAGCCTAAGTTGCCTCTGAAGCTCCCGTCGTGGCTGTGTATTACCACTCTAAATAAAACCAATTGTATTTCCAAACTTATCTGAGTCTTCCTAATAGCTGTTAAGGTTAAAGTTAAATGTTAAGAATATAGTATTCATAGACTTCCGAAGCTGTAATCCACGCAATCCAACATAGTTCACTGCCTGAAGCATTACACACAGGTTCTCTTTACAGAAATGCCATCACACTCAAGAGCATGCATTATATGCCCCAATTGATTGCATTATTTTGCAGACATTAGCAGATTACATAGGTCAGGTCCTGACTACGGCAATGTTAAAGTACTTTTGCTCAAAGTTTTGTGACAGTCTGCCTTATTTTCCCTCTTGTATCAGAGCAGAAGAGAAAATGGCAGAGCCTGCCTAATACCTTAAACTCAGGTGCTCAGTGGGATCAGGATCCTGTCCTTTTTTTTCCTATGATCTGTGTGAAACATGACTTGAGGGCAGGGAGGGGAGAGAGTGGGACAGACATTGGTGCATGCTGCCATTTTGGTGGGTGAAGTTTGAGTGGAATACACTGTAGACAGAACCCTAACAAATCAGAAATCCATAATTGATAGAATGTGTGTGCTCATCATTTAAACACAGAACAACAGTTAGGCTTTTCCTGACATTCAGTCACAATAAAAGGATGTGATTTTCTTTCTCTTTCCAATGCTCATTAGGTATGTGTAAAACAAAATAGAACAGCTCATTCAAAGTGAATTGGGCTAAATCACTGGAGGAAGCAAATCCTGGGATTTTGACAGCTACAAAATATCCTTGCCATTTTCGTTTGCATATGTACAGTTTTTAAAATTATTTGGCTCCCCCACGGTAACGAAGCAGCTAATTTTCCAGGGTTGTGTTGTTAGGCATTAGTCCCTTTTTAAATACATTTATATATTTTTTACAGGTAGTTATATAGCAGCAACAATTTACATAGCAATTTTCATATTGTACAGTCACATCAGTCCCTGCCCTCAAGAAGTTCACAATATAAGGTCGCGAATATCACATGCATACATAGGTCCAATTTAAACAGGAGTCAATTAGCCTACCCGCATGTCCCTTTGTTGTAAGGTAAACTATGCTAATACTTCTAGGCAAAGAGGCAATATATGTACTATTCCAGTTCATCGTCCTTACCTGTGTATGACCCATCTTTCTCCTGGACTTTGCCTTTGCTCCTGCATTAACCTTGTTCATCTGATCATTCTGACCTTGGCCCGTTTACTGGACCCATCTTTGTCTGCTGATTCTGTACTGCACTGCCCGGTTGTTACCGAGCTTGACCTGCTTCCTGGACTTGCTCTGCCTGCTGTCTCAGTCCCTTGTTACTCAGCTGCCGCTGGTCGCTGCCTGCAAACCAGCTTTGCTTCCATCTCCTGCTCTGGTGCCAAGATGCTTCAGTATCATGTTCTTAGGACTTCGACCCCCAGCTTCATCCAGCTAAGAGTGGACTTCACCAGCCAGCTACTCCGACACTCATGCCACTCCGTGCCCTCACACTCTCTGTCTCCGCGTTCAGGAGTGTTGGGCAGGAGGCACAAGAGAGGCCTCCACAACATTTCAGGTACGTGATAAGAGTCCATGGGTACACTCTTTCTCACAGCATGCTGAGCCTAGCAGCTCACAGCAATGCAGATCTGGACACCACAACTTCAGCAGGGTCCTACATAAGCAGGGAAACAGTCTTCCTCCAATCGCAGCACACAGTCCTCCACCCGCACCCTTATAGTTCCCTCTCCTCTGTGCCTACACAGCAGACACTACATAGCAGCAATCTCTGGGTAGGTACAGCAGGTTTCTCCGCAGCAACACAGCAGAGCACCAGGGTATCTCAGCAGCATCAGAAGGTTCCCTCAGCACAGAAGCCTCCTCCAACTCTTTACGTGAGACTGTCTACAGCTGTGTGGGCTTTACAGTCATCCCTCCCTGCTCCAATGCACCATCCTATTGGGACATGTAAATTGTTGTGCTCCCCTTACAGTCCAGATGACAGAAATGGTGTGGAGGCAGGTGGACGTTTCTCCAGCAGCTTTTTCCATCAGTCACAGTTCTCCTCTTTTCCCATACGACCGCACAGTCCATGTGTAACTGCATTACAGTGGCACAGGCCGTGCTACATACGTCAAAATGAAACATTCATCCTTGAACAGGGTTGGTGGTCTTCAATGACATGACATCTGAACTCCACGTATAATGCATGCAGTTATCATCTCTACCCCAGAGATTTGACAACAATTTGTACTTTTAGCCATATAAATCAAGGAACTAACACCTGTGCAGGCTTCATGACACCATCAATAGTATTATGTGAGTAGAATAGAAATTTTACTTAACATCCTGCTCTTGTAAAATCAAAGTCTACATATTCCATGGTGATTGGATTAAGGTGTCTTAAGATGTGGATATAAATGCTGGAGTAACTTCCAGACACTCACTGGAACTAAGGAAGGCTTGTGAATAACCTATAAAACATTACCGAGCAAGACAAAGGGAGAACATGCAAACTACATGCAGGTAGTGTCCAGGTTGGAATTTGAACTGAGGACTTTAATGCTGCAAGGCAGGAGTGATAACCAATAAACAAAACAAAGCTCAACACATGAGCACAATTTTGCTAGTGTATGAAAAGAGCTCACTTAGCATTTTTATTGCAATGATGCTGGATTAATTTCATACATTGCTACTGATTATTCCATTATTACACTGCACGAGGAAGGGGAGTGTCTTCTTTTTTCACTCTCCATACTTTATCTCTCATTACTATCTGCTGAATTCTATATTTCCTGTCAATTCTGTTGTTGTCCAAATACAAAAAAAAAAAAAAAAAAAAGATCAGCAAGGGAATATATGGTATTTAACTGTACAGGTTACACACATTCAGGGTATGGCCCCAGGGCCCTCCTATACCTTTTTGTATTAAACTGTACTGTAATTGTGCTGTCCCCCTTATACATTGTAAAGCGCTGCGTAAACTGTTGGCGCTATATAAATCTTGTATAATAATATAAATACCCCTGTTTTCTTTGTTGTTCAGTTCAGAACTGTCCTGGCGTGGTGGCCAGGCACTATACCATTGTGTATAAGACCTGGGGGCAACCGAGTACTGGTAGGCATGCTTTCCTTATGTGAAAGTGGGCTGCTATAGATAAAGAACACAGAAGCTAGCTATAGTGTTTGACCACCTGTGTTAGGGGTAATTGTGACATGTATGTCTTGACATAAAGCACTTCCATGTCAAGTCCCAAAGGCCATAGATGAAGTGAGGGGAGGGAAAACATGACATATTCATATACACACTGTTACCTCCTCTGAGGCACCATCTATAGCTTCTGAGATGAACAATTTGCCAGTGCCTCCAGGCTATGTCTTAGAGCACCAAGTGGGTTCTCTAAGCATAGGCATCCAAGACTCAAATCCATCCTTTGCAGATATGTTCTGGCTTTTACCAATGGGTATTACTGCTCAACATGGGAATTTATTTACCTTTCTTTTCGAGGAGTATGCTCTATTCTAAATCCACACACCAGGCACCAAACCTAAGAAGCATAAGTGGCAGTACTGCCGGATACACTTTATGCTGCAAAATGTTTATTGAAATCTTCTTAACACAGAACATTGCATCTTGATCTTTAGATTAGGCACTCCCAGCTATAACATTACTCAAATTTGTTTAGTGTCATATAACTTTCCTTCTCCACAAGAGTCTCTTCAAGCAATTCCTGGTGGAACATGGACCTCCCCCTGTGTTCCACGCAGGATGTGGGCGATAGGAGTGATCACATCGCAAGCCTAGGTGTTTTCATCATGCAGTGAAGGGTGTTACTCAGTGACTGCCCCCACTGAATGACCTTCAGCAACCAGTGCCTAGTCTCCTGAAAGAAGGAATGTTTCCTTCACTCATAGAATATTACCTCTAAATTGGCAATACTATGGCAGGGGGAATGGAACAAAACTATGTAACACCCCTTACAATCTTATGACCCTGCACAGTATTCTGTCTTTCTGCACCATTTTCTCCTTAAATGCTCCAGCTACAATTAATCCAAAATACATGTATAACTTGAAGAAAATGTAACTGATTTTATTTTCTCTCAATGATTCTAGAGGAGAACAAACCCTGTTAGATAATGCGATGGACAAGTAAAAGAAGATATGTATATTTAATGTGTATTTACTCTTGCTTACTTCTAATGGACACAATTACTTGTTGTTGCATTCCCTGTGGATCCTTCTTCTGCTAGAGATATACGGGTAAGGTTAAACCCTTCTGTGCTTCAGAGGTCTCCTTGCTTCAGGCCGTGATATCGCTAAAAGGTCTACACATGCAATATTTACCGCACACAGGAAGCTTTCTTCACCCTTTTTATATTTAATGGTATCATCCATTATTTTTATTGTTGTTGTCTCCCATCGATAATGCAATACAATCTTTAAAATAAAGGATCTAACAAGAGGCATTTAAGATTAGTGTGCCATTATTAGATTAATTAGAGACACACCAGAAATTAATCATTTACTTTTGAGTGGTTAATTTAGTTTTGGGTGAAGAGCATTTAAAGGAAAACAGTAATAATTTACAGTCTTTTTTTAAACATATTTGGATTGTTTACAACTTTGGGAGCTGGTCTTTACCATTATTTTCCCATGAATAGTATAAAATATATACAGTACAGTACAAATAGACATTTAATAAACTACTATAAATACTGTAGAGTGCTTGCATAACAGCATCAAAGCCTGCTTGTTGTTTCTAATACAAAATACTTACCGTCTACTGATTATTGTTCTCTCCTTTTAGACTTAAACAATAAAAAAAGTAAATGTATACAAATTACCTTAGATTGCCTTTGACCCTTTCGTATCCAGAGGCTATTGGTATCTAGATACACAGGCCAAATTAAGCCGCTTAAGTTTTCATCAGTTAATGTTACAGTAACTGTTTGATTTGCATTCCTAACAATGTGTATTTATTTTTTAAGAGCAAATAAGACTTTTATTTGTTATGCTGTTTAAAAAAAGCAACCCTTTTTCAGACATTTGAAAAAAAGCACAAAAAAATAAATCAATTGATTATTAGCTGACATAGTGATTACATTATCAAGAACTGCTCTGACAGGTTCCCAGTCATCAGTGGGCACTTAAAGTGGTTGTAAACCTCAGGCATCAAATATGAACAAAGCATAGCTCTCTCTCTATAGTGTGTACTTATCTCAACTGAGAGTACTAAGTGTCATTTCTCTCTGCTGCCCCGTGCCTTTGCTATCAGCATGAATCTCTTTTGACAAGTTTTCCTGACACCAAGAGAAAAAAGGTCACAGGGGAGGGAGCTCCAGCTCATTGACAGCCTCAGCTCTGTTCCTTTGAGCTGTTTGGAGGGGGTGTGTCTCTTCCCTCCAATCAGCTTTCAGAGCTCTCCTCACTGAGCTCTGCAGAGTGTAACTTTAGCTCTCCACCTCCTTTTTTCTGAACTCTCAGTCAAGCATGAAAGTTTCAGCGCTTTGAACAGCTGTAGAGAAGAGGGGACTGCAGATACACAGGTACAACTTATGTAGGAGGATTTGTTTCATCTCTGTGTGTGCATCACTTGAGTCCATACACTTCACTGGGTATATGTAAGGGCTTACAACCACTTTAAGCTATCAGACAAGATTGAGAGCCAGCGCCTGCACAAAGTTTCAGCTGCTGGCTTTCAATCGGGGGATATTTAATAACATATAAACAGATAGTGGGTGGAAAAGGGTTGAAGAAAATTGTATGACATATAATCACACACATAGGTTGGACTTGTGTCTTTTTTCAGCCTCACCTACTATGTAACTATGTATGGAATGTAACCTCTACATCTGTTGTCTAATTGTACAGATATTCCTGTCTGAAGGTTACCTGTGACTGGTTGCTGCAGCTGCTCATTCTACCTCTGCCTGTCAGATGGATGCGTTGGCACCTTTCACTTTTATACACAGATGAGTAAATATCAATCCATTGCATGTTTAAATTCTGCTTTTTTTATCTGTTTTTTTTCTAGCTTTGAATAGAGAGTGTAGAGTGCATGTGCAGAACCAAGTGGTTGTGTGGTGTCAACAAGCTGCACAGTAGAATTCTCACTGGATTGGGGGTGTGCTGGGGTTCAAGGGGAACTAAAACACAGATGTAATTGCAACTAAAGCTACGGCTCTCACTGCAATACTCAACTTGTCTCTGGTGCTGTTGCCTGCAGTCTCAACACTCTTGAGATCCAGTGTTGGTTTTCATATGGGTTGAATGATGCCCAGTATCATCCAGCCCATATCTCACCAGAGAATGCTGTAGGGAGCAGCACCACATCGTTATGTGTCACCTCAATCCTTAAAGCTGTAGGTTCAGGACCTGGTATTTTTTTGCGCAAAATGAGTTGGACTAGGATGCAGAGGATCCTGAGGCAGGTGAATGTACAAATTATATCAGGTTTACATTCTGGAGTGTAAGGGTTATGGGTTAGTGTAAAGGTTGCTTTAGGGTAGAGACTGTGCTTTGTCCATGCAGGTTAAAGCAGCAGGTTCACTTTAATGGTGGCCCCACCAGCAACACTTTACTTCCTTTCAGTTTCCTTCAGCTCAGTTTAGTGGATATTTGCAGGAATGGGAGAGCATATGGCTCACTCCCCTACCTCATATATGACAATATTGGCACTTGTGCAACTAGCTCAACTTGGAGCCTACACAGAGCTGTCAGTCCTCAGGTCTGCTTGCTGAACAGAGCAGCAAGGGGATCAGCTAATTAACCACTTGCGGACTGCCCGCAATGATGGGTACCTCGTGTAGGAAAAGTGACCTCATGGTACCTTGCTGCATGCTTCCCGGGTGAGGGAGAGCGCAAAGCAGGGATAAGAAACAAAAAGATCTGTTAGTAAAAGCAGCACACATTACACACATTAACACTTCTTAGGCACACATTTAACCCCTGATCACTCTAGATGTTAACCCCTTTCCAGCCAGTGTCATTAGTACAGTGATAATTAGTCAGTTCCCCCTCAGTATCAGTTAGTGTCAGACTTCCCACTACACTATTGCAGTCCCATTATAGGTCACTGATCACTGCCATTAGTAGAATTAAGTATAAAATTAGTATAAAAAAATCACACATATATATATATATATATATATATATATATATACATATATATATATATATATATATATATATACAGCATAATTTGTAGACACTATAACGTTCATTCAAATTAATCAATATAGACTTATTAGGATTTTTTTTTTACAAAAAACATGTAGCAGTGTACATGTTGGTCAAAATTTATGAATAAATTTGATTTTTTCAATTTTTTTATTGGTTGGATATGTTTTAAAGTAGAAAGAAAATAATATTGTTTTTTTTTTTTTTGTTTTTTCAAAATGTTCGGTCTTTTTTCCTTTTATATTGCAAAAAATAAAAAACCCAGTGGTGATCAAATACTACCAATAGAAATCTCTATTTGTGTGAAAAAAATTATATAAATTTCAGTAGCGCAGTGCTAAATAGCTAAAGGTGGGGGGACGGGTTACTGTGGAGGGCCTCTTTTAATAGCCAAATAAAAGGCTGTGCTTGTAAGATCTTTCTTGGAGAGCAAAAGACTTTCAAATTAACACATACTTTATACTGAAACAGGAAAAGAGTTGTAAAATTCTTTCCTTCGCTAGTGCTGAAATCCAACCTATCTTCCTTTCTACCATTGTGATCTGCTTTTGGGATGTTATTCAGATCAATGCTCCTATATTCAACTTTGGTGGGACTCTGACCACCTGAACCCCTTTGGAACAGGTATATATCTATGTCAATTTCTTTGACACCACCCAATATGTCTAGTGTTATGAGTAGGAAAAATGACTTGGCATGCTGCTCACTAGGGATGAGCTCGATGTTCGGGTTGAACATCGGGTGTTCGCCCGTTCGCAGAACAGCGAACATTATGGAGCGTTCGCGGGAAATTAGAGGGCCACAGAATGCCCCATAATGCTCTGGGAGATCGCAGTGCATTGCTGTATGATGATTGGCCAAAGCATGCACCGGACCTGCATGCTTTGGCCAATCATAGCGCGCTCTGCTGATATATATATATATATATATATATATATATATACACAGTCTCGTATATATATATATATATATATATATATATATATATATATATATATATATATGCAGCCATAGTACAGTTTCTAATACAGTGCAGGCAATGTACACAGTATCTAATACAGTGTGGACAGTTTCTACTACACTTCTGTTGGTATGCACAGTATACAATACAGTGCAGCTGTTGTACAGTTTCTAATACAGTGCAGGAGGTGTACACAGTATCTAATATAGTGTGTACAGTTTCTACTACTTTTCTGGTGGTGTACACAGCATCTAATACAGTGTGTACAGTTTCTAATACACTTCATGTGGTGTACACAGTATCTACTACAATGTGTACAGTTTCTACTACACTTCTGGTGGGGTATACACAGTATAAATTACAGTGCAGCCATAGTAAAGTTTCTAATACAGTGCAGGTGGTGTACACAGTATCTAATACAGTGTGTAGAATTTCTAATACACTTCTGTGTATAAAATACAGTGTAGTGTGGTGTGGCAAAACAAAAAATACATCATGTCCCGAAGGCCACCAAGAAGAGGCAGACGCTCACAGGCCACTAAAAGAGGGCAAGCAGCCTCTATGTCTACAGTCAACAGTGGTGGTCATGGACATGGTGCATCTTCTGCAGGTAGTGGTGGGGCACGCTTGTCCTTTTTTTCTGCTGCTGGCCATCCTATTGAGCCACAACATGCAGAAGAGTTGGTGGAGTTGATAACAAAGCCGTCCTCATCCTCATCCTCTGTCACCCAGGCTCAGAGTAGTTTGCCTTATAACGCAGCTGGCAAAGCAGGTTATTTCACCGGCTCCTTGTCCACA
This sequence comes from Lithobates clamitans, assembly GCA_037952925.1. Lineage (NCBI taxonomy): Eukaryota > Metazoa > Chordata > Amphibia > Anura > Ranidae > Lithobates > Lithobates clamitans. The sequence goes on from JBBGZY010000210.1 coordinate 626,247, forward strand.
GTCACTCCTTCCGTAGCCCCACCAGCACGGAGGAGTCCCCAAAATTATTCGACCACAGTGTTGGGTACACGCTGCTGGAGGATGCGCAGCGATTTGAAGGCTCCGATGTTGGCTCCCAGGTTGAGGAAGGGAGTAACGTGAGCCTAGAGAGAGGGGGTGCCACAGAAGGAAAATAAACTGGCAGTAATGTTCCCCCAGCTGCAGCATACTATTTATTCCAGTAATGAGGAGGGATGGGATGATGAGGTCAGTTGGGTGCCTGAGAGAAGAGAGGAGGAGGAGGCACAACTCCAACGAGGCAGAATGTCCTCTAGGGGGCAGCCACCCTATTGCATCACACCGCAGATCTCCGCAGGTGCAGGGCGCTGCTTACTCCCCGCTGACTTTTAAAAGGTCCTTGGTGTGGGCCTTTTTCGACATGTGTGCAGCAGATCACACCATTGCTGTTTGCAACCTATGTCTGAAGCAGATCAAGGATGGCCAGAACAGCAGCCGATTGGGCACCACATGCTTGACCAGACATATTATGACCTGCCATGCAGTCCGTTGGCAACAGCACTTGAAAGACCCACATAAAAAAAAAGCCGGACTTCTTGCTCCTCATCTGGGATCTCCAACCCTACTATACCTCCAGTACTCTCAAAAACCTGCACTGAGGAATGAAGGTATAGCAATAGGTGTCTCAAGTACTTGTAGCCAATCTGCTAGCAGTACACCACCAATTGATTTTAGCAGGCAAATTTCCCTACCCCAGTTGCTGAACCATAAAAAGAAAATCGGTCCCAGCCATCCACATGCTCAGCATCTAAATGCTAGCTTGGCCAAATTGCTAGCACTGCAACTGCTGCCTTTTCAGCTGGTACATTTTCTGCCCCCTTTTGTGAATTTGTGGAATGTGCTGTACCTCAGTGGCAGGTTCCAAAATGCCATTTCTTTTCACAGAAGGCCATTCCGGCTCTCAACTGGCATGTGGAAGGCAAAGTTTTGGCCTCGTTGGACAGGGCAGTCAGCGGTAAGGGTCATATTACCGCTGACTCATGCTCCAGCAGGCATGGGCAGGGACGTTACCTTTCCTTCATGGCGCACTGGGTAACTCTGCTGGCAGCTGGGAAGGATGCAGGACAAGGTTCAGTGTTGTTGGAGCTTGTTCTGCCACCACGCCTCCAAAATGCTAGTGGTGATTCTGCCACAGCTCTCTCCTCCACCCCTCCTCTTCCTCTTCCTCTATGGACTCTTCTGCAGATTTGTCCTCTGAACCAGCGGTGCTCCGTAAGCGTTCAAAGGGCTACGCAAGCAGTCAGGCTAAAAGATGCCATGCGGTGCTTGGGTTGGTCTGCTTAGGGGACAGGAGCCACACTGGGGCAGAGATTCTGCCAGCTCTGCAGAAGCAGGCTCAGAGGTGGTTGATGCCACACCAGCTTCAGCCAGGAATGGTTGTATGTGGCAATGGCACCAACCTTCTCTCCGCCTTCCAACAGGGAAACTTGACCCATGTTCCATGTTTGGCACACATCCTGAATTTGGTGGTGCAGCAGTTCTTGAGCAGATACCCAGGCTTACAGGATCTCCTGAGGCAAGCCAGAAAAGTCTGTGGTTATTTCTGCCAGTCACACAATGCCAGTGCTCGGCTGGCTGACATTCAAAGGGAATGCAACCTGCCCACTAACCACCTCATTTGTGACACGCCCACCAGGTGGAACTTAATGTTGGCAATGCTGCAGCGGCTGCACACAAAGCAGAGGGCCATCAATGTGTACCTGTGCAAGTATGGCACCAGGACAGGGTCAGGGGAGCTTTGGTTCTTTTTGCCACGCCAGTGGCTACTGATCAAGAATACATGCACTGTCCTGTCACTATTTGAGGAGGCCACAAGGATGGTGAGCAGTGACAATGCATGCATCAGTGACACTGTCCCTCTAGTCTTCCTGCTGGACAGGGCACTTGAGGCAGAACAGCAGGAGGACTTCCTTTCCTCTCAAGGCCACCTTTTTCCAGATAGCATTTCTGTGGGCCTGCCAAACACACAGGAAGAAGAGGAGGGTTGGGTTGCATGGATGTAGAGGATAACACTCAGCAGCAGTCTTCAAGGGATGGTTTTCAGTCCCCAGAAACCCAAGTAGTTGTACGTGGCTGGGAGGAGGTAGTTACGGATCATGTGATCCTTAGTGACCCAGAGGACTCAGAATCGAATGCCTCTTCAAACTTACGCTGCATGGCCTTTCAGATTCTACAAAGCCTGCGAAAGGACCCTAGGATTCGTGGTATCAAGGAGAAGGATCATTACTGGCTGGCAACCCTTCTTGATCCATGTTACAAGGGTAAGGTTGCAAAACTCTTCGCAGAGGGAGCAGAGGATGAAACATCTTTAGGAGGCCTTGAAGAAAGGTTTGTGCAACGCATTTCCAGACCCTGGGAGTTTATCATTTTCTGGTGCTGGACAACGTGTTGCTGAGGATTTGTTCAGTCAGAGGAAGAGCGGTGGAGAAGGTTGCTGTCTGACCGATGCCTTTAAACAATTTTCAGTCCTCAGTGCCAAGGTCTGAATGGTTCAAGCAACCATCACCAGCATCTGCTTTATATGATGCAGGAATATCTAGGGGCAAGAGCAGACTTGGAGACCTTTCCAACAGAGCATCCACTGGGTTACTGGGTCTTGAGGATGGACCACTGGCCAGAACTTGCCCAATATGCACTGGCCAGAACTTGCTCAATATGAGCTACTGGCCTGTCCTGCATCCAGTGTGCTTTCTGAATGCACATTCAGTGCTGCTGGAGGGTTTGTAACGGATCAAAGAGTGCGCCTGTCCACAGACTCAGTTGATAGGCTCACATTCATAAAAATGAATCAGTCTTGGATCAGCAGCTATCAAGCACCTGATGCTGATGTAACTGATTGAATTAGCTATGGATGTGGAATCCCTTGAAGACTGCCTATGCTGACTATCCTATTCCTCCTCAATCTTTATGATGCTAGCTTCCAACAATATTTTTGGTTTAGGGCACCACCACCCAAGGCCCAATTTTTCTGCCCCTGTTTAACAAGGGCATGTAATTAAAATTTTTGATATAATATTTCACAGCAGGGCCCATTCCTGTGCCCAACAAGAGTAACTGTGAGGGCTTACAGTGTTCTGATACCACCAACACCTAAGGCCCAATTTTCTGCAGAGTATATAGGGCAGGCCGTACAGTATATATACTGCTGTTCAGATTATATAGTGCCTGGGGGACCCCCACGCCATTTTTTTTTTATTTGGTGCGGGGTTCCCCTTACTATCCATACTAGATCTGAAGAGCCTGTTATGGATTTTGGGGGGGCATCCACTCCATTTTTTTTTTTTTGGTACTTTTATCTATATTGCCGGGATCCCACAATACATTACAGCCGCGAGCAGTTTTAAATGACATTTTTTTTCCTTTAGAAATGTAATTTTGCTGTGGCACTGTTATAAACATGGGAAAGATGCGCTATGTTACAGGCATACTAAGGACACCCCCCAGGCACGATATTTAAAGGAGTATTTAGTTTTTATTGTTTCACTTTAAGCATTATTAAAATCACTGCTCCCAAAAAACGGCCATTTTTTTTGTATTGATACATGTCCCCTGGGGCAGGACCCGGGTCCTCAAACACTTTTCATGGCAAAATCTTGCATATAAGCCTTTAAAATGAGCACTTTTGATTTTCCACGTTCGCGTCCCATAGAGTTTAACGGTGTTCGCACAAATTTTTTGCCTGTTTGCAAGTTCTGCTGCGAACCGAACTGGGGGGGGTGTTCGGCTCAACCCCACTGCTTACCAATAATATGCTTGGTAAGGGAAGCATTGTGTATTATTGTATGCATTACTCTAACTGCCTAACAGCTGATTTCCGCACTGGGAAATAATTTCTAAGTAATTGAATTTCCTGCCACACATTAGATTGTAATTGGTTTGATTGCAGATAAAAAGTTGGTACATAAAAGGCTAAGCACTCCAAACTCAAAGACTTAGCAATGAGTGCCAGAAGCAACTCTTTCACAACAGGAAATCTCAAGGAGAGGTGGTCTTTGTTATTTTTCAGGGTCTCCTGTAAAGCTATTTCCTTCTAACTGTGCTTGTCATTTTTTACAACTGAACTCAAGGCAAGCAGATAAATACACCATTGAAATACATATATCTGAGCCTTTTTACCTGCCATAGCATTTATATTTTTGTCCAAACTCCCAAGAATTTCACAGTTTTACCAGATAGCACGGCTTTGTGACCTGACTATTCAATGCCGCATTTTTCAATGCAGCTAGGTCATCTCCCTTCCCCTAGGTTGTAATTGGATAGGGAGGGAGCAGCAAGAGAGTAATCTCTCTGCTCTCTCTTCTTATCAGAATGTTTCTTGTCAGCACATGATTGGACCCAACTACTGCCCCTCCCTTTCCTGTGTGAATGCTGCAGATATGATTAAAGAGGAAAAAATTTAGTCAGATTCAATACTTATACAAGATGGATATAAAATACTTTTAAAGATTTTAAGAAGAATTTTAGCTTTACGTTGCAAATACACTTTAAAATCGTTTTCTTTAAATTTGCCCCCACCCATCAAGTGTTTCCTATCTGGTATTGTACTTGAAGCTGAAGGTAAGTTTAAGACCAGACTGGCAGCCCTTAGGTATGTGGGTGGAGTAAACTAAAATAAAAAAAATAGACAAGGAAAGTAGAGTTGTACTGTTTATTAAAGACTGGGCATTCTAAAACCCACTATTTGTAGGCCAATTGCTGTGTCTCAGGAAACAGAAAAGTTATACAGCCCAGAATCATGGGACAAGAACTTGCAGTGATACCAAATAATATATTTATACTGTATATTGTGATCTTGGGGGCATCATTAGCTTAGGGGTAGATGTTTTACATTAGGGCTTCCTTACATTAGGGTCCCTACATTAGGGCTTCCCACACAGGGGTCTTCACCATCAAAACAGACACAGTCCAAATACTAATGAGCCACCTGACTCTTTCTTCAACAGGGCTGCTTTCTAGGTTGGTCCGTAAGAGCATCCCACCTAACTCTCCTGGCTCCCTGGGTTCTCTGCTCTCAGCCTTGTAGTTGCAGCACCCTGCTGCATGGACCCACTCCCTGGCCTCTCAATAGGGTTCTCCTGACACCCCGGGCTCTCTTACTCCTTTGAGACTTCCAGATTTCCCTAGTACTCTGGACTTGCCTAGTTGTCTTGACCCTCTCAGTCTCTCAGACTCTCCCAGCCATCTCAACTCTCTCTCTCACTTACTCCCAGCTCTATGAAAAAGAGATCTCTCCTCCAGTATGTAGTACTTTATGTTAAGTATAGCACCTCTGTCTCCAGGAGCACACGCCTGTCTCCATACAGGAGCCCTGAGCTTTGTCCAAGGCTATCATTATAAGGGCTGTGCAAACCTGGAAAAACACCCTGCTAGTCTTCTGCAAGACCTGGACATTGGGTTGGAGATTCCTTCCCTCCCAAAGCACTTTAACGTTTCCAAACTACGGAGCCCAATCCAGGAATACCAAAATCTTGAGAAAGCTGTAAAAGAAGTTTTCTCAGCTCTTAGTTGATACTACAGTGTCCCGTACTCTGTATGCAACGCCTATGTCCTTCTTATAATCATTTTCATAGTGGCAGGACCTTATGCTGTCATAGATTTTATATATATATATATAGTTACATAATAGGTGAGGTTGAAAAAAGACACAAGTCCATCAAGTCCAACCTATGTGTGTGATTATATGTCAGTATTACCTTGTATATCCCTGTATGTTGCTGTCGCCCCCCCCCCCCCCCCCCCCGCTGAGACCACCGCCTGTGGAAGGGAATCCCACATCACATCCTTGCAGTAAAGAACCCTCTACGTTGTTTAAGGTTAAAACTCTTTTCTTCTAATTTTGATGAGTGGCCACGTGTCTTGTTAAACTCCCTTAAACCATTATTACTGTTATTATATTATTCCTATTTAATTTTTTTTTTAAAATATAACATTATTGTTAACAAAGACTACAGTTTAAATATCACATGATTTTTTTTTTTCAATAATTCTGTCCTCAAGGTACATGCTGGGGTGCTCTTTAGGATCACCTGTCAGCTGTATTGTTACATTTGTTATTTCTTATAAATTTGCAACCATTGTGGGAGCACTTCTGTGTTCTCCTCAGGAGAATCATAGTTGCCATGTCTTCCTATGTCCATTTGTCCTTTCTTAGTTTCAAACTGCTATAGCGCCATGTGTTGTTTTTTTTTGCAATATTTTTATTGTAATTTTCAAAATTCAATAACAAAAGAATAAAAAAAAAAGAGAGAGAGAGAGAAAATACAAAACAAGATAAAGAAAGAAAAAAAGCAACATAGTTTTGACATAATACATAGTTGACCATTCATAGTTGGTGTACAATGTATACATCCAGCATCGTCCAGCATCCTGTGAATCAAAGCTTCTAATAACAGTACATCAACTTAACTAGCTTCTTTTACAAAATATATTATTACCCACTTTGGTTTAAGCGTGGATGAAAAAAATATCTCCCAAACTAAGATTTGACTTTTAAAACTAGAAGTAGCAATAAAATCTAGTAAACACAGTGAAATAAATATTAATTTAAAAGAATTTTTATTGGACAAAGCTTACATACATTGTAAAAATAGTTATACTTAACAGAGCATGTTACATTCAATCCTGAATCAGTCCAGTTTAACCGTATACAAAGGAGGCTATTGAAAGTGGCTCAAAAAAATGATGTTAAAGAAAACAAAACAGGTATTACATAAAAAGGAAAGCCTTCATTGCTGTCATCAAAATATAAAGTCATGGCTGTCAGGGGGTCTATAACGAAGAGATTAACAGCGATGAAAATAGCTAGACCCCCAGAGGCGGGCGCCAGCCGGTCCGAGAGATCCATACACACCACCCCTTTGGGAACTCTCTGTGGGTATGTACGGAGCCCCCCCGGGGGCCCATGACCACCTAAACGGAAGTCAATCTTGCTCGAATGGAAAGGCTATAAAAGCGGAGCCCTCCCATTCCAAATGTGAGTCCATGGCGTTTGTCTATCAAATGTATAATCATGAGGATGAGTCCCTCCTGACAGCCAGACCTGAAACTACTAACACATCTCCCGTAATGGTGACAACAGGTCTTTCTTCCCAGTAGGAGAGCGAGGGAGTAAAATAAATATTAAACCAAAAATCAATAGATATCATATAGGAATAATTAAGTGGAGTATAGCTTGCAGAACAAATTAAAGGTTACATTTATGCTCTCAGGAATATACAGTACATCAAAAGATTATTTTGGGATAATTGTATTTATGTTTCAGTCTAGCTAAAGAATTAGATAGGAATTAACTGAGATATTTTGGAATCCAATAGTGTATGTTCCTTGAAGAGTTTCCATTTGTTGAAGAAGCAATTTGTAGGGCCAAATGCTTGAACTATTTTACCCAATTTTTCAATATACATTAGGGATTTCAGTTCCTTCTTCATCAGGCAATTTTAGGGTCCAAAGGTGAAGTCCACATCCACTTTAAAATAACTCTATGAGCCGTAAGCAGACATAGAAAAATCCAAGGAGGGATGGATATTAATCTTGGTAGTAAGGTTGGGTCAAAATGTCCATAAGATCTTTTTTTATCAACAAGCTGTGATGTAAGTCCTTGAACTTAGGACTAGATCCTAACTTGACAATTCCACATTCTATGAATTAATGTGGGATGTAACGTGCTACACCAGGATCATGTAGAAAATGTTGGATCTACTTTGTTAATCAGAAATGGCATAAAAGCGTTATCTATTAGTTTAAATTGAGTCTCCCTCCAATGTTCACTTTATATTAATTTGCATGTCTTCTGAAATCCCTCGAGGAGTTTATCAGCCAAAATATCATCTGGAAATTCTTTATACCAATTTTTTAAAAGTTGGTTAAATTGCAGTCTGGTGAACTGAAAACTGAAGGGTTAATAGAGATCAGATATTGAGAACAACTGACGTCATATTGCTTGATCTATTAGTGAGTGTAGAAAGGGATCCTTTTTGGGTTGTAATACAATTTCATATCTTTTATTGGTTGTATGAAGAAGCATGACAACTGGGTAATTGAAACTCTGAAGATATTTCATTAAAAGTTTTAATCCGTGAAGAGTTTAGATGAAAAATATATGCTACCGTTCCTAGCCCTTTGAATTTCCAAGTACTAATAACCTCAGAATCTATGGGAGAAAAACAAAGAGAAAGATTCTCTTAAGAGGGTCAACAAAGAACACATGGATCGATACAAACCAGCTTTAACAATATCCAAAAATACCAAAATAATAATTACAAAAAATGAAAAAAGCTATTTAGATAAACGGCTAACACAGGCCTAATTAAAATTGGACAACATTGTCACAGGGATAATAAAAGCAAGGGGAGCCGCGGCTGTACACCCACACATTCACACCAGACAATCACTATCCGCTCATAATATGATATACTAGTATGTTGTTGGTAGGTTCAAGCCTGGGTGGAGATTCATAAATAGGTAATTATTCTTGCAGAGAAATTCCCATCATGGTTAGAACGATCATACACCAACGATGTGGATGCGGGTTATGTGGGTGAACGATCTATTGTCTATCTATTGTCTATTGTGGTAATAGTCAATGCAAGTGGGTCATTCAAAAAAAGATGCAGACCATAGGCGAAATTTAATGATCAAAGATTCCAGCTTGTGAACCAAGCATTACAGGGAAATTCCGTTTTACAGCAAAAAAGATTGGAAATAAGGTGCAGAGGCAGCGAGATGTAGTCCAATGCAGACAACAGGAGGGGGATGCTATAAATGATATTGACATGTACTGCAAGTGCTGAGTGGGGCATAAAGTTCTTACCAACCACACAAGGTCCATCGTCAAGTTGTAGCACACCTTGATCCCTAAGTTGCTGTGTCTGCAGATACCACTTCGTACTGGCCAGTGGATAGAGACAAATAGGGAGTCGTCCCTCGCTGTAAAACCGCTGCCTTCGTGTTGTTCGTGGCTGAAGGGGAGAGCAGCCGTCAGCTGTTGGTTCTGTGTATAGACGCACCAGATCGTGGGGCACGCGGTTCCCAGTGACGTGCTGATGTCACACGGCTGACGCGTTTCACCAGCCAATGGACGCTGGTTTCTACAGAGCAAGGAGGAGTCAGCAAGGTAGACCTAAATAGATAGTAAAGGGTGCAATTACTGTCTATACCCACTAGATGTCATCCGAAACAACTCATATGCAGGAAATTCAGCAGAAGGAAATAAGTACTCAATAAGTGTAATAATAGAACAATAAGAAAAAGAAGGTGGGGGGGAGAAAAAAACTGACAAGGACCCCATTTCCCACCTTAGTGGACACTCTGAATACCAAACTCAAACTAGCCGTGGAAGCTGGCCTTCTTACTAAAAAGGAGTACCTGTATCTCAGAGCTGAAGATATTACTGTCCCAACCTTCTACATAATCCCCAAACTACACAAATCCCTAACTAACCCCCCAGGTAGGCCTATTGTCTCCGCCATCAAGGGTTCCCTAGAGAAAGTTGGTCAGTTTGTGGATTCAATGATCAAGAATATGGTAGTCAACTTTCCATCCTTTGTTCGTGACAGTAGAGATATACTTTTCAAATGATCTCATTTTTACTTGATGCCCTGCTAGTGGGGATCGATGTTGAGAGTCTATACACATCGATTCCCCATGACTGGGGTATTAAAGCCACAAAATCTTTCCTGGATGTTCACTACCCACTACTGGGAGCCCACAATGAATTCATTGTTGAATTACTCAAATTCATGCTGGACAATATTTTTTTCCAGTTCTTAGGGAAATTCTATCAACAGGTGAGAGGCACTAGTATGGGTGCCCCATGGGCCCCCTCCTATGCCTGTCTCCATCTTGGCCTCTGGGAGGAGGAGGTTGTGTATAAGTCCTTGATGTACCTCAGCCACTGTTCATTATGGCTGAGGTACATCGATGACGTGCTTATGGTATGGGAGGGATCAGAAGAACAACTTTTGGAGTTTCTGTCTCAATTAAATATTAATGAAAGAAATATACATTTGACTTACTCCTACAATACTGATACCCTCTCATTCCTTGATCTACAAATCACTAGATGTGAAAATAGGATTGTAACTAGCACATTTCGAAAAGAGACAGCAGCTAACACCCTCCTTCTAGCACAGAGCCACCATCCAAAATCCCTGATTAATGGGATACCCACAGGTCAATTTTTAAGGATCAGACGAAACTGCTATGAGGATGAACAGTTTCAGACTGAAGCATATGGGATGTATCAGAGATTCAGACAAAAGAGGATACTTGCATCGTTCCCTTAAAAAAGCTAAAAATAATGCACTAGGGAAGAAACGTGAAGACCTTCTGGTTACACAGACGAACTCCCAAAAACTTGATAAGTCAGAACAGGATTTTCCAAGGATCATCACCAGGTTCAGCTCCCAATGCACTACAGTTCAGGAGATTCTTAATAGACATTGGCATATTTTAAAATCTGCTCCACTAATTGCCAACATAGTCAGTCCCAGACCATTACTGACAGCTTAAAAGGGCGCGTAATTTAGGTGATGTCCTAGTCCATTCTGAGTATACATGAACTATTAGCAAAAACTGGCTTACTGGGTCAAAACCACCTCCTGGCATGCATGCATGTGGACATTGTACCATATGCAAATATGTACACCATACTGATGTGTTCGCCAATCCAAGAGGAGGCTAGGATTACAAAATTAAACAGTTTATTAACTGTTCAACTACACGTGTCATAGATATGCTTACTTGCCCCTGCAATAAAAATTATATAGGAAAAACCAAACGCCAACTCCGTATTAGGATTGGCGAGCACATCAGTGGTATTAAGAAAAAGGATGATGATCGTCCGATCCCTCTACACTTTGCCAAATTTCATAATGGTGATCCAAAAGACCTTACAGTTAAAAGGGATTTACGTGTTGAATCTGCCCCCCAGGAGAGGCGATTTTGACACCGTTCTCCTTCAAAAAAGAAAAAATGTGGACGTATTACTTGGACTCTTTAGTACCCAAAGGGTTAAATACCGAATGTAGTCTACAGCCCTTTTTGAAGAAGTGATAAGCCTTCCCTTGAAGTAGGTAAACTAAAAGTAAAATTAATTTACGAATGAGTAAGTCTTATCACTCTTCCCATCTTTGCCATCTTTTTTAATTATTAAGTCCTTTTCCATTTTCTCCCCCCTCCCCTCTTTTTCTTATTGTTCTATTAATACACTTATTGAGTACTTATTTCCTTCTGCTGAATGTCCTGCATATGAGTTATTTCGGATGACATCTAGTGGGTATAGACAGTAATTGCACCCTTTACTATCTATTTAAGTCTACCTTGCCGACTCCTCCTTGCTCTGAAGAAACCAGCGTCCATTGGCTGGTGAAACGTGTCAGCCGTGTGATGTCAGCACGTCACTGGGAACCGCGTGCCCCACGATCTGGTGCGTCTATACACAGAACCAACAGCTGACGGCTGCTCTCCCCTTCAGCTACGAACAACACGGAGGCAGCGGTTTTACAGCGAAGGACGACTCCCTATTTGTCTCTATCCACTGGCCAGTACGAAGTGGTATCTGCAGACACAGCAACTTAGGGATCAAGGTGTGCTACAACTTGACGACGGACCTTGTGTGGTTGGTGAGAACTTTATGCCCCACTCAGCACTTGCAGTACATGTCAATATCATTTATAGCATCCCCCTCCTGATGTCTGCACGGGAACGTTGTACAATTTTAATTAGGCCTGTGTTATTCGTTTATCTAAATTGCTTTTTTCATTTTTTGTAATTATTATTTTGGTATTTTTGGGTATTAATAAAGCTGGTTTGTATCGATCCATGTGTTCTTTGTTGACCCTATTAAGAGAATCTTTCCCTTTGTTTTTCCCTATATGCTATTAGGGCAGTTAGAACTGCATCCAGACCTCTGGTCTGTATGATTGATTTATACTCACCTGCTATTATAGCCAACTATTAATTAATTAATTCGGTTGATCCTGGCAAAACCTTTTCCTATTTTTTTTTTTTAACCTCAGAATCTATGCCAGGTATACAGTAAGTCTTGGATTATCATGTAGAGGGAGATATTTTGAGACTGTCAATGGGAGCCCAAGGGATATCTGGATTGTGCGCCAGGTGACGAGGGTATCTAGTAAAGGTAATTTGAGCTGTAATTTATTTGGTAAGGCCTTAGGACTGCAATGTAAAATGGCTGGCAAATTAAAGGGAGACGCCATTGCAGTCTCAAGCACATTATTAGTGTACAGTAAGTCAACTCCTCCAAAATCCAATCAATACCTATTCTTAATAAACATGCCAAGTTATACCTTCTAATGTTTGGGAGGCCCATTTCTCCTTCACTCTTCAGCAGGGCCAGATTAAGAGCATCATGGGCCTGGTGCTGAGAATTTCGGTGGGCCTTTTTATGGAAACAAAATGAAAATGCAAACAATTTTTCGCTAAAATGAATTAAATATACTCTCACCAGTAATACCAGCCGTGCAGCCTCTGAGCAGCAGCAATACCACCTGCTATGCGGTGTCTCACCAGCAGCAAGATAGGGAGACCACATTTCCAAACTGTCATTTAGGGACAACCCCCTCTTCCCAAAAAAGGATGAGGGTGGAGGATGTAGTCTCGGGGTTGGCAGGGAAATCGGCAGTGGAGGTGATTTGTCAGGCAAATGGCTGGTGTTAGTACTTAAAATCAATCATCCTGACACCATGCTTGATTTGGTGTCAGGATGATCAAATTCCATTATTTCAGTTACTACATTGTAATATATAGTGAAATAGTTCAACTCACCATCATGCAGAATCAGTGGGAACCTGAGCTTGTCACTTGCCACCAGATGCAGCTTGTCACTTGCCACCCATAGCCTGCCACCAGATGTAGAGTATCACTTTCCACAGTTGCCTGCCGCTAGATGCAGCATGTCACTTGCCACCAGCAGCCTGCCACCAGATACAGTGTGCCACTTGCAACCAGATACAGTGTGCCACTTGCTACCCACAGCCTGCCACAGATACAGTGTGCCACATGCTACCCACAGCCTGCCACAGATACAGTGTGCTACTTGCCACTAGAAGCCTGCCACCAGATACAGCATGCCACTTGCCACCAGCAGCCTGCCACCAGATACAATGTGCCACTTGCCACCAGATACAGTGTGCCACTTGCCACTAGCAGCCAGCCACCAGATACAGTGTGCCACTTGCCACTAGCAGCCAGCCACCAGATACAGTGGGCCACTTGACACCAGCAGCATGCCACCAGATACAGTGGGCCACTTGCCACCAGCAGCCTTTCACCAGATACAGTGCGCCACTTGCCAACCACAGCCTGCCACCAGATACAGTGTGCCACTTGCTACCGACAGCCTGTCACCAGATACATTGTGCCACTTGCCACCAGCAGCCTGCCACCAGATACAGTGTGTCACTTGCCACCAGCAGCCTGTCACCAGATACATTGTGCCACTTGCCACCAGATACAGTGTGCCGCCTGCCACCAGATACAGTGTTTCACATGCCACCACCAGCCTGTCACCATATACATTGTGCCACTTGCCACCAGATACAGTGTGCCACTTGCCACCAGCAGCCTGCCACCAGATACAATGTGTCACTTGCCACCAGCACCCTGCCGCCAGATACAGTGTGCCACTTGCCACCAGCAGCCTGCCACCAGATACAGTGTCACTTGCCACCAGCAGCCTTCCACCAGATACAGTGTGCCACTTGCCACCAGCAGCCTGCCACCAGATAGTGTGCCACTTGCCACCAGCAGCCTGCCACCAGATACAGTGTGCCACTTTCCACTAGCAGCCTGCCACCAGATACAGTGTGCCACTTGTCACCTGCAGCCTGCCACCAGATACAGTGTGCCACTTGCCACCAGCAGCTTTCATCAGATACAGTGTGCCACTTGCTACCAGCAGCCTGCCACCAGATAGTGTGCCACTTGCCACCATATACAGTGTGCCACTTGCCACCAGCAGCCTTTCACCAGATACAGTGTGCCATTTGCTACCAGCAGTCTGCCACCAGATACAGTGTGCCATTTGCTACCAGCAGCCTGCCACCAGATACAGTGTGCCACTTGCCACCAGATACAGTGTGCCACTTGCCACCAGCACCCTGCCACCAGATACAGTGTGCCACTTGTCACCAGCAGCCTTCCATCAGATACAGTGTGCCACTTGTCACCAGCAGCCTTCCATCAGATACAGTGTGCCACTTGCCAACCACAGCCTGCCACCAAATACAGTGTGCCACTTGCCACCAGCAGCCTGCCACCAGATAGTGTGCCACTTGCCACCAGCAGCCTGCCACTAGATACAGTGTGCCACTTGCCACCAGCAGCCTGCCACTAGATACAGTGTGCCACTTGTCACCTGCAGCCTGCCACCAGATACAGTGTGCCACTAGCAGCCTTTCACCAGATACAGTGTGCCACTTGCCACTGACAGCCTGTCACCAGATACAGCATGTCACTTGCCACCAGCAGCCTGCCACTAGCAGCGTGCCACCACATACAGTGTGCAACTTGCCATCAGATGCAATGTGCCACTTGCCACCAGCAGCCTGACCCCAGATACAGCGTGTCACTTGCCACCAGCAGCCTGCCACCAGATACAGTGTGCCACTTGCCACCAGCAGCCTGCCACTCCCTCCAGGACTCTTCCAGGATGGAAAGAAGGGACAGGGGCTGCATAGTCAAACAAATCCCTGGAGCCCCCACCCCTCCTCATCTGGGATGGTATGGTTGTGTGTAAAATGAATGCCAGCAGTATTGATCAGACCAAGTTCTATAGAGGGGGGTGTGTACAGCCTTTGGGCTCACACTGGTGTGCTGCAGTTTGGGCGCACTGCTTGTGTATCTGCAGTTTTAGCTGCAGACCTATTGTTTTATATCAGGTTGCATATTTTTGCCGCATATTCTGACAGTGCGCCAAAGATAAAATGCAGCACGCAGGAATTTTGGTGCGCTTTCAGAAAAAACATGCAACCTAATAAAAATCAATAGGACTGTGGGTAAAACACAGGAAAACTGCGGATACACCAGCAATGGCCAAAACACAGCAAAGCAGTGTGAACCCACCTAAAAGCACAAGGAGCCAAGTCTACATATTGACTGCAGTTATAAGAGCCATTGCTGAAGATAAAGGTAAAAGAGGGGGAGAGAAGGGAGATAAGAGTCCAGTCACTGAGCTCACACTTGGATGGTCGGAAGCTCATCACTCAGATATGTGTTCAGTTCACCTTCTATCTGCCGGCTGCTCTGTTCACAATTTCCCAGCCCACACGGCTCCTTCACTGCACACAGAGAGAGGAGAGAGGGGAGGGGGAAGGCAGAGCCATTTGTGTAGGGGGGGAACTGTGCACCGTGACACTAATAACCACAGTAAGCCAACACAGATGCAGCCAGACACCCCTACATTTACACACAGCTTCTCCTGTCCCATAGAAGTTTATGGACAGGAGAAAATCGGCCTTTTACTGTTGGCTGGGAGGGCCGATTTTAAGGCAGGGGCCTGGAGCTGCAGCTCCATCAGCCCCTATGTTAATCCGGCCCTGCTCTTCAGGATATAATGTTTAGATAGAGCTGTTGCTTGGCATTGAGTAGTTCTGCTTTATTTTATCCCTATGTTGTTTTGGAGTTCTGTTTTCTACAGCTGTATTGCATTTAATGAATAGGTGGCAATGCTATTACTTTCATTTGCCATGTTATCATTGTGATTAGATCCTTCATTAACCTGCCAATATCATGCAGAGTTTTTAATATCTCTATATTATTTTGTGCAAAAGGCAAAAATATAATTACCTTCTATTCTCTACATGTGGTCGTAATAAAAAGAATTAGACCTTAGACAACAGTTAATAATATATCACACTGCTAGCATTACATTCCATACACACAAACCCTTTAACTTCCATCAAATAATAAGGTATTTAAAACATCCCTATATACAGTATATGCTTATATATATCCATCTCTAGTCTTCTCTATATTCCCCTGGAAACATATGAAAGGCTTCTGGGTAATGCCATGTTTTGCATGGCAGAACTGTAAGTGAATGGCCTAGCCTTAAGATGTTTAAAGTTATAATTTCAGTCAGGGAATCCTTACTCTCTACAAATAATACCCCCAACTCCAATGCCCTTCTTACTTACCTAAATCCGCGGTCGTGTAACACCTTGGGTCCTAAGGTCCTTGGAACCTGAAGATGGTCCTTCAGGTTCCCATGTCACTGCCTTGGTGATGTGGACATTTCCTATTGGCTGTTCAGTGGCAGGGTTTACCTAAGCTCCAGAAGACTGCAGCTGTGTGATAACATTATGATGAGAGGACCAGTTGGATTTGCAGTCTCCACCACTGGAAGAGGTGCTGGTGAGGGATACATTTGGGTGGCTTCTGATAAAAAAAAAGGTTCTACAGGTTTTTGTGTAGAAAAGGTAGGTAGATAGGTGGGGGTTTGCATTTCCCTGGAGATGAAGTTTAAAGTATATGTAACCCCAAACAATTAACTTCTCTTAAATGTTACATTTGGTCTGTTAAGTATAACAATACACTCATTTTTTGTGAATAATAAAGTATTCTGATTTTGTTATATCTACAGTGGGGCAAAAAAGTATTTAGTCAGCCACCAATTGCGCAAGTTCTCCCACTTAAAAAGATGAGAGAGGCCTGTAATTGTCATCATAGGTATACCTCAATTATGAGAGACAAAATGTGGAAACAAATCCAGACAATCACATTGTCTGATTTTTTAAATAATTTATTTGCAAATTATGGTGGAAAATAAGTATTTGGTCAATATCAAAAGTTCATCTCAATACTTTGTTATATATCCTTTGTTGGCAATGACAAAGGTCAAACGTTTTCTGTAAGTCTTTACAAGGTTGTCACACACTGTTGCTGGTATGTTGGCCCATTCCTCCATGCAGATCTCCTCTAGAGCAGTGATGTTTTGGGGCTGTCGCTGGGCAACACAGACTTTCAGCTCCCTCCAAAGGTTTTCTATGGGGTTGAGATCTGGAGACTGGCTAGGCCACTCCAGGACCTTGAAATGCTTCTTACGAAGCCACTCCTTCATTGCCCGGGCGGTGTGTTTGGGATCATTGTCATGCTGAAAGACCCAGCTACGTTTCATCTTCAATGCCCTTGCTGATGGGAGGAGGTTTGCACTCAAAATCTCACGATACATGGCCCCATTCATTCTTTTATGTACACGGATCAGTCGTCCTGTTCCCTTTGCAGAGAAACAGCCCCAAAGAATGATGTTGCCACCCCCATGCTTCACAGTAGGTATGGTGTTCTTTGGTTGCAACTCAGCATTCTCTTTCCTCCAAACATGACGAGTTGTGTTTCTACCAAACACTTCTACTTTGGTTTCATCTGACCATATGACATTCTCCCAATTCTCTTCTGGATCATCCAAATGCTCTCTAGCAAACCTCAGACGGGCCCGGACATGTACTGGCTTAAAGCGGAGCTCCACCCGATTTTATGACAATAGCTGTAGAGGATTACCGCAATGTCCTAATGAAAAAACAACACTTTTTTTTTTTCCACTGTACCTTTGTTGATCAGATCATCTTTTTGTGTTCCAGGATGTACAGCCTGCGGATATGGGCGGGTTTAGTGCGGCTAACTCTTCATTTCCTATTAGCCGCACTGGCTCCTGGGAGCTTGTGTCATTGTTCCCAGGAGTCAGTGCGGCGGCCTGGCACGAGTTATCACGAGATTTTAATCCTGGAAGTGAACCTGAGCTGTTTACGGCGCTCCGATTTATGGTTACGTGAGATCAGGAATACAGCGGGCGGTGCATGCTGGTCGATCAGCGGCACAATATCCCGGAAGAGGATGCCTGTGGGCTTCACATGCCCACAGGCAAGATGAGAACCGTCATTAGAAATGTTTAAAAGTTCATTTTTTGGGAGAAAACTGACATCCGAAAGTAACAGAAACGGAAAAAGTGAGTAACATATTTCAATGATATAATCTTTGTCATTTTCCAAAAATAAAAAAAAGTTGTAGACAGTGGAACCCCACTTTAAGCAGGGGGATACGTCTGGCACTGCAGGATCTGAGTCCCTGGCGGTAGTGTGTTACTGATGGTAGCCTTTGTTATGTTGGTCCCAGCTCTCTGCAGGTCATTCACTAGGTCCCCCCGTGTGGTTCTGGGATTTTCGATCACCGTTCTTGTGATCATTTTGACCCCACGGGGTGAGCTCTTGCGTGGAGTCCCAGATCGAGGGAGATTATCAGTGGTCTTGTATGTCTTCCATTTTCTAATTATTGCTCCCACAGTTGATTTCTTCACACCAAGCTGCTTGCCTATTGCAGATTCAGTCTTCCCAGCCTGGTGCAGGTCTACAATTTTGTTTCTGGTGTCCTTCGACAGCTCTTCAGTCTTCACCATAGTGGAGTTTGGAATGTGACTGTTTGAGGTTGTGGACAGGTGTCTTTTATACTGATATCAAGTTCAAACAGGTGCCATTAATACAGGTAATGAGTGGAGGACAGAGGAGCCTCGTTAAGAAGAAGATACAGGTCTGTGAGAGCCAGAAATCTTGCTTGTTTGTAGGTGACCAAATACTTATTTTCCACCATAATTCGCAAATAAATTTTTTCAAAAATCAGACAATGTGATTGTCTGGATTTGTTTCCACATTTTGTCTCTCATAGTTGAGGTATACCTATGATAACAATTACAGGCCTCTCTCATCTTTTTAAGTGGGAGAACTTGCACAATTGGTGGCTGACTAAATACTTTTTTGCCCCACTGTATTCAAAAAGTGAAAAACATACCTGTTCATTTTGTCAGAAATTTAGAGCTGTCCTGTGCACACTTCCTGTGTTCTCTTAAGGAGTCTAATATAGTGTTTTATATTGCAGAGATGAAGAGAGTAGGAAGGATTGAATTGTTTAGCAAAGAAAAAACTGAGCAGGACTGACACCACTCAGTCCACAAATTTCTATGTGTTGGAAGCCCACGACAACACGATTTAAGAGCTGAGTGCATTTCTGTCAGATCTGCACTTGTCAGATCCTTAAAGTAATAAAATAAATAGAAATGTGTATGTACTGTAGAGCTGTACTGCATATACAGTACACAGTATCTATACAGTATATATGTACTGTAAAGGAAATGAGTAAATTCCGTATAAAATTGTATTCCATTTTATATGTTTACCTATATATTGCACACTGCACTCATTGTGCACACGACACTAATAATGTTTTCATTATATGTTTGCATTCTTTTGAGTCCTCATTAGAATTAGCCTGCCTATGTTACGCCCCTTGTTACTATAAAAATACAATTGTAATATTAATGTGATACCTACGTAATCAGTTGCATAAAAACCTTTAATTGCATCAAATAAAACAGAACAGTTATTTTGGAAAGATGCTGAGTGTATCTTGTGTCTGTTCCCTACTACAGTAATTATTATTTGGAACCACTAATCAATATGAGGATAGGAGTTACCTATCTATAAAATATCCAGAACAGTTGGCGAGCTTTGCCTAGGAGGGGATTTTTCAGGAGACCCCGAGAATCCGAAATGAGGAGCTTGAGACGATCTGGGAATTTCTGGTATTCAGTCGGCTAAGGTAAGCCCTTTGCTTACATTTGAGTTATAAGAGGTCCTTGATCGGTAAAGCATTTTAGGGACAAAGGGTACCTATTTTACTTCCCTTAATCAAACTGAATTGATTGGTGGTTATATGTTACATTGACTGCTGTCCATTGCAGTGTTATAGAAAAGAAAGGTAGGAATAGTGCTGTTAACAGGTTATATGAAGCACACTCTGCTGTAATAGTAGTTTAGAGGCTAGAGGGTACAGGCACATGTAGAGAAGAGAAAAAAGACTGGCTAGTCATTATGGGCACTAAATTAAGTAAGGGAATAAAGGGTAAGAGATCCTCAAAAATGCCTAGTGCAAGAGGAGCTCTAGAAATTATATGAACTGAAGTGGACAGGCACCCACAATATGTAACAGGGTTATCAAAGTCCAAAAAGGTGGCACAGAAGTCAGATTTGACTGCCAGTCACTGCTATGGCAAGGCAAAACGGTAAAAGCACTCGCGCTGACAAAGCTAGGAGTTCTCAGGCAAAACATGGGTGATTGGTTTGACACACATGTAGCAAGTGTACATTATGCATATAGATGAACAGCACAATACCTCTTATGTAGAATACATAAAAAAAACATAAAAGGCATAAGGATCAATATATTTATATCATATAATCCCTTTCTGCCAGAAAATAGGTACAAAAGGCCAACTGTCGGGAACGGGTGTTAAAGTGGGGGGGGGGGGAGAAAAGGGAGGAAAAAAGGGAAAAAATGGGCTTCATCATAGAAAGGGCTTATAGCTGAAAGCATCGTTCAAGCCCGGAGGTTTGACCTCCCTGGCGGTATGATTATTTCAGATTTTTGATGCTCAAAGCGGTACAATTATTTTTATAATGTAATCAAATCAAAAACACTGAAATTTGCTCAGTTGCAGAATTGTGGCTGTCATTACTTTTCAGTGTTTGATGACTGATCTCCCCACAAATCATCATCGATCAATTCTGCGAGTGATTCTAATTTATTATCGCTGTTTTCTAGCTGGTCTAAAACCACTTTTGATGTAAAGGGACGGTTTTGGTTGCTATGGACAATCTCCAGTTTCCAGGCAGAAAGAACAGTTTTTATAATATAAAACTGCATGCAGGGCACTGGAGAAACCACTAGGGACAAAAGTGATGTGAAATAATTTCATACAGTAATGTAATATGTAAGATTACAGTATACTGTATGTATTGTGTGTGTTTCACTTTTTGAATATGGCGCCGTTCTCCATCCCTGTGCGTCACAACGCTCGCAGAGAACGGGGCTCGGCTCCATGATGAATCGAGCAGAGGACGAGCCGCTCACACAGCGGGGAGACATCGCAGGATCCAGGGGACAAGGTAAGTAAGCTCTTCCTGGATCCTGCGATGCAATCCCGAGTCTGGCTCAGGGTTACCGCTTTTGGTTCTAAAATTCCACCACGAGCCAGATTCAGGAATACCGCCAGGGAGGTTAAGAGCTGATAGAATATGAATCCATCGAGCTTCTCTCTTTAAGAGCAGCTTGTCATTATCACCTCCTCTCTCATTTACTGGTAAGTATTCCAGGGCAAAAAAAATGCATTTTGGATATATTAAATCCATGGAAAAGATCCATATGTCTACTGATGGGTGTTTCCATTTTAGATTTAGAAACTAAGCTAACATGGTCACGAATATGATGGAGAAAAGGCCTTTTTGTTTTCCCCACATAATATGCACCGCACTCACATATCATGATATAGACCACCCCCACTGATTGACAATTGGCTAGAAATCGTGGTCTGTGAATATGTCCATTGGGCAATGTGATCTGCCGAGCTCCATGAATGTACTTACAAAAGTTGCATTTAATACATGGATAAGTTCCCTTGTGTTTGTTCTGACCTCCCATATTTCAGGGTAGGTTTAGATATTTTGATACAGTTTCAGCAAGTAATAGGTACCAATACTTTTGCATTATGATATGGACTTGTTTTTGTTGTCCCGAGAAACGGGTAATCATTCTTACCCCCACCTTGGGTATTTGGGGTTTCTTATCAAGAATGAGCTGCACCCTATCCTGACTTCTCGCACGACTGTATGCCTTTTTGGGGCATGTTTTACTATTTTACTATAGCCTCTTTCAAATAAGTGCAGTTGTAGAGACTTTTTTTCAAAATTAGCATCCCTACTGCAATTTCGCCTCAATCTTAAATATTGACTGTAGGGGATATTAATCACTAGGGGTGATGGATGGGAGCTATCAGCATGTAAGATAGAGTTTCCTGCAGAGGATTTGCAAAATAAAGTAGAGCCAAGGCTGCCATCAGGATTAACAAACATTTGAACATCTAAAAAACTCAATATATGCTCATGATAGTTTATAGTGAATTTTAAATTGAAATTGTTAAATTTCAAGGTTTCAAAAAAGGTAAGTAACTCATTCTGTGAACCCTTCCATATCAGAAAAATGTCAATAAAACAATGCCATATCAAGACCTTACTAAAAAATTCTTGCATGTCCTTCCTGAAAAATAGGTCACATTCCCACCCCCCCCCCCAGGTACTGGTTGGTGTATGACGTGCACACCTGGTCCCCATCGCCACACTATGCACCTGGAGATAATGGGAGCGCCCAAAAAGAAAAACATTATTAGAAAGTATAAATCATAACAGGTCTAAGATAAATTTGTTCTAGGGTCCAGCTGTTCGGTCTCGCTCCTGAATGAAGCCCCCCAAAACGTGAGCAGGATGGATCAAGAGTGACAGACAAATTAACACTAGACATAAAGGGACATTTTGATGTTAAGTTGTGGGATGAATTTAGGGTCAGGCACTACAACTAGTAAATTCTAAAACATGAGAAAAAAGCCAAAACAGAGAAATAAGGGTATGTATAAATAGTATAGGAATAACCCTGGCCCAAAATAGAATACTTTATATGTTGTCAGAGAAGGAAGATGGGATGAGCATTATGGCTGCCCGTCTAATCATAGCAGCTAGAGCATTTTAAGTACGGGATTACAATACATGGGATGCAAGAGATATCAGAACAAAATAAGGAAAGCTGAATTTAGAGAGGTAAAGCTAAGAAGCAGGGACATTTTGAAGATAGTTAAAAGAAAGTGAGAGAATAATATGCATGTGTTGTGTACTACAAATGGGAAAAATGTAAGAGATTTTAAAGAGATAATCATATATGTGTAAATGCTGGGTTAAATAATCTAATGATAAACAATGTGATCACAATTGTTTTGAATCTGTATTCCAAGCATTGTAAAATGAAGGTTACATATATATGTGTACATAGTATTGTAATTGTATACTATTGTATATACTGTACAGTTATTGTTATTGTATTTTATTACAGGAGCAACTTCATTAGCCTGCAAGTGAATGCCCCACCAACCAGATGTTTAAAGGAAGCCATGCTATTTCTTCGTCATTAGATGATTTCTGTTTTATTATTTTGTATACATTCCCTTTGTATCTCACATAAAACTATACACAGAACAGTTGAGCTTACTGATTTTTAAATTTTCTGATTCCAGATGTTTTTTCTTTCTTAATTATTGACACTATGTGAACTGTACTTCCTACTTAAAGCTCAACTCCGAGAAACGTAAACATTATACTTTGCAGTAGGGCTGCTCCCACACTAGTGGACATAGAAAAGATGATTTACTTACCTGATCCTGCACTCTGCTAAAATGGTCCCTGCAGCATCTTCTCCCTATGCTCCAGGGTCTTAGGTCCTAATGTCTTTAAGATCAATGTATGGTCCATAGTCCTGCATTGGAGGTCATAGAGCAGGGGTCAGCAACCTTTTTCCACTTAAGGGCCGGATTCAATGTATGTGAATGCATGGAGGACCACATTCACCTACTAATAAATGAAGATAATAATAATCCTAACACAGTAATAATAACAGTACAGGTTTACCTCACTTTAAGGTGCTTCACTAATACAAAGCCAGTTCACCCTAAGAGAGCATGCAGGTTCACTCCCTCGAGGGTCTGGCATTGCTGCAGGGTCCCCCCCTTCCCTGCAGCGATTAGCTTGTTCCATTTCCTTGAGACACCCGGCCACTGATGCTGGCGTTATAAAGTGAAAACTGCCTTGCTACACATTAAGATGGTTTTCACTTTATAGCAGTGCCCTGATCCACATCCCGCTGTATTATAATATTAATCAACAAAATGTGGCACTGATTGCACTGTAGACACTGTGGGCACTGATGACATTGTGGGCACTGATAAAACACTCACTCTGCTCCGATAGATTACAGTCCCTGTGTGAGAAAGGAGAGACGTCAATGAGAGATGATCTTATATGTTTACATTTGAGATCATCTCTCATTGTACGAGGCAATCGCGTGGTAAATGGCCACTGTGCTTGGCCATTTACCACGATCTGTAATTGGCTGTGTCCAGAGGACACGCCATCACAGATTTTCGCCGATGAATGCTCGCGGGGGCGCAAGGAGAGCGTGTTTCTGTGAGGACGCACATGGATGCCCTCCCCGCAATTAAGGTCCACGCTGTTGCCGTCTGTTGGCTATAGCGTGGGCGCGAGGTGGTTAAAATGACCGCGGGCCGGGTGCACGTGAGTCTTAGGTTGAGTCTACGACCCGTGGCATAGAGGGACAGTCCACTGCCGGAGCATGGAGCAGTGCCATCTGCGGGGGGACTGGAAGATCAGGTAAGTGCAAATCTTTTCAAAACTACACAAGTAATTCAAATTTGCAGTGTGGGCACAGCCCCACAGCAAGGGATATGTAAGGAAGGGAATGCTAATAGACAAGATGGCTCCTCTGGATTGACTTCTGTGCACAGGCGAATACATGTTCCCTTTTGTGCTTGCAGAGATTGGGCACTTGCTAATGCGCATGCCAAACGGGCTATTTAAATTGGGCCAATTCTCAGGATCAGTGCTGCTTTGTCTTCAGCCTGTGTTCCTGTGATTCTGTATCCAGATTCCAGTTTCTGACTCAGTTTGTCCTGACTCCTCTCTGAAGTCCGTCTGTACTGACCTCGGCCTGTCCCCTGATCTGCGTTTCTGTCTGCTCCAATGGCTCCTGCTTCACTGATTGGTTTCAGATCTGGCTTGTTTCCTGACCACACTCCTGCCTGTGCCCTGTACCCAATCCACCCTGTCTGTGTATGATCCGGCCCACCTGACTCGGCTACTCTACCTGCTATCACCGGTACCTGCCTACCACCCTGCTGTTCTGGTTGACCCACAGACTGCTACCAGCAACCGTTTAAAGCTGCCTGCTGTCCCAACTCTGTACTCCTGCACCTCCTGTTTGCACTACCAGGGGCCTTGAGTCAGAAGTGTAAGAGAGGCCTTCCTCATCATATCAGGTTCTTCTTCCAGGTACGTGATAGGATAATTTCTACATTTCTGGGTGTTGGGCTTCAAAGGGGAACTTCCCAAAATTATAGCATATAAAACTATTGCACGTTCCATTTTGGAATTTAATGTCATTAAAAATAACTTTTCCATTTCAATCTAAAGTTGCTGTAATTTTTTTTAAATGTTAAAAAAATTGAATGCAACCTGTTCTGTACAATGCTGGTGTACAAAATGCCTCCAGAAATGTAATTTCCTGCTTGTGTGGTTGATTGACTGATTTTCTCAGATTTCTGTGTTAAGATACAAGTAAAATGTCGGGTATACCCTACAATAGGAGTTTTGTTTTTGGTTAGATGCTACTAAAGGGTTGCATTTTCCTCATCAAAACACTGAAAGTGCACCAGGTTGCTATAATGAACCAGACTCTCCCATTCAGGAATCAATCTAGAAATTACTTGATGAAACAAACAGCTATTTCTTCAGAACAGGTAGGACTCCACTACAAATAGTTCCTAAAATCCTTGCAAAGTACATAGATCATCCAGAAGGGATTGTTTTTTTAACTCAACCAATGTGGAGTTACACTGAAAACACTTAAAATGAAACAATCTATGCACACATTTTATGAGATGAACACCACATACAAAAACGTGACAAGAGTGTCATTGAATTTAATACATGAAGAAAGATAGATCAGATTATATATAATGTATGGCAGGGTTCTGTCTGGAAATTCCAGGAAGAATTTTTTTCATTTTTAACATGATTTAGTATAGACTTTGGTTAGAGCATTCATTTTTGATCTATAAATCTTTTTACTTCTCTTGAATTCTCAAGACTTATGCCCTGTACACACGATAGGATTTTCCGACAACAAAATCCATGTTTTTTTTCCGACGGATGTTGGCTCAAACCTGTCTTGCATACACACGGTCATACAAATCTTGTCGGAAATTCCAAACCTCAAGAATGCAGTGACGTACAACAGGTATGACGAGCCAAAAAAAATGAAGTTCAATAGCCAGTGCAGCTCTTCTGCTTGATTCCAAACATGTGTGGAACTTTGTGCATCGGAATTGTGTACACACGATCGGAATTTGCGACAATGGATTTTGTTGTCGGAAAATTTGAGATCTAGATCTCAAATTTTGTGTGTCAGAAATTCCGATGGAAAATGTCCGATGGAGCCTACACACGGTCGGAATTTCCGACAACAAGCTCCCATAGAACATTTTCCGTCGGAAAATCCTATCATGTGTACAGGGCATAAGGGGAATATCTGGAATAGTGTGTACAGACTTAAAGTGGAAGGCAAGGCTAATTGTAATTATTCTTAAAAATGTTCCCAACCCCTTCCTCTTATGTATGTTGCATACTTACCTTTTTTATATAGTCAGATTGCAACCATGCAGTGCCACAACTAACAAAATAAAACCTTCACTTTTTTTAATCTGCTGTGGTCAAGTGATCCAGACGTTTTGGCTCCCCTGTGTAAGAGAGCAGCTGCTGCAGGGGAGAGGAGGGAGCACTGACAATGGAGGGACATTGAGAGCCGGAGGGTGATGTCATGGCCCTGGGAATTCACAGCCATTGTTGAGCATTTCCTTACACAGAAGAGTCAGAGCTGCTGAATCATGTGACCAGACCGGATTAAAAATAGATATTTACATATATATCTTTTTTATTCAAGCTATGCAACATAGGGGGAGGGAGCATTTTTCAGAATAATTGTAAATAGTCTTTACTACTGCTTAAATCCGAACTCCAGCTTTAAAAAAGAAATATGGAGCCAAGCACAGTTAAAAATAAAAAAATGTGGGGCAGCACAGACACAACTCAATGCTCTGTGATCCAGCACGGGTTCTCTTCTGGATTGAATTGTAATCACAATTGTTCAACCCACATCCTGCACACTGGGGGACCTCTCGCCAAGTTCTTTTTTCCCATGGAACTTCCATTCATTGTACCCCAATGCCTTCTGAATGTTGAAGCTGGTGGAAGGCTTAAAATCTTAGAAGATATATATGTGCAATGTTATTTTTTTAAAGCTTTTTCAATGGGTCCCCCTTTTTTGCTAAAGCACTCTGTATCATAAACCATTGTTTTGCTTTTCATAAAATACCGTTTTCATCTTTTTTCTTACATCTAAGTGCTACTGATTTCCCCAGCCTCTTTCAGATACTTGCATGCACTCCATCGACCACTTTAACCCCTTCTTGCGGCCGCGGCCCGGCCCTTTATGGAGATCTAAATACCAGGAGGCAGAGGTGGGCATTCAGATCATGTGACTGCGGTGATTGGCTGTCATGATGGTCACTTGATCGGAAGCTCCCAATTGCAAGTACGCAATGGGAGCTTTTCATCTCACTCTGGTTACTGTGGCGGGACAATTCCTTAAAGTGGAACTTTACCCATAACAACTTGATAAAAATAATGTTCTTTAGTAAAAATATATGTTTCACATTATTAATTATTCTGCCAAAATTAGTGAGTGCTGTAAATTGCCTTCAGCATTGTTCCTGTTTCTTCTTGCTGGAGCCTGCTATTTTGCTGAAACCCAGAGCCCCTGAACAGCAGTAAATCTTTAGGCTGTCAGCAGATCGGCCTCTACAAATTCGGCACAGTGCCTAAAAATAGAGAACAACTGAGCATGTGCAGAGCAGGCCGAGACAGTGTATTACTGGATTTTTAACCAGTTCCCACCCGGGCCAATAGCAGATTGACGGCTTTACGGTGACTTTCTCATCCTAACTGGATGTCATATGACATCCTGCTAGGAATCACCGATCGTGGGGCCGCTTAGCATGCAATCTGTCACCGGCCATGTCCACAGGACACAGATGATGACTGACCAGAGTACTGGCTTGTTGCCAGTACCATGTGATCGCTGTGACCAATCACAGCAGGTCACATGATAGTTGTAAACAATGCCATTTATTGTGTACAATTGTGTTGCTAGCTGTGATTGGTCAATTTAGTTACATGGTACAAACTATGCCGATCATAGCCCATCTGTACCATGTGATTAGCTTTGACCAATCACAGCTAATAACATTAAAACAAACTGAATGAATCTGTTTTATTCAGTAAGGTGCTTGCTTAGAGCAATGTAATTCAATGCTATAAGCAAACATAATGTGTAAGAAAAAAAAACCCTGATCACTTCCCCAGAGTAGTACAGTGTTACTATGTTACACTGGTCACAGTGTGTTGAAAAAAAAAATTGCAAAAAAAAAAGAAATGTAATAAAAAAATAATTATACTTTTTTTTTTTTCATATCATACTGTTACCAGTCAGTGTCCCTGATCACCAGCACACCAGTTGTATGATAACGCTGTACTGCACTGGTGACAGTATGAGAATAAAAATTAGATTTTTCTTTTTTTAATTTCTTCATTTTCTAAAAAACGATGACAAAAAAAATTACAACTACAAAAAAGTTACTTACTAAACAACTTGGACTGTCTACTTTCCAAACAGGGGTCATGTGTGGGTATTTGTACTGTCCTGGCATTTTCGGGCTTTAAGAAATGAGATCCACTGTCAGTACATCAGGATTGATCAATTTTCAGATATACTGTATATCCCATAGTTTGTGGACTCTATAACTTTCCTACAGACTAAATAATATACACTGATTTGGGTTATTTTCACCAAAAGAAATGTAGCAGAATACATTTTGGGCCAAATCTATGAAGAACAATGAATTTATTTGCACATTTTTTTAACAGAAACAAAGAAAAACATGTTTTTTTTCAAAATTTTCAGCCTTTTTTGATCAGCAAGTCATAAGTGTGACATGGTGACAATGCAAATTCCTAATTGGAAGACCATCATCCACTTGTAACAGGAGATGCATGAACAAGGACATTCATATCTGGATCACATAGCATTCTCTTTATGAAATTTGCATATTTAACTATCTTGAACACATTTGATATAACATTACTATGGTATGGTGTCTATATGAGGTTTTAGTAACTGGGATTAGAGGTACCTTGATTCATAGTGTAATGCAGGCCAGAGAAGTCAGTCCTTTAATGATAGAGCGATAACAGAGGATAATCTGTGATGAAAGACCCTAACTTTCTTTTCATCCACTGTCAGTCAGGCTATGTTTTCCTTGAAGGAGAACGCCAAAGTCACAACTTTACCTTTTCATTTCTCTATTCCACTAGTTAAATAAAAAAGTTCTTTTTTTAAATACATTACTCATAGCAACTAATCTTCTGAAACAGGTCCAGAACAAGATGGATTCTGATTGGTTAGTTCACTTAAGAATTCACACCTGCTGATGAACCTGCGTAATGCAGTTTAAAATGTGAGTTTTTATTATTGTGCATCACAATATAATTTACAGTCTACACTCAGAGGCACCAGCATTCTTTTTTCTTTTTACATAAATCTTCTGAAGCCTGGCAGTCTAGGAGCAGAATCCAGGGTCCAGCCGTCTGGAGGTGACCTCTGTGCTAGCTCCAGGACATCACTAGTCCTAGCTGCAGACTCCAAGCCAAGCCAGGAGCAGGCTGTTCAGCCAAAGGCCAGCACAGTCACCTTCTGGATTCTAGGATTAAGGGACTGAGTGAATACAAACCAGCTATCGCACCCAAAGGACAAGAGAAGACAGCATAGTGCAATACCTCATGAGTCTGTGACCAGGGGGACAGCTTGAGTGCAGGACAGTCAGGAGCACCCCAGTACTTTGGGTCTGGAGTGGCCAGGTGCTGTCTTTTCAGCTTTGACTTTTTGGAACTTTTTCTTTTGTTTCAGCTGCACCATCGCTCCCACTAGTGTGTAGCATAGTTCAGTTTGGGTTGTAGCAGCCAGAGACTTTGGCAGCCATTTTGTGTGGAGTTCGTTTTGGAGTCCTGTGTGCCCCTAGTCTCTGTCTGGGTTCTTTGTTCCCAAAATAAACACCAAAAACCAAAACCCCTAGACCAGTGTTTCTCAACCTTTTTACCATTGAGGAACCCCTGGCAAACAGTCTGAAATCTCAGGGAACCCCTGAAATAATTTTCATATCTACAGGTCATAGAACAACGTTGTGATCTGCGAGCTGTAGATATAACAACATTTAAAAAAAAAATAGCATTAAATAATTAAATAAATAATAAAATGTACCTATTTAATGTGAAACTTGTACTTGTTTTTTTCTGCACATATGCTCAATTCTAGGTCCAAATTGATAGCAGCGTACAGGGTGGCAGCAGCAGGGCAAGGTACAGGCAGAGCACAGCACATGAGGTAGGAGACACAGTACATGCAGGGCCTGATTAAAAGCATCATGGTCCTGGTGCTGAGGATTTTGGTGGGCCAGTGTACAGGGGTCAGTAGAATGTAGGGCAGTGCACAGGGCACAGTAGTAGGTAGGGCAGTGTACAGGGGTCAGTAGTAGGTAGGGCAGTGTACAGGGGTCAGTAGGATGTAGGGCACTGTACAGAGGTCAGTAGGATGTAGGGCACTGTACAGAGGTCAGTAGGATGTAGGGCACGGTACAGAGGTCAGTAATATGTAGAGTAGCGTAAACAGGTCAGTAGTATGTATGGCAGTAAACAGAGATCAGGGCAGAGGACTAGGCATCACCAGGGCAGTGGAGAGGGATCAGCAGATCAGAGGACAGGGGGCCTAGATGGCACATTGCAGGGGGGGGTCAAAAGGCAAAATTACATGGGGGTTAGCATGGCACAGTATGGGGGGGGTGTCAGCATGGAACAGTATGGGAGGGGGTCAGCATGGCACAGTATGGAGGGGGGTGTCAGCATGGCACACTATGGAGGGGGGGGTCAGCATGGCACAGTAAAGGGGGTTAGGAGAGCGCAGGGCACAGTGCAGAGAATAAGGAGGACAAAGTACAAGGGGATCAGCAGGGCACAGTAGGAGCAGTGTAAACCTTTGGGCAATGACAATCCTTGATGAGCCCTGCTTCCCACAGTCCTACATGAAAAAGGAGATGCCATCTTCTCATTGGTCTAACAGTACTTCTATGCTAAGCTGCAGTAACTCAGCAGACTTAGCACAGAGACGCCTGCAAGATAATGCATGATATACTAACTCACCTCAGCTCCCTGAGAGCTCTCCTTCCTCTTCCCTCTTCCTGCAATCACAAATGTCAGGCACATCCCTATCCCGCTCAAACAGCAATAGCCAGAAGGCTCTGCAGGAGAGTGCCTGGTTCTGCCGGGGAGTGAGGTAGTGTACGGAGATTCAAATCCTGATGTGCAGACATGGGCAGCAGATCCCTGATACTGATGAACTTTGTGCAGACATGCAGCAATGACAGAAATTGATGTAAGCTGCCCCGGCGTCTGATTTCTCGGAAACCGGGAGAAGAGCATTGCGGAACAGCTTACTAGAATTCATGACAGCTGCCAAGTATGGGCCTATTCTAGAGGTAGGGGCCTGGGGCTGCAGCTCCATTAGCCCCTACGTTAATCCAGCTCTGAGTACATGGCAGCAGCGCACATATTTACATGGCACAAGATTACATGAGAGCAGGGCACAGGATTAGATGAGAGCAGGGCACAGGATTAGATGAGAGCAGGGCACAGGATTACATGAGAGCAGGGCACAGGATTACATGAGAGCAGGGCACAGGATTACATGAGAGCAGGGCACAAGATTACATGGGAGCAGGGCACAAGATTACATGGGAGCAGGGCACAAGATTACATGGGAGCAGGGCACATATTTACAAGTGGACAGAGCACACAAGTACATGGGGGCATGGCACGTTCTTACATTTGAGCATAACACATGCCTACATTTGAGCATGGCACATTCCTACATTTGAGCATGGCACATTTCTACATTTGAGTGTAGCACCCTGATGTTTAGGCAGGGTTTCTAATACATTTACCTGCCAGGTATAGTTGCCTTGGCCAATTTATAGGGAATCAAATGATTCCACCCCAATTCTGGAATTGCTGCACTTCTCTCTTCTGTCACTAGATGGCCGGTAATCTGGTGACATTAGATAAGACAAGGGCATTGCAAGGACAGATTAGGAATAGATAGGGTATCTCAGATAATGGGCAGGGATCTTCTTGGGTCCCTTGGCCTGCTGGGATAGCCTATTTGGGTGAGGTCAATTGATCGGGTCCTGTGCCACCTGGACGGCTGTCTGGGTGGACGTGTGTTGTGCTGCCCGGGCTGCTAGGCCAGAGTTTGGGCCTATCCCTGCACATTGGCTGCTAGGCTGTCTGAGGGTCTATCCAGAAGCAAGAGAGCACAGTAGGGCTGGAATTGCGGTTTGCAGTCCAACCAGAAGTCACGGTTCTGTCGGCCAGAGAACCTGTCATGGTGGTAGGTAGAGGGGAAGCTGTCGCCACTAAGGGACCATCCACCTTGTTACCAGGGACCACAGTGAGTAGCTGAAGCAAGTACCAGAGCAGTATTCTCACCAACCGGGGACGGTGAAGAATCAGGAAACTTCAGCAGGTGCCAAGCTAGGGACCCAGCCAGTGGAATGATGCTTGAGGAGTATCTGGAGTGCCAAGCCAGGGACCCAAAAGGGAAGGGGGTGATGCTCGAGGAAGATACTAAAGTAAGAAGATTAGAAGAGTTCACGCGATTTAGTGGCAGTGAATCAGCAAGTCAAGTGAGAGACACTGGGAGCTCAGTGGGCTGAGAACCTACAAGAAGTGATTGTATAAAAGTAAAGGAGTTTGTTACAATTTGTGTTGGGAACTGTTCTAAGACTGTTGCCATAGGAGACAGTGCTCCTGCACATGCAGATGTGGTGCCTTGCTGGGTGCCTTTCCCTGCATGGATGTCTACCTGTAGAAGTCTCAAAGTCTGCCAATTGACATTGCAACTGGGTGTCCTGGCCCTAAACCCTCTCTCCCACAGTTCTGTTCAGGAGAAAATAAATCTCTTTGCATTCAGTGTCTGGTGCCATGAATCTACCTTACATTACACCCACTATGCCTTGCAACCCATTCTATACAGAAGGATGTCAGCTGTCCCTGGCTCTGGAGGTTCTCATTAGACTAAAGGAGGCCTGGGATCTTGCTACACGAGCATGGCACATTCCTACATTTGAGCATGGCGCATTCCTACATTTGAGAATGGCACTGTCACGTTCAGGCATCAGGCTTGAAGACCAGTTGCTATAACAGTTGCAGGACTACCACGACCAGCAGGATAGGTACACAGGCAGCCACCCTGGCAGATGACACAGGCTCATCTGAGGTGCGGAGTTTAAGTACTAACCGGTGTTCACCAGAGCTCCTGATGGTGGAGATGGATTTAGTTGCATGCTAGTACCAGGTCACGGTCCTCAGGTTTGCCCCACAAGGGTGTGAGCTAGCTAGGGTCCAGAAGCAAATGAGCAGATAAGGATCAAACAACAGAGTGGTCAGTAAACAAGCCAAAAGGTCGGTAACGAGTAGTTGCAGGTTGGTATCAGGCAGTTGAGTAGTCAAGGAACAAGCCAAGGGTCGATCAAGAGTGGTAGCAAAATACAGACGGCAGGCAGCAGGGAAGACAAAAACAAAGCACTGGCTGAGAAGGCACAATAACCTGTCAAAGAGGAAGTGCTGAGACAAGGCTTATATAGGAAGTTCATGGGAGGAGCAAAGGAGTCCAGGGTTCAACAGCAATCAAGACACAAGCCAGGGTTATTCAATGGATCAGATAGGATTGTCCAATAGATCAGGCAGGGAGCTGTCCAGCATCCTGGATAGCTCAGTGGGATGAATCAATGCCAAACACCACAGAGGTCCCAGGTTCGAGCCCAGGTCCTGACAGTACTCCCCTCCTCTCAGGATGTCCTCTGGGTGTCTTAGGGCTGGGTTTGTGAGGAAACCTCTGGTGGAATTCTCTTGTTAACCTAGGGGCATGAACGTTCACCTCAGACTCCCAAGAATTTTCTTCTGGCCCATATCCTTCCCATTGGACCAGATATTGTAGCTTGTTTCTAAAGATCCTGGAATCAAAAGATGGAGGAGGTGGAAAAAATTCTTCCAGAGAAGGGATTTTCATGAAATGCTTTAAGTAGTGATATGTGAAAAACAGGATGAATTTTCATACTATCAGGAAGTTTTAAGCGAAAGGTAACTGGATTGATTTGAGCAGAAATCTTCTGGCCCAGCTTTGCAGACAGAACATGGACCTTCAAATTTTTGGTTGATAACCAAACGTTGTCACCCACATTAAAGGCAGGAAGTGATTTGCGATGTCTATCACCAGCCTTCTTGTAACATTCCGGAGCCTCCCTCAAAGTTTCGATCAATTTCTCCTGAATCTCCTGCAGAGTAGTTAATCTGTTGGTAACAGAAGGAATTGGAGTGGAGATAGGGAGATCAGGAATAAAAACTGGATGATACCCATTGTTTAAATAAAAAGGACTTTGTGGAGCTATGGTTTAGAATTGTTATATGTAAACTCTGCTGTAGAAAGATAATCCACCCAGTCATCCTGAAGATAACTGACAAAACATTGAAGGTACTGCTCCAAGGTTTGATTGCTCCTCTCAATCTGACCATTAGACTGGGGATGAAAAGCAGAAGACAGATTAACTGTTACACCTAAGGCTGAGCAAAAGTGTTTCCAAATTTTTGAAGTAAACTGTACTCCTCTGTCAGACACCACATTGTCAGGAATTCCATGTAGTTTAAATACTTCTTGAACCATTAACTCAGCAGTTTGTTCAGCTGAAGGTACCCCCTTAACAGGTATAAAATGAGCCATCTTAGTGAGACGGTCAACAACGACCAAGATAGTGGTCATTTCCTTTGAGGGAGGTAAATCGACCACAAAGTCCATAGAAATTGAGCACCATGGTCTTGATGGAACAGGGAGTGGCTGGAGCAACCCCAAAGGAGAAGCTTGGGAAGTCTTACTGCGTGCAGAGGTCAGGCATGAGGCCACATAGTGTTTGACATCTTTCTTACAGCTGGGCCACCAAAAGGAACATGACAAGAGCTCTTCTGTTTTGGAAATCCCAAAATGCCCAGCAAGTTTTGAGTCATAACCCAACCTGAGCACTTCAATCCGAGCAGATTCAGGTACATAGAAACTATGTGCATGAGTCCAAAAGCTATTTTTGTACACAAGGTTAATATCCGTAGGCGGATGATTGAGAAGAGGGTCATTTTCATACCCTTCCTTTAGGAGACTCAAGAATGTCCTGAAACCCGTAGCCCCTATGAAGTTCTTTTGAGGCAGAATAGTGCATTCATAGTTGTCTTGCTGGCATGCTTCAGTCAACATCTTTGATAATGCATCGGCTTTCCCATCCCTTGACCCAGGTCGAAAAGAGATGATAAAATTAACCCTGGAAAAGAACAGTGACCAACGTGCTTGTCTAGAAGACATACTCTTGGCAGAACTAATGAATTCTAGATTTTTATAATCAGTGAGAACAGTTACTGGATGCTTAGCCCCTTCCAGCAGATGCCTCCATTCAGAAAAGGCTTCCTTAATTGGCAGTAACTCCTTATTACCGATGTCATAATTTCTTTTGGCTGATGACATTAAGCAAGAGAAATACGCACAAGGATGAAGCTGCACCTTTTCTCCTTTTCGCTGAGAAAGGATATCTCCCACAGCAGAGTCTGAGGCATCCACTTCCACTATAAAAGGAACTTCAGGGTCGGGATGTACCAATATTGGTGCAGACCTGAAAAGAGTCTTTAGCTTAATAACAGCAGTCTGTTCCTCAGCTGACCACACAAAGGGCATCCCTTTCTTTGTCAGCTGTGTAATTGGTGCTATCACTTTAGAGAAGTGTCTTATCAATTTTCTGTAGAAGTTGGCAAAACCAACAAATCGTTGTATCTCTTTAATGTTTCTAGGGGAGGGCCAATCCACCACTGCTTTGATCTTCTCAGGATCTATGCTTACTCCTTTAGGAGAAAAAATATATCCCAAGAACTGCATCTGGGTTTGTTCAAACTCGCATTTCTCCAATTTATAACTCAGTGGGATGAGTCAACGCCAGACACCAAGGTCCTGACAGGCACATTCCTACATGAGCATGGCACATTCCTACATTTGAGCAAGGCACATTCCTACATGAGCATGGCACATGCTTCAGTACATTTAAGCAGGGCAGATTCTTACATTTGAGCATGGCACATTCCTACATGAGCAGGACAGATTCTTATATTTGAGCATGGTACATTCCCACATGAGCAGGGCAGATTCTTACATTTGAGCATGGTACATTCCCACATGAGCAGGGCAGATTCTTACATTTGAGCAAGGCAGCCGTGGTTTCCTTTTCATGCTGACATCCTGACTCTCGCCCGCTCTTCCAGGCCAGCCCCTCTTTTCTTGTCCATCCTATCACAAACATCCACCTAGGATGAATGGGAAGAGGGAGGGAGTGGAGCTGGCCAGGAAAAGCAGAGACACCCTTTGTTTACCTGACCGCTCTGCATGCAAATGTGAGTGGGGATGCAATCTACCTGTCAGCGGCTTGCAATTGACAGGTAGATCGCCGCGGAACCCCGGTTGAGAAACACTGCCCTAGACTGTTTCTTGAGCCAATTGGAGTGTGTGGAAAATTCCTTTTGCCTGATTGTGGGTACCGTAAGTGGGAGATGGGCCCAAGGTTCATCGGCTCCTTTAGTGATAGCGCTACACAAGAGTCTTGTGTACTTGAATCTTGGTGTGCTTTGTATATTTCTTTCAGTTATGTGTAGTTCTCCAGTGTGAAACTTTGCATCTGCGCAGGCATTTCCTTTAATAAAGAGCAGTCACTGTAATGCCCTGTACACACGATCGGACATTGATCGGACATTCCAACAACGAAATCCATGGATTTT
Organism: Lithobates clamitans; assembly: GCA_037952925.1. Lineage (NCBI taxonomy): Eukaryota > Metazoa > Chordata > Amphibia > Anura > Ranidae > Lithobates > Lithobates clamitans. The sequence continues at coordinate 663,005 of JBBGZY010000210.1, forward strand.
TTACGACGGATGTTGGCTCAAACTTGTTTTGCATACACAGGGTCGCACAAAGTTGTCAGAATTTCCGATCGCCAAGAACGCGGTCACGTACAGCACATACGACGAGACTAAAAAAGGGCAGTTCCGAACCAAGCATGGCACCCTTTGGGCTCCTTTTGCTGATCTCGTGTTAGTAAAAGTTTGGTGAGAGACGATTCGCGCTTTTTCAGACTCGTGGTTTTCAGATCGTTTTCTGCTGTTCAGTTTGTGCTTGTGGGTTTGTATCTGGTCTTCAGTGCGTGCAGTGAGTTCGTATTTGATTATTCAGTGCGCTCTTGTCCTCTCGTCGTCCTTAACAAAATTTTAGGAGCATTGAAACAATAATCCACACAATCACATGTGCATTTATAAAAGGTTTTAAAAACAAACCAACATGTTTGTTGTATAACAATTTTTTCGGTCACATTAATAAATATTGAAATGTGCATTTAAGGTAAAAAAAGCATGTTTCAAACCAACAAGAAATCCACAAATCTGGAACTTACAAAGTTCAACTTTTGTAGAAATTGAAGGCAATATCAGACGAGTATTTAGAAACTCTGTTTGATATTGCGTTCAGATGGGGTGAAGTCACCCCTGGAAAAGCCAAATTTTGAAGATGCACTCAAATTACCGAATGTCAACATGTGCTATCTGCCATCACGGGGGATCAAGGGACGTGTTTTGGGGGTGCAACTCCTTCCTCTCAGCTACTTTGCTATTGAGGAAGGGGTTGCACCCCCATAACGCCTACATTGATCTCCCGTGATGGCAGATAGCACATGTTGACACACTGTGTGCATCTTCAAAATTTGGCTTTTCTATAAAATGGCAAAAAATGTTAAAAATTTTTACTTTACAAATACCACAAAATAGTAAGGGATTTGGAGGTGTTTTAAACTCTCCCTAAAACATCAATGATGTTCTTCATTTTGTTTTTAACATCATTGATGTTTTTCTGGATGTTTTCCAAGTCCCTATTACACCCCATGATCTCCCCGATCAGGATCTGTGCACTTTCACTGGTGAAATGACCTGGATCCACAACATCATGATCACCTAAAAATAGAGAAACAAAAGCACACCATGTATTATAAATATGCCGGCATCCATCTCTTACCTGAGCCTGTGGTCGCAGACACTCACCTGTAGTGGTGACAAGTTCCACCACGTCTCCTTCCTCCTCCTCCTCTGCTGGGCTTTGGGGGATTTCACCTTCTTCATGAAGTGGGGGGTCTGTGGTCTCCTTGGATGAGTGGTGTCCTCCGAGTCTTTTCTCCCCTATGTAAAAAAAAATAGGTATACTTAGCACACAGATATTTGATGACAGAAAGAGGAATATGAAACATTGCTTGGAAGTGGGGTACAATTGTCTATTTTGGCAGTTCCAAGATGAAGAAATATTTTTTTCCTTTGTCAAGCTTGAATACTTACCTGTTTTGTACAAGCTTCACAGATGGAGACACCCCTAAAGTATACACTGGAGCACCTGTGTGGGCCCCCTAATAAAAAGGGTGTTCTTTTGTCCCACACTAGTGCTCCAGCGTCCAGATGTGTAAACACAGAATCTAGTTTGCATTACATTCTAGATACAAACCCATCTAGACTCCAAAATTATTTTAAATGAAGTAGGCTAGAAAAAATGTATTCAAATGCATATGGCCAAAACAATAGTGTTTTCTATGCTGAACGAACAATGTTTCATACAAACGAACAATATGCCCATGAACATGAAAATTGCCATTTTAAACTGTACAACAGTAAAGAAAAGCACGTGGAGCAGCAGGAACGTTATAAAAATAAAGAATAGGAACACAGGACAACTACTTACTTTTTTGCAGCACTCTCTTGATCCTTCTGTACTGATCGTGCTCCCTGATTTTGAGGTCCGACCACCGCTTCCTGAGCTGATCCTTGGATCGTCGTACCCCGAAATTCTGCAGACTTTTGACTACTTTTGCCATAATCTTGGCCTTTCTGACATTGGGTTTGGGGTAAGGTCCATACTTCCCGTCATAGTCGGCCCTCTTCAGGATGTTGACCATCTCCAACATCTCCCCAAAGGACATATTTGAGGTCTTAAATCGTCTCTTCCGGGATCGGGACGTTTCTGGCTCCGGGCTTTCCTCCTCCTCCTCCTCGTTACTGTAATTAGCACACACCTGCTGTGTCTCCGCCATGTGCTCTTCCCCCACTGCGTCGAACGAGAAGGGGCGGGGAATAGACTAGTGTAGCACTAACTCTCGGTGGAGCTGCTGGTTTAAAACGGACCGTTACCTTCACTCTCGATACCTCTGTTTCACCGTCACCGGGTCTAGGGTCCCGTTGAGTTTACCTCTGGACGATGTAGGCACCAAACACTTGAGTATATTTTCCAATGCTTTAATGAACAAGTAATAAAGGAAGTAGCAGGAAAGAGGCAGAAGTAAAGTTGCAGGGAAGCTCAAATACCTTTCCTTAGTACTCTTTAGAACATGCTTTGGAATTGAACACTTGTCATTGAATGCACTCCCCTCGTGGGATTCAATCTTTGCCCGCCTGGATAGGCCTCTCTCACTTGCCTAGCAGCCAGTACGCAGCACGAACAAAAGTCTCTGCCACAGACTTGTTTGGAATAAAACCCATACGATCCTCTGCCACAGGATGTATTGGTTTGCGATGAATGTCAGACACAGTACTTGAACCTTTAAGCCAACCCGGCAGTACTATGCAGTAAGATTACTTCAGGATACGTCCTCCAACCGAGTCACCAGGCCCCTCTCCAGACCAGCACTCTGCATGATCCTTCCATGACGGGTCCTCCCCTGGGATCTCCTCGTTGTCCAGCTTCTTCACTCAGGATAGTCAGCTCAGGACCATTCCTCTGCTGCTGTGGTAGGCCCCAGACAGGCTTCTGGGCCCACCCACACGCCACAGCGGCATGGCCCTCGGAACGGAGGACCACGAGGTGGTACTCTTAGCGCATACCTGTCGGCCAGGAGGGCAAGCAGGTGGCTGAAAAGGAACCCCTAAACATGGCGTTTGTCCCATAAATACCCTCTCCCAGAATGCAACTCAGAGGACCACCTCCACCGAGTTGTCTCCGGGACAGAGGAGCACTCATACGCTTCAACACGTTGCCCTTCCAACACCAGCCCATGGTGACAACGACACCCACCGGCACAGTGTGGAACTACACGCAACTCAGCCAAGCTGGAACAGAGGCAAATCTAACTTCACCTAACAACTAACCCATAAGATTTACCTATCAGCGGTAGATTAAAAATCTACCAGCGCTACACTAGAAAGAACGTCAGGGGCGGGCGGAGTTTCACGCATGTGCAGTGTATACAAAGCGTAACACACGTGCGTAGTACGTACGATCTGTGAGCGGAGGAAGGAGTCTCGGAGGCGCCGATCGTGATAACGAAGGTAAGATCTAAACTTGGGCCTATACTGCTTCTAGATTGAGGCCTATATTGTAACAAGATTAGGAGAGTTTCGCCTGACATTAGGGTTTGTCTTGTGTTGTGTCTTGCAGATAAAATGGATGGCTTCAATGACCACAACTTCCTCCCCCTGTTCATAGACAAATACAGGGAGCTGCCCTGTCTGTGGCAGGTCAAACACCCTCAACACAACAATAAACAAAAGAGGCAGGCAGCGCTGGAGAAACTGCTGGAGTTGGTGAAGCCAGTGGTCCCCACAGCAACCATCCCCTATTTAAAAGCGAAAATTGGTGGCCTTGGGAGCACTTATCTTAGGGAGCGCAAGAAAGTCACGGATTCCCAGAGATCCGGAGCTGCAGTAGATGACGTTTATGTCCCCAGGCTGTGGTACTATGAGAGACTGCGATTTCTGTCAGACCACACTGAAGTCAGGGAATCCCTCTCCACTCTTCCTTCCACCCTATCTTCCACCCCAGCTGAGGCTTCCGATGTCCAACCTGGGACTTCCAGCCAGGAAGAAGTGGAGGAGCCCAGCTGGAGCCAGGTATAGCATTCTTCTACAGATTTCTGGTCAATAAATAAATGATGTTTACTAGATGTTATTATTGATCACTAATTGCTGATTTAATAAAGTGTTTTACATATCAATAGACAGTAGTGGGCAAAAATAATTGGGACAAGAATGAAAAATGCTGCGGTCAGAATGATCATCAGTTATATTTGTTAACATTCAATTTGCAACAGTCATTAGGTGAAAATTGTGTGTGATTGATGAATAAAAAACTAAAACGATTTCCCTTTTTCATACACAGGAAGACCTCAGCCAGGACGAGGAGGCTGTGGAATGTGGTACACAGGAGGAGGCTGTGGAATGTGGCAGCCAGGAGGAGGCGGGGGTTAGTGGCAGCCAGGAGGAGGCGGGGCTAAGTGGCAGCCAGGAGAAGGCCGGGCTCAGTAGGAGCCTGACAGAATCGCAGGTTCCTCCCCTCCGCCTTCCAACCAAAAGACCCAGGAAGGGGAGTAACGTGCAGGATTCAGCACTCAGGCTGATTCAGGAGGCTTCTGCGTCCTTCAGAGACTTCCCCACTCCTGAAGAGGCCTTTGCCTGCATGGCTGCCACAAAACTGCAGGGCATGCAGGAGGGTCAATGCCTCCTGTGTGAGGACCTTCTTTACAAAACACTAACTAAGGGGGTGAGGGGCGAAATCACACACAAAACCCAACTGTGTGAGTTGGACCATCCTCCTCCTCCTGCCACAACTCCACCACCACAGCCACAGCGTGGAAAGAAGCGTGGAAGGAAGACAAGAGAGTGATGACCTGGGTTCAGTCTGGTCTGACAAAAGATGCAGGCTCTGGTATGACCACAGCCTGGGGACACAGATGTCATCTGCTGCTGTTCAGGATCTCTTAGACTTCTGGACCAGACTGTACTCCCTTGTATATGGACTCCTCAGGCCACAAATTTTTGCTGGAAATAATTGATGTGTGCCCTGGGGGCCAAAGGCTTCGCCAATTTCTGCTGTTTCTCCAGGGTTGCCTCCCTCTTTGGTTATAAGCCCTTAATAAAGGATTTTTTGTTTCAATTATACTCGCCTATGTGTGTTTTCCTTCAAAAAAGACAGTTTGTTTGTGAGGAGGCAGGTACATTTCAAAAATACAATATGAAATTAACAAGAGACACCAACACCAAACAATCTGAGATTAAATAATACAAGATAATAATGGCGTGGTGGTAACTTGACACACAAAACACACCCAAAAATATTCAGGATGTAAAATAAAAAAATTTAAAAACACGATCAGGCTTGAAAACAATACAAACCAAAACCAACATATATCTTTTTTGTCAGATGTGACAAATCAAAATATATTGATGAAATCACGATAAATAATAAAGAAGTTTGTGAGAAGTCTGTGTGAATATGAGCAGCAAAACTACTTCATTCTTCTCACATTATAAAGAAGAAGAGAGTGCGCTGTATTAAACAATTTTAAACATTGCAGCCTGACGAAAGTGCTATATCCATTCCGAACGCTAATTTTACCAGACCGAGCTGTTCCGTCTCGGAATTTCTTCTGAGCATGCGTGGCACTTTGTGCGTCGGAACTGTCCACACACGGTTGGAATTGACGCAATTGGATTTTGTTGTTGGAAAATTTTATAGCCTGCTCTCAAACTTTGTGTGTCGGAAAATCCGATGGAAAATGTCCGATGGAGCCCACACACTGATTTTTTCCAACAACAAGCTCCGATCGCACATTTTCCGTCTGAAAATCTGACCGTGTGTAGAGGGCATCACTCTCTCTCCTTGTGCAGGGTGACTGGTCTCGTCTCCGTCCCCTCCTGTGGTTTTCTGCAGGCAGCCTGCAGTGGGTGGAGTCTGCTTGGTTCCCCACAGCTCTGCTTTCTGCATAGGCTATGAATAGCACAGTGATGATGTCACTGCTACTTTTACAAGACAATATCTGTGTTTACAAGATAATTTGATGCGCACAATGTGGATTTATACCCTGTGTTGCTATGGAGGAATATATTTAACCACTTCAAGACCATAAATAGTTATACCGGGATGAGGCCTGCACCTGTCCTCTAAGGCTTAACAGCCACTCAATCACTTCTATGGGTGACATAAAAAATTGCAACACCCACCACTTTATTCTGTAGGGCCTCTGCTAAAAAATATATACAGTAGTACCTTGGATTACGAGCATAATTTGTTCCAGAAGCATGCTTGTAATCCAAAGCACTCGTATATCAAAGCGAGTTTCCCCATAGGAATCAGTGGAAACTTAGATAGTTTGTTCCAGTGTCACTGTTAGTCTATGCAGTACCGCATGTGGCCAGAGGTGGAGGGGCGCCGGAGACACTTGGAAACACTCAGAGACACTCGGAAACACTCGGAGACGGAGTGTTTTCGAGTATCTCCGAGCGTCACTGGCACCCCCACACTTCTGGCCACATGCGGTACTGCACACCCCAGAGGCTTGAATCCTGCTGGTCTTGTGAGACAACGCTCGCAAATCAGATCAGGATTTAAAAAAAAAAACAGTAATGCTAGTAAACTGCGGTTCTCGCAATTTGAGATTTTACTGTATATAATGTTTGGGGGTTCTAGGGCATTTTCTAGCAAAAAAAAATAAAAAAAATAATAATTTTTACATGTACGTAAGAAGTGTCAGAATTGGCCTGGTATATAATTGGTTAAATACAGGTTTAACTCTATCATACTCCACTTATAATTAACACTATATATAATAAACCTATTTTATTTCTTTTTTTGAGCAAAACTGTTATAGGGATAGAATACAACTAAGTAACAGCACATGCAGTCATCAGTTATAAGCAGGGATGCACTATTATATCTATCCAGGAGGGGAAATTCAGATTAAAGATCCCATGTCTCATTGGTTGTCTCTAAATTGTTTGTTAATATTTCTAAACAAAGTTGATTATGTTGTACTACCTGAACAATAATTGCTTTTCAGAGACTGCATTTGCTCTGCTAGTTGTCCTAGTCATCAATCAATACTCTGTTACTCCACAATGATTTGTATGATGTTCAAAGTCTTCTAGACTTATCTTATGTTTCTTGTCCATGGAGAGATCACAGGACTGAATTCTGTTTCATCTGGCTCTTCAAATCTTGTCATTTATGCAACCTGTGAAAATTAAACATCCAGGAAGAAGAAAACAGGGCACGGTTACACAGCTTGCAGTATATCACGTCATTTATGAAATTCAAACAATTCGTTTGGTCATCTTTCAGCTGCAGAGAAAAGGAAGGTGAGAATTCAGACAGCTGATTGGGCTAACTAGAGAGATTGATTGTAGCACTGAGGACCACACATATTTGCGGAGTATTAAAAATGTAATATATTGCAGCTTACCAATCTTTATGCCCTGTACACACGGTCGGATTTTCCGACGGAAAATGTGGGATAGGACCTTGTTGTCGGAAATTCCGACCGTGTGTGGGTTCCAGCACACATTTTCCATCGGAATTTTCGACACACAAAGCTTGAGAGCAGGATATAAAATTTTCCGACAACAAAATCCGTTGTCAGGAATTCCAAACGTGTGTACACAAATCCGACGCACAAAGTGCCACACATGCTCAGAATAAATGAAGAGACGAAAGCCAACATCCGTCGTAAAAAATCCATGGATTTTGTTGTCAGAATGTCCGATCAATGTCCGACCGTGTGTACGGGGCATTAAAGTGTTACTAAAGTCAATTTAAAAAAAAAATTAAAATAACAAACATGTTATACTCATCTGCTCTGTGCAGTGGTATTGCTCAAAGCGGCCCCGATATTCCTCTACTCGGGTCCCCGGGGGACGATCTTGGCTCCTCCTCTTCTCCTCTTCTTCTGGCAATCAGTTTGCTAAGGGGGACACGCAGTGCATGCGCGATCCCGACCTGGGTATCTATGGAGCCGTGCTCCATAGACTTACACAGCAGGACTTAGGCCCACCCCCCACTTCCTCTTCACTGCATTTGATTGACAGCAGCAAGAGCTAATGGCTTTGGCTACTGCTCAAATGCTGTGTGAAGAGGAAGAAAGGAGAGAAAAGATGTAGCTGTTCACAGCGTTGATCTCTTCTCCCCTCTCTTAAATAAAGGGGAAAGGGGGGGGCACAGAGAAACTGTAAACAGTTTTTGTAATGTAAGCAATGCATTAAGGTAAAAATGTTTTTAGCTTTAGTATCACTTTAATGGTGTTAACTACATTTGTTTTTACTATATTTTTATCCTATATTTTAACCTGGTAGTCCCACCAGTAGCACGCTTTCTGTCTTTGGATGGCCCCACTCTATGGAATAGCCAATGGAGACACCTATGAAAAGCAGCATTGCCACCCTGTGGAGAGGGTAGTGTTGGATGCACTTGCAAATTTAGATGGACTTGACTAACAAACTAAATGTGAATTCCAATTAACAGTTTACAAGCAGCAACAGTTTATTTTGCTTTTGATATAAAGGTTTTATAGAAACGAATATACAGTAACTCAACCCCTGTCAGTGGTAAATGGTTTGTCTCAACCCTCTAACTGCCCTTTTTTATAATTTCATAGGCTTCATTAAACTTATTGCTGTATTTCTTATTTTAGATCAGACAGACTCTCAGGATTGGTTCACACTGATGCGGCCGTGGGTCACAGAAGGGGGCCTGGTGCGTCTCTGTTTACCGATTCAGGTGTGAAACAGGTCCGAATTTTTGCCTGAATTTGCACCTGAAACTGACACAAAGAAAAACAGGATTATTTTCCAATGTGGACCACGGCCGCCCTAGAGCTGTGTGAACCAGCTCCATTGAGAGCCAGTTACAGTCTCCTGTGTGTGTGTGTATATCGGGTTTTGTCCAATACTTCTTTTATCCATGATGTGCATGTTGGGTACCTTACTGAGTGCTTTTATACAATTTTTTGGGCATTTGTATACTTTATGTGATATCCATGTTTGTTACATATTTTATAATAAATATTTTGTACTTTTTTACCTACCTGGTCTGTCCCTTGTCAAATCTGTGAGGGGTTTTGGTTTGTGCCCTAGGGCACTACTAGTTCCATTGTTGAAAGAAAGCCATAAGAAGTCCCGTTTGCAAGAAGCCATGTCACAGCAAACATGTGGAAGAAGGTGCTCTGGTCAGATGAGACCAAAATGAAAACTTTTTGGCCTAATAGCAAAACGCTATGTGTGGCGGAAAACTAACACTGCACATCCCCCTGAACACACCATCCCCACCATGAAACATGGTGGTGGCAGCATCATGTTGTGGGGATGCTTTTCTTCAGCAGGGACAAGGAAGCTGGTCAGAGTTGATGGGAAGATGGATGGAGCCAAATACAGGGCGATCTTAGAAGAAAACCTTTTGGAGTCTGCAAAAAACTTGAGACTGGGGCGGAGGTTCACCTTCCAGCAGGACAAGACCCTAAACATACAGCCAGAGCTCCAATGGAATGGTTTAGATCAAAGCATATTCATGTGTTAGAATGGCCCAGTCAAAGTCCAGACCTAAATCCAATTGAGAATCTGTGGCAAGACTTGAAAATTGCTGTTCACAGATGCTCTCCATCCAATCTGACAGAGCTTGAGCTATTTTGCAAAGAAGAATGGGCAAAAATGTCACTCTCTAGATGTGCAAAGCTGGTAGAGACATCCCCAAAAAGACTTGCAGCTGTAATTGCAGCAAAAGGTGGTTCTACAAAGTATTGACTCAGGGGTGCTAAATACAAATGCACGCCACACTTTTCACATATTTATTTGTAAAACATTTTGAAAACCATTTATCATTTTTTTCTTCCACTTCACAAATACACTCTTACATTTTTGTACACCCCTCACATTTTTGTTAATATTTTATTCTATCTTTTCATGTGACAACACTGAAGAAATGACACTTTGCTACAGTGTAAAGTAGTGAGTGTACAGCTTGTATAACAGTGTAAATTTGCTGTCCCCTCAAAATAACTCAACACACAGCCATTAATGTCTAAACAGCTGGCAACAAAAGTGAGTACACCCCTAAGTGAAAATGTCCAAATTGGGCCCAATTAGCCATTTTCCCTCCCCGATGTCATGTGACTCATTAGTGTTACAAGGTCTCAGGTGTGAATGGGGAGCAGGTGTGTTAAATTTGGTGTTATCGCTCTCACTCTCTCATCTGAAAAAAAGAATTGTTGCTCTACATAAAGATGGCCTAGGCTATAAGAAGATTGCCAAGACCCTGAAACTAAGCTGTAGCATTGAAAGTGGCTGGGTAGCCCTGGATGTAATACGGCACCTCATCCCAATAAGTTGAAAAATCAAGTTGAGAGGAGGAAGTACAGGGATTATAGCGGTGCCAAGAGAAACACACTATACTCAAAATAAAACCAAAATTTTTTTTATTAACACAAAATATTAAAAATTGACATAGAAATCACAAGAGCAAGGTGTGCAAACTGGTTAGTCTGTAAAAACAATTATGTAACGAAATTTTACGAGACTTGGCCTGAAGAGCGTGGCGGCAAGTTCCGTAGATAGGCATTTAGATATCCGACATGTTTCGCCAGTAATGGCTTCCTGACGCTACAATTCAATCTATAGAAAAAAATGACAATCAGACAGAGTTCTAAGACCTTTAGTACATTAGATACAAAAAATGCTTGCAAATGTTTGCGGACTGTCAGACAAAAACCACAGACATCCACCCAAGGTGAACCCCCGGAGACCCCACACGCACAAAGGCACCAACAAGATCCCCAACCTGGCCACCCTGAGATGTTAAACATATACCTGCAAGTCACCAGGGACAAGAGCAACACGCATCCGGAGCAAGGCCTCAAGCACAGATTACAGTGGGTAGCTGCAGGGGGCAATTAGAAGGGCCTGACGGAGTGTGTGTCTATAAATAGAGAATTATATATAAATAAATAAATACATTTTAGTGGGTCCTGGAGGGACCCTTAAGGGACCCACCAATTAAAAAGACAATATAGGACTAACATAGTCTCTGACTTGTACTTACATTGATTTTATTTTATGAGTAAGTAATTTACAGGACACCGAAGAGCAATCAATTCAAGATAATTTGCCATAGAGCACTTGATAGGATATGTATCTCTAAGAATAAATAAGAAATAAAGCACATATAAAGCAGTCCCCAAAAACGGTAGGTAAAAGGATGAAAAAGTGCAAGCTGGCTGTGTCAGCAAATGACAAAGACTGTCTATGTGCAAAAAATATATTTAACACTTACCGATAAGCGTGGGACACTAAGTGGAATAGATGGCTGAGATGAAAATTACAGCCAATTGTATCACCCGGTAAGGCAGGCTGAGAAGCAAAACAAACCAAGGGCAGAATGTAAGCAAGCTAATAAGGAAGAGAGAAGCTAAGTCTACAAGATCAGGTCATGGATTGTAATGCGTACCAAGCCAGAATACAGATGATGTAACGGTGTCCTGTGGATCCCTGGCGAGTGTGGTGGCCTGGGATGCCGGCGTTCTTATGCCCCCCACACACGTGCGGCGTCTGGCGTCGCCACACGTGTGAGCGCAAATGCGTCCGGGCCTACAAGGTCCAGAAAGCACAGCGGTAGTGTCTATGGTAACGTGTGTATACACACGTCACGGACACCGCGCAGTATTGGACGGCTGCAACTGGCAGCTCAATACCTGAGGGATGTAATGATCCTAGGATCCCCAGTGTGCAGTGGCTGACAGCGGGCAGAGGAATTACCAATGCCCTTGGGTGTCCATACAGCTAAAAGAAATTTTTTGTTCATTGTGATACATATGTGGTTTTATTCCTTTAAAGCTTATTATGCTCCTGAGACTAATACACTGTGTTAACAAGGTAGTTTTACTTTGAGAACTGTCAGAAGGATCTATGCGGGCACATGCCTGGGATCCTGCCCCCCCCTATTTATGCCTTAGTGTGCAGGCTCTTCTTTGGGGCTCTATTCTGATCCCAGGCTTGTTCCCACCCACTTCCATCTCTCCCGTTGTGCCTCTGTCAGACCCTGTATGCTTCTGGGTGCTGGACATCTCCCCCTCCATGTCCTCGCATTACCCTCGGGTATTTCCTGCCCACCGGCCCCTGTTGGTCTCCGTGGATGGCGTGGACTGCATCTGGCACTTTAGCCCCTTGCTACAAAAACCTTAGCTGTATGGACACCCAAGGGCATTGGTAATTCCTCTGCCCACTGTCAGCCACTGCACACTGGGGATCCTAGGATCATTACATCCCTCAGGTATTGAGCTGCCAGTTGCGGCCGTCCAATACCGCGCGGTGTCCGTGACGTGTGTGTACACACGTTACCATAGACACTACCGCTGTGCTTTCTGGACCTTGTAGGCCCGGACGCATTTGCGAGACTTTGTCTTTGGGAAATAAACGTATGAGTGCTGCCAGCATTGCTGCAGAGGTTGAAGGGGTGGGGGTCAGCCTGTCAGTGCTCAGACCATACTCAGCACACTGCATCAAATTGATCGGCATGGCTGTCCTCCCAGAAGGAAAAGGACTCCAGTGGCAACCTGTGAAGCCCTGGTGAACTCCATGCCCAAGTCGGTTAAGGCAGTGCTGGAAAATAATGGTGGCCACACAAAATATTGACACTTCGGGCCCAATTTGGACATTTTCACTTAGGGGTGTACTCACTTTTGTTGCCAGAGGTTTAGACAAAAATGGTGTGTGTTGAGTTAATTTGAGGGAACAGCAAATTTACACTGTTATGCCGTGTACACACGAGCGGATTTTCCGTTGGAAAAATTTCGGATGGTTTTTCTGACAGAATTACGCTCAAGCTTGGCTTGCACAAACACGGTCACACAAAAGTTCGCTGAACTTTCGACCGTCAAGAACGCGGTCATGTACAACACTACCAGGGCTGTCTTTAATATTAATTGGACCCTGGGCAAAAATTTTCTTGTGCTCCCCCCATGCAATTTCACTCTCCACCTGCTCTGAGACATACAATAAATAGCAAGCTAGACTTAAAATCAGTTACTGTATCAAATCAGGCAGCGATTGGTTGCCAGCGGTTACAGCATATCATTACTGCTTACTGACTGGTTGCTAGAGGTTACAGCACACATTATGTCTCACTGATTAGTTGCTAGAGGTTACAGCAAATGATTTTTGCTTGTTAATTGGTTGCTAGAGATTATTGTACAGTAATACTGCTCACTTGCTAGAGGTTACAGCACATCATCTCCTCACTGCAGGGCAGCATGATATACATATGAATGCCGCCTTTATTTACATATCAATGCTGCCGGCCGCAGCTATTTACTTAGTAATGCTGCCGCTATTTACATATGAATGCTGGTTATTTACATGTAAACACAGGGTCTGTAGGTGAGTCATCTGTACACAATGATTGGGCAGAGCTGGGCTGCATTAGTACAAGCACTTCACACTGAGATATCGGGACACAGCAGAGGAATAAAACTTCAAGGGACAAGGGAATTTAAACTGAGATCATTGGCAAGTATGAGGCAGCTGATTTGGGCCCCACAATAATCACAGGCCCAGGGCAGCTGCCCCTTTTGCCCTGCCTTAAAGATGGCCCTGAACACAACGATGAGCTGAGAAAATGAAGTTCAATGCTTCCGAGCATGCGTAGGAATTTTGCGTATTGGAATTGGTACAGACGATCGGAATTTCCGATCGAAACTCTTTCAGACCAAAAAATTGAGGACCTGCTCTCAATCTTTTGCTGGTGGGAATTCGGCCAGCAAAAAGTCTGATGCAGAATACACACGGTCGCATTTTCCGACCAAAAGCTCTCATCGGTCTTTTGCTGGCCGAATTTACGATCATGTGTACGGGGCATAATACAAGCTGTACACTCACTACTTTACATTGTAGCAAAGTGTCATTTCTTCAGTGTTATCACATGAAAAGATATAATAAAATATTTACAAAAATGTGAGGGGTGTACTCACTTTTTTGAGATACTGTATGTGCCAGAGAGAGAGAGAGAGAGAGAGAGAGAGAGAGAGAGAGAGAGAGAGAGAGAGAGAAAGGGTGAGGTGCACATCAGTCGTAATAACATATGCAAAGCAATCAAGCCTTCCCAAGGGCTTGTATTATAAAAAGAACAAGAGGGATTGCTGCACAAAAATGAAAAATTTAAAACATCAAAAATATACAGGCAGTCATGATAGTTATCGTCTTTCGGGCTAATACAGATCACACCCTTCTTCAAAACATCATGCCTATGAATGATCATCACATCCATGATACAATTTATATAGAGAGAGCTCATGTGCACTCTATTAGACAATCAACCAGCCTGTCTGGAATCAATTAATTAATCACTGGATCACAGTTAGCAAAAACCTTATAGTGAACTACATAATATAATGTGACACGAAATGATCCCGGAACAAAAGATCAACAGGTGTGACAATATTCCCACACTTCACAGATTGTATAAATCGATCGGGAATCCTATCGGAAATGAAAACGTTTTTTAGAAAATAATGGAAAATAAAAATAATAATTATATATATGTATGTGTTTGTATGTACACCCAAGTATGCACACACAAACACATACATAGATGGTAATAGAATAATTATGTATGATGTTGAGAATATATAACAAAATAAAATAATAATAATAATAAACATACTTTCGAAAGAAGACCATTAAAGAACTAAATACACATCAAAATCTGAGTTTAACCCTTTTGGTTGAAGGGTATCCAGCCAGTGTATCCAATTAACTTCCCTCTTTTTCAACTCCAATTCTCTATTGCCACCCTGTCTGTTTCTTGGTACCCCATCTATCACCATAAATCTATGTTGGGAGACTGTATGACCTTTTTCCATAAAGTGTCTTGCTAGTGGCAAATTTTCCAACATGTCCCTAATGGAATATTTATGTCTCACTATACGGTCCTTTATTTTCTGTATGGTCTCCCCCACATAGAGGAGACCACACGGACATTTGATAATATAAATGACATAAGTAGATTGGCAGGTGTAATAATCTTTAATGTATATATCATAACCCTTTTAGGGGTGTGAAAAACACTTGCCTTTCATCATACTAGTATATTGTATGCAAGAAAGGCAGGGAAAAGATCCCTTATTCTTGGGACCCAAAAAGGTAATACGAGGGGTAGGAATAGAATAGTGGTCAGATTTTACCACTCTATCATAGATACTTTTACCCCGACGATACGATGGCAGCGGGGGTTTGGTAAAATTCTGGAACTAAAGGATAGCTGCTATTCAAGATGGACCAGTGTTTTTTTATGATATTACTTATTTTGTTTGAGAAGGGGTGGAATTGAGAGATGAAGGGCATTCTGCAAGTGGATATAGGGGTTTTGATATTATCATATTAAGCCATCCGTTCTTTATGAACTATATCTCTGGGATATCCCTGTTGTCCCAGCCTGTCTTCCATCCCTCCTAGTGTAATCTCTTGAGTGTCAGGATTACTCATAATCCTGGCTACTCATTTAAATTGACTCCGGGGAATGGAATTGAAAACTACTGGGGGATGAAAGCTACAAAATTTTAATCACTGATTGCGCTCAGTTGGTTTCCTGTAAAGGTCACCAACAATATGTCTGTCTTTAATGGATAACAATGTATCTAAAAATGGAGTTTCCTCCTGATTAACTGACATGTTAAATTTCAGACCTGGAATCAATAAATTTAAATGTGTTGAAAAGGAGATAAAGATTCAAGATCGCCTGTGAAGATGGCAAAGGCGTCATCAATGAACCTGTACCATACTGTACAATTATCATTGAAGAGTGTGCAATTATAAATAAAAGCCTGCTCTATCATGTCCATAAATGCATTGACATAGGGGGGTGCCACATTTGAACCCATCGCTGCTCCAGCGAGCTGCAAATAGTAGGTACCCTTAAATAAAAAGAAAATTCTCCTCCAACACTATTTTAAGCAAATCCATAAGGAAAGAAATATGTGCAGGAGTGTATGTTTTAGACCTGTTTAGTAAACGTTTACATGCTTCTAGGTCGAGAGTATGTGGAATGACCGTGTATGAATTAGCCACATCCCGCGCGACCAGTACCGAGCCAGGAGGTAATATAATTTTTTGAATTTTATTTAAAAAACCTTGCGTATCCCATATATACAAACGGGTATGGACAATAAGCGGTGTTAGACATTTGTCAAAAAATTTAGCCAACGGCATAGTCACTCAGTCGGTACTGGAAACAATTGGGCATCCATGGGGATTTTTGGGATCCTTGTGGATTTTGGGTAGTATATAAATAATCAGGGTAACAGGGTGTTCAGAGATTAAATATGACTGGTTATTGACATCAATAATGTTTTGTCCTACTGCCTGTAGTACTGTGGTTTTTATTCTGTTTAACACACAATATGTGGGATTAGTCTGCAGACTTGTGTATGAATTGGAATCTGCCAGTTGTCTGTAGATCTCCCTCTCATATTGATCTGTATCCATTATCACTATCGAGCTGCCCTTATCGGCAGGCTTGATAGTGATTTCCCTCCGAGTTGATAAGGCAGTGAGGGCTATAGCTTCCTCCCGATTAAGATTGTTAGGTATATGATCCCTCATTGAATGGTTACGTAAAAATAAATCAATGTCCTCCTCTACCCTGCTAATAAATAACTCAGCTGCTGCACACGAAGTAGGTGGAACAAAATTACTTTTGTTTTTTTAGCTGTAAATTGGAAATAGGCAATGCTAACGAGCTGGTTTCACTGGTAGCAGGTCTAGAGGAGAAGAAAGACTTTAAACAAGCATTTCTAAAAAAAAACGATACAAATCCTGCTTCAATACAAATGTATCCATTCTAGTTTTAGGACAAAAATGAAGACCCGTATTCAAAACCTGTAACTCTATACACTCAAAGAGATATATGAAATGTTATGTACCACAAATGTAGTTAAGTCCTCTGTCTGTTCCTGATCCTGGTAGCGATGGATCTTGCTGTTGCCTTTTCAGTTCTTCTTACCTCTTCTCCTCCTGTGTTTGAACTCAGAGGGCCCTGTTCCAAAAAAGAACCTTTAGGGGGATTAGTGGAAGAACCTGTGGAGGCCATATATATACCTGTATATACTATTAGTCAGATATTGTGTCACTGGGCTGGTGTTTGGAAGGATTTTGTTTCACGGTACTTAAATCTCATCTAAAGCATATACAGTCTGTTCCCATTTTCCTGAGTGTAGCCATGCAGATCTGGCCATCTCTGCTACTGATTCCTGACACATCCTCTTAATAAAAATAAAGTATGGCTTTAGATGCACTGTAACATGAACTTATTGCTTTGCCATGCAATGGCAAAACACAAGTTAACACGAAAGCTGAAAAAAAACACAGTTGCATTATTACCTATTTGTTTAGGTAAGTTGATTAAAAAAAACAAAACAACACTTGACTGAAATTTAAAGCAGATATAAAGACAGGAATACTCACCTATGGTACAATGCCTACGAGGTCCCTCGCCGGTGCCAGCATCTACTACCCAGCTTCCTCTGGATGCTGGTTTTCAGCCATCTTGATTGGCCGGTGAGGAATGACATCACTTCTGCACATGCGTGAGAGTCATTCATCTTGGCACCCTGTCACTCTGAGGATTGTGAATAGGCAGGTAAGTGATTTTTTTTTGCTGAAGTGACATTGCATATCTCTTCTGAAATGAAACATTTGCCTGTTCGCAATTTTTTATTTTTTACATTTAGTTCTGTTTTAAATTTCAGTTTTTAGCCCGAGGAAGGTAGAGAGATCTTTTACATTATCTAATGCAAATTTGTAGCAATAGGGAAAAACTTTTTACTATCTCAAAAATGGATAAATCCCTGATAAAACACATTATTTTGCATTTCTAAAACAGTGAAAATATACATATAAGAGAACTGTATAACCTTTGTTTTAAATGTATCCAACATGCTTTCTAAAACCAATTTTGTGGGAGTGCATTCTCATAGTGGTTCCCATGAAGATTACTCACAGTTGGAGTTTAAATCTCTTGCATTCAGCACTAAGGAGTGTCCTTCACCTCTGACGATACCTGAACAGTTGGTCTCTGAATTTATCATATGAGCCAGTTATGTGTTTAAAAGAATGCGTCATATTCCTCTTCCACAGTGAAGGTATACGGTACTTTTCAATGTCAATGTATCTTCATAATTAGTGATGAGCAGCTTTGTTCATTCAAACCTGTATTCATAGCAAATGGGACTGTTCCAAAATAGAGCAAATGTTTGCCAAAGATTTAAAGTGAAAGTAAACCCTCCTATTGTTTTCCAAGGAAGCTGCCATCTTGGCCTATGTTTAATCTTCAGCTGCCATGATGGTGCACATGTGATCAGTTATGACACCATCCATTGGATGTGACAGTTACATTTCCTGTCATGTGCCGGAAATGTAACTGTTTTTTTAACTGTTAAACCGATGGGTTTACTTCCATTTAAAAGGAATTTATCAATGTTTTCTTAGATAACCAATTGGAAAAATCAGCTTGATGTAAATAATCTTATAGTCTGTGTTATTGTTTTAAAAACCTTATTTTTTATGATTAATTTTATAGTAATATACATACAGTACATGGGGCAGCCATACAGTATCTGCTCACTACACATGCAGCCTCTGCTTTCAGCTTTGCAGTACTTCTTCTCAGAATGTAATTCTATGGGTTGGCTGACTCGCTATAAACAATGCACTTGCCTGTTTCACTTTTCTCAACAGCCGTTAAATAGGGGTTAAGAGTAATTGTGAAAGCGTGAAGGCTAATTTTTCTCATATGTAGTGTATAAAATATATGTCCAGGCAAAGTAAAAAAAAAAAAAACACCCGCAAAATATTTAGTACATGTCAGCAATAAATTTGCATTTTCCTTTGTGTTTTCTCTTTAAAAATAATGCAAGTGCAGAAAAAGCCATGTTGAAATCCAGAGTGCTCCTAACTTCTGAGCTGGAATCCTAAGCAGTTTTGCCAGCCCTGCCTGAGTCCTTCTCTGCTGGACTACAGATCCCCCTACCCCTTATGTGAGATGAGGAGTCCAACAGGAAAGAACTCAGACAATAATGAAAACACTGCTTAGGATTTTAGGGCAGCAGAACCACTGTGGTCAGCTCAAAGGTAGTAGGAGCTCTCTGAATTTTTTTTTAAAAGGATGAACAACTATGCACATAATTAAAAATAAATAAATAAAAACATAAATAAATTTTTATATATATATATATATATATATATATATATATATATATATACCGGTATATATATATACAGTGGGGATGGAAAATATTCAGACCCCCTTAAATTTTTCACTCTTTGTTATATTGCAGCCATTTGCTAAAATCATTTAAGTTCATTTTTTTCCTCGTTAATTTACACACAGCTCCCCATTTTGACAGAAAAACACAGAATTGTTGACATTTTTGCAGATTTATTAAAGAAGAAAAACTGAAATATCACATGGTCCTAAGTATCCAGACCCTTTGCTGTGACACTCATATATTTAACTCGGGTGCTGTCCATTTCTTCTGATCATCCTTGAGGCTGGGTTCACACTGGTGCGACACGACAGACGTCCTACTTTGGATCCGACTTTGCCCTGCGACATGAAGCCGGCATGTGTCCGACTTTCAATGAACGGGGATCCGACTTGGATCCCCGCCAATGCCCGGCATTGTTTGGTATGAATCTTTAGGGGGAACTCCGCGCCAAATTTTAAATAAAAATCCGGCATGGGTTCCCCCTCCAAGAGCATACCAGGCCCTTGGGTCTGGTATGGACCTTGAAGGGAACCCCCTACGCCGAAAAAACGGCGTGGGGGGTCGCCCCCAATCCATACCAGACCCTTATCCGAGCACGCAGCCCGGCCGGACAGGAATGGGGGTGGGGACGAGCGAGCGCCCCCCCCTCCTGAACCGTACCAGGCCGCATGCCCTCAACATGGGGGGTGGTGCCTTGGGGGAGGGGGCGCGCTGCGGCCCCCCCCACCCCAAAGCACCTTGTCCCCATGTTGATGAGGACAAGGGCCTCTTCCCGACAACCCTGGCCGTTGGTTGTCGGGGTCTGCGGGCGGGGACTTATCGGAATCCGGGAGCCCCCTTTAATAAGGGGGCCCCCAGATCCCGGCCCCCCACCCTATGTGAATGAGTATGGGGTACAGCGTACCCCTACCCATTCACCTATGAAAAAAGTGTCAATTTAAAAAAAAACACTACACAGATTTTTAAAGCATTTTATTAGACAGCTCCGGTGGTCTTCTTCCGACTTCGGGGGTCTCTCCGGTTCTTCTCCACGCTCTCCGGATCTTCTGCCGGGCTCCTCCGCTCTCTTCTGCTCTTTTGCCGCTCTTTTGCTAAAGCGGAGGAGCCTGGTCTTCAATCTTCTGCCTTCTGCCCTCTTCTCCTGATGTTGACACGACGCTCTCTGGGGCTAGAATGCTCTCTGTGCGCTCTGCTCTGATTTATATAGGCGGTGACCCCGCCCCCTTAAGCCGTCACAGTCCCTGGGCATGCTGGGACTGTGACGTTTTAGGGGGCGTGGTCATCACCCGATGACCACGCCCCCTTATGCCGTCATAGTCCCAGCATGCCCAGGGACTGTGACGGCTTAAGGGGGCGGGGTCACCGCCTATATAAATCAGAGCAGAGCGCACAGAGAGCATTCTAGCCCCAGAGAGCGTCGTGTCAACATCAGGAGAAGAGGGCAGAAGGCAGAAGGCAGAAGATTGAAGACCAGGCTCCTCCGCTTTAGCAAAAGAGCGGCAAAAGAGCAGAAGAGAGCGGAGGAGCCCGGCAGAAGATCCGGAGAGCGTGGAGAAGAACCGGAGAGACCCCCGAAGTTGGAAGAAGACCCCCGGAGCTGTCTAATAAAATGCTTTAAAAATCTGTGTAGTGTTTTTTTTTAAATTGACACTTTTTTCATAGGTGAATGGGTAGGGGTACGCTGTACCCCATACTCATTCACATAGGGTGGGAGGCCGGGATCTGGGGGCCCCCTTATTAAAGGGGGCTCCCGGATTCCGATAAGTCCCCGCCCGCAGACCCCGACAACCAACGGCCAGGGTTGTCGGGAAGAGGCCCTTGTCCTCATCAACATGGGGACAAGGTGCTTTGGGGTGGGGGGGGCCGCAGCGCGCCCCCTCCCCCAAGGCACCACCCCCCATGTTGAGGGCATGCGGCCTGGTACGGTTCAGGAGGGGGGGGCGCTCGCTCGTCCCCACCCCCATTCCTGTCCGGCCGGGCTGCGTGCTCGGATAAGGGTCTGGTATGGATTGGGGGCGACCCCCCACGCCGTTTTTTCGGCGTAGGGGGTTCCCTTCAAGGTCCATACCAGACCCAAGGGCCTGGTATGCTCTTGGAGGGGGAACCCATGCCGGATTTTTATTTAAAATTTGGCGCAGAGTTCCCCCTCAAGATCATCTGAGCACAAGTCGCGTGCCGAAGTCGGATCATGCAAGACGGCAATCCGACTTTGATCCGACTTCAATGATAGTCAATAGGCTGAAGTAGGATCAAAGTCGGACCAAAGTAGTACAGGGAGCATTTCTAAAGTCGGAACGACTTGTGTCGGACCAGTTAGGACGGCTCCCACAGGGAAACATTAAATTTCACACGTCATGCGACATGAGCTCCCAATGTCGGAGCGTTTGTCGGACCAGTGTGAACCCAGCCTGAGATGGTTCTCCACCTTCATTTGAGTCCAGCTGTGTTTGATTATACTGATTGGACTTGATTAGGAAAGCCACACACCTGTCTATATAAGACCTTACAGCTCACAGTGCATGTCAGAACAAATGAGAATCATGAGGTCAAAGGAACTGCCTGAAGAGCTCAGAGACAGAATTGTGGCAAGGCACAGATCTGGCCAAGGTTACAAAAAAAAAATTCTGCTGCACTTAAGGTTCCTAAGAGCACAGTGGCCTCCATAATCCTTAAATGGAAGACGTTTGGGATGACCAGAACCCTACCTAGAGCTGGCCGTCCGCCCAAACTGAACTATCGGGGGAGAAGAGACTTGGTGAGAGAGGTAAAGAAGAACCCAAAGATCGCTGTGGCTGAGCTCCAGAGATGCAGTCGGGAGATGGGAGAAAGTTGTAAAAAGTCAACCATCACTGCAGCCCTCCACCAGGAAGCCTCTCCTCAGTGCAAGACACATGAAAGCCCGCATGGAGTTTGCTAAAAAACACCTGAAGGACTCCAAGATGGTGAGAAATAAGATTCTTTGGTCTGATGAGACCAAGATAGAACTTTTTGGCCTTAATTCTAAGCGGTATGTGTGGAGGAAACCAGGCACTGCTCATTACCTGTCCAATACAGTCCCAACAGTGAAGCATTGTTGTTTCAGCATCATGCTGTGGGGGTGTTTTTCAGCTGCAGGGACAGGACGACTGGTTGCAATCGAGGGAAAGATGAATGCGGCTAAGTACAGGGATATCCTGGACGAAAACCTTCTCCAGAGTGCTCAGGACCTCAGACTGGGCCGAAGGTTTACCTTCCAATAAGACAATGACCCTAAGCACACAGTTAAAATAACAAAGGAGTGGCTTCACAATAACTCCGTGACTGTTCTTGAATGGCCCAGCCAGAGCCCTGACTTAAAACCAATTGAGCATCTCTGGAGAGACCTAAAATGGCTGTCCACCAACGTTTACCATCCAACCTGACAGAACTGGAGAGGATCTGCAAGGAGGAATGGCAGAGGATCCCCACATCCAGGTGTGAAAAACTTGTTGCATCCTTCACAAAAAGGCTCAAAAGGGTTCTTCTACTAAATACTGAGCAAATGGTCTGAATACTTAGGACCATGTGATATTTCAGTTTTTCTTTTTTAATAAATCTGCAAAAATGTCAACAATTCTGTGTTTTTCTGTCAATATGGAGTGCTGTGTGTACATTAATGAGGAAAAAAAATGAACTTAAATGATTTTAGTAAATGGCTGCAATATAACAAAGAGTGAAAAATTTAAGGGGATCTGAATACTTTCCGTCCCCACTGTATATTTATACACACACCAACATATAAGGCTTATGCCCCGTACACACGATCAGAAATTCTGCCAGCAAAACTCCGATGAGAGCTTTTTGTCGGAAAATGCGACTGTATGTATGCTCCATCAGTCTTTTGCTGGCGGAATTCCAGACAGCAAAAGATTGGGAGCATGGTCTCTATTTTTCGGTCTGGAAAAGTTCCTATCCGGAAATGCGATCGTCTGTACAAATTCCGACGCGCAAAATTCCTATGCATGCTCGGAAACAATTTGACGCATGCTCGGAAGCATTGAACTTAATTTTCTCGGCTCGTCGTAGTCTTGTATGTCACCGTGTTCTTGACGATCGAAAGTTCAGAGAACTTTTGTGTGACCGTGTGTATGCAAGGCAAGCTTGAGTGGAATTCCGTCGGAAAAACCATCCAAATTTTTTCTGCCGGAAAATCCGCTCGTGTGTACAGGGCATTAGTCTAGGAAATGTCTTTTTAGAGTTTATTGCTGAAGCAATTTTAATAGGAGATGGGTTTAGGGTCACGGGATACTCCAAAATGATCAGCAATTACAGTAGAAGGCCAAACTTCCCTCTAATTTTTCCAAGCTTTTCTGGGGTAGCAGGGTATGGCTAGGATTTCAACTGCCCTGCAACAGCATTGCATAAAGCAACCTCTGGCACTTGCCCAACTATCAGTCCCAGTGAAGTCTTTAACCACAGTGTCCCAAGACCTGTCCTCCACCCAGCATCCTCAGGCAAGTCCTCTGTAAAGGAAAAAAGGATCCCACTTAAAGTTCAGGATTCTGAGACAGTGCCCTTTTGCTAAAATACTTCTTTGTCAATTTTTCTCAGGCCCTCAGCCCATTAACCTCTGAGGCCCAAGTAACATTCTCCTGTCTCATTTGCTATTTCCCAGGGGCAACAGTCCTCCGGGAGACTAGAACCCTCCCTGATGAGGAAAGAACCATCTACTCAAGAAGCTTTTTTTCAGAGGCAGGGGGGGAACAATCAAACTTTTGGCTCAAGAATACTGATCAGACCCAACCAATCAACAACCACTTCCCTCCACAGTGCAACCAAAAATAAAATTTACCTAGCCACCACCTAATTAGGAGGGTGCTACATTTATATGCATATTTAATTTTGCCCAGGCATACACTTTAATATACTTTAATATAAATCTCTACATTCCCTACAACAATAAATACAGTATATGGAAGAGCATCTGTGTAAAAGTCGCATCACAAAAATACTTTCTAACACTGCACTATTAACTCGAAATATGTGTCCACTGGATGACTCAAACTTGTCCTACCTGCACTGTGCAAAGTTTACTAGAACATGTTCTAATTCCAACAAACCCACACATTTCTGTTTCATGAGTGTAAAGGATCCAATTGGTAGTCTGCTTTTACTGAGTTGCAGGGATACAATGGATTTCTGGGAATGATTGCTGAGGGGATTGTTGGGAAGGGAAGTAGGAAAGTACTATACTACCTTAGTATGAAAATAATATAGATGCATAGTATTCTATTGAGAAATCCCAATCAGAGGGCGATATGCGTGTAGAGGGGAGGAACCGAGGCCATGAGGTCACGCAGCCACAGTGGTGAGCAGGACTATACAGAGCTGGTTTAACTGAATATCTTGTAAGTGTTTTTTAATTGGGGCATTTTATAAATGTTGTAAATGGAGAGCACTATGTATCCTCTATTTATTGTTGCATGAATGTGAAGCCATATCCTATCAGGAAAATCGAGTAATAACGCTGGTGTGGAGGAAGGAGAAAACCAGTGGGGCAGTATATATGAGAGATCTTTCTTGCGATCCCCCTGGAAGGCTACTGATTGGAAAGTGGATACAGAGTACCTGGTCGGATGTGAAAGAGATGAGACCATAGCTGAAAGAAAGAAAGGAATTGTTTTGAGTCTTTCTGACTCATGTATGAGGTGAGCAGGTATAACGTCTGGTGAAGGGGTGTACATAATCTGCCGAAGACACGATTTGCACAGTGGTGGATGATATAAGAATTGAAAAGTCACAATAATTGAGAAGTCACAATAATTTGACGCAGAAAAGTTTCAGCATATGAACTTTAATTGAACACATTATTATATAGAGTTATTTATTTGAATATAATTTGATATCACTGGATATTTCGCATGTTAGATTAATAGCGCTGCACTTATATTTTTCATTTTATTGTATATGTTGTATGGTGAGGAGAATTCACTGGAAGTGTACAGCAGCTGTGGAGTACTAATTAGTACACTTTATAGTTTATTTATAGCACATAACACTTTAGGTAGGTGGCGCTAATTGTCTTTTATACACGCATAGTACTTATTAATGCTTATTAATGCTGTCTGTAATGTCAATTGGTGCCCTAAGTGGAATGCAGTGGTGGCTGGTGCTCAAAATGTGCAAACAAACTGAAAAATTCTGAATACTGAAAAAAACCCATCAATTGCACCCTCACTGTGTCCAACAAATGCAGCCACTGTGCCATCAATTGCAGCCACTGTGCCCATCAAACGCAGCCACTGTGCTATCAATTGCAGCCACTGCGCCCATCAAATGCAGCCACTGTGCCATCAATTGCAGCCACTGTGCCCATCAAATGCAGCCACTGTGCCCCATCAAATGCAGCCTCATTGTGACACGCCCGCTCACTCACTGTCTGACCAGCACTTACCCCATCTTGGTGGCGGGTCAGGCTGCGGTGATGGCGGCAAGCTGTGGGACGGGCAGCGATTCAGACGATGGCTCCTGTGTCCTCCGTGGGTCTCTGCTTCCCTTCTGCTAGGCATTCAATAGGATCGCCTGTGCCTTCAGCCAATCAGGTGATGGGTATTAGACCCACGCTTCCTGATTGTCGGAGAGGCGGTTCAGTGCTGGAAAAGCAAATATTCACTTGCATTTCTAACATACCTGGGTGGGCTCCGAGCGCAATGCTCTGCGCTCCGAGTCCACCTTTTTTTAAGCCTATTAGAGCTTATGGCTCTAATCAGGTGCTTTAAAAAACACCCTCGCCGCTGTAATTCAGGCGCCGGCGTCAGAAAAGGGGCCGAACACTTGAATAGGGGGTGGCCATGGTGGATGTGGATAGATTCATGCTATACATGAATTTATCCATTATACATATAGGGGGGTGGTGTGTTAGAGGGAGCGGCGCCTGTGCGCTCTTAATGGATGGGCCGCCCCTGGTGGAATGTCACGCTCAAAATAAGATCTTACTACTACTTTACAAAGAGGCGATTTATGTTTCTCTTTCTTGAATCTGTTTCAGTGAGGACCTGGTTTTTGTCATTTCTGTTTAATGCCATGTTTTCATCTTACCTACAGCTTGGTGTTTGCCAGTATTTATTACACTGCATGCATTCCACACAGGATCTGAAAATTGTTAAAAACTATGTTTACTGTCTCTCCTCTTGGATAATCAGTATTGTGGGTTCTGACCTTTAGAATTAGTTGTCAGATTAAATTGCTTCTGCTGCTTTTTATTAAAAGATAAGCTTAAGTACGTGCGTTGTAGTTCTTTTTCTGCTTCTGTTTTCTGTATTCCAAGATTACACAAAACATGGATCGATTGGCCAAGACGTTGCATAATCCAGAATCAATGGCTGCCAGTGAAGTATTCCAAGAGAGGCCTCTTTATCTGAAAATTGCACGGTAGTATCAGTGGAACAATTATATGCCTGTAATGGGGGACAGTTAATGGAACTTTAAGATATTGGAAAATTTCACTTGACAAGCAGGGAGACTTCTAATTTACTTTAAGAAGTATATAGAATTTTCATTATTTTTATGATAGCTATACAAGGAAGATCTGCTTGATATCAATAACATTAGCAGTATGTATTCTAGGGCTGCAACTAACGATTATTTTCATAATCGATTAATCGGCCGATTATTTTTTCGATCGATTAATCGGATAAAATCATAAAAAAAATCGTAAAGTGCCATTTTTTCTATTCCTCCCGGGAACATCAATGATGGAGTGCTATTCCTCCCGGGGACACCAATGACGGGGCGCTATTCCTCCCGGGGACACCAATGACTGGGCACTATTCCTCCTGGGGACACCAATGACTGGGCACTATTCCTCCCGGGGACACCAATGACTGGGCACTATTCCTCCCGGGGACACCAATGACGGGGCGCTATTCCTCCCGGGGACACCAGTGACGGGGTGCTATTCCTTCCGGGGACACCAATGACGGGGCACTATTCCTCCCAGGAACACCAATGATGGGGCACTATCCCCCCACCCCTCCCAGGAACACCAATGGGGCACTATCCCCCCCCTCCCAGGAACACCAATGGGGCACTATGTCTGTTCTCCTCCCACCCAGGAAAACCAATGATGGAGCACTACTATTCCAGGCAGCCACCCCCCGGAACACCAATGATGGGGCATTATCCCCCCGCCCCTCCCAGGAACACCAATTATGGGGCATTATCCCCCCGCCCCTCCCAGGAACACCAATGAGGCACTATTCCCCCCCCCTTCCCAGGAACACCAATGAGGCACTATTCCCACCCCTTCCCAGGAACACCAATGGGGCACTATTCCCCCCCCTTCCCGGGAACACCAATGGGGCACTATTCCCCCCCTTCCCAGGAACACCAATGGGGCACTATTCCCCCCCTTCCCAGGAACACCAATGGGGCACTATTCCCCCCCCCTTTCCAGGAACACCAATGGGGCACTATCCCCCCCCTCCCAGGAACACCAGTGGGGCACTATGTCTATTCCCCTCCCTCCCAGGAAAACCAATGATGGGGCACTGCTATTCCAGCCAGCCATCCCCCGGAACACCAATGATGGGGCACTCCCCCCCCTCCCTCCCCAGTAATACTGTTAGGATGGTGCCGGTCATAAAAATGTGCTGTTTTTACTGTGTTATTATTAGCTGCTACCTTTCACTATCAATGTGCAGCTCGGCTCTCCTCGCTTCTTGCCCTCGCCTCTCAGTTCCCTCGAGGCAGCGGGCAGGGCTGAGAAGATCAGTGGGGATGACGTCTGCAAAGAGGAGGAGGAGAGGCGCGCCGCGGACGTGCGGCGCCGCCGACGTGCCTGGTCACAAACGGCGGCGCCGAGGACACAGGAGGGAGGATTTATTCTCTGTTCCCTCGAGGCAGCGGGCGGGGCTGAGAAGATCAGGGGGGGTGACGTCAGCGAGGAGGAGGAGAGGCGCGCCGTGGACGTGCGGCGGCGCAGACGTGCCTGGTCACAAATGGCGGCGCCGAGGACACAGGAGGGAGGATTTAAACAGACGGACAGACAGAAGGAAGGTGCGGACCAACTAATCGATAATGAAAATCGTTGACAACGATTTTCATTATCGATTATTATCGATAATATCGATTAATCGTTTCAGCCCTAATGTATTCATTTTTTAAAAACTGTTTTTCTGCATATAATTTGGAGGTAAATATCTACAGGGGGCAGTCAAATTTGCCCATTTCATGCAGTCTCTGCTTTCTGCTTTGCAGTGCTACACAATGATTGTCCTTTACTGCCTGTTGCTTTACTGAAGCAGACAGAGTGTGTTGCAATGTTCAAACAGTAACAGAATTCCTTTTAGGGTCCACTCACACCAGATGCACTGGCATGCATTGAACAATACATGCCAGCATATATACATTGAAATATTATTGTATTTCAATAGGAGCAGTGCATTGTGCTGATGTGCGCTACCCTGCACTGAAAAAAAAAGTAAAATATGCCCTAATTTTCTTTCAGTGCAATGCCTTCTGTTGGCCTGTGGTGAGGTGCAGCGTGGTGTGGCAGCAGTAAACACTCAGA
This sequence comes from Lithobates clamitans, assembly GCA_037952925.1. Taxonomy (NCBI): domain Eukaryota; kingdom Metazoa; phylum Chordata; class Amphibia; order Anura; family Ranidae; genus Lithobates; species Lithobates clamitans. The sequence goes on from JBBGZY010000210.1 coordinate 691,709, forward strand.
GTCCGGTTGCAGAGAACAGAATTTGTATTAATGTCAGAGTTCAATAATTCACAACAAGCCTGCTGGGAAGGCACCCAACCGGGAATACTCACAGAATGTTACAGCAGTGTGTAGCGGAGCAGGTCTCAGATGTGCTGACAGCGTCTGAATCAAGGGGCAGAATGCGACCTGGCCAGTCTGTACCTAAATGGGGAGGTCTCCAGAAAAGAATGGTGTGTCCCTATCCTTTCCCTACTCATCTGGAACCTCTCCCTACCGCTAATCACTTTCCCTACCTAATGGGTAACCTGTCCCTACCATACCCACATTCAAAATGAGCCCCCAGCTTTGGAGCCAGGGCATTAAATAGGCTCTGTCTAACCCAATATGGCTGCCAGAGTCACATGGGGCAGCAGCATCCAATCGAATAGCTTCCCCAATGACCCAGGACACCATAGAGGAATCATGTTCCTCTTGCCTTCCCCTCCAACTGCAATGCCGCTGTGGTTAAGAGCCACCTACAGTGGAGAAAATGGACTGCACCTGCCTACAGTCCTTCCATGGTCTATGGGAGGGCTGGAGGATATTTTGAGCACCCAACTGAAAGAGCTTTATCCTTTTCCATCCCATCCTATTCCTATCCATGTGCCAAACTGCATCTATAGATATCTGGGAAATCTGCTCTTTGATTAAACTTTATCTGAGGAGGGTAAGGTGTGCGGGTAGCAGTGTTAATTTCATTGACGAAAACATTTTTGGCAAAATATTCATCAGCGGTCTTTTTACAGTGATGAAAACTAAACAAAAGATACACCACATGTAGCACTGTCCCCATAGGGCTTTCTGAATGTTGACTCCATATGCCGCGTACACACGAGCGGACTTTACGGCAGACTTTGCCCGGCGGACTTTTCAACGTACTTTATGATGGACTTTCTGAATGAACGGACTTGCCTACACACAATCCACCAAAGTCCTTTGAATTCGTACGTGATGACGTATGACCGGACTAAAACAAGGAAGTTCATAGCCAGTAGCCAATAGCTGCCTTAGCATGGCTTTATGTCCGTCGAACTAGCATACAGACGACAGACTTTTCGACCAGACTCGATTTCAACGGATTAATTTAAAACATGTTTCAAATCTAAGTCGGTCCAACTTTTGAGAAAACTAAGTCCGCTGGAGCCCACACACGATCGAATTGTCCGACCAAATCCCGTCCGCCGGGCAAAGTCTGCCATAAAGTCCGCTCGTGTGTACGCGGCATTAGGCATCTCTCTGGTTTCCAGCAGCTGGGTACTGAGTGTTTCCACTTGGTTGCTAGGGATTTCCAGTTTGTTACACCCTTACTCCTGCTTGCTCGTTACTCAATGACCAGTTCAGGGTTTATACATTTTTTTTGTATTTTATTTTGAAACTTGGATGGGAGAAGGGAAACTATTCACAATGGATAGGGACAACTTTTACTTGACCTCACCGGATTACTTGTGGAAGCAGTCACACTGCTTTAACCATACAGCCACATGTATGGAGGAATGTAGTCCTTTTGCTCTCACTAGCAGCAGACTTGATGTACTACATTATCTTCAGGACACTCTCTAGCATCCCCTTTACTGACACCCGTCCACTGACTCTTCTAGCTGAAGAGGGTGGCCCATATCACAGGCCCCAAAGACACAGATTTGTACTCACAGTAGGCAGAATCAGATCCTTCCTGGTGTCTCCCTTCCAGTCTGCTCTGCAGGGCCCCTGGGTTCAGCTCCTCTCTCTCTTGGGCCCTTGAGTCGACCACCCAAGGCTGCACGACCACTTCCATGGAGAAGAGGGCAGCTGTCTTCTCCCTCCTGGACTCTGTTCCCCGGCTCAACTAACTCTGAGCACATGTACCCCGGGCTTATACACAGTATCCCAACATACAATGCAGCATTTTTCCACTGCCAATTGCCAGGACTGTAACAAAGCCTGTGCACTCACCTGTCAGGCTCCCTCCCACTGACCAATATGCCTCCCTATTGGACCAGTGAGGGACAGTTAAACAAGCTGAGCTGCACCTGAGTACAATAAGCAGATCTAACCAATAGATCCTGCTCCCTGGTACGCAGAGAGCACGCTAAGTTTTACTTGACCATCTTCCTGGTAAGCAGAAAGATCAAAAGCTATACTCCCTTCTTGCACCTACCTAGGGGGGTGCTACATCCACCCCCCACCAAAACAAGCCATGTCCTCATTGGCTTCAGGCATCCACCCCTACAAAAATACCTGTACAAAATATACACGTAGTATCCCACAAACTTGGAAAGGGGGAAAAAGGAAGTAACATATGTATAGGTTCATAGGGCATGACCCATATGTGGCCAATTAGCACAATAAATTACATAGAAAAATATAGACATCTGCTGTACAAATATTAACATTATTCTTAAAGAGCATCTTTGCCAGGTGCACTATATTAGTGCACCCCCCACCAAACAAAACTGGATGACGGAGAAATGGCAGAACACGTCTAATTAACTAGGCCATGCATAACATTTTTACATATGTACAAAATATATACAAATGACAACCTCCGCTGAGGCATTAGGATTTCTTGTAGGCCTGCAAAGAAAAGAAACAGAAGTACAGTCAGGTCCATAAATATTGGGACATCGACACAATTCTAATGTTTTTGGCTCTATACACCACCACAATGGATTTGAAATTAAACGAACAAGACGTGCTTTAACTGCAGACTTTCAGCTTTAATTTGAGGGTATTTATATCCAAATCAGGTGAACGGTGTAGGAATTACAACAGTTTGTATATGAGCTTCCCACTTTTTAAGGGACCAAAAGTAATGGGACAATTGGCTGCTCAGCTGTTCCATGGCCAGGTGTATGTTATTCCCTCATTATCCCATTTACAAGGAGCAGATAAAATGTCCAGAGTTAATTTCAAAAGTGCTATTTGCATTTGGAATTTGTTGCTGTAAACTCTCAATATGAGATCCAAAGAGCTGTCACTATCAGTGAAGCAAGCCATCATTAGGCTGAAAAAACAAAACAAACCCATCAGAGAGATAGCAAAAATATTAGGTGTGGCCAGATCAACTGTTTGGAACATCCTTAAAAAGAAAGAACGCACCGGTGAGCTCAGCAACACCAAAAGACACGGAAGACCACAGAAAACAACTGTGGTGGATGACCGAATAATTCTTTCCCTGGTGAAGAAAACACCCTTCACAACAGTTGGCCAGATCAAGCACACTTTCCAGGAGGTAGGTGTATGTGTGTCAAAGTCAACAATCAAGAGAAAACTTCACCAGAGTGAATACATAGGGTTCACCACAAGATGTAAACCATTGGTGAGCCTCAAAAACAGGAAGGCCAGATTAGAGTTTGTCAAACAACATCTAAAAAAGCCTTCACAGTTCTGGAACAACATCCTATGGACAGGTAAGACCAAGATCAACTTGTACCAGAGTGATGGGAAGAGAAGAGTATGGAGAAGGAAAGGAACTGCTCATGATCCAAAGCATACCACCTCATCAGTGAATGGTGGTGGTGGTAGTGTCATGGTGTGGGCATGTATGGCTGCCAATGGAACTGGTTCTCTTGTATTTATTGATGATGTGTCTTCTGACAAAAGCAGCAGGATGAATTTGAAGTGTTTCGGGCAATATTATCTGCTCATATTCAGCAAAATGCTTCAGAACTCATTGGGCGGCGCTTCACAGTGTAGATGGACAATGACCCGAAGCATACTGCGAAAGCAACCAAAGAGTTTTTTAAGTTTTTTAAGGGAAAGAAGTGGAATGTTATGCAATGTCCAAGTCAATCACCTGACGTGCAACCAAGTATTAAAAAGTGAAAGTTTGATGGATTGATCCCATTACTTTTGGTCCCTTAAAAAGTGGGGGACACATATATATATAAACTGTTTGTTTCATTTCAAATCCATTTTGGTGGTGTATAGAGCCAAAAAGATTAGAATTGTGTCGATGTCCAAATATTTATGGACCTGACTGTATATAGCATCATTCAGCCTATATACTGACAGTGAGACTGTCCTCTCCTCAGAGGCGACCTTCTCACTATACCAATCCCTATCACTAATCATTAGGGATGAGCCGAACACCCCCCCAGTTCGGTTCGCAACAGAACTTGCGAACAGGCAAAAAATTTGTGCGAACACGCTAACACCATTAAAGTCTATGGTACACGAACATGAAAAATCAAAAGTGCTAATTTTAAAGGCTTATATGCAAGTTATTGTCATAAAAAGTGTTTGGGAACCCGGGTCCTACCCCAGGGGGACATGTATAAATGCAAAAAACAGTTTTAAAAACTGCAGTTTTTTCAGGAGCAGTGATTTTACTAATGCTTAAAGTGAAACAATAAAAAAGAATATTCCTTTAAATATCGTGCCTGGGGGGTGTACTTAGTATGCCTGTAAAGTAGCACATCTTTCCCGTGCTTAGAACAGTATGACAGCAAAATGACATTTCTAAAGGAAAAATGTAATTTAACCACTTATTTGCCCCCTTCCTGACCAGAGCACTTTTTGTGATTCGTCACAGCGTCGCTTTAACTGACAATTGCGCAGTCGTGCGACGTTGTACCCAAACAAAAATGACGTCCTTTTTTTCCCACAAACCGAGCTTTCTTTTTGGTCATATTTGATTGCCTCTTCGGTTTTTATTTTTTGCGCTATAAACAACAAAAGAGTGACAATTTAAAAAAAAGCAATATTTTATACTTTTTGCTATAATAAATATCCCCAAAAATATATATATAAAAAAATGTTTTCCTCAGTTTAGGCCGATATGTATTCCACATATTTTTGGCAAAAAAAAAAATTGCAATAAGTGTATAAGATATGTTGATGGGGACAAGGGCCTCATCTTCACAACCCTTGCCTGGTGGTTGTGGGGGTCTGCGGGTGGGGGGCTTATTGGAATATGGAAGCCCCCTTTAACAAGGGGACCCTCAGATCCCAGCCCCCCCATGTGAATGAGTATCGGGTACATTTTACCCCTACACATTCACCAAAAAAAGTGTCAAAATGGTAAAAATGACAGTAGACAATTTGGGAGTGTTTTATAGCTGAGGGCGAGGCGGGCCCACCCGGTGACGTAAACTGGTGACCTCGCCCCATTCTGGCGTGATGTGACGTCACGTAACATCAGAAGGGGGCGGGGTCACCCATTTACGTCACCGGGTGGCCCTGCCCTCAGCTATATATTAGCTGTTATTGCAAAAAGCCTGCAGTCAGCTGGAGCCTCCCATGGAAGCGGAGTTTTTTCCGTTTATTTTAATTTTTTTTCTCGGGCCATCGGACGCTGTTATCGAAGATGGAGTTACATCACAGGACACTTTTTTTTTAAATAAAGGACTTGTCCCAAACTGTCTCTTGTCATTTTTACCATTTTGACAATTTTTTTAGTGAATATGTAGGGGTACAATATACCCGATAGCCATTCCCATAGAAGGGGAGGGATCTGGGGGTCCCCTTGTTAAAGGGGACTTACAGATTCCAATAAGCCCGCGCCCGCATACCCCCACAACCACCAGGCAAGGGTTGTGGGGATGAGGCCCTTGTCCCCATCAACATGGGGACAAGGTGCCTTGGGGGGAACCCAAAGCATCCTCCCAATGTTGAGGGCATGTGGCCTGCTACGGTTCAGGAGGGGGGCCTCTCTTGTCCCCCCCTTTTCCTGCGGCCAGGTTGCGTGTTCGGATAAGAGTCTCAGATGGATTTTGAGGGGGACCCTACGCCTTTTTTTTTTACATTTTGGCTTGGGGTTCCCCTTACAATCAATACCAGACCTGAAGGGCCTGGTATGGATTTTGGGGGACCCCCACGCATTTTTAAAAAAAATTTAGGTGCAGGGTTCACCTTAATATCCATACCAGACCCAAAGGGCTTGGTAATGGACTGGGGGGAGGGGGGCATGCTGTTTATTCAAATTATTTTTATCTATATTGAAATACATTACACCAGCGAGCAGTTTTAAATTACATTTTTTCCTTTACAAATGTAATTTTGCTGCTCTCATTCATAAAACTATGTATGGCTGCTATGTAAGTGTGGGGCGTGTACTCAGCCCCCTGAGCCATGATTGGCCAAAGGCACCCTGCCTTTGACCAATTATGGCTCTCACAGCAGAGCATGTCAGAGCAGGTCAGGTGCATTTTTTGGCCAATCGGCAGCCGTCAATGCACTGTGATCTCGCAGTGCATTAATGGTCTCGCCGTTCATTATGGCACGTTCTGCGGGCAATCGAATTTCCCGCGAATGCCCCATAATGTTTGGTATTCGGCAAACGGGTGAACACTCGATGTTCGACTCGAAGTCGGGCTCATCCCTACTAATCATCACATTGAGATTGCAGTTGTATCCTGTAGTATTCTCTTGGAGGCCAGCTGTTATTGCTGGAGCCTGAGCCCTTTCTCTCTGGCACTTTCCTTCTCTGAAGAGACAATGAGCCACTACTGCTTTTTTTCTTTTTCACAGGGTAGCAACTTGCACAAAATACACTGACCCACTGGCCCAAAGGAATCTTTGCAAAGTGTCCTTGCTGAATAAAGTATCTTTTCAAGGTGTCATTTTTCTTTCTTTTTCCGAATAGCACTTGAGCAAACACAATGGCCTTTGGCCCAAAGATCTTCACAAAATGTCTCCCCCTCCAGGTAGCAGCCCCTGGTTTTGACAGGAGAAATCCTCTGTGGCAAAAGGATTTTTCTCCCAGATGAAGAAACATTGACAGTTTCAGTAGTTCTCTCCTTCATTTGCAAGGATAGAAGGGAAGGGGAAACTTGGAGAAATAGGGCCTTTAACCCTGTGAACAACACGCCAACCGTGGTAACTCTTCTGACTCAACAGTCCCTTTACAATGACAGTCCTTGACTCTTGCTTAGACTTGACATACCTAAATAGTAATAGTCTGGATGAAGGATCTGCACTACCTTGCCTTCAGGATTTAGCATGCTGAGGGACTAAGCCTGGCCTCTCCCTTCTGAGCTATCAATTTCCACTCGGTCAATGCTTATCGACCTCCCCAGATTCCAATTCTCCTTTATGGAGAGAAAAGTGTCCCATAGTGGTGATCTGGATGAGTGCCAGTGTGGCTTGGGAACATACAGGAAGTCCCAAACAGCTTAATAACACCAGGCATCCCTCTTGTTCTCAATCTCCTCCATGATCTTCCTCGGGGCATAGGGATAGTCGTATCCATACTCCATGGCCACCTTCCTCTGTATAAGCTGTTGGAAATGGGAGAACCTGGGGAGTTTCTGCCTATCACCTCTCCCAGGTGGGGCAGTGGGGGTCTCCACTTCGGTAATCAGTCTCTCATTGGCGTCATTCTGTGCTCGGGCCCGAGCATAGGTGCGGGGTGCGGGTAGGTCTGGGACCATTGTGGAAAACCCAGGTTCCTCGCACACCTAATGCGAATGACTGCAGCTTTGATTTCTTCACTGAAAGAACTGGGACTTGGGGAGCTTCTTCTTGCCTCGGTCCCCCAATTCCACTCAGTCTCTATCTCCGATCCCCAATCACCGATTGGACCAGTGAGGGACAGTAAAACAAGCTGAGCTGCACCTGAGTACAATGAGCAGACCTAACCAATAGATCATGCTCCCTGGTAGGCAGAGAGCACTCTAAGTTTTACCTGACCATCTTCCCCATAAGCAGAAAGATCAAAAACTTGCTTACTGGGAGTGGAAGCACTCACGGACTCTACAAAGGCAGAGCTTCAGGGAACCGGAGGTTCATGTGATTAAACGTCCCTCCCTCATCTGGCGTGCATCTGTCCGTGATCATCTGTGCACATCTGTCAGTGATCATCTGCCACATCTGTCTGTGATTATCCGACACATCTGTCTGTGATCATCTGCCCCATCTGTCTGTGATCATCTGCCACATCTGTCCATAATCATCTGCCACATCTAATTCCATTATCCTGATGCTCCAGGGCCTTCAAAAATGTGATAGGTACTCAGGAAATTAAATGTGTAATGTATGCTCCTAGAACACCTGATGGTGCTCCCTGCATGTTCGGCCTCTGTATGTCGCCAGGCTGTGGAAAAGTCTTACACATGTGGTATCGCCATACTCAGGAGGAGTAGCATAATATATTTTGGGGTGTAATTGCAAGTTTATCTATGCCATGTGTGAGAAATAACTTGGTAATATGCCAATTTTGTGGAAAAACTTCAAAAAACTCACTATGACTCTTACTAAATACCTTGGACTATCATCTTTACAAAAAGGGGTCATTTGGGGGGTATTTGTACTGTCCTGACATTTTAGGGCCTCAAGAAGAAATTAGATAGGCTGTCAGTACATGAGGATTGATCGATTTTCTATGATACGTTGCCTAACTTGTAGACTCTATAACTCACACAAACCTATTATCATACACTTATCAGGATCTTTTTTTTTTACCGAAGACATGTAGCAGAATACATTCTGGCCTAAATTTATGATAAAATTAGATTTTATTGCATTTCTTTTAAAACAGAAAGTAGAAAATATTTTTTTTCCCCCAAATTTACTCTCTTTTTTCTTGTATATCACAAAAAATAAAAAACCCAGTGGTGAATAAATACCACAAAAAGAAAGCTCTATTTGTATGAACAAAATGATAAAAATTTCATTTGGGTACAGTGTAGCATGACTGAGTAATTGCTGTACAGTAAGCTGTAAATTGGTCTGGGAAGGAAGGGGGTAAAAGTGCCCAGTATTGAGGTAGATAACAACATGATATTAGATTTTTTTACTCCATGAATAAATAATGAGTTTGGAAATTCTAGAGAACTGCTTAAAGTGATACTAAAGTCTTGTTTTTTTTTGTTTAAAAATAACAAACATATTATACTTACCTACTCTGTGCAGTGGTTTTGCACAGAGCAGCCTGAATCCTCCTCTTCTTGTGTCCTATGCTGGCGCTCCTGGCCCCTCCCTCCAGCCCCCACAGCAAGAAGCTGTGGGGGGCAGGAGACAAAATGCTACTCTGTATGTCCATTCAGACACTAATGCAATACTCCCAACGCACAAGTACCTGCACATGCCTAATGAAGGGGTCCTGCGTGCCTCCAAAACGTCGCTTCTTTTTTTTTTTTTGATACTATGTGATTAAAATTTTGGACCCAATTTTGGAGATCCTGCTGTGCTGGTGATACTTCCTTCTCATTCAGACACTAAGCCACGGCTCGGTCCCACCCCCTCTCTCTCCTTATTGGCTCACTGACTTTGATTGACAACAGCGTGAGCCAATGGAGTCAGGGGGGAGAGTCCTGGACAGCTGAGTCAATCAAGCAACATTGCTGGATCGAGAGGGGGCTCAGGTAAGTATTAGAGGGTTGAGGAGGGCTACTGCAAACTGAAGTTTTTTTTAATCTTAATGCATAGAATGCATTAAGATAAAAAAAATTCTGCCTTTAGTAGTACTTTAACCGCTAGCTGACTAGCCGCCACAATTATACTGCGGCAGGTTGGCACGGCTGCGCAAATGGCTGTAGCTGTACGTCACTCCTTTAAGACGTCATAGCAGGTGCATGCGCCCACCCCAGAGCCGTTGTGCGTGCCCCGCACCCTGCGGGCACGATGTCCACTGGGCACCCACGATCGCAGTGACAGAACGAGAACGGGGATGTGTGTAAACACACAAATCCTGGTTCTCTCAGGGGAGAGGAGACAGATCGTGTGTTCATACCAAGTATGAACACCAACTGGTCTCCTCCCCTAGTCAGTGCCACCCCCCCTACAGTTAGAACAAACCTAGGGAACACAGTTAACCCCTTGATCGCCCCCTAGTGTTAACCCCTTCTCTGCCAGTGACATTTATACAGTAATCAGTGGTTATTTTTAGCTCTGATCGCTGTATAAATGTCAATGGTCCCAAAATAGTGTCTAAAGTGTCCGATATGTCCGCCGCAATGTCGTAGTCCTGATAAAAATTGCAGATTGCCGCCATAACTAGGAAAAGAAAAAATATAATAAAAATGACATAAATCTATCCCCTATTTTGTAGACGCTGTAACTTTTGCTCAAACCAATCAATATACGCTTATTGTGATTTTTTTTACCAAAAATATGTAGAAGAATATATATTGGCCTAAACTTTTTTTTTGGAAAAGTATTATAACAAAAAGTACAAAATATTGTGTTTTTTCCAAAATTGTGGGCTTTTTTTGTTTATAGCACAAAAAATAAAAAACGCAGAGGTGATCAAATACCACCAAAAGAAAGCTCTATTTGTGGGGAAAAAAGGACATAAATTTTGTTTGGGTACAATGTCGCACGACCACGCAATTTTCAGTTAAAACGACGAAGTGCCGTATCGCAAAAAATTGCCTGGTGAGGAAGGGGGTAAATCCTTCCGGGGCTGAATTGGTTAAATAATGTATTACAATTTAACTAAACCCATTAGATTTTATTTGACTAAAATGTACTGGAGATTTTAGTCGACAAAATTCGACTAAAACTAAAACAATTGCAATGACTAAAATGGGACTAAAAGTAAAATTGCATTTTAGTCAAAAGACTATGACTAAAACTAAATGGAAAATTGATGCCAAAATTAACACGGGTGGGTAGCCTCCTTGTCAGTGAATAATCTCTGATCTGCTTGTTTCCATCTGTTGCATGCAAAGGAGATTATAGTCATAGGTGCTACTCACTGAAATACGGAGAATTAATACAGTGCTACCACCTTCCCACTGCATCAGATTACTGTCAGATGTTCTGTTCCTTCCTCACTAAAAATATGATTTTGTCTGTGACTTTGTTAGAGGTTCCTTGTCTTGAGCGATCCTCCTGTGGGCTCCTAGATTTTCTCGATTTCTTCATACACAAAGGCCAGAGTTTAAAACTCAAGTCCAGGCAGCTACAAAATGTTTGAAATTGTCCTAATCAACTGATAAATGATCAAGTGCTTGTGTTTTTCTACAGGATATGATGTATAATAATACTTATGTTAATCCATGGTCATGCTAGCTTCCTCCATGCAGATTTGGGTTTTGATGACTGCTCCTCTGAAGCCACTCTTCTGGATCTCTAATCAGTCATGTCATTGCCCTTCTTGCTGACATTACAATATATAGTGCAGGATCAGTGGCCACATCATCAAGGTGGGATGTGGCCACTGGTAGGAGCGCCTGCCCATACTTTAGCTATTAAGAGAAAAGGACCACACCAATGGCTATTGGGGTAAGAAGATTAAGATAAATATAATCTGCTGGATCATCGCCTACATAAAATAAGCACTAGATCTTTTTATTAATTTTGAAACTGGCCACAGTTAGGTTTTAAGGGTTGCAGAGATGGGGCTAATTTTGTTTAAAAGGAAAGGCTTAGGTAGAAGAAAGGTGAAGATTGTTATCGCTTTTCCAGAAACATCAAGGGCACTATTCTATCATATTTTGACAGTGAGTGGGGACTCCTCTTATGACAGAAAATATTGATCAGTGCTGCAGCAGGCTGATCAAGAAACGTTTTCCTATTAGTCATGGGAAAGGCCATATATGGATCACAATTTTTCTGGTCCCTGCTAAACTGGCTTGAAAACTTCATAATCCAAAAAGCAAGACAAGTCCCCACCCTTCCCTTGTATGTTCACTGCATACGATTTGCTCCAGTGCTCTAGGTCAGGTAGCTTCTCTCTTTTTTACCCATGAGGAACCCTTGTAAACATTTGCAGGTCTTAGGGAACCTCTGCTAAAATTAATTAATTAAATTTCATTGGAAAAATTGGTGGTCAGTGGAAAAAATGACCCTCCTTACAGTGGAGGAAGTCAAGCAGCCACAGTTCCTTCGGAACCTCTGAAGGAACCCTAAGGTTCCAAAGAACCCTGGATGAGAATGGCTGCTATAGGTAATGGTTATTTCTTCCTCTTTACATCCATTTTATAGTGTTCTGGAAGCCTTAGCCAAGATTGGAAGCATTGCTGCAAAGTCTGTGAGTTTTATCATCAGGGAGACGTAAGCTATTCAGGAAATAAAAGCTTTCTGTGTGAGGTAGATATGAGCAGCATTGCTGAGCTGACAGGCTGACTGGCATATGTTAGAAAAAGACACTCCAGGTGGCATTTTGTTTCTTTGTAGCCACTAATACGCAATTCTGAGTAGATTAAATGCTGTAATTGGAGCTCTGGCAATTAAATATGATTTAACTGAGAGCACACAATAACCAAGCTGAATTTGCAGAGGTGGCTGCAGTTGTTCAGACATGCCGGTTTGAATATGCATATTTTTTTCTGTACAGCAAATAAAAGTTATTTAGAGTTTGATGCTTGGATAATTTGGATGTCAATTACTATGTAAATAATGAAAGGAACAATCAACTTGCACATATATGATTTTTTTTTGTTTTGTTTTTTTGTAAGACTTGCAGAATGTTTCAAAATTCCTTATATAATGATAATTCAAATCAGGGCTGATGTATAAAAGCTGCAGAGAAAAAAAATCTAGGGCAATAGTGACGTTTGTTGAGGCTCTAGGTGAATATTCTTGTTTGAATATTCACGTCTTGCGTACCATAGTTTTCAACATTTGAAAATCAATTGGAGGATTAGCTTAAAGGGTCGAAGAAGAAGTCACGTTGCCCAATGACAGTATGTAGGTGTTTGCAAAATGTAGACATGATAAATAAATGATCACATCATGGAATTTGTCTTGTAATGTGGCACCTTCCCTCTTTTACTTTGCTGTGTTTTAAACAAAGTAGGGCCTGTGGGTACACTGAAGAGAAGGTGGATGCAACAATAACCCCCAGCATTGGTGCCAAGTGGGTGCAGTAATAACCTCAAGTATAAGTGTTATTAGGTGAAGTAATAACTTCCAGAGTCTGTGTTATTGGGTGCAGTAATGACAGTATGCAGTAATGACCCCATCAATCTTCTACTGCCCATCTCTGCACCTTTATCTTCAGCTCTCCTCTGCCCTCTATGTCCACAGCTCAACTCTACCTATCTCCTCCAAAGTTCACCCGTCCCTCCTTCCACTGGTCACAGCTCACCTCCACATGTCTCGTTGTCTTGCTTGCGTATTAGTATACTACCCACAACTATATTAGTATATAGAAAATAGGAATCAGACTAAAGTATATTACCACAAGGCAAAATAAATGGCAATGCACAAAATCAATGAACAGGTAAGTGAGTCTGAATGCAATAAACTAACCAATGGGAATATTAAGCTAAAGTATGGCAGTTCCTACAACATGCACAAGCTATTTAGCCTTCCTAGCAAATAAGCATGCACAATGTAAGAAATAGGCATACACTAAATAGTTTCTTCCTGGTGATGGAGTCTTCTTCCCTTTCTTCCAGGATCTCTCCAAACTCCTTCTTGCTTCTTTTGTCTCTAGCACCAACAACCAGTACTGCTCCTTTATTTTGAGCACATGATTTGTTCAAGTCCTTTTCTCCCTCCCCCAACTTCCTGTAGCATCTAGACTTCCTATCCTGAGCTCATAAAGCACTCCACCAGGTTTGTTAGCATATGCATAGGAGAATCTTAGCCTCCAAAAAAATCACACACAACCAAAATGCATCACTCCTATATCTATGCTATAACAATAACTAAAAAAGCCATAGCAACCCATCCCTCCTCCTTCCTATCCTGCCTAACCTTTATAAAAAAGATCTTTGTACTTACCTATTTTTAATGCGCTCCAGTCCGGTCACCCAATCTTGCAGCTCCGACTCTGGGTGCACTCAACAAGCTGGGAATTCAAGGTGCTGTGATGTCACCCATAGGAGTCATAGCCCAGTTGTTATCAGTGCTCCCTCCTCTTCCCTGCTGCAGCCACTCCACTGACCAGGAGATCATGTATACACAGGCTAGGCAGGATAGGTAGGAGTAGAGGGGAAGGAATATTTTTAAAAATAGTTAGATTTAGTCTTTTCTTTTCCTTTATTAAATGCACCTACAGTATATTGCAAAAATTTAAAAAAAAAGTGCATTTATTTTTTTTTTTCATTGGAGCCTTAAATAGCAGTCAGGGAAAAAAAGTACTAAATGGCCTAATAACAGTCTAGGGAGTGTCTTTTATGCTTTCATGTAAACTTGGATGGGATGGGGGGGGGATATGGGATACCCCAAAAGAAAACTGAACTGACTAAGGACACTTCTCTTCACACTGTTCTGATAGAGAGCTCCCACAAGGTTTACTGCTGGCTGGGAGATGCCTAGGACTTGCTTTTGTAGAAATAAGAACTAGCCAACTACCTTGTGGCAAAAGAAAAATAAAGGGTTGCGCTAATACTAATAGAACATAGTACATAAAAAATCCATAATGAAAAAAATTCTCATATAGTGATCATAAATAAATCAATGTGCAAAACTCGGTGATAATAAAAAATCAATTAAATAAAACATCAGTTAAGTGTTGTGAAAAAGTCCAAATCACCAACAATATATAAAAAAGTCCAAGTCGCCAACAAAATGCAAAAAAGGAGTCCAAGTGATATTAATGAAGATCTGTGACAACAGGGAAAGGTCCAGAGAGAGCCGAGCCCTGTGCAGTGCCCCAGGAAACCTGAAGAAAGCAGTATCTATGCCCCGGGTCGTTGGAGTTGCTGTTGACGAGATGACCTCTGGTGGACACCGCTGACAGTTTCCAACTGTGGTTTTTAAAGATCTCCGCTTGCTGTGATCCTCTGTGGTGGGGGGTCATGGCCTTCTGGTAAGGAGTAACCCCTTCCATTTCTGGTGGTGGACCTTTCCCTGTTGTCACAGATCTTCATTAATATCACTTGGACTCCTTTTTTGCATTTTGTTGGCGACTTGGACTTTTTTATATATTGTTGGTGATTTGAACTTTTTCACAACACTTAACTGATGTTTTATTTAATTGATTTTTTATTATCACCGAGTTTTGCACATTGATTTATTTATGATCACTATATGAGAATTTTTTTCATTATGGATTTTTTATGTACTATGTTCTATTAGTATTAGCGCAACCCTTTATTTTTCTTATGCTTTTCTACAATTGATGTTTTTGTGGGGATTGCTGCTTTTCACATTATTTGATCCGCACTTGGTTTTTAGCGCAGTTTTTTTCACTATTTTCTATACCTTGTGGCAAAGCCTGACATGTAGAAGGAGATCTCTTGTACAGCCCCAGCTCAAGGACCACTGATGTTGTGACAGTGGCCGTGAGAACACAGTGAGGTAAGAGTGCCTGTAAGATCTTCCATTGGTCGCAGTGGTACGGGGCAGGTGTGTCACCAGAGTTGGGCTGGATAGCTGAAGAAGCAGATGGCAGCAGGAACAGCAGACCCCAGGCTGGGTAGGCAGCAGCTGGTAGCAGATGCAGTAGGACTGGCAGCACACAGCAGATGGAGGACCAACGTCACAAGGCATAATGCAGAGCAGGACAGACAGATGACTGGCTGCAGAGTCAGACAAGCCAGGTCAGCAACAGACGATTAGGTATAAGCATAAACGGCAGGCAGAGAATGGTCAAGTTGCAGGCAAAGGTTAGCAACAAGATAACAGGCAAATGTATAGAGATAAACAAAGTCTTAAGGCAAGCCAAGGTCAGGACAGGTGGAGTGCAAGCGTGGTCAGGATAAGCTAGGTCAAACACAGGAATCAAACAGAGAGCACAGGAACACGGGTAAAGCTGCAGATCAGACAGCAATGGACTAGTGCAGCTGTTGCACTTATATAGGCCATTTGGTGCAAGCGATAATTACGAACACGTGCAAGCATGCTCATAGGCGTTTACATCTGCGTGCAAATTTGCTGGCAAGACTGCACACTGTCACCAGGGCACAGAATGTGGATCAGTACTCACAATGCCACAGGATCATGAGTTGCCCCCTCTGATATGCACTGGGCACTCTTTAGTGAAGAAAACAATAGCACAGGACAGCTGGACACTCTTCCCCCCCAACTTCTACCAGGTACTCTTCAGTAAACTCTCCAGGCCATAAAAAAATCCCAGACTTTGGAAATAGGCTCCCCAGCTCAGCTGGGACCTTGATGATCTTCAAGCAGCATCTCCAGCAGACTGCCTGAGGAGGCAGAGCACCTTTGACAGGAGGCTCCTCTTGCAGGATTAGACCCTGGACCCACCACACTCTGCTCATATTATTTATGGGCTCTCCAGCCACCTACTGGATACACCTCCCTGGAGATGGTCTGGGTCCCCATAAATATTCAAGCTGCCCCTTTGTCTTTCCTTCCACTGTGATTCTGGAATCCTCTAGAATACAGGGGAAAAAAATCAGATCAGCAGCAGCCTGTGAAGCATTGAGTAGACAAAACGGAAAATTGTATACTCACCTTTCCGTAATTTTACTTTCCTGAGGCATCTTCATGGCAGCACACACTGGGTTGTGACTGCGCCCCCACAACCTGACAGGATTGGTTAAATATAAATTTGAAGGGGAGACACCCCGCTGCATTCTCTGTAAATATATCACCATAAAACGGGGTGGGAATCTGTGTGCTGCCATGAAGATGCGTCCGGAAAGGAAAATTACGGAAAGGTGAGTATACAATTTTCCATTTTCCTGACGCCTTCATGGCAGCACACACTGGGAAATAACTCGCCAATCGGGTGGGTGCAAGAAAATAATATTTATTCCTTATAATGCGGAAGAATTGGCTCTAACAACGGATCTACCGAAGTCTGCCAAAGCCAAGTGAGCAGAGTCCACTCTATAGTGAGAAATGAAAGTGTGTCTGGAGGACCAAGTCGCTGCTTTGTAAATCGTCTCAGGTGAGACCTTGCAATATGCTGCCCAGGAGGTAGCCACTGCCCTGGTCAAGTGAGCCCCGATGCCTTCAGGAATTGCCAGATGGCAAATGGAGTATGCCTTCTTGATGGATTTGACTAACCAGGAGGCAATAGTACGTGAAGTAGCTGCTTGACCTTGTCTGTTTCCATGGGGAATGACCATGAGGGAATCCGGCTTCCTGAAAGGAGTTGTAGCTGCAAGGTAACTAATGATGGTTGTTTTAACATCCAGCGGATCAGGTTCACCTTGATCATTAGTAAAGGATGGTAAGACAATGTCTTGGTTGTAGTGGAAGGAAGTTGCTACCTTCGGGATGAAGTGGTCTGAAGGTCTCAGTACCACTCTATCAGGAAAAAATACTAAGTAAGGTTTCAGATGCCATCAGTGTATATTGGAGCAACCTTGTTCATCCCAATCTGTCAGGTGAGGATAAAAAAGAGAATGCAGCGGGGTGTCTCCCCTTCAAATTTATAGTTAACAAATGCTGTCAGGTTGTGGGGAAGGAGTTACAACCCAGTGTGTGTTGCCATGAAGGCGTCAGGAAAAAGTATTCACCCACTACTCCTCTGGCTACAGAGGAATTAAACTATGTGCCTAGTAACCCACACATCTAGGAGGGTGCTACACATGTTATGCCCTAAATATGGGTGTAACATAAAACATGGTCAGAAAGATGGGATTAGGCTTTAAGTCCACTGTTTAACTGCCTTCTTTCTTTCTGAGTCTCAGTGAACATGCAGTTTGCTAACAAATTTCACAAAACTGAGAAGAATGGTGAGCAAATCAACTTATTAATTGTTTTCTAACTCATTTGTCTAGTCGTCATTTATTTCTTTCAACCCAACGTAGCTGCAGCATTATTTACCCAAAGTCCTCAAAAAAGTTCCTAATAATTACAGCCAATTTGCAGTTTGGAGCCTGTGCAGCAGAAAACGATATTTCTGAGGCGTCTGTGAAAACATGGCTCGATGGGAAGTTATTAGAAGAGCTATGTGATACTAACTCTTGATAAAGCTGCTCGACAGACTGTCACGAACAACAGACACCAATTCTTGTCAGGTGTCTTCCATCACGCTTTTATACAGAGTTGACTGCACATGAATGGATGTTTATTCAATAACTTTCTCTTCTAAATTTGACTAATATACGCTCACAGTGCAGCCCTGCATTGCCTCTAAACATCCCTAATTGTCAAGATGACCAACTGCAGAAAGGAAGAATCATACGCTAATTAAAGGAATAATAGATAAGAAAATGCACAGAATGTAATTTAAATGTAGTACAAGGTTGTGCTCTCATATCTGTATGCTTGTTTTAATAAAAACATGGACAGTAAGGAATCGGTCAAGTATCAAACCATTAATAGGCAGGCTGAATGTACCAACTTGATCGATCAACCTGGGTACAAACAGCCTGCCAGACTCGCTTACAATTATCGCTGGCGGCTGCTATAGCCACTAGCAATAATGACTATCTTCTTCATTGGCTGCTCCCGGTGGGGGGGCATGGCGGGGGGGGCAGGAGAAGCCGTCCCCACCAGGAGCAGCCAATGGTTTAGCAGGAATGATTCCCCCATCAGCAATGTCTGATGAAGGAATAGTGCAAATGTCTTTCCTGCAACCTGTGAGGAAATTCGCACAGTGTATGACCAGCCTAAGTGCTCATTTAGACTGGCACATTGTCAGGCATTCATGTCTATGTACCCACTCCTGCATGGCAGTCAAATTTTGAAATGTTTCTATGCAGCCGTTATGTTGGCAGGGCCGTATTTAATGCAGGGCAAAAAGGGCAGCTGCCCCGGGTCCAGACATTGCTGTGGGATCCACAACTAGTTGAGTCCATGGTGCTCATGACTAGTTTTCCCGGCCAGAGGCGGACTGATTACTCGAGCACTGCCCGAGGACCCAGGGTCAGTGGGTGGCTCCAATGCACCCCTCCCCCAGCTCCTCCCCTTCCCCCGCACTCCGCAGGTCTCCTACCATGTGCAGAGCTCGGATAATGCTTGCTGCGGATGAGCAGCTCCCTGATCTCCTCTCCAGGTGGATGGTCTGCAATTGAGGACCTACCGCAGCAGGGGCCTGGCAACTATTGAGGAGCTAGTCTGCCAGAGCTTCAAGGTACTGCATGATGGCCCTGTCCGACACTTACAGAATCCCATGACATCACCCCCTGACCAAGGGGGCCCCGAAAATTCCTGCTGCCAGCCGCCCGTGACTTTGCTTTCACAGCCCTGGCTATATGTATGCCATCAGGCATATGCTGCCACCTACTGACCCCCTGTCATCATCATTATCCTCCTCATCATCCCCCTGTTCCTGGCATCCCACTGCGCTACCTTATGTAATTCTACTTCTTACCTTCATCCCCCCTGTACCCCACTGCCAGCTTCCTACAACCCCACCCCCTGTCATCTTCATTCCCCCTGTACCCCACTGACAACTTCCTACCACCATATCCCGTGTCATCTTCATTACCCTATACCCCACTGACAGCTTCCTACCATCCCACCCCTGTCATCTTCATCCCCCCTGCACCCCACTGCCAGCTTTCTACCACCTCACCCCCTGTTATCTTCACTCCTCATACCCCACCTCTGAAATCCCTGAACACCCTGCCCCCTGTCATAACATTCCCATCATGCCTCTGTACCCCACCTCTAGCATCCTACTACCCTACCTATCATCATCATCTTCATCCCCCCCGTAACCCACTGCCAGCTTCCTACCACCCCACCCACTGTCTTCATCATCATCCCCATTCCCCTCTAATGACATCCTACCACCCCTCCCATTGTTATCAACATCCCCATCATCCCTCTGTACATCACCTCTGGCATCCTACCACCTCACCCCATGTCATCATCATCCCCATTATCCTCCTATACCCCACCTCTGGCATCCTATCACCCTACCCCCCATCATTACAGGGGAGATATGTACCTCAATAGTTGCATCACACACCACAATACTGCCCTGCACCCCCCCAGGGAGTGACAATGATGCGCTATTCCCTCTAGCAACCAATCAGTGAGTGATAGTGATAAGCAGTAACCTATAGCAACAAATCAGTGAGCAGTAAAAATGTGCAGTAACCTCTAGCAAACAATAGGGGAGCAGTATTGAGGCAACCAATCAGTAAGTGGTAATGATGTGTAGTAACTTCTAGCAACCAATCATTAAGTGGTAATGATGTGTAGTAATTTCTAGCAACCAGTGAGTGGTAATGATGTGCAGTAACTTCTAGCAACCAATCAGTGAGCAGTAATAATATGCAGTAACCTCTAGCAACCGGTGAGCGGTAATGATGTGTAGTTACTTCTAGTAACAAATCAGTGAGTGGTAATGATGTGCAGTAGCCTCTAGCAACCAATAGGTGAGTGGTATTGATTTGCAGTAACCTCTAGCAACCAATCAGGGAGTAGTAAGGATGTGCAGTAACCTCTAGCAGCCAATCAGTGAGCGGTAATGATGTACAGTAACCTCTAGCAACCAATCAGGGAGTAGTAAGGATGTGCAGTAACCTCTAGCAGCCAATCAGCGAGCCTGGAACAATCAGTGAGTGTAAACCAGATCTTTATGTTTATATTATTAAAGTTTTTTAGATAATTTTATGTGTGTGTTTGTTTGCTTAGTGGGATGTTGGGGTGGAAAGCAAAATTGCTTGGGGTGGGAACAATATATTTTATATATATATATATATATATATATATATATATATATATATATATATATATATATATATATATTTATATTATTTATGTCCGTATCTACTTCTACAAGCTACCTACATGCAGCCTAAGGTGGGTACAGATGTGAAAAAATGGCTCATGTGCACAGAACAAGTGCCACTGCCCTTCAGAATGAGCCCTTAAAGAGGAACTTAACTGAGCACCAAAAACTTAAAACGCTATTTAATCTATTTTTAATTTTCAAAGAAAACTCACCCTTTCATTCATGTTATATTTTGTTGAGAATTGTCTTTGGAAAACACCCCTTCAGCAATTCTAGCTGTGCCCATCTTGACTAAGGGCAGATGATTCATGTAGCATATACTTCCTGGAATACATCTGCCCTTATCTCAGACATGTAGGCAGGAGGATGTGCTTAGCTGAGAAACCTCCCCTCGTGAAAGATAAAAGAAATCCCATGAAAAGGCCAGGGATGTATGACATCATTTTGGCCTAGACCAGAAACTAGGAAGCCACTGAGGCAATGTAAAAGAAAAACATTTAAAACAAGTAAATATAATATTCTTTCCTATCTATTTACTAATGCTAGCAGAGCAAGTATTAAAAATAGTGAACGTTGAAAAATGTATTTCCGCTTTAGGGCTGTGGCATGGGTCTGCCAAATGGCAGAGGCAGGTCATAAAAGGACCCTTAAAGCAGGAGTCCACCTAAAAAAAAAAAATAATTAAAGCCAGCAGCTACAAATACTGCAGCTGCTAACTTTTAATAAATGGACACTTACCTGTCCCAGGGTCCAGTGATTTCGGCAGCCAACGCCGATCACTCGCTCGACTCTCAGCATCTGCCGCCGCCATCCTAGGTGAGGTTTTAGTCTGGTCATAGGTCATCACGTACGAATCCGTCGGACTTTGGTTGATCGTGTGTAGGCAAGTCCGTTCATCCGGAAAGTCCGTCAAAAAGTCCGTCAAAGTCCGCCAGACCTAGTCCGTCAAAAAGCCTGCCCGTGTGTACGCGGCATTAGGGGCCCTGGAACCAGATTGCAAAGACTTTTTGCCACATACAGCCATAATCCATTTTGTGATGCAAAAGAGGACATCTGCAGCGCCTGGCGGGTGTGTCAAAAAGCTCTTTATCCACCAGAAGGAGAGAAAATCAATTGAGGACTATTGCAGACTGGTCCACAGTCTGCTCAGACATTATAACCTTATGGACTTTAAGGAGGAAGAAGACATCTGAAGAAAATTTCCCCACTCTCCATTATGTGTCTTTGCCCTTCACAAAGGCTGCAGGCCTGCAAACTCTTTTCCCCTCCTTTATCCCTGTTTCATATCCCCCATCACACTTGTTGCTTGTTGAAACATTTGAACAATTTGCTTTTGTTGTCATGTCATGTAGGGCAGGGGTCTAACTCAGGCACTGCACGTCTTATGTTAAGTTGCTAGGTATTTTGGTGATACTTTAGGGACCACATAATGCTTATGGGGTAAAGCGGCACCATGCATGATGTGATGGTTGGGGGAACTTCGCTATGTGTAACATGTTAGGCATCATACAACTAAGTGAATATAATTTATTGTGTGATTGGAACTGTAATGTTATGTAGTGTTCCACCCTGTGTGTCGAAGTACTGGGTGGAATGTACCCCAATTAAGTATTTGTTTATTATATGTGTATTGTTGTTGTTTTATTAGGGGTTGATAACTTGGATGGGGTAGAGAATTATGAAATGCCCAACTTGAAAAATGTCCATGTCTATTAACGGGGGACAACTTCCTCGCAATGTACACTGAAAATCCTCTTCTTCCTTCCTCCTGTACAAACTTGTTTCACATATGCAGCTCCTGCTAATCACTCCAGGGGAACTAACAGTCTTTAGTGTTAATTCAGCGACTGCCCATTACAGGCTGGGAGCATCTATCCCTTTGTGGATTAAATAGCACAATGTGGAGTAAACAGCATCTCCTTCTGCCTTCCTGTAGATCCTGAGCCAAGTTCTACTGCTGCAGAAGATACCAGCCCACCTGGGTGCTCGCTTCCCTAGTTCTCCTGACTGGCACACACTTCCCTACTCCTTCCTGACTGACACTCTTCACAAGTCCTTCTATGGAGATTCCCCAGGGCAAGGATGAAAACTTAAGCACAACGTTGTCTTCAGAGACCACTGCTACAGCTGACAGTCCCTCCCCTTGTATTCTCCCTGCACCAGGCTGAGTTTACTCACTGTCTTGCTTGATCTTTCCCGCTGCCTCTTCTGGAATAAATCCCTCCAGTTACCTCCTATGGTGGGATCCTTCCAGGCCAGCTTTCCTGAGCCCCAGCCTGAGGCAGAGCACCCCCCTCCAGACTAGGGGGTTTGCCTCAGGTTCCATGGACACAGGCTCTCCCAAGCACTCCATCTCGATCTTCCACTC
The DNA here is from genome assembly GCA_037952925.1 of Lithobates clamitans. NCBI lineage: Eukaryota > Metazoa > Chordata > Amphibia > Anura > Ranidae > Lithobates > Lithobates clamitans. The sequence goes on from JBBGZY010000210.1 coordinate 714,523, forward strand.
GACTCCCGTACTGGCATGGCCCATGTTTATTTATGGGATTTTCTCAGTCCCCCTGCCAGCCCACTGGCTGAGGTCCCAAAAATATTCAAGGCAGCCCCTCCTCACTCCGCCCTCTAGTTCTAGAAGGTTCTACAACCTTCCAGATACCAAGGGGAGTTACCAGAAAGCTGCCAGGATGAGTCATCCAGCCCTGGCCTCTAGTAACCCTGACCCAATTCAGTGACTCAGGTTTATTCCTGGCCAGAAATGCTTTTATACCTGCTCTCAACTCTAGTAGCACACACTAGAGGGAGCTACATATTTTTTATATATACTATAAATAAAGTACAGTAGGTTTAAAAAAAACATCAGAAACACCACCTACATCTGCATTTTTGTACAGTGACTCGGAAATGATGGAACTGGAGGTATACAGTCAGGAGGTCAGCAATGGCAGCCACTGCATTTGTACAGGTTTCCTTTCTCAAAAGTAGCAAGAAAGTTAAATGGTCTGTATAGCCCAATCTGCAGTCTATAAAAACAAAAGCCACCTTCCCTTATATGTTGCTGCAGCAATACTAAACACTGCAGAACTTGTTTTGACAATTCTGCAGCATCTGAAATATGAATCACCTCTGATTAGTTTAACCAACAACAATTTGCAGGATAAATATGCTTGATTAATTTACTTTACTGCAGGAGAAAAATCAAGCAAAATTTTGACTCGGTGAATTGATTATATTTAACATGTCTAAGTTGCAGTGATTTCAGTTTTGGTTTAGAATGACATGTATAACAAGGGTTCACAAGCATAAACCTCAAGCTGTTTCATATACAATACGTATAAGGAGATTACCGGAATTGAAAATATTTCAAATTAAGGTAGCAGACCAGGGAGCAATACTTTCAAATACATAATAACTTCTTGTCCAGCAATCTCTTAGAACACTTAGCTGCCTGTTTACAAATGTCAACAAATTAATGCCTTTCCAGCCAGATTCCTTGCATGCGTACATGTGCTGAAGGTGTTTTTTTTTTTTTTTTTAACCTGGCGCTTATGTGAAGATAGGTAAATAGTGTATAACACTGTTAATTCCTGAGCTAAACAAGTGATTATAAAAAGAATAATTGCTAATAAGAATAAAATTAAATATAAATATAAGTGATTACCAACATTCAAGGTTGCTGCTCTCAAAGTGTATGTGTCTTTAAAAAATGTGTGAACAAGATAAGAGCGCTACCATATACTATACTAATACATTACCAAATAAATCATAAAAACTCATATCAAATATAAAATAACAATATATCAAGTCCATAAATTCCAGTGAACAAATAAATAAATATATAAAGTTCATGTGAATTCAAGTAGGTTTTTCCAGTGCAACTTCAACTTAATCAGATGTGCAGTATAAAGTGCTAAGTGCCAAGACAAACATCAGTGCAAAATTCGTGCTCCCCTCTGTGTGCCCTCTCACTCACCAGAGACCCAGGACTTCCATAACAGAAGTCGGATGCGATTTGAGAGGGTGACTGGGCTTAGTGGTCCCACTGGCTGTATCACTGCGGCTTGCGTTGTCCTCACTGAGCCATCAGAAATCCCGGAATAGCATTGGGAAGTGTGCAAACATTCTGAGGACTGCTGGGCTCTGTAGTCCAACAGGCTGTAACTCCAGCTACAAAAAGTGTTGTCCTCAACGAACCTCCAGGGATGGGTACAAATGGCAAAAGAAGTTATATATAATGTAATTCTGTATATTTATTGTACAAAATCCAAAATTCCAGGTAATCCACTCATATTAAAACATTAAAGACAATGTGAAACCGGAAGTGGTCAGCCGGAAATGACGTCACCACCTGTGGTCACCTCATTCACATGAACTTTATATATTTATTTATTTGTTCACTGGAATTTATGGACTTTATATATTGTTATTTTATATTTGATATGAGTTTTTATGCTTATGTGAAGAGATTGCAGTTATGAAGGTCCTGAATCTCAGGTTGTTTGCACATGAGCAAGAAGTTTGGTAGGTTGCAGATGTGCCATAGGACTCTGCCAAGTCCGAAAGGCCTGGCAGAGCCTTTCAGCACATCTGCTTGTACTTTGACCCTGCTCCTGTCTTGTGCCTCACTGCTTGACTGTGTACCGACCCCAGCCTTTAACTTTACTCTGCCTCGGTTTTATGTTCCTGTACCTTCGCTGCCTGGGTGTTAATGACTTTTTGGCTTGTGCCCTGGCTATGCTCCTGCCCGTTGATCAAGCTTCACTGTGTTCCAGTTCTTGCTTGATGGTCCATGGTCATCTGCTTCCTGCAAACCTCAGCTGGCCCTGCTCGATATACAGGCCCTCGTGCCACTCTGTATCCTCCAACCTTCTATCATCACTACCATGGGTGTTGGATAAGAGGTGCAAGAGAAGCCCATCTCCACCAGGTATATGTCACATGTGCAGATGTGCTGAAGGTTTTTCCAGGCCTTTGGGACCTGGCAAAGGCCTATTGCACTTCTGCTCACGTGCCGAGTTTCCTGCTCATGTGCAGACAACCTGAGATTCAGGACCCCCATAACTACAGAGTCTTCATGCAAGCACGGGGACCCCCCCTCCCCCCCCAGTATTCGCTGATGTGCCCTTCAACACATCTGCATGTGTGGAGTCTGGCAGCTCGTACTGCAACACAAAAAAGTGTTGCAGTACGAGCAACCTTAAAAAAATCTAATTTTGAGAGAGAGAGAGGGGGCTGGAGCCAGGTACAAATAAATTGTTTTTTGGGGTGAGGTCGGCTTTTAATAAAACCTGTATGACAAATTCTTAAGAAGCTCTAGAGATATAGATCTAATATGCAAATCAACAATTTTACCTGCTCCTTTCCACCTCCAAATAGCCCCTATTTGTCCTTCAACATGATGGACAGTCTTGCTGATTAACAAAAAGGTCTAGGGAAGAGGGAGGACACAGGGCACCATTCTCAGTCCTCAAGTACCTCCAACAGGCCATGTTTTGGGAATTTCTCTTAGATAAAATAGCTGTCAAAAGTACCAAGCCATTGACTCTGATTTAAAGCACCTGTGCAAGATAAAGGAAATCCTGAAAACATGACCTCTTGGGGTACTTGAGGAATGAGGATTGGATTAGCATTTCTTGCAATGTATTGAACTAGGTGCCATCTCCAGATGCCATCTCCAGTTCTTACACTTTCACCTCTACTGATTCAAATTCCAAAGAAGAAAAAAGTTAATGCAAACAAAATCTATCTATCTATCTATCTATCTATCTATCTATCTATCTATCTATCTATCTATCTATCTATCTATCTATCTATCTATCTATCTATCCAGCCCTCCAGATTTCACAACCAGCTTTCTTTTGCTTTGAACATCAAAAAAGTATAATCAGCAGATCCAGCATTAAACTTGCTTTAGCTTCAATTTGATAACTTGCTTATTCACAGAAATAAAACCTAACACATAATACATAATAATATAATAACTATAAAAAAAATCCTAGCCTTCCTGGCTGTAACTATGCATAGAAATCCTGCTGAAATATCTAGGGGCGTTTTTTCCCTGGATAAAATAATTATTGTTTATCCTCTAATAATAATAGTACTATAGATGCAAAGGTTTTATTTAATTACAAAGAAAAGGAATTTGCTAACAAGTCCTTTCCCCAAGTTCAGCATCATGGCTGGCCTCCAAGAAAGAGAGAGAGAAAATGGCCTTGCTCAGAATTTTATAACATACAATCACCCTCTATCACCACCCACATCAACACCCCTCACGCACCCCTTAGATAGTGCTCTATCCAAACTGTAAATATCAGGGATTATATCACTATCATCGATAGTGTCCGCAGAGGACATTGTTGTGCTGCAGGCAAATGTTTCACTCAGGTCAACATTTAGGTTAAAGCTTGTCCTTTGATTTTTCGTAGGTGGACAGCTCATCAGGTATTTTCATCTTCACCTCAACAGGAGATCTGGGGTGATGCTCTTCCATCCCCATTACCCACTACAGGAGGCTAGGCCAGAGCCTCTTTCCTTGAGATGAATCCTTTTTTGCAACCCCATGTTATAAACACCCTGCCCTGTAATCCAGTTCCACTGGTTTTTAAGATAAATAATTTGCAGCATCTAAGTGACCTAATTGATAATCAGACATAGTAGCCATCCCAAAATGTCCAAACATGAAATACTGTATGTTGTACAGTTCAAAACCTGTTTTACCAAAGGTTTGTGAGACTGTTAGAGAGACCTTTGTGGAGTCATTTGCTTCCTCTGTCAGGAACAATTACAGCAGTGGAACAATTGTCCTTTTCTCCAATTTCTCAGATACACACAACACCCTTTCTTAACCAAACTGGCCAATTCAGCAGATTTAAAAGAACATCCTGGGGAAGTGTGAATCTCTGCCACAAGCCCTCAGTGCTTCTCTTAAAAGTGAAGTATGGCCAAAGCTATTTTGGCCACACTTCTCATGGGGGTCACAGGAGTGTACTTGTGCACTGCTGTGACCCAGAATCAGCCAACAGTGCGCTAAAGTCTGCTGACATCACAGAACCTCTTTAGACTTTGGAGGGATCCCAATAATAATGTTGGGATCCACCCAGATTTATAATTGCCAGTTGGCTCAACCCCTCAGTGAGCTGCTGACTGATGATTATATTTCCAATCCAAAAAGGATTTTTTGCACCAGATCAAATATAGATCAGTTTGTTTATACAATGTTGTTTAGTTTGACTTCATTAAATTCTTTATTCCATTCTCCTAAGCCTTGATGAAGAGGGAGGTTGCCTCTGAAATGCGTTGCTTGTTTTTATAATAGTATTACAAACAAATTATCTATCTATCTATCTATCTATCTATCTATCTATCTATCTATCTATCTATCTATCTATCTATCTATCTGTCTGTCTGTCTGTCTGTCTGTCTGTCTGTCTGTCTGTCTGTCTGTCTGTCTGTCTGTCTATCTATCTATCTATCTATCTATCTATCTATCTATCTATCTATCTATCTATCTATCTATCTATCTATCTATCTATCTATCTATCTATCTATCGTGTTATCACTTTCACTCCTTCTCTTTCTCTCTCTTCTATTTCTCTTTAGGTTGGACCAGTTGTAGCTTTCACATAGACTTGTTTTGGACATGATAGATTAGTGCAATGAAATTACTTTTCACACTGGTTAAGTACTAGTTCATATTTCATCATTATGTGCCAGAAATGCATGGCTATATCAGAAATCTAATACAGCCTGCTGTGACTGCAGTTTCCATTACAAGGTGTGAAAGCTCTTATTATACTTAAAGTTATTGTTAAGTGTTGCTACATGTTGCCAATGGAATGTGGAGGAGGAAGCAGCTGTTCTACTATATTGTGTACCTGCCATCTACATTCTGCTCAAATCTGTCCAGCCTACAATTTTAAATATATTTTATATAGCGTGATGGATGTTGGTTATGGACTGTTTGCATCAAAACGAGTTATATAACAGAGCCTCATCATTATCAAATCAAGAAAACTGGCTATGAAAATTTGCTATTTAAGAGATTTCCATGCCTCATGCAATTAGGAATATTTGGATGAACTGGAAAAATAATGGTCTTTGTGTGTGTAACCTCTCCTCTTTCACAGATCAGAAGGTCTGAACTGTGTAAAGAAAATGCTTCTCCAATAATGGATTAGTACTTTTTTTGGATAGTTGGGAGGGCTTCAGAGGCAGCCATTGAAAATGTTTTTTTTTTTGGGGGGGGGGGGGTTTCCTCCCTCCTCCTCGGTGGCCAATCGGGAGTCTTCTCTTTTCAGACAATTGGAAAAAGGGTCTCACACCAGCTTCTAAATGTCCGGATTGAGGATCAGTGTTTCAACAGTAAATATTCATTTGCAGTTGTAACACACCTGAGTGGGCTCTTGTCACATCCTCTACGACCCTATTTTGAAGTCTTTTAGAGCCTCTGGCTCTAATCAGATGCTTATAAAAAAAAACACTTCTGTAATTCATGCACCTGTTGTTTTCCATTGCATATAGGGGGTGGCATGGAGTAAGGGGGCGGCACCCGGGCGCCCCTAATGGACAGTTTGATGCTGGAGGGCTTAGAACATGTTTCAGACTTTTTACTGTTGTCTGTCTATCCTAAAATAGAGGATGGATGAAAAGCTCAATGCAACACTTGTATTTTTAAATAAAAGAGTACTTTTTTTTATAGAAGTTGATCCAGCAAAACCGAGAACTAGACTTTTGAGCTGTTTAAAGTCAATTGGTTCCAAAAGGGAGACTGTATATCTGTCAGGGCTGGGCTCAGCCCTTCCTTCTTAAAGCTGGCCACTCAGCTGTCGGCTAATTGCCAGCTCCTATCTCTCCACAGTGACTCACCTGTTGATGATATCCTGCTCGTCAGTCCTGCCTACTTAAGCTGTCCAGTCCAGATGATCTCTGTCTTCACCTTGGTCACATCTCTAGAAAGGCTCTCCTGTGTTCTTGTTAAAGACTTGCTTGGCTGACATTCCTTCTGGCTCTAGAATTTGCTTGCTGTTCTACTACGCTCATCTCTGGCTCCCTGATGTTTTGGCTTGTCTGACTATCCGTTCCGGTTCCTGAACTCTGGCTATGTTTTGACTACGTTTATTCTGTTTACCTTTTTTTATTATTATTAAACAAGTGTGATTTAACTGTACTTCTGTCTCAGTTTGATTCATGGTTTCTGACAGTAGGCGAAGGCCATGAATTCAGAAGATGCATTCAATCCACTTGTTGGTAATATTTTTCCAGATTGAATGAGCAGGATCACCGCATGGATCAGTTTGCCATGGCGTTACAAATGCTCCTGAGTCGCAAGGGTCACCTGGAATCTCCCACTGTGGCTACACCGGTACAACCTGTGTTGCAGGCCATCCCTGCTGCTGCTCCAGTCTCTGTGCAGGCACCCGCCTCAAGTATTACCTCTATAAGAGGTAGGTCTGGTCCTGTTCCACTTCCCCAGCGATTTGGGGGCAATCCAATCCAATGCAGAGGGTTTCTCAACCAGGTTGAGATATACATTGAGATGCTGCCCCAGGCATTTCCCATGGTCAGAAGCAAAGTAGGTTTTGTGATAACTTTGCTTTCTGAGAGAGCCTTGGCCTGAGCAAACCCTCTTTGGGAGATGCAACAACCTATTGTCTTGAGTTACCCTGAGTTTGTGACTTCTTTTAAAAGGGTATTTGACATTCCCGCTGCTCCGCTTCTGCTGCCAAGTGCCTCATGTCCATGAAACATTGAATCCCGTATTCTGGCAGCAGAGGTTGCCTGGAACAATGAGGCCCTCGTGGCTGTTTTTTCTCATGGTCTCTCGGATACCATCATGGATGAGATAGCAGCCTGAGATATACCCACTGAGCTGGAGAGGTTGATCACGTTTGCCATCCTTATTGACTCCAGACTCAGAGAAAAAACTCTCTTTTAAGAAGTGCTTGCGAAAGACTCCTGTACATTTGTCTCCGAACTTTGCAGTCCCACCCTTATCTCCCTCACATCCCATGTCTCCTGGTACCGAGTCGGTCTGTGAAAATGAACCCATGCACTTGGGCTTCACGCGTCTCTCTGCGGATGAGAGAACCCTTAGGAGGAGGGAGAGATTGTGCCTTTATTGTGGCCAAACAGGTCACTTTTTGAAGTCTTGTCCTACCCGTCCAGGGAACGCCCGAACCTTGAGGTCCTGTCACGGACAGACCTTAGATGGTGTTGTTTTGTCCCCAGTTATCCAGAAGGATAAGCCCCTGGTTTCGGTTACCCTTTCTTTGGGCTGAGTTGTCCGTCGAGATACAGGCTCTAATTGACTCTGGGGCTGCAGGCCTGTTCATTGATGCTGCCTTTGTATCAAAGCACTCAATTCTGCTGCAGCTGCGTGACACTCCATTTGCCATTAAGGCTCTTGACGAAAGACCTCTACAGCCTGTCCATGTGACTCATGAGACTGTTCCATTGTCCATGGCCGTAGGGGCCCTTCACCATGAGATAATCCAATTCCAAGTTATTTCCTCACCTAACTTTCCACTGGTTATTGGTTATCCTTGGCTACAGAGGAACACCCCCTCTTTTGATTGGCTCTGTGCTGAGGTTCTCTTCTTGTCACCACAATGCAGTAAGACATGTTTCCAGAAGGTAGCCAAGGCTCTGTGCACCTCTTCACTCTGCTCCCTGCCGGAGGAGTACCGCGATTTTAGCGATGTCTTTGACAAAGGTCAAGCTGGTAGTTTGCCTCCACACCGGTCGTATGATTGTGCAATTGACCTTCAACCTGGTGCCGTACCCCCTTGTGGGTTTACCCTTTGTCGGTCTTGGAGGATAAGGCCATGGAGAAGTATGTTGCAGATGCACTTTCTCGAGGCTTCATCCGCAAATCCCTGGCTCCTGCTGGTGCTGGTTTCTTCTTTGTGAAGAAGAAGAGTGGTGAACTGAGACCTTGTATTGATTATAGGCGTTTCAATCGTTTCACGATTAAGAATGCCTATCCGATTCTGTTGATTACGGAGTAAGGGATCAAAGGAGCAACGGTTTTCATGCAGCTTGATTTGAGAGGGGCATACAATCTTGTGAGGATTAAGGCGTGCGGCGAGTGGAAAACTGCATTTAATACCAGAACATGCCATTATGAGGACCTCGTAATGCCTTTTGGCTTTTGTAATGCCCCGGCAGTTTTCCAGGAATTTATTACCAATGTTCTACGAGATTTGTTGCAGTTATGTGTGGTGGTTTATCTCGACGATATCCTCATATTTTCCAAGTCCCTGGAGAGCCACCACACAGATGTCTGTCGTGTGCTTCAAACTAAGAGAGAACAATCTCTATTGTAAATTGGAGAAGTGCGAATTCCATCGTGAACAGGTTAAATTACTGGGTTATGTCATTTCCACTGCTAGTTTTTCGATGGACCCAGAGAAACTTTCAAAATAAGCAAGAAACTGCCTGGATCATCCTAAACTAATAAATAAAAAATATATTAGCCAGCATGTAAATAACCTTCATCCATACGATAATTGTAGGATGCAGTTCTGGTCACCCTAAAACATACAAAAAAAGACTAAGAGAATAGAGTTCTCTTAAGAGAGCCACAACAAAACAGTATGGTAAGTACAAAACTGGCTTTATTAATACAAAAAAGAAAAACTTTCAGCAGTCCTACAGTGGCCCCGACCCGTGGGTCTACGTTTTCTGCAGCGTTTTCTTGGCTTTGCCAACTATTATCGGAAGTTTATTCGTAACTTCTCGTCTCTGGTCAAGCCCCTGACTGATATGACCAGAAAGGACGGTAACCCACAGAGTTGGTCTCCGGAGTCCATTAAGTCCTTTGAGAGTCTCAAGGCTGCCTTTGTTTCTGCTCCTGTGTTGGCACATCCTGATCCTACGTTACCTTTTATCCTTGAGGTTGATGCTTCTGAGACTGGTGTTGGCACCCTTCTGTCTCAATGTCCTACCTCTGAGAGCGCTATGCATCCTTGTGGCTACTTTTCCAAGAAATTGTCACCTGCCGAGTGCAATTACGAGATTGGTGACAGAGAGCTGTTAGTGATCATTTTAGCCCTGAAAGAATGGAGACATCTTCTCGAAGGTACCAATGTGCCAGTTCTCATTCTTACTGACCATAAGAATCTCACATTCTTGTCTGAGGCTAAATGTCTCTCTCCCAGAAGGGCGCAATGGGCTCTTTTCTTGTCTAGTTTCAATTACATTGTCTCATTCTTACCCTGTACTAAGAATGTAAGGGCTGACGATTTGTCACGACAATTTTCCTCCACTTCCAAGGTGGAGTTGGTTCCAGTTCCTGTGATTCCTCCTGATCGTATTCTGGCTACAGTTCACACAGGTCTCACTTCTCCTTTGGGTAACAAAATTCTTGCTGCTCAGGTCCATGCTCCTCCTGAGAAACCTTGCGACCGCTGCTTTGTCCGAGCACTGCCGTGCTCCAGACTTACCATTCTCCCAAGGCTGCTGGCCACCCTGGTAAGAATCAAGACTTTTGGGCCATTTCTAAACAATTCTGATGGCCTAGTCTACGCGCTGATGTAACTGCCTTCGTAGCTGCCTGTTCCGTGTTTGCTCAGAGTAAGACTCCATGACACCTTACAGTGGGCCTCCTACAACCCCTACCCAATGGAGAGAGGCCCTGGACCCACCTGTCTATGGATTTCATTGTGGAGTTACCCAACTCCCAGGGCAATACAGTTATCTTTATGGTGGTTGACCAGTTCTTGAAAATGTCCCATTGTATTCCACTAAAAGGTTGCCCACTTCTAAGGAACTGGCTTCTATTTTTGCTCAGGAGATATTTCGTTTACATGGGCTACTTAAGGTGATTGTCTCAGACAGGGGTAGTCAGTTTGTGTCCCGGTTCTGGTGAGCCTTTTGTGCACAGTTGGGAATTCAGCTTGCTTTCTCCTTTGCATATCACTCGCAGTCTAATGAGGCCGCAGAACGAGCCAATCAGTCCTTGGAGCAATTCCTACGCTGCTATATTTCTGACCATCATAACAACTGGTCAGACCTCTTACCGTGGGCGGAGTTTGCTCACAATAGTGCCTTGAATTCTGATTCCCGATTGTCCCCATTTATGGCGAACTATGGTTTCCAACCTTCCATGTTGCCCGACTCATTTATTCCGCAGAGTATTCCTGCTTTAGAGGAACATCTCCGTGGTCTTCGTTCCACTTGGGCACAAGTCCAGGAGGCTTTGCGACATGCTAATGGTAGGTACAGACTCCATGCTGACCTCAGACGCCTGCCTGCGCCTTCCTACCAGGTTGGGGACAGGGTCCAGCTGTCATCTCGCAACCTCCAACTTCGAGGTTGCTGGGGGGAGATTTTGTCGACTATAAGTTTGTGTGGAACTCCTGTGATTTACAAATCGTGAACTTTGGATGAAAAACTTTGCAGGTTCAAAGTCAGATGCAGGTTCCTTGACAGAAATGAATTACCTATGATGCAATGTAGCTTTTGACCCTGGTCAGCTGAGTCACAAAAGCCAATATCAAACAGTCTAGAGCAGGGGTCCCCAAACCCTGTGCCGCAGACTGGTGCTGGTATTTTGTTGATCACTAGGCCAAACGGAGGCAGGTAAACGGCAACCGCGGTCCACACAGGGCTATCACAGACCGCGGTCACCGCTCACCACTTACTGTGCAGCCATGGCCGTGTGTTCCCTCCCGGCTCTTCTGCCCGGCCAACAATGTCATCCTATCAGCAGGGCAGCAGGAGCTGCAGATCAGAATAGAAAACACCTCCCGCCCCCTGCCCTGCTGATAGGATGATAGCATCAGGTGAACAGGGGACTTGGGAGAGGACACATGGACTGAGCCTCTGCCCTGCCAAATGTAGAAGTCCTAATCAGGGGAGGCAGAGATTAGAATGGGGAGTAAGGAACGGGGGGTTGGGGCAGACTTCAAGGGCACTGTGATGGAGGAGGGTGTGATTGCTAGGGGCACTGTAATATAAACGGGACTGCAATGTAAATCATTACAGTGCTCCTTTACAGTGCAGTCTCCTTTTTTTATCACAGTGCCCCCTTTACCAGGCAGTTCCCCTTACATTACAGCGCCTCCTTTACAGAGTAGTCTCGTTTACATCAAAGAGCCCCATTTACATCACAGTGCCCCCTCTACAGAGCAGTCCTCATTACATTAATGTAAAGGGGCACTGCGATGTAAAGGGGACTGGACTGTAAAGTAAAGGGGGGCTGTGATGGGGAACTGAAGACACTGATATAAAGGGGGGGGGGCTGTGCTGTAAAGGGGGGTTGTGGTGTGAAGGGGGGCTGAGGACAGACTCCATGAATATCCTATCCCCTGACCTGTCCACCAAAACCCCCCCTCCGCTCACCTCCCCGGTCCTTGGGAAATTTGGCTGCCATGATCCCTGGTGCCAAAAATCTTGAGTATCTTGAGTCTAGAGTATGTTTAATAATGTCATCCAAAACATGGTAAATCCACCTGAATCATCTTACATGTGTCACTCCATCTGGAGCTTAATCTAAACCCAAACTTTTATTTTTAAATTATAAAAAATTAGGTTGATTTGAGAAAATACTAACCGGAGCCTTCAATTTGGCATTATTTTGTTTGGACACGCTGATGTACCTGACAGGGTTGCTTTATGTAAATAGAGTATTTTTTTTTTGTTTTATAGCAGTCTTGATGTGAAAATTAATTCCAGTGTTTCAAACTGATGCATCTGATTGTATTGGCTAAGGATGCATAGTATGTTATTTAATGAATATAGAATACTGGCTTTGTATTAGAGCAGACGACCTTTGTACCATAGAGCTATTGGTTTTATGTCTTCTTTTGATAAAAGCGTTTCTTTATTTTTCTTCCCTCTATGGAACTGACATAGTCATATACGGTACTTAATATATATATAAAAAAAATCAGCTGACTCACTGTTTTTTGTTCTAAATTTAAAACGTGTAGTCCTTCCTTTAGGAATCAATTAAATAGTGCATTTAATCTGCATTTTTTGTGGCATAAGAATAAGAAATACTCAGCAAATATTTAGAGAAAGACTCAGTTATGGTTTGCTTTACATTTAAAGTGGGGTTCCACCCAAAAAAACAAACATATCTAAAAAATTCTAAAAAAAAAAACAAAAAAAATTTGGATATTTTTTTTTTTTTTACTTACCTCTAAATGCCTGTTGCTAGGTGGTCCCTCGTAGTCTGCCCCTTCCTCTGCCTGGGCTGGTGACATCACTTCCCCCTGGCACAGGAAGGGCTCGGCTCTTCTCCCTCCCTCCTGTCAATCATCTGGGACCCATTACAGGTCCCAGGTGATTGAGCGGCTAATCACGGCACGCGGCGCCGCTCGCGCATGCACAGTGGGTGCCAGGCTGTGAAGCCACAGCCCGGCGCCCACAGTTGAAATGCCGGCGCCGACGAGCAGAGGGGGGGGGACGAGCGGGGCTTTGATCCCCCGCATCGCTGGACCCAGGGACAGGTAAGTGTCCAATTAAAAGTCAGCAGCTGCAGTATTTGTAGCTGCTGACTTTTAATTTTTTTTTTTTATGGCCCCCCTGGGTGGAACTCCTCTTTAATGAGACCTTTCTTTTGTATGGACTCTTTTATTTAAAAACATTAATTTAACATAAATCTTTCCATAAAACTACGCTTGTATTTACATTATTTTAAAATATGTTATTTATTTGTAAAAACCTGAGTAGACATCCAAAAGCCCTGAGACCGTTGCAGGGTGCTGCCATCTTGGATGTGACATCAGCAACCCCAGCAGACTTACAACTGTAACTTAAAGCATTTGTAAAGGTATTTTTGTTTTATTAAAATAACAAACATGTTATACTTGCCTACTCTGTGCAATGATTTTTCGCAGAGCGGCCCCAAACCTCTTATTGTATCCCCTGCCGGCGCCTCTGTGATTATAGAGGGAGGAGATGGCTACTGCATCGATCGAGATAGGACACAGGTAAGCATTAGGGGGAAAAGGGGGCTATACTGGGACTTTTTTTACTTTAATGCAGTGAATTTTTTGGTCTTTTTTGTTATAGATCTCCTTGGACTTAGAACTATAGCTATAGACAATTGCTTGGGTACCACTATGTGGTGAGTGGGCAATAGTTCTAACAGCTTTTGAATGAAATATGCTTTTTTTAAAAAAAAAAGTTTTGTGTAAGTAAGCTTGTAGAGAGGCGGGTGTGTATATATAATGTTATATATAATATATGTTATTTTTTGTTTTGTTTTACTTTGTGACTTTCTAGTGTATTTTAATGAATGTAGTATCATAATGTATTTTGCTGCAATAAGAATTTTTCAACAAATGTTATTAGCAGCTTTTAACCAGTATATCAGTATATTTTTTCTATATTTTAATTAATTAACTCGTTTTAATTCCAGTCTATTAGCTTATGCATTGCATCCTTGCAAGGGTTAGGTGGGAGGTTGGCAGTCATGCTCCTCATTAGACTCTCCCATTGCCCCTCCTCCCTTCCATCTAATATATATACATTATTTTCATTATTGTTTATGTACTGGTGTGCAGTCATGTTGGAACAGGAAGGGACCATCCCCAAACTGTTCCCACAAAGTTGAAATTGTCCAAAATATCTTGGTATGCTGACGCCTTAACTAAGGGGCCGAGTCCAACCCCTGAAATACAACCCCACACCATAATCCCCCCTCCACCAAATGATTTGGATCAGTGCACAAAGCAAGGTCCATAAAGACATGGATGAGCGAGTTTGGGGTGGATGGACTTGACTGGCCTGCACAGAATCCTGACCTCAAACTGATAGAACACCTTTGGGATGAATTAGAGTGGAGACTGAGAGCCAGTCCACATCAATGTCTGATCCAAAAAATGTGCTTCTGAACGTATGGTCAAACATTCCCGTAAACACACTCCTAAACCTTGTGGACAGCCTTCCCAGAAGAGTTGAAGCTGTTACAGCTGCAAAGAGTGGGCCAACTCAATATTGAACCCTACAGACCAATGACCCGTACACACGATCGGACATTGATCGGACATTCCGACAACAAAATCCATGGATTTTTTCCCGATGGATGTTACATACGGTTGCACAAAGTTGTCAGAATTTCTGATCGCCAAGAACGCTGTGACGTACACCACGTACACCACGTACGACGAGACTAGAAAAGGCCAGTTCAGAACCAAGCACGGCACCCTTTGGGCTCCTTTTGCTAATCTCGTGTTAGTAAAAGTTTGGTGAGAGACGATTCGCGCTTTTTCAGACTCGTGGTTTTCAGATCGTTTTCTGCTGTTCAGTTTGTGCTTGTGGGTTTGTATCTGCTCTTCAGTGCGTGCAGTCAGTTCGTATTGTACTATTCAGTGCGATCTTGTCCTCTCGTTACTGTTTTTCAGGTTGCTCTTCACAGGCCTTGCTGTTCTTCAGTGTGTTCTGTTACTTCGTTCTGAGCAGCCGACTGTTTTCTAGCCATGTTGCATATACGTACTCCTCGTAGAGTTCGTGCTGTGCGGGGGCTTGGGGTCCTTACCTTGACACAAGTCCAGTCCATGAACAGGGTGGGGAGGAGTTCATGGACCAAGAATTGGTTGCTTCAGCGTGACCAGTTCTGTCATATGCCTTTGCTTCGTAAGATCCGTGAGAATAATCCTGATGATTTCAGGAACTTTCTCCGGATGACGGACCCCGTATTTTACCATTTGTTGGCTTTGCTGACCCCTTATATTAGCAGGCAGGATATCAGCATGAGGCAAGCCATCACTCCGGAGCAGAGGCTCGTCGCCACCCTGCAGTACTTGGCGATGGGGAGAAGCCTGCAGGACTTGAAGTTCTCGACAGGCATCTCCCCCCAGGCTTTGGGGATCATTATCCCAGAGACCTGTTCTGCCATTATCCAGGTCCTGCAGAAGGAGTATATTAAGGTAAGATTTGTATCTTTTAATATCACATGTTATTGTATGGAATGTTTGCTAATGTATTGTATTTCTTTCCTCATTCCCTAATTACCATGATTGTAATATGCTGTGAATGTCCCCTTTGTCCTCATGCATGCTGGATTTTTAGGTAATTATTTTTGTTGTCCTTCATACACATTTGCCTTCACTTACTTCCCCAGCATGGTCTCCTGGCCCTATATTCACCTTGTGTAGTCACTTAACAATGTATTTTATCAGATCTATAGTAGTGCTTTACCCCAAACACCCCCTAAAATGTTTTTAAATGTGATTTGTGCTTTAAACTCAGGCAGAGTGCCAGAGGCTTTTTTTTGGGGGGTCCCCAAATCATTTTTAACCCTCCCTCCCCCAACTGCTAAGTCAGCTGATACCAATTCCCTATCTATCCTCAATCATCTATCTGCTGACTTTGCCAAACCCATACACACTATACCCACCTCTTTTGTGGTCAGATTTATGGATGAATTCCCCAAAGCATGTAGTGCAAGGGCCTGCCTGAATACTTTAAATGGTACTGTTTAAAGTTTCTGTATACTATTATTATCTTGATAGGTAATAGCAGAATGTCCAAATGTGCTCAAATGTGTACAATGTGTATTTAAATCTTTGTATTATGACACTTCTTACCTGTCCAGTGGGCTACCAATAGTGTAACTAAGGAGGGGCTGTTCAAAGTAATACCCATTATTTAGGCATTCATCTCATAATGAAGTGGAGAGGGTTACCTGTTCAAGAGTTCCCCCCCTATAATGTTAGAAATGGCCCATGAGAGGGGGAGGGAGGGGAAATCTGATAGGTGTACCTTATACTTTGGTCTTTAAAAACTCCCTCAAATAAATGTTATCTTGATGTTGGCCAAGAATGTTTGTGTCTAATCAGCTTTCCCTGTTTATCTGCAAAATTATTAAATTTTTTTTTTGTTTGACTCCACAGTTTCCTTCCACGCCATAGGAATGGCAGACTGTGGCCTCCAACTTTGCCCAGCGGTGGGACTTTCCTAACTGCGGAGGGGCAATCGATGGGAAACACATCCACATCATCCCACCACCCAACTCGGGGTCATACTATTATAATTATAAGGGGTTCAATAGTATTGTGATGTTGGCGGTGGTGTCGGCTACTTATGAGTTCCTGTATGTGGACGTGGGGAAGAATGGCCGGATGTCCGATGGTGGAGTCATCACCCAGATGGAGTTCTACAGGCATCTCCAGAGTGGCAGCTTGGACTTGCCACCTCCAGAAGACAACGTGGAAGGACTCCCATTCGTCTTCGCTGCGGATGAAGTGTTTGCGCTGGGGGACCATCTTATGCGGCCATTCCCGATGAGGACCCTCACCCCGGAACAGAAAGTTTTTAATTACCGGCTGGCCAGAGTGGTGGAGAACACATTTGGAATCATGGCCAGCCAGTTCCGCCTATTTCTTACACCCATATATATGGCGGAGTATAAACTGAATCATATAATCCTGGCGTGCTGTGTCCTACACAACTTTTTACAGCAACATTCTGCCAACTATGCTGGCTCAGTTGGGCCTGAGGCTGGAATTCAAAATGAAACAACCCTGACGGCGCTTGAAAGTGGCCATCCTGGCTTGCCCCCCCGAGTGCCCGTGATGTCCGGCTAAGATACCTTGAATTCTTTGCGGGTAGGGGGGCTATCAATATGCCAGACAATGTCTGAAACCTTTTTCAAATAAAAAAAAACAAATAACTACTCAAATCTTTGGTGACATTTACTGCTTGTGTTTGTTTTAGCTGACCCTGACAGAAATGTGATGAGTCCTGAAAATGGCGTCATTGTGTAACCTAACAAAGCACCGTTGGGTGTTATTTACTAAAGGCAAAGACAATTTGCACTACAAGTGCACTTGAAACTGCACTTGTAGTGCAAAGTGTATTTGCCCTTAGGAAATAACACCCATTGTCACAGAAAACACCAATTAGAGCACCACAAATGTTTTGGAGCGTTGATACAATAATCCACACATTCTTGATTATCAATCTTTTTTATACCAGCACAATCACATGTGCATTTAGAAAAAGTTTTTTTAAAAAAAACAACATGTTTGTTGTATAACAATTTTTCCGGTCACATTCGAAAAAGTAGAAATGTCCATTTAAGATAAAACAGGCATGTTTAAAACCAACAAGACACAAATCTTGAACTTACAAAGTTCACATTTGGTAGAACTTGAAGGCAATATCAGACATGATTATTTACAAACTGTGTTTGATATTGCGTTCAGATGGGGTGAAGTCACCCCAGGAAAAGCCAAATTTTGAAGATGCACACAAATTTACGAAAGTCAACATGTGCTACTTGCCATCACGGGGGATCAAGGAACGAGTTTTGGGGGTGCAACCCCTTCCTCACAGCTACTTTATTATTGATGAAGGGGTTGCACCCCCAAAACGTCTACATTGATCTCCCGTGATGGCAGATAGCACATGTTGACACACTGTGTGCATCTTCAAAATTTGTCTTTTCTCAAATTTGTCAAAAAATGTCAATAATTTTTAGCACACAAAAAAACAAAGGAATTTGGAGGGGTTTTAAACTCTCCCTAAAACATCAATGATGTTCTTCATTTTTTGTTGAACATCATTGATGTTTTTCTGGATGTTTTCCAAGTCCCTATTATACCCCATGATCTCCCCGATCAGGATCTGTGCACTTTCCGAGGTGAAAGGATCTGGATCCACAATGTCACGATCACCTAAAAAGATAGAAACAAAAAAAACCATGTATTATAAATATGCCAGCATCCATCTCTTACTTGAGCCTGTGGTTGAAGACACTCACCTGTTGTGGTGCCAATTTCCACCACATCTTCCTCCTCCTGCTCTGCTTGGCTTGGGTGGATTTCCCCTTCTTCCAGAGGTGGGGGGTCTGTGGTCTCCTCGGTTGAGGGGAGTCCTCCGAGTCTTTTATCCCCTGTGTAAAAAAAAATAGGTATACTTAGCACACAGATATTTGATGGCAGGACTATAAATATGAAACATTGCTTGCAAGTGGGGTACAATTGTCTGTTTTGGCAGAGTTCCAAGATGTTGCATTTTTCTTGTCCTTTGTCAAGCTTGAATACTTACCTGTTTTGTACAAGCTTCACAGATGGAGACACCCCTATAGTATACACTGGAGCACCTGTGTGGGCCCTAATAAAAAGGGTGTTCTTGTGTCCCATACTAGTGCTCCAGCGTCCAGATGTGTAAACAGCTGCTGAGTGTCCTCTCCTTACACAGAATCCAGTTTGCATTTCATTCTAGTAACAAACCCATCTACACAACCAAATTAGTTTTAGACAAGTAGGCCCTAAAAAATGTGGGCAAATGCATATGGCCAAAACAATGGTGTTTTATAAGCCGAACGAACAATGTTTTATACGAACGAACAATGTGCCCATGAACATGAAAGTTGCCTTTTGAAACTGGATAACAGTTAAGAAAATCACATGGAGCAGCACGAACGCAATAAACGTAAAGAATAGGAACACAGGACAACTACTTACTTTTTTGCAGCACTCTCGTGATCTTTCAGTACTGCTCGTGCTCTCTTAATTTCAGGTCCGACCACCGCTTCCTGAGCTGATCTTTCGATCGTCGTACCCCGAAATTCCGGTGCAGACTCTTGACCACTTTCGCCATGATCTTTGCCTTTCTGACATTGGGGTTGACGTAAGGTCCATACTTCCCATCATAGTCAGCCCTCTTCAGGATGTCCACCATCTCCAACATCTCCCCAAAGGACATATTCGATGCCTTAAATCTTCTCCTTCTGGATCGTGACGTTTCAGGCTCCGGGCTTTCCTCCCCCTCCTCCTCGTTGCTGTAATTAGCACGCACCTGTTGTGTCTCTGCTATGTGCTCTTCCCCCCACTGCGCCAAATGAGAAGGGGCGGGGAATAGACTAGAAAGAACGTCAGGGGCGGGCGGAGTTACACGCATGCGCAGTGTCTATAAAGCGTAACACGCGTGTGTAGTACGTACGATCTGTGAGCGGAGGAAGGAGTATCGGAGGCGCCGATCGTGATAACGATAGTAAGAGCAAAACTTGGGCCTATACTGCTTCTAGATTGAGGCCTATATTGCACCAAGATTAGGAGAGTTTTGCCTGACATTAGGGTTTGTCTTGTGTTGTGTCTTGCAGATAAAATGGATGGCTTCAATGACCACAACTTCCTCCCCCTGTTCATAGACAAGAGGCAGACAGCGCTGGAGAAACTGCTTGAGTTGGTGAAGCCGGTGGTCCCCACGGCAAACATCTCCTATTTAAAAGCCTATTTAAAAGCAAAAATTGGTGGCCTGATGAGCACTTATCTAAGGGAGCGCAGAGATCCGGAGCTGCAGCAGATGACGTTTATGTCCCCAGGCTGTGGTACTATGAGAGACTGCGATTTCTGTCAGACCAGACTGGAGTCAGGGAATCCCTCTCAACCCTACCTTCCACTCTTCCTTCCACCCCAGCTGAGGCTTCCGATGCCCAACCTGGGACTTCCAGCCAGGAAGAAGTGGAGGAGCCCAGATGGAGTCAGGTATAGCATTCTTCTACAGATTTCTGGTCAATAAATAAATGATCTTTACTAGATGTTATTATTGATCACTAATTGCTGATTTAATACAGTTTTTTACATATCAATAGACAGTAGTGGGCAAAAATAATTGGGACAAGAATAAAAAATGCTGGGCTCAGAAGGATAGTCTGTTATATTTGTTAACATTCAATTTGCAACAGTCATGAGATGAAAATTGTGTGTGATTGATGAATAAAAAACTAAAACTATGTCCCTTTTTCATACACAGGAAGACCTCAGCCAGGATGAGGCTCTGGAATGTGGCAGCCAGGAGAAGGCAGGGGTTAGTAGCAGCCAGGAGGAGGTGGGGCTAAGTGACAGCCAGGAGAAGCCTGGGACCAGGAGGAGCCTGACCGAATCGCAGGTTGCTCCCCTCCGCCTTCCAAACAAAAGACCCAGGAGGGGGAGTCACGTGCAGGATTCAGCGCTCTGGCTCATTCAGGAGGCTTCTGCATCCCTCAGAGCCTTACCCACTCCTGAAGAGGCCTTTGCCTGCATGGCTGCCACCAAACTGAAGGTCATGCAGGAGGGTCAACGCCAGCTGTGTGAGAACCTTCTTTATAAAGTCCTAACTAAGGGGGAGAGTGGCGAAATCACACCCAATACCCACCTGAGTTGGACCATCCTCCTCCTCCTGCCACAACTACACCACCACAGCCACAGCGTGGAAGGAAGCGTGGAAGGAAGACCAGAGAGTGATGGCCCTGGGTTCAGTCTGGTCTGACAAAATATGCAGTCTCTTGTATGACCACAGCCTGGGGATATACATGTCATCTTTCTGCTGTTTCTCCAGCGTTGCCTCCCTCTTTGTTTGGTTGTGAGCCCTTAATAAAGGAATTTTTGGTTCAATTATACTCACCTATGTGTGTTTTCCTTCAAAAAGGATAGTTTGTTTGTGAGGAGGCAGGTACATTTGAAAACTACAATGTGAAATTAACAAGGGACACCAACACCAAACAATCTCCTTAAGATTAAATAATACAAGATATCAATGGTGTTGTGGTAACTTGACACACAAAACACACACACAAATATTATGGAGTAAAACCCCCAAAAAACAAAAAAAAATCAGTCTTGAAAAAAATACAAAACAAAAATAAAACAACAAAAAAGAAATTTGGTCAGATGTGACAAATCAAAATATATTGAGGGAATCACAATAAATAATAAAGAAAGAAGTTTGTGAAAAGTCTGTGTGAATATGAGCAGCAAAACTACTTCATTCTTCTCACATTATAAAGAAGAAGAGAGTGCGCTGTATTAAACAATTTAAAACATTGCAGCGTGATGAAAGTGCTGTATCCATTCCGAACGCTAATTTTACCAGACTGAGCTGTTCCGTCTCGGAATTTCTACTGAGCATGCGTGGCACTTTGTGCGTCGGAATTGGCTACACACGGTCGGAATTGACGTGATCGGATTTTGTTGTCGGAAAATTTTATAGCCTGCTCTCAGACTTTGTGTGTCAGAAAATGTCCGATGGAGCCCACACACGGTCGGAATTTCTGACAACCAGCTCCGATCGCACATTTTCCGTCGGAAAATCCGACCGTGTGTACGGGGCATAAGACTGGGAGGCCATTAAAGTTCATGTGCGTGTAAAGGCAAGTGTCTCAATACTTTTAACAATATAGTGTACAACTGGTGCTAAAAAGACCAATGGGCTCATTGAGACAGAGCCTGCAGGCTGTGTAGAAGCTTTTCTGTCATACACTGTTATCTGATTCTCTGCATCATTTTTTAGCTAGTTTGTCAACATAATGTCTTTCCTCTTTTTTCCTTTTTCAGTGACTGCATGTTATTGCCAATGTCAGAATCCTGGGACAGGCAAGTGTCTAATTATTAAAAGTCAACAGCTACAGTTTAAACCGCTGACTCTAAATTATTTTAATATGCAGAGGTGTAGTTGCCACTAGTAACAGACAATCCACCAATTCACCCCGCTGCCAGACTTCATACATCACTTACAGAGACAATGAACATTTTGCTAGTTTTGTTTTTGTTGTTTTATTGGGGGGTACAACTTGGATGGGGGGAAAGGGTATATGGGATGCCCATAGAATCGTTTAATTGCCATCATATTTTAAAGATTAAGCACAATAGCGCATAATTAGAGCCAAATGAGGTAATGTGCATATATTATGAGTATGATCTCTCCCTGCATCTCCATGCAGACTGTTGCTCCTCCTCTGCTTAACTCCCGCAGACTATTCCTTCAAAGAATTTCCCATCTATTACCATGTAAAGGATGAGGACCGTGTAAAAGTGATGGTCCCAGAACTTCTTTTCCTCCTGCACAAACTTATTTCCTCCTGCACAAACTGATTTCCTCCTGCACAAACTTATTAACACTGAGGTAAAGTAATGTCACATCTTCTTCTTTGGGCAAGAAGGACCCACTTTGAATGAGTCCCTAAGCAGGCTCTGGTTGCTCGCTGCTACTAGGCCTGAGGCCGGCAGTACCTCTCCCCGGAGGCCTAGTAGTTTAAAAGCTTTCTCATGGATGATGGACTAATGTTCCCAGCCAGCCCAACTTGCAAATCCTGTGCCCTCGGGCCACACCGATTTGACACAGATCTCCACAGTCTCTCCTCTGATCCAGGACTCCCCATCATTAGCCGTGTAAATGATCAAGACTTTGCCAATGACAGTGTAGAAGCAAAGTTCCCTCATAGACATCCTGGCACATCCAGCTCTCTACTGTGATAACACTCACCAACCTTTCACTGCCCTGAGTCCTTGATGAGGAACTTGACCGGACCATACATTCCGACAGCTTCATCTGCCCCTCTGCTCCAGGAGTTCTTTATCACCGACTGTGTGATGACAAAGACAATGCCAATGACTGTGTAGAGGCAAAGTTCCTTCACAGGTCCCTGGGCCTCCTCCTGCGATTGGTACACCCCCCCCCAGATGGGGGTGCCCTCCTGCTGCTGCCTAGTATTCCATTCCTCACTTTACTCAGCCGACATCTCCCCTCAGTGGCATGTTACCTCAGCTTATATAGGAGGCCCGCCCCCTGCCAATACCAGATGGGGATTGGTCAGGGCTCCCATATGAGCTGCCTGCCACTCCAGTTCTAGGCCCAGCCCCTCTTCCAGAATATTCTCCCTGGAAGCAGGAGAGGTGCCTCAGAACTGGAGCACAGGTGGTCACACCCACTGCTAATCTGACCACTCCCAGCCCCCAGATCAAAACAAACAGGTCTAGCTTGCAGCATAGGCCTGCCTAAATTTGCCTGTGCTGACAGTACCTAGTAACTACAAATATATGACTGAAGAACCTCTTTAAGGGTTGTTCACACAATTCCTGCATGAAAACTGATGGGAAAACTGCACAGATTTCACTTGCAGAGACATCTGTTTACATCAGTTTCACATCAGTTTATATCAGTTTACATCAGTTTTATGCACGTTTTGAACTCTGGTCCATGGCTGACTCACAAGCCTATGTGTCTGCATCTTCAGATATGTGGCCAGCACTGGAGAGATACTGAAGTTATATTATCTCTAATACCGCGTACACACGAGCGGACTTTTCAGCATCAAAGGTCCGACGGTCTTTCCGACGGACTTTCGACGGACTTTCGAATACCCGGACTTGCCCACACACGAACAGACTAAAGTCCGGTTCAAAGTCCGTTGATTTGAACGTGATAACGTACGAAGGGACTAGAATAAGGAAGTTCATAGCAAGTAGCCAATAGCTGCCCTTGCATCCTTTTTTGTCCGTCGGACTAGCATACAGACGAATGTATTTTTCGACCGGAAAGATTTGAAACATGTTCTAAATCTAAAGTCCGTCTGATTTTTAACAGAAAAAGTCCGCTGAAGGTCCGATGAAGCCCACACACGGTCGGATTGTCATACGGATTTGTTCCGTCGGACCAGTCCGGTGGAAAAGTCCGGTCGTGTGTACACGGCTTAGGACTACTAATATAGCTTTGACATTTCAGTATACAGTAGCTTCACTTTAATACATACATTACAACTGGGTTATATTGATGATATGTTGCACAACATAACCATAACTAAATGAATTATGAACGGTAGTAGGCTAACCTGCTTCTTAGTCACCCACATGCATATGGGACCTATACTTTTACACAGTTAAAATGGAGTGAACTGGCAAGGTCATCAGAAGGACCCTATACCACGCCTCTTCCTATTAGGAGGATGTGTTCATTACTAGTAGGGACACTGTATCATAAGCTTAACTCTGGCATGGATCATGGGAATAGCTTTATATATTCTGGAAAAATCTGTGAAACTGAGAGTAAAATTGATAGCCAATGCGCTTCCAAATGATACACTTCCACTCTGTGTATTGGGAACCTCAGCTTTCCTGAGACATACGTGTTGACTATTCCCTTTGCAAGGGAAGTTGCGCTTTGCAAAGGTTCCCCAGAGTTTAGTGAAAGAGGTAAAGCTCTGCTGACATCCATCATCCAATCATGTGCAAACAAAAAGCCTTTTTTTAAAAAACTTCCTTGTATGTGATTGGATATTCCTAGCAAAGTGAAATTTCACCACATTGACTAAGTTCTGGGGCAAATTCCCTTGCTAACTTCTCTTGCAAAGTGAACAGTCTATTTGTCTAAGCCTCATCAAAATGTCATCAAAATGTCAGACACAATAAAACATCTGCTGCGTTTGCTTTAATCCACCTGCTGCAAGACCTGTGAGTGCCTCTACCCCCCTCACTTGTTTATTTACTGATTACCTGACTGCAGTGCACCCTGGCAGATCTTCTATGTGTGCAGTGACTACAGCTGGCAATGTATATACACAAAGTGGCGTCGCTATGGGGGGGGGGCCTGCACTGGGTGACACCCGCCAGAGGGGTGACACCGGAGCCGCTGCTACACAGTGCACTATATTGCGTGCACTTGCAGAGCTGCAGCGGAGTGGTGCGAGCAGGACATGTAGCCATGCCTTTAACACTCCCCAGTCAGTGAAGCTAACCCTCTGGGATATCCAGCCGGGGTTGGTGGGCGGAGCTGGGGGTGAGCTGCAGCGTAGCGCGGCGGCCGCCTTTTTCCATCTGCACCGTTATCTATTTCATCTGAGATTTGGAGTGGTGAGCGGGCATAGCCCAGGTTATAGTTAAGGAGACTGCTGTTAAACACCACCCACACAGTTTAGCTGGTGGTACTTGTAGTCCCACGGAAGTTAAACCCTCTATTATAAGGGACACAGCCAGTAGATGCCTATGCTCAGTACACATTACTGATTTCAGTAGCCATATCAGATGACATCTTTAGGATTATAAAAAGAAGGAAGTTATATTACTACCAGGATAAATCACAGTTTTGCTAACTTTGCTACACCTTGCCTTTTTTGATTACTTTATTTACAACTTCAAAGAGGCTAGCTGAAGATATCTGGATTTCAAGGAATACCTTTCTCACCTTTTATCATTTTTTCTCCTCATCTGCTCAAATTGCATTGAACTGCTAAAGGGAGCCATCCTATTGAATATAATATTGTTTATACTGTTTTCAATATTGTGCAGGATTGCTGGCCTGTGAGTGGAGGAGGCTGAAGGGAGAGACCTGACACATAAGATATTGTGCCAGGTGTCTACTCTCCTGTTAAACTGTCCCTGTATTGAGTTAATATTTGTGTTCATTCACAATTAAGGGAACTTTACACCAATATATTGTGTTTACTAGATAAGCTAGAGATAAAGGGCGATAAAGGGCAGTGTATACAGGAGAGTTTCCATTATTGACAAAGTTGATATATATATATATATATATGTATCTTGTGTTTTGATACTACAGTAAACATATTTGAGCTGTTTCTTTAATATTGTGTGAGTCTCTATTTACTACCACAGCTGGTGACATGGTGGAACCCAAGGTGTCAGAGGTAAGGGAGGATTTGCAGAGTTGAGGTAACCAGTGGGGTACAAAGTCTATTAGCAGCCCTTACGGGGGTACTGCTACACTTATAACACCCCAAACCTCACTAACCTGCCCTATAGCACCCCATCCTGCCCTATATCACCCCAAACTGCCCTATACCTCACTAACCTGCCCTATATATCACCCTAACCTGCCCTATACCACCCCAACCTGCCCTATACCACCTAAACCTGCCCTATACCACCCTAACCTGCCCTATACCACCCCAACCTGCCCTATACCACCCTACCCAGCCCTATACCACCCTATACTACCCTAACCTGCCACTATACCACCCTACTATCATTTACAGGGACTGGTTTGGGGTGCTCCCCATGACCGTGCACTGCCTGCAGTGCACTGGGCAGGATACCACCCTAACCTGCCCTATACCACCCAACCTGCCCTATACCACCCAACCTGCCCTATACCACCCCAACATGCCCTATACCATCCTAACCTGCCCTATACCACCCTAACCAGCCCTATATCACCCCAAACTGCCCTATACCACCCCAACCTGCCCTATAACACCCTATACTACCCTAACTAGCCACTACACCACCCTAGCCTGCCACTATACCACCCTATACCAACCTAACCTGCCACTATACCACCCTACTATCATTTACAGGGACCGGTTCGGGGTGCTCCCCGTGACCGTGTACTGCCTACAGGGCACTAGGCAGGATACACAGGAGGGGTGACACCAACCCCAGTGATGCCACTGTATACACCATTTTGGATACTGTATATGGGATGTAACTGAATACATTTCAATCCATGTATTGACATGTGATAACAAATACCAAAAATCCCATGATTGTCCCTCCTATTATTAATAATATTAAACAGTTCTCTTGACTTTTCAGATTCTGACATTATTACTCAGTCCAAAGTACCAAATCAACTTTATGAAATTCAGGCAACTTAACGTTTTACTACAGAACATGCCAAAATTGTACTCTGCCTAATTTAAGTCTGTGCCCACCTGGCAGGAAGGAGATGGTGTGTGATCAGGTGTAAGGATCAGAAGTTAGCAGCTTATTATGTACCGTTACACCGCTTCCTCTCTGGCTTCGGCTACACAGAAATCACTAACTCATCAATTACAACATTTATATCAATGCAATATAAACAAAGATTCATGCATTATTTTTATATAATTCAGCATCATAATTATTATTAATAATAATAATAATAATAATAAAATCTATAACATTTAACCAACATTATAAATGTATATTTATAGTTTAATGGCTAATTGTCTAAAGAAACTTTAGCATTTTTTGAAGGATCTTCAATTGCATTTCAGTCTTTGCAGATGACACCAAGCTATACAGTGGAATAACGTCCTTACAGGATGTCTCCAACATACAAGCCAACCTTAATGCACTGTCTAATTGGGCAACTGTGTGGCAAATGAGGTTTAATGTTGATAAATGTAAAGTTATGCACTTGGGGGCTAAAAATATGAATGCATCATACATGCTAGGGGGAGTACAACTGGGGAAATCAATGGTGGAGAAGGATCTGGGGGTTTTGGTAGATCATAAGCTTTATAATAGCATGCAATGCCAAGCTGCGGTTTCCAAAGCAAGCAAAGTCCTTTTTTGTATTGAGAGGTTTGGACTTCAGAGAGAGAGATATAATTTTGCCCCTGTACAAATCATTAGTAAGACCTCATCTGGAATATGCAGTTCAGTTTTGGGCACCAGTTCTCAAATAGGATATTGGGGAACCGGAGAAAGTGCAGAGAAGGGCAACCAAACTGATAAGAGGCATGGAGGAGCTCAGCTATGAGGAAAGATTAGAGAAACTGAATTTATTCTCTCTTGAGAAGAGGAGATTAAAGGGGGGGGGGGGGGGGGTATGATCAACATGTATAAATACATAGGTGGTCCATATAGTGAACTTGGTGCTGAGTTATTCACTTTAAGGTCATCACGGAGGACAAGGAGGCACTCTTTATGTCTAGAGGAAAAAAGATTTCATCTCCAAATATGGAAAGGTTTCTTCACAGTGAGAGCTGTGAAAATGTGGACTAGACTCCCTCCAGAGGTGATTCTGGCCAGCTCAGTAGATTGCTTTAAAAAAGGCCTGGATTATTTCCTAAATGTACATAATATAACTGGGTACTGACATTTATAGCTAAAGTTGATCCAGAGAAAAATTGATTGCCTCTTGGGGAATCAGGAAATAATTTTTTCCCCTGCTGTAGCAAAGTGGATCATGCTTTGCTGGGGTTTTTCACCTTCCTCTGGATCAACTCTGGGTGAAGGATTGTGTATGTGGGATTGTATGTTTTTTTTTTTTTTTTAAATTTAATTGGTTGAACTTGATGGACTTGACTAACTATGTAACTATGTGACTATGTAACTATTTTTAACGTGTCCATGCATTTGTTATGTATGATGCATTTTTAGGAGAAAGGGGGTTTGCTGTTCAGCAACATCTCATAAAATGCAAATAGAACATTTATATTTATCCTAATGGAAATGCACAGGAAATGCAGCTAGTAGGATGTATTATACAAGTGCAAAACAATAAAAACACACACATTACAATATGGTTCAATGGGGTAGTTTAAAAGCCACAAAAGAAGAAACGAGTACAGACATTTTTAAACACAAGGATATGTAAACTCTATGAACTTCTCTTATTGGGTCCTTTTGGTCTTTTAAAGTGGAATTTAACTGCATCTCAGCACCACAACCCCCCCTCTCCTTTTTTTATTATTATACGATTTCATCAGTACATCACACTAAATTAAATCCCTACTCCTTTGAATATTCTTGTGTGATACCTGTTGTTCTAAAGTGTTGCAGGAAAGAAATAACAAGATGGAATAGGAAAAATATAGCAAGAAATTAGACAACAGCAAAGTTTCTCCTTACATGCATCTCTTTCTCTTAATCACTCTATTCTTGTATCTCTTCCATGTGTGGCAGTAGGACCCTGTGCTACCTGGAAGATTGCTGGTTTACGCCAGATTTTGGAGAGAAAGGCACACTGATTGCACAGCTGTGTGCTGGGCTATTTAATTGTGACCTGGCTATGGCTCAGGGTTCCACCCAACAGACAGGAAGTCTGTGCATGGGAGTCAGGTGGACTCCCATTCCTCTGAGAAGAGTCAGAGGCTGCAGGAGGCAGCCAGGGTATGCATGTCTGCAGGAGGCAGATGTACTTGGTGACAGAGCAGCAAGTAGTAAGCAGCAGGAGTAAGCTAGGAGAGAGCTTCACTCTAGGAAACTCTTTTGGGTCTGAGGAGCAGACCTAAGGCCTAGGCTAAAGGCCGGAATCAGCCATATGGCAAGAATGTACGCCAGGAGGCTAAAGTATTGAGTGTGCAAGATACAGTAATGGTGGAACCCCCTGCGAGGGCTACTGATGTCTTTGTGAACTTTTCTGTGCTTTTAAATAAAAGTGGGCTACCAGGCCCTTAAAAAATACAGTTTTGTACTGGAGTACTCACTGACAACGCACCTACCGTTTGAGTCTGATACCCCAATCTTTTTTTATGGTGGAGATATTGCTTCGGGCAGATTTGGAAGAGTTCCAGATCCTCGCATACCAAAAACAGTGAGTAGCAAGAAACTGTGTTGCGCAGCAATGCTGTGAGGAGCAGCTAATGTGAACTAGTGGAGTCTGCATGTGAAAGTCTGCTGTTTGCAAATCTTAAAGAGACTGTACGCAAAATTTTCCTGTGTTAAAAGGAACTGTGTTAAAAAGCGCTGTGTGCCTGACTGCAGAGATGGGGTGGTCAAAGCGCAAAAAGGAAGCAATGTTTGCTGAAATGAGAGACAGAACCTTGTGGCTGGAGGGGTTGTTACCGACAGAACAAGCCCCAGACTGGTGCAAGATGCATTTGGCCACACTGGAGCAAAGGAAAAAGGAAAGCAAGCCGTCCTTTAGTGCAAAGAGTGAGCAGATGGGTGCGGTTGTCCATGGCAACAAAGCAGAAATCCATACAGCTGACTTCATACGGCCTATGCTGCCTTCTGAACATGTTATAGACTTTTTGGATGATTTTGCGATGATTGCTTCCTACAGAGGATGGCCTAAAAGTCGCTGGGTTGAGTTGGTGCAACCTTTTTTGATGGAGGAGTACCAAGAGGTGTACCGTGGGATGTATCATAACCGAGATGACTACGACAATTTCCTAGGAGCAATCCAATCTAGAGAGCGCTGGAAAAGATCAACAGGGAGAAAGTGGTCTCCCATGGCAACCAGAGAAAGTCTGTTTGCAGAAAAGAGGAGCTACAGCAGAGATGTGGCTCAAATTCTAAATAAAGAGGTTTGTGCAAAAGTGTCTGTTGTCACCCCTGGCAACCGTGAAGAAAATTTTGTTCAGCCTGCAGGGGGTGATGGAGAGCACAAGAAATCAATGGTTTCAAGTTATGGCTGCTTGTGTGAAGTGGTCAGCCCAGAGAAGAGGGCACAGTATCCAGCTTTCTGCAAGGGGTATGACCATGTGTGTAAGTCTGCTGTTACCCCTGGCAACAGAAAACCTGTTTGGCCTGCAGGGGATGTTGGAAAATCCAAGAAGGATGCAATGTTGCCCCGTGTCCATGTGGGGGCATTAGCTTGTGAGAGCACAGCAAAGAAGGGACAACGCCCTCAATTGAAGCTTTCAACACCTTCCAAATGTAATGGTAAGACTGGTGCAGTTACAAATGTGAGAGAGACTGGTTATGGGACTATTCCCTGTGAAGTGGGAATAAGTCCAGTGAGAAAAATTGCTTTCAGAGACTTGCAAGTGAATACCCTGTGTAGTAACAAAGCCCAGTTTGAAGCTGAACCTGCAGCCAGCTTGAGGACTGGTAAGGACTTGTCTTCAGGCAGTGTATTGTTTAGCAGGAAGACAAGTGGTAAAAATGAAGTTATGTTGCTTGCTAATGCGATTAAAAATGTGATATTGCATCCAGAAATGTCAGGGGTGACCACTGAGAAATGTGTGCCGTTGCCCCTAGCAACCACAGGCAGTGTCGCAGAGTTGTCCCTGGAAATCTCACGAGGACTCCCTGTGTTGGAGCCGACGGGGGTCAAGGACAGCTCTGATACTGCTCAGGTGGAAAACAATGGGAAAACAGCTCAACTGATGGAGTATATATTATCACAATCTGATGTGGTTGACAGTGACTGGTGCAGGATCCCTGCTGCTAAACCACTCTGTCCACCTGTGTCTCCATGGGCAGAGGGAGCAGTACTACGGAGTGCTGGTGATTTTAGCACAGACAGGATAGACTGGGATAGTCTAGCCATAAAGGTGTTAGTGTGGTGGAAAGAAATTTCTGAATGTAATAGTAAGGTGGACACTGTTGCTGCTGTGACAAATGGAGAGGCTGCAGGGCCAGTAGCCACAGGTGCATTGGCTTTTGCAGAAGTTAACCCTCTCCAGTTGGAAGGATCTGAAAAGGGCGCATGCATAGCAGAGGTTTTGTCCACAGCAAAAGAAATGAGTAATGTTGCGCGTCAGGATGGTGGGATAATGGATAGGGACTTGGAAGGGCTCAGTGTTGCTGAAAATGAGAGGATGAGTGTGACACATGCGATTTGCAGTGCTCATGTGGAGCCGCAAGTTTTGTCAGTTGCCTCTGAGGTGGAGGTCTCTTTGAGTGTCTTGGCCTCTCAAGCCTTAGCAAATGAGCCCCTCCACGTCGTTAGTAAGGGAAAAGTCCCTAGAGTTCTGTGTTTAGATGTGGCACGTCTAGAAATAACTGAGATGTTGTTGGAATTGGTGAAAATCTTTCCGCTGTACACCTGCATGTATCCACCGCAGATGGGCGACCTGGTACTGCGTAGTACCAATCAGTGGAGACACGTGGTACAGGCAATGTTAAGCAATGTTGATAAAAATTGGTTACTGCAATATTGGTTAATTTTGTGGAAAGTGGTCTCACAGTTCTCTGCGAGAGTGCTTCCAGCGACAGTTATGTGCGGAAGGCTTTCAGGGGAACTGCTAGAGGAATCAGAAATGATAGACATAGTGGAAGTCTTTCCGTATGCTGGTGTGATGAGGTGCATTCCTACTGTTGCGGTCCGAGGTGCAGCTGAGCAGTGGTTGGTACATGGCACGTGTGCTGTCTCACACGCTGGACCTCGTGTAAAGGAAGGGCCCGGAAAAGACACGGCAGTAGTGGGAATTCAATCCATCACTCGCAGGGAGGTGCAGTTTGAGGTACCCGGAGACACTTTGACAGGAAATGACAGTGTTGGTAACTGTAATGAAAAAATGTTTGAGAAGCACTGTAGAGCACTGTCGGACAGCTCAGAGGTATTGGTTGAGGTACCAATGGACACAGAAATGGTTAAAGAGATTGGTGTGGAAAAATGTGGCGAAAAATGTGCGTTGGTAGGACAGTCGCTATTGGAGTGTTGGACAACAGGGAGCGATGTGAAACTGCGGGAATGTCCCATAGGGAGTAACTGCTAGGCACTGTCCTAGCAAACAAGGTGACAAGAGGTCTTGATGATGATATTGAGTTGAATAACCCCTTGTGGAACATTGCTATTGAGGTTAAACAGAAGTATGTGGTGTTGATCTCAGATGATTTGGTTGCCAAGGGTTACCACACAGGGGTTAGTGAACCTGATAAATGGATGTTATTGGTTAGTTTTGCATCAGGTAGTGAGAGGGGTCAGTCCCTGACAGATTTTATGGAAGTGGGTCCCCAACAGTCCCAGGAGAGTAGGTCTGTGGGAGGGAAAAGGAGGATCCCGTGGCCAGAAGGTGGAAGGGATAGAGAGATTAGTGGGAGCCCACGGTTCAGGAAGAAGTGCTGGTGGAAGCACACCCAGAAGAAGATGTGGGTGGAGTGCCACTTTAGAGAAAAGGTTGGGCAGATTAGGACTCCTGCTGCTGACAGTTGGCACAGAGGTGCCAAGGTGAAGTGCTGGTGGAAACATACCCGGAAAAAGAAATGGGCCTACGCAGCTAATGACTAGCACAGAGGTGTCCCATTCTTAGTGACGGGTTTATGTGTTCCTCCCTCCGGTTCGAAACAAGGGGGGAGGATATGTGGCAGTAGGACCCTGTGCTAACTGGAAGATTGCTGGTTTACGCCAGATTTTGGAGAGAAAGGCACGCTGATTGCACAGCTGTGTGCTGGGCTATTTAATTGTGACCTGGCTATGGCTCAGGGTTCCACCCAACAGACAGGAAGTCTGTGCATGGGAGTCAGGTGGACTCCCATTCCTCTGAGAGGAGTCAGAGGCTGCAGGAGGCAGCCAGGGTATGCATGTCTGCAGGAGGCAGATGTACTTGGTGACAGAGCAGCAAGTAGTAAGCAGCAGGAGTAAACTAGGAGAGAGCTTCACTCTAGGAAACTCTTTTGGGTCTGAGGAGCAGACCTAAGGCCTAGGCTAATGGCCGGAATCAGCCATATGGCAAGAATGTACGCCAGGAGGCTAAAGTATTGAGTGTGCAAGATACAGTAATGGTGGAACCCCCTGCAAGGGCTACTGATGTCTTTGTGAACTTTTCTGTGCTTTTAAATAAAAGTGGGCTACCAGGCCCTTAAAAAATACAGTTTTGTACTGGAGTACTCACTGACAACGCACCTACCGTTTGAGTCTGATACCCCAATCTTACACATGGTAAATATATTAGGTATGAATGTACAAAGGCCAGAGTAGACATCAAACAAGAAATCTGAAAACATACCAAAGCTGCTAACATTTGAAATGATAGCCAAAAAAATTTTGACAGTGAGGCAAAGTAACTAAACCATTTACATGTGCTAGAGTTTTAAGGACCATGTAATAACCATTCTCTGTTCTGTTGGGTCTCCACCCATGCATTGCAGATGGACTATTTTTCTTTTTGTAAAGATACTTGGATACTTTATTTACTATGGAGAGTGCAAAATCTGGTGCAGCTGTACATGGTAGACAATCGGCTTCTAGCTTCAACTTGTTCAATTAAGCTTTTACAATAAAACCTGGAAGCTGATTGGTTTCTATGCAGAGCTGCACCAGATTTTGCACTCTCCTTTTTTAGTAAGTCTTCCCCACTGTGTAATAACTGTGTTATATCTATGACTACAATTTCTGTTCAAGAATTGGCTCATGTCAAGCAGTCTGGATTCAGAGTGGTAAAATAGGTACTAGTCTGCAGAAGGGTTTTGGGAGGACATGCCATGTTTAGGAAGAAACACCCACCACATGTTTCATAAATGTAAGTATAGATGGAAGAGTGCCATTGTATACATTGCTATTTAGAGGCTATTTCTAGTGCTAAAATGCCTGAAAACTGCCTCAGTGTAAAAGGGGTCTTTAGATTGAAATGTAGGAAACCTCAGATCACCTGCTTTTCTTTAGAATTATACTGAGTGGTAATATGGCTTAATCAAAAAAGTTTAATGGGACCTTAGAAAATTGGAGAAGTCAGAAAAGTATTTTAGTTGTCAATCTACGAACAGGCAGTTTACAAAAATTAGGTGATGTAAAAATACTAATTTTAGTCAGTCCTACCAACACGTAACAAAAATATCCTAAGGTTATAGCTAAAGGTCTGAAGACATCTCTAGTTTTTGTGGTCTGTAGACACTTGTGTTCATTGATCTATGGAAAAAAAACTGCATGGAGAACTGTGGTCTATTGTGGCAGAACTACACTGCATCTGAGCACAACAAACCAAAAACACTTTTTTAATAATCAATGCAAACTCACCATCCATCCATGTCCCCATGGTTAATTTTGCTGAGAAATCACTTTTTGAAAAACATCCCATTTCTGGCCGTTGCCAGGCCGATAATTTAAGTAGCATTTACTTTCTGTAATCCATCTGCCCTTAGCTCCTCCCCTCCTGAAGACTCTTGGGATATATGACACCATTTGCTTGGGCCTGGAAGCCAGGAAGTACAGTGGATATAAAAAGTCTACACATCTGTCAGAGAAGTAATAGAAACAGAACTTGCCAGTATCAGAATGTTCCTGTGCGTCTGCGTGGCGGAGTCTCGCTTCGGCGCACGCGGGTTCGCGATGTAGCGGAACGGCACACACGGGTTCATGACACGGCGCAACAGCGTAACGGCGAATGAACGTACACACGTTAGCGTTACGCCCCCATGCTGGCCTAAATAAAGACTGATCTGTTCCTTGTATAATTGCTGGTTTGTCTTTCAGCTTCCTGTGTTCCGTTCCTGAATTCTGCTACCTGTACTATCCTGTTGTGACCCGGATTGACTTGACCTACCCTGTTTTTCTCCTGTGTTTGACCCCGGCTTGTTCAAAGGACTTCTCTATCATCTGCCTCCTGTGTTTGACCCCCGGCTTGCCTAACGGACTCCTCTACCATCCATCTCCAGTGCACGACCTCTGGCTCGCCTTCAGGATTTCTCCGACTTCTGTCTCCTCTGTTTGATCCCCGGCTTGTTTCAAGGACTTCCTTATTTACCTGCTTCCAGTGTTGGTTCCCGGCCTGCACCACAGACTTTCTGCCACTAAGCTCCCTGTGCCTGACCTTCAGCACTCTGCCCAGCTTCTACTGAGCTGTGTGGGTTAGAGCCCCAGCCGGGCCCTCTACTCCAGTCCTAGGGCCGGATTCATCACTGCTTCTCATCTCCACACTGCAGAAGTCCTCTTCTCAAGAACC